>OX336395.1:51496874-52745435 GCA_946902985.2 Meconema thalassinum
GATGTTCTCGTAGAAGATTCTAGCATGTAAGTAGGACTCGGTGGGAGACCTAACTCATGGTGATATTGTATACCTGTTTCCTTGGGAATTTGAGTGGTCATTCCTCTACCGTAGTTCCTTCAAAATGTATAGTCGTTCAACGCGTGTATTTATGGAAAGGTACTACTAGTCTGTAAAAAGGTAACCTTGTTAATGAAATATTGTAAGCACGGATCTAGGTCATGGTCAGGATTTTCTTCATATAAATTCAACTCATTTCTCTTTTATAATATGTATTAAGAATTAGTAATTTCTGTAAACTTTTATTTTTGAAATAAGATTAACTTATGTTTTGTAAATGGCTGCCCACTCGTCGCATGATATCTGGCACATTGCATCCATCTACTTCGTCTAAAGCTAACAACATTGGACTTTTTGAAAATGTACCTAACGCGTCTCGGACTCTGAAAGCACTGCATGTGCTGGTGTAATGAGTTTCTGAGGACTTTTGGACACAGTGAAGCTGTTAACTAAGTGGTTTGCAAGGTGATCAATTATCCCTTCACTGATAATCTGACACTGCAATCTTCCTAACCAAAACGATGCGGTTTTTATCCATCAATTGGAGTTAACTGGTGAACATTATCTTCTGGAAACATGCTTGGTGAATCGACTAGTTATGGAGTACTGCTTATGCCTTGGCATATTCTTGAACGGTGTTCACGCTTAAGGGAGGGAGACTGTTACGTGCAAAAGCCTGTTCCAACGTTTTTAAAATGTATCACCCCTACATGTGTCTTCCAGACCTTAAAACGCCCGCCTGGTTGGCTTGATTGGCCTTATGAACTAGAGGTGGCAGCATCTATCGGCCTCTAGCCGGAGTTGTATCTTCAACCGCTAGAGTGTGTTTGTGGTGTCTTCTGATCTCATCCTAATCGAGTCATGTTTGAAGGATATTGTATTCTACGTCATTGAACAAAAGACTGTGTGTACATCATGCCGCCAAAATAATTATTCAATATGCACATTGTTACATGATGTGTCAAGCCTTGATTGGACAAAAACAATTAACATGAATGCAGTGCGGGCTTTGACTTTGGATTCTCCGCCATCTTGTGATCTTCATCGTCTGTCGTCAAGAAAGCATCAAGCCGGCTGCTGGTCAAAGAGTATCTCTCCGTGTGCTGGGGGCTTGGGCCCCTAGCCCTTACGAAATATGAATATATTCAAGAAAAGGAAACGCCTGTGCTCCTAAGGATTTAATTTCTTCTTTTCGCCTTTAAGATGAACTGTGGTATATTTATTTTGACGGGCTACAAGAAGGGAAGCTTTATGGGTGATCGAAAGCGGCGTGTGTGCTCTCGTGGCCATTTTGAGGCAGTTCATGTCTTTTAAATCATTTAAAATGTGTTAATTATTTTGTTCTTTGTGTCTCCACTTAGGAAGGATGTAAGGTACGTTGCATTATACATTTATGTTTATTTATTGTTATGGGATCTCCGATATTAGTCTTATATTAATGTTTTAATACTGTATTTTATTTTGCTTTATAGGTCTAATATTTCTGTTTGTCAACGTTACCTGATATGTAAATATTGGTTTTTCTGTGTCTTCCGGAGACACGTTCCTAGTTTCCGTAGCTTGTAAATTATTATTTAATTAGTTTATTTTCCTTTGGGTAATCTTTGGGATTGCCCAATTATTAATTTATTTTACGATCCGTGCAGCCTAATATGCCTCATGTCAATAGCGTTAAGGCGTAATTCTTTCCTCCCTTTCTGTTATCTCTGGTGATTTTAAAATTAATTTTATGCTAATTAAGTAAAAATGTAGACTTTCACGACCGGCGTTGAAATAGGAATCTCTGTTTCGCGGGCTTATAGGTCGTGTTCCAAGGACATTTTGTCGTCCTGACGTTTCGCTGAATACTGCGTTCAGCATGTTCACAGGTTACATAAAGCGAGGTAAAACAAGGTAACAGAAGATATATAAATAGTTAACAACCCACACATAGAGGCTACCATAGCAACGGCTTACCACATAAAAGTAATGCATCAAGGACAGGGCTGCTCGTCTGTTGCATCTTCTCGTCTACGACGGTCATTAAGGGCAGGCTTGAGGGGATTAAGGACTGGAAGCCAAGCTCTGTTCACACGTTCTGCTTCCTCCTTAAGATTGAAGCTGTTAGTATGCTTCAGGATTTCAATGGCCTCCCTTTGTAGCCTGGCATGATAAGACACCGTGGTGGACAGAACTTCGGTGTCTCCATATCTTATATCGTGACCTGCAAGTAGCGAGTGTGCTGCTACAGTGGATTTATCTGTTTGTCCCAGCCGGCTGTGTCGTTCGTGCTCCTTGAGGCGAGTGGCAATACTTCTTTTCGTTGTTCCAATATATACTTGGCCACAATCACACGGGATTTTATAAACCCCTGCCGCGGTATGAGGATGTCGATTATCTTTAGCGGACCTAAACATGTCCTTAATTTTTCGTGTAGGCCTGTATATGGTCTTTATATCATGGGACTCGAGTAGCCTCCCTATTCTGTCCGTGACCTTTTTTATATATGGAAGAAAAGCTCTAGCCAGGGGCTGATTGTCTCCAATTACCCTTGTAGTTGGACGTCTCGGATGGAGTGCTCGCTGGATATCTTTCTGGCTGTACCCATTCGCGCGTAAGGCCTCGTTGAGGTGTTCAAATTCTTGTTTTAGGCACTGCTTTTCACAAATTCTTTTAGCGCGGTCAGCCAGTGTTTTTATAACTCCGTATTTCTGTCGTGGGTGGTGGTTGGACGTCTTATGTAGATATCGGTCAGTATGGGTCGGCTTACGGTAAACTGTATGTCCCAAAGTTAGATCTGCGGTCTTCGTTACCATAACGTCGAGAAACGCGATTTTCAGTTCATTTTCTAACTCCATGGTAAACTGAATGTTCGAGTTCTGGCTGTTAAGATGTTGTAAAAACAGATTTAATTGATCTTTACCATGGCCCCATATTACAAAGGTATCGTCCACGTATCGTAGCCACACTTTAGGTTTCAAAGGTGCGGTCTCTAGTGCTATTTGTTCAAATTGTTCCATGAAGAAATTCGCGATCACCGGACTAAGGGGACTGCCCATGGCGACCCCATCAATTTGTTCATAGAAATCACCCTTCCACAGGAAATAGCTAGCGGTGAGGCAGTGGCGGAATAAGGCGGTGATATCATCAGGAAAAATCCGTGCGATGTACTCCAGGGCTACCTTTATAGGTACTTTCGGGAAAAGAGAGACCACGTCAAAACTTACTAGTAAGTCACCAGCTTCTAGTTGAATAGTTTTCAATTTTTCAATGAAATGGCCTGAATCTTTGACGAACGACTGTGTACCGCCGTTATGTGGTTGAAGTAAGGTAGCTAAATGTTTGGCAATGCTATAAGTTGGTGATCCAATAGCACTCACGATAGGACGAAGAGGAACATTATCTTTGTGTATTTTAGGTAAACCATAAAGTCTTGGTGGTAAAGCTTCACTTCTGGTGGTTCCCTTCTTTACGTTTTCAGGTAGCGAAGATACCTTGATCAGGCCGTTTGTTTCACGAAGAATCCGGTTGGTAGGATCTCTAAGTAGTTTGCGGTAGGTACCCGGGTCTAAAAGTTCCAAAACCTTGGCAGTGTAGTCGTCCATGTCCAAGATAACCGTTGCGTTCCCTTTGTCTGCAGGAAGAATGATTATGCTCTCGTCCATGTTGAGAGTCTTTATAGCCTTTCTCTCCAGAGGTGTGAGGTTACTCTGCGGTGCTGGTGCCTTCTTGATTATACGTGAGGCTTCATGACGGATTTCATCTGCTTGTTCAGATGGTAGCTCACGGATTGCCGCTTCAATATTGGCGACAATGTCTTCCACGGGAATCGAAGGAGGGGTCACTGCGTAATTTCCTCCTTTCGCTAGTATAGAGATTTCCCACTCTGACAGGTGGCGATTGGTCAGGTTAACAATTGTCCGTGAGATGTCCAGCGTAGGCGCAGGTACCGGCGCGGGTTGGTCTCTCTGTAACCGCTCAAACTTTTTCTTCTGCCGGATGCTAGACTGTTCAAATGTTGAACGCATAGAGTAGAAGGTGATACGATCTACATTTTCCCAGTCCTGATATGAGAGTGTGCTGCTGATGCGGTAGTGCAGCTGTAAGAGTGCCTGATCTGTAGTAGCGAGCCCCTTACGTGCAAAGCTTATGCGTTCACGTAATAGCGAACGTTCAGTTCGATCATATATTCTATGGGCTTTAGCTGAGGTTAGTGGTCTCTTCATTTTATTAAACTTGGGAATCATACCTGTGTCTCGGCATCGAAGAAGAAACGCGAGTGATGACAGAAGTTGCGACTTTTTCTTCCTTAACCTCTCAAAGCGACGAACTAAGTGTGATATTTCCTCCCCGTAGAGGCGAATTAAGTAAAAATGTAGACTTTCACGACCGGCGTTGAAATAGGAATCTCTGTTTCGCGGGCTTATAGGTCGTGTTCCAAGGACATTTTGTCGTCCTGACGTTTCGCTGAATACTGCGTTCAGCATGTTCACAGGTTACATAAAGCGAGGTAAAACAAGGTAACAGAAGATATATAAATAGTTAACAACCCACACATAGAGGCTACCATAGCAACGGCTTACCACATAAAAGTAATGCGTCAAGGACAGGGCTGCTCGTCTGTTGCATCTTCTCGTCTACGACGGTCAATAAGGGCAGGCTTGAGGGGATTAAGGACTGGAAGCCAAGCTCTGTTCACACGTTCTGCTTCCTCCTTAAGATTGAAGCTGTTAGTATGCTTCAGGATTTCAATGGCCTCCCTTTGTAGCCTGGCATGATAAGACACCGTGGTGGACAGAACTTCGGTGTCTCCATATCTTATATCGTGACCTGCAAGTAGCGAGTGTGCTGCTACAGTGGATTTATCTGTTTGTCCCAGCCGGCTGTGTCGTTCGTGCTCCTTGAGGCGAGTGGCAATACTTCTTTTCGTTGTTCCAATATATACTTGGCCACAATCACACGGGATTTTATAAACCCCTGCCGCGGTATGAGGATGTCGCTTATCTTTAGCGGACCTAAACATGTCCTTAATTTTTCGTGTAGTCCTGTATATGGTCTTTATATCATGGGACTCGAGTAGCCTCCCTATTCTGTCCGTGACCTTTTTTATATATGGAAGAAAAGCTCTAGCCAGGGGCTGCTTGTCTCCAATTACCCTTGTAGTTGGACGTCTCGGATGGAGTGCTCGCCTCAAGGAGCACGAACGACACAGCCGGCTGGGACAAACAGATAAATCCACTGTAGCAGCACACTCGCTACTTGCAGGTCACGATATAAGATATGGAGACACCGAAGTTCTGTCCACCACGGTGTCTTATCATGCCAGGCTACAAAGGGAGGCCATTGAAATCCTGAAGCATACTAACAGCTTCAATCTTAAGGAGGAAGCAGAACGTGTGAACAGAGCTTGGCATCCAGTCCTTAATCCCCTCAAGCCTGCCCTTATTGACCGTCGTAGACGAGAAGATGCAACAGACGAGCAGCCCTGTCCTTGATGCATTACTTTCATGTGGTAAGCCGTTGCTATGGTAGCCTCTATGTGTGGGTTGTTAACTATTTATATATCTTCTGTTACCTTGTTTTACCTCGCTTTATGTAACCTGTGAACATGCTGAACGCAGTATTCAGCGAAACGTCAGGACGACAAAATGTCCTTGGAACACGACCTATAAGCCCGCGAAACAGAGATTCCTATTTCAACGCCGGTCGTGAAAGTCTACATTTTTACTTAATTCGCCTCTACGGGGAGGAAATATCACACTTAGTTCGTCGCTTTGAGAGGTTAAGGAAGAAAAAGTCGCAACTTCTGTCATCACTCGCGTTTCTTCTTCGATGCCGAGACACAGGTATGATTCCCAAGTTTATTAAAATGAAGAGACCACTAACCTCAGCTAAAGCCCATAGAATATATGATCGAACTGAACGTTCGCTATTACGTGAACGCATAAGCTTTGCACGTAAGGGGCTCGCTACTACAGATCAGGCACTCTTACAGCTGCACTACCGCATCAGCAGCACACTCTCATATCAGGACTGGGAAAATGTAGATCGTATCACCTTCTACTCTATGCGTTCAACATTTGAACAGTCTAGCATCCGGCAGAAGAAAAAGTTTGAGCGGTTACAGAGAGACCAACCCGCGCCGGTACCTGCGCCTACGCTGGACATCTCACGGACAATTGTTAACCTGACCAATCGCCACCTGTCAGAGTGGGAAATCTCTATACTAGCGAAAGGAGGAAATTACGCAGTGACCCCTCCTTCGATTCCCGTGGAAGACATTGTCGCCAATATTGAAGCAGCAATCCGTGAGCTACCATCTGAACAAGCAGATGAAATCCGTCATGAAGCCTCACGTATAATCAAGAAGGCACCAGCACCGCAGAGTAACCTCACACCTCAGGAGAGAAAGGCTATAAAGACTCTCAATATGGACGAGAGCATAATCATTCTTCCTGCAGACAAAGGGAACGCAACGGTTATCTTGGACATGGACGACTACACTGCCAAGGTTTTGGAACTTTTAGACCCGGGTACCTACCGCAAACTACTTAGAGATCCTACCAACCGGATTCTTCGTGAAACAAACGGCCTGATCAAGGTATCTTCGCTACCTGAAAACGTAAAGAAGGGAACCACCAGAAGTGAAGCTTTACCACCAAGACTTTATGGTTTACCTAAAATACACAAAGATAATGTTCCTCTTCGTCCTATCGTGAGTGCTATTGGATCACCAACTTATAGCATTGCCAAACATTTAGCTACCTTACTTCAACCACATATCGGCGGTACACAGTCGTTCGTCAAAGATTCCGGCCATTTCATTGAAAAATTGAAAACTATTCAACTAGAAGCTGGTGACTTACTAGTAAGTTTTGACGTGGTCTCTCTTTTCACGAAAGTACCTATAAAGGTAGCCCTGGAGTACATCGCAAGGATTTTTCCTGATGATATCACCGCCTTATTCCGCCACTGCCTCACCGCTAGCTATTTCCTGTGGAAGGGTGATTTCTATGAACAAATTGAGGGGGTCGCCATGGGCATTCCCCTTAGTCCGGTGATCGCGAATTTCTTCATGGAACAATTTGAACAAATAGCACTAGAGACCGCACCTTTGAAACCTAAAGTGTGGCTACGATACGTGGACGATACCTTTGTAATATGGGGCCATGGTAAAGATCAATTAAATCTGTTTTTACAACATCTTAACAGCCAGAACTCGAACATTCAGTTTACCATGGAGTTAGAAAATGAACTGAAAATCGCGTTTCTCGACGTTATGGTAACGAAGACCGCAGATCTAACTTTGGGACATACAGTTTACCGTAAGCCGACCCATACTGACCGATATCTACATAAGACGTCCAACCACCACCCACGACAGAAATACGGAGTTATAAAAACACTGGCTGACCGCGCTAAAAGAATTTGTGAAAAGCAGTGCCTAAAACAAGAATTTGAACACCTCAACGAGGCCTTACGCGCGAATGGGTACAGCCAGAAAGATATCCAGCGAGCACTCCATCCGAGACGTCCAACTACAAGGGTAATTGGAGACAAGCAGCCCCTGGCTAGAGCTTTTCTTCCATATATAAAAAAGGTCACGGACAGAATAGGGAGGCTACTCGAGTCCCATGATATAAAGACCATATACAGGCCTACACGAAAAATTAAGGACATGTTTAGGTCCGCTAAAGATAAGCGACATCCTCACACCGCGGCAGGGGTTTATAAAATCCCGTGTGATTGTGGCCAAGTATATCTTGGAACAACGAAAAGAAGTATTGCCACTCGCCTCAAGGAGCACTAACGACACAGCCGGCTGGGACAAACAGATAAATCCACTGTAGCAGCACACTCGCTACTCGCAGGTCACGATATAAGATATGGAGACACCGAAGTTCTGTCCACCACGGTGTCTTATCATGCCAGGCTACAAAGGGAGGCCATTGAAATCCTGAAGCATACTAACAGCTTCAATCTTAAGGAGGAAGCAGAACGTGTGAACAGAGCTTGGCTTCCAGTCCTTAATCCCCTCAAGCCTGCCCTTATTGACCGTCGTAGACGAGAAGATGCAACAGACGAGCAGTCCTGTCCTTGATGCATTACTTTTATGTGGTAAGCCGTTGCTATGGTAGCCTCTATGTGTGGGTTGTTAACTATTTATATATCTTCTGTTACCTTGTTTTACCTCGCTTTATGTAACCTGTGAACATGCTGAACGCAGTATTCAGCGAAACGTCAGGACGACAAAATGTCCTTGGAACACGACCTATAAGCCCGCGAAACAGAGATTCCTATTTTTATGCTAATTGTTTGCCGTAATTCGATTGGACATGCGGTCATCTATTTGGTGGCCATGTTTGTTTTTTGTTTTGCCGGAGTGCATTCTGGTCTTGTGAGTTCATTCTCTAGCCGTCGAGCGGGAAACTCAAACCTGTTGTGGTGTTAGCTTAGTATGTTTTTGTTTATCTTGTTGGTTTAACGTTGTGTTTTTGTGAGTGTTCCCAAGTTTGTCTCCGTCATGCAAATTGTGGATTTGTTAATTGATCCAATTTTTATTTTATTAATTTAATTTTAAAATGTTTCCGATTCATCGTGGCCTTGATCTCTGCATGTCGAGTCGGTATTGCGTGCCTTAGTAAATTATCAAGCCCTTTCTCATTTGGTAATACCTTTATTCCTTTTTTTATCTTTTGGGCTTCATTATTTTAATTTTAAGTTAAATGTTTTCATTTCGCTCAGCAAGCATGTTAAACCGACTCTTGCCTACTTATGTAAATAACTTATGTTGGCCTTAAGCCATATGCATCACCAGAGAGAGGTTGTTGTGGCCATAGAGTTTCTTCTTTTTTATGATTTTGTTAATTTTTTTTCTGTTGCCCCCTTTGATAATTAAATTCTCTTTTAGTTTTTTTAAGCAACTGTTGTGGCATCATTTCGTTGGGGACAGTTCTATGGGTAATCGGAATGGGTCTGTAGACGAGCCTGTGCGTTTCCCCTTCTCCACCTTCCTTCCACCCTTTAGGTGTTCTTCTGTTGGGGCATGTCATCTGGCGGTGATTTTGCAGTGGAAGCGACGCGGACCTCTGAAGAAAAGGTAAGTTGGCCCATCTTCCATTACAGAGCCTAGCAATAATCATAATAATAATTTAATAATATAGGGATAGGGATATAATAGTCCTTTAGTACCACAACTGCACGTGTAAATCGCGTGTAGAAATTCAACAGTGCCCCTTGAACCCCTTAAGCGCATTATATATGCATTGATGAATTTTACAGCTTAAGTTGGTTCCGTGATAACCTTATAGCTGTTTGCGAACGTTCACAGTATTGTAATAAATGGATAGGCATTTCGTCTTACAGAAATAGATAGACTTCTGAGATTGTGTTGGCATGGTTACCAGCTAGCATTCTTTCAATTGCTTATTAAATGAAATTGGTTTTCTGCGAATATCTCAAAAACTGTTTGTTTTCGGACCATAAAATATGGTTTTCGGGGCCCGTAAGGCCTCCGAGTTTTGTTTCTCACATTGAGACGTTGAAAATGAGCGTTGTCTCGTTTTGCTACGCCCATTTCAGTATGCATTTTAAGGGAATAGGCCCTCTTTTATGAGAGGTATGGAGAAGAATTACATCAATGATTACTATCGTGCCTCTGATGTACATCTGTACCAAATTTAACGTTGATCCACTCAGCCGTTCTCGAGTAATGCGCGTGCAAAATTGTACACAGACAAACAAACAAACAGACAGACAAAAATTTTGTTTTTGCGCGAAACCGTCATAAACCAGTCTGAAACGCGTTAATAACCCAAATTTCCGTGGAAATTCAGAAGAAACGGACAAACTTTCATTTATATATATTGAACCCTTATTGATTTGCCGATCAATAAGTCTTCATGATTTTTATTATTATTATTATTACTGATATCCAGGCATTGCTTGTTGGAGATTGACAACGGGAAGACAGGTAGTGTGTCGCAACGCTTGCAACAGAGGTAGCGTGGTAGTTATTCCTGGGAATGACCGAGTAAGCCCAGTTCAAGGACAAATTCAGAGTGAACGCGCATCCAAGTTGGCGTCATTATGGGCGTGCCAGAAGTGAATTTCCAACCGATACACGATTGAATCAGCGAATCAGGAGAGAGGACGCCTAAACCACGCGGAGATTTGCGTTCCAAAAAAAAGGCGCTAAAAACACGTGTATGAAGAACCGCGATGCGATAGGATTCCGCATGAGTGCATTGAGATGTTTAAATAAAAAGAAGAAGTTTGATACTAGTCCCAAGTCTGTGAGTTGAAAATTACTGATTTTTTTGTCGTGTAGCCTCCTGAGAGGCCGAGTGCAGGTCTTTCTAGTCGACGCCCGTGGGCGACCTGCGCGTCGGGATGCTAGATGGAATGGATGAATATAAATGAAAGTGGGCAAGGATGTGGAAGGAAGCGGCCGTGGCCTGTCAGAAGGTACTGTCCCGGCATTTGCCTGGTGTTGAAAATGGGAAACCACGGAAAACCATTTCAAGGACAGCCAACGGTGGGGCTCGAACCCACGCGTCTACTGAGTCAGCAGAGAGCTTGGCCCCATGACCTAACGCAGCGCTTTAGCCAGCGTAGCTACTACTGTCGGTAAAATTACTGATTATTTTCACAGATTGCCCCCACTCCACTCCATTCTGTCAGTTTCTAATAAATTGATCGGTGATGAGTAGTTTGACACACAACTTTATCGAGCTCTGAGGAGCATCGTTCACGCCGGTTTGAGACACGATTTTATCAGGCTCTGGTGAGCATACTTCACGTCTGTCTGAACGAACATTTTATTGTGCTCTTGGGAGCAGAGTTCATGCCTAGCGGAGGGGAGATCTCTGGTTGAGATAAGCGCTACTCGGCATACGTAATTTGTGAGACTTGTTAAATGCCAGTTGCGTGGTGGACGAAGATTGTAATATTTTCTGTAAATTTTGTGTTATATTTTTTGTGTGATATATATGTGCGTGTGAAGTAAGCAAATGCTTAGATAGGGCCAGTTCAACGTTGAGTAATCGCCCAGGAAGTTTGAGTGAAAGTCAGTAGCTCATAGCGATTCTAGCTAGGAAGAATATTAATTTTGAACATTTCTTTTCAAGAAGCCACGCCAAGATGTCTACAGGAAGGTCGATTGGTGGAATGATGTGCTACGCCTCTACCAGAATGTCGACGATGAAGCAGTAGATTTCCCGTGGGGGAATGCATTGGGAAGGAGGTTGATTATCTGCAAGCTGCACGGTGATGTACAAACCATTGATTTATTCAATATGTAGCTAGATTAGACGCGGGAACGTTGTAAATAATTTCTTCATGGTTTTTCTTGTGTATTTAGATTTTGTGTGCCGACACTGTTATATTTAAACGTACGTTGTCACGTGGCCAAAATATTTGTTTGATTGTATATTTTTCTAATGAGTCATTATTAGTATGCACGGCGCGTGTATTTTGATTTTTATTCATGCAAATGCGAAATTCGTCATGGTCGATAAATGGTGCTTTATTCAAATTCATGTTGACTAGGAGAAGGGGTTAAATGTTGTTAGATGTTTTACGAACAGGTTTTATTCATACTAGGAGTGCCGAGCGCAACAAGTTAAGATGTCACTGTAGAACACATTAGTTCTATATTTTTTGAGTTTTTTTTTATATCCCTTTTCAGGTTCTTCAGTCACGGACTAGATTGGGAGCGCAAGTCGGTGGAAATATTTATGTCTTTTATTTCAGGTTTCTGTCAAACCCATACGTGTGATTCTGGTGTGTGTATTGTGTCAAGGTGTGTGTATTTGATTCTTCGTGATGAGGGGTTGAATGTGTCTACCGCCCTCAAATATTATGGTTGTATTTTTATGGACGGGGGAAGTGCTCTGGAGGCTACCTTACCGTGTCCTGTACTGATTCTTGGATTTCCGTGGGAAATGCTAAGATATTTTATTTTGACACACACACGTATATTATGTGCTATTGGGAGCTCGCTTCTTCGAGACTCGAGCCAGCGCTACGGCAGGTCGAGGTTATTGAGACGTGGGTTGACAGATGTGCAGATTCCACCTTGCGCCCGTCTATGTCTGGTGATTCATCGTTTAGGCAGTCCAGCTGACCGACTGACCCCTCGAAGCTATCTGTAGCAAACCTGTTCTTTTAATGGTCATTGGATCAGAATATTAATTGGGAGTTCGCCATGTCCGTTACGAATTACCGCATATCGTATGAAATGAAATATTTCTTTATGATGTAAATGTTGGCTCTGAGCCTAGTGATTTTTGTGACTCATTTCATTTGCTTATTGTTACATTTTGTCTGTTGTGACACCGTTGGGTGTATTTTGTATTTCCTTGTAAAAATGGCAAGCGGCCATATGTGTATTTTTCTTTAATGGTCACGTATTGATTTACTTGTGTTGATTTGAAAAGTCCTAAATTTAGGCGTTAATGTTGTTTGCTACGGCAGTTCTTTGATTCCAATTTCATGCGGAAATTATTTGTGTCTTATTAAGTGTAGGAAGTGTCGGATTAGTTTAATTAGTGTTTAGTTGGTTCCTAGTGTATGTCTAGCTATAAGACAATGCAGATTCCTCCCCTGAAGGTTTACTGGATGGTAACGAATCTCGCATTAATTTGTACACATCGTAACGCATGTAGAAAAGCCGCACACGCACATGTCATTGCAGTAATTTGGAACATTTGGTCCAGATGTGTACGATCTCTCCTGAGATCAGGCCTAGTTTGGCAATTTTATTAATTCAAGAGGGTGTCATTTGGGAATCCTTGTGTTTTCGCTGTAAATAGTGTAAATTTGTTGATCTGTTTATTAAATTCATATGTTTTAATCCTGGTATTCACTTTTTCCTGCATGTTATTTTGCTATATTTTACCCTGCAAGTTATAAGAAGCGCTTAACAACAACTTTACGAAATGGACTGTTACACCCCCCGAAATTGAGTCTCATATGCTTCTTTGCAAGGGTTCAATATATATATATATATATATATATAAAGAGAGAGATGTTAGCACAGCATGTGGTGTAGACTTCACCTACAATTGGTCCCAGGGTGCTAGCAGGGTTAACCTGCGTTACCGATATATTAGCTTATGTTAGCACAGCATGTGGTGTAGACTTCACCTACAATAGGGCCCAGGGTGCTAGCAGAGTGAACCTGAATTACCAATAAATTAGCTACTGTTAGCACAGCATGTGGTGTAGACTTCAACTACAATAGGGCCCAGGGTGCCAGTAGAGTGAACCTGCATTACCAATATATTAACTACTGTTAGCACAGCATGTGGTGTAGGCTTCAACTACAATAGGGCCCAGGGTGCTAGCAGAGTGAACCTGCATTACCAATAAATTACCTGGATGGTTTTATTAATCTCATGTAATTTATTTCAGGATTAGGGCATAACCTATCTCTTTTGGGTACATTCGTGTTGACCGACTGAAAAGCACTAAACTCTTGTTTACTAAGGCAACACTGAAAATATGGCTTCAAACACCACAATGTTCACGGCTAGTCAGGCAAATCGTGAAGCCAAGAAATTCAAATCACTCAGGCTTATAGCCTAAGTGTATTGGATCTGATGATGATCGCTTGACGATCGAAACTGGTCATCCTAGTGTTTTATTAATCTCATGTAATTTATTTCAGGATTAGGGCATAACCCATCTCATTTGGGTACATTC
Source organism: Meconema thalassinum (assembly GCA_946902985.2). Lineage (NCBI taxonomy): Eukaryota > Metazoa > Arthropoda > Insecta > Orthoptera > Tettigoniidae > Meconema > Meconema thalassinum. The sequence goes on from OX336395.1 coordinate 51,510,621, forward strand.
GTGTTGACCGACTGAAAAGCACTAAACTCTTGTTTACTAAGGCAACACTGAAAATATGGTTTCAAACACCACAATGTTCACGGCTAGTCAGGCAAATCGTGAAGCCAAGAAATTCAAATCACTCAGGCTTATAGCCTAAGTGTATTGGATCTGATGATGATCGCTTGACGATCGAAACTGGTCATCCTAGTGTTTTATTAATCTCATGTAATTTATTTCAGGATTAGGGCATAACCCATCTCTTTTGGGTACATTCGTGTTGACCGACTGAAAAGCACTAAACTCTTGTTTACTAAGGCAACACTGAAAATATGGCTTCAAACACCACAATATGGCTTCAAACACCACAACAATAAATTAGCTACTGTTAGCACAGAATGTGGTGTTGACTACACCTACAATAGGGTCCACGGTTCCAGGATATCTATCAGAGTTATCATGTGTGAAATTTTGATGAGGTTATAGTATTACATAGATGGATTTTTACTCGAAATGTTTGACAATTTTCCGTGTGATATAATATAAAACACGCAAAAGTTACGTTCATTAGCACACGTAGTTTCCATGTGCTATTGAATATTGAAATACATACTCCACAATACAATTGGGTATTGATAAATGTGCTACCTCAAGCGGCCTACTGCAAGCCCTAGTATTTTAATGAAGCCTAAAATTCCGCAATAAAAAATCTCTAAAACGTAGAAAATCATCGGTCGAACTCTTTCCTTTAATACGGCATTAAAATACGAGGTATATGCAATAATATAAATAGTAGTAGTAAGTAGTAATTCTGATCAAAATGTGCCATGGGTAGAGGATGGAGCTTGAGAGAATAGCGTTACTCAACGCTTGAGTAATGCATGTTAGCAAAGGGTAGACGCATACCGTAGGCTATATTAAAATCAATAACTTTTGCTTGTTCCAAACAGAACAGTTGTCAACATGTCATCCAGTGGCGTGCGTCCTACTGAGCACTGTAGCTGCATAGAGACTGGAGAGAGAAACGAACTCAAGACACCGCTCTACGTTTGCAGTTTACACACAACATGTCCTCCAGTAGCGTGCGTCCTACTGAGCACTGTAGCCGCATAGAGACTGGCGAGAGAAACGAACTGAAGACACTGCTCTACGTTTGCAGCATACACACAACATGTCCTCCAGTAGCGTGCGTCCTACTGAGCACTGTAGCTGCATAGAGACTGGCGAGAGAAACGAACTGAAGACACCGCTCTACGTTTGCAGTATACACACAACTTTCCCTTTGATCACAAGGCGCTTCAAGTTTAAGTACATGTATGAGATGGAGGGCCTATTCCTATGCTTACAACAGAATGCAGACATTTTTACTCTTACAATATGAGGCAGATATAAATATAAGATGTCACAGAACTTAAACGTGCACAAGTCCACCTCCTGGTGTAGTGACTACAATTCTTGGCTATCGCCCAACAACTGTGGGTTTTAATTCTTAGCTAAGCCAAACAATTTAATTCTGGTCAGAGGGCTGGAACGAGGCAGGTACACTCAGCATTGAGAAACAAAGCTGAAAAGAGGTGCGTCCAATTCTCACCTCAACCATCCTGGAAGAGTTTCCCATGGTTTTCAATTTCTTCTCTATGCAAATTCTCGGATGGTTCCTAACTTAAAGACCACGGCTTCCTCATTCACATTCCTCACCTAAATTACAAATAAAAACACTCGAAAACAAACACCACAGATTGTCAAGCAAATTCTACACACGCATCCAAGTACACCGGGGCTAAATGACCAAGATGGCGAACTCCCTAAAGTGAAACAACGTCATTATTAGACGGGACATAATCTACACCCCTTGTCATTCCGAGTAGCGAGGCAATACAAATACAGAGATGGATCAGTTTTTGTTTATTGGGGACCACCTTGTGGTGTAGTGGCTAGCATACTTAGCTGTCACACATGAGGTCCGGATTCGATTCACGGCTCAGTCAAGAAATTTACTTTTGGTCTCTGGGATAGAATGGGGTACACGATGGCTTGTGAGGTAAACCTGAGAAGAGGTGAGTTTCCTAACCTCAATTACGAAAACACACACACTTGGAGAAACCACAATAACACAGGCCATCTGAGAAATTTGTGTTAGCACGTTTGAATTCGGAAGCTTCTTTAAAAAACACATTGAAAATTATATTATTTCTCGCCTGGCTGTGTAAAACTGTATGCTGCCACTCGGTTTGCTGAGGGATTTCAGCTCGCAGCACTTCTTAAGGCAAGGGGGGGATGTCATCGGAAATGAATGCATTTTCTTAAAAAATTATTACAACCTGAGTTTCTGAGTTAAAGGCATGACACGTTGAGTGTAGATAGATAATTAACTGTAATAAATAAAACAAGTAGTTCCGTGAAGAACTATACAGCCTATATTCATATATCCTACCCATGTCTATTGCCTCTATCAACATACACAATTTCAGTTGGATTGTTGTAATAGATTCGTAGATATTGAGAACCGTCTAAATGTTTCAGATGGTCGACATGATGGATTTTTATTTATGTACTATTACATGTAGATTATTGTGTACGTGTGGTATTCAAACGTCAATCGCATGATCAGGACACATGAAGTAAAAACGAAATTTTAAAATTTCGCACAGCTGCCATCTTGTGGTTATGAAAATAATTGAAATATACTAGATGCCAGTGGATTAACATATGTATAAGCATTTACTGTTCAAAGTTCCACTGCACACGGATGGTTACATCGCGAGAAACGTCCACTTAAATATTTATACTTCGTGTCGCCGCCATGCTGGATTTGTGCTCACCAGATTATTGAAAGTCCTATAGATGAACTTATGTTCATAGCCTCTATGAACATAAAAAAATCAGGTTGGTGCTGTAAATGATTTGTAGATACTGAGAACCGTCTAAATATTTCGGATGGTCGCCATTTAGGATTGTTGTATGTATAGGCCATATAGTTATGTACTGTCCCCGATAATCCGGATAGTAGGCTGTCAGAAATCCGCCCCCTCAATCGGATTGCCAATAATCAATCGCACCGGCACAGCTACATCAATGAAAATGGCACTGACAGATACTACCGAGATTAGAGCACAGTAGTTAACAAGAAATTATTGTGGAACACACCAAAATATACGGGGGTTCATACTTACCTTTTACTTACCTTTTCAATTTAATCTCGGGTCTGGGTTTTCAACTGGATCACTTAATAGTATGCCCTCACAATAACCTCCACCACGATATTTAAAATGAACCAAAACGGAAACAAGAAAATTTAAACTGCACAATAATTTATTTCACATAAAGAAAATAATTTAACAAAATTTAACAACAAAATATACGTGGCAATCAGAAGCCATTGTCCACGTAACCATGTCCTCCTGTAGGACTTGTAGACTTCACATACAAAATTTCAGCTTTCTCTAGCTCAAAAGAACGTAATAATAATAATGCACTTTGGAATGGATAAGGGAGCTGGGACGAGACATATAGCAATTGTTTCCGTGTTTATGAACTTCACATTTTATTTATAACCGCAAGGCTGCTATGTAGATGACCTTGGCCTCTATAATACAGTTATCTGGCCACCTGCGATACACCCTGCACCATGTCGCATGCTTGCATCGTCAAATGGACGCACCTGTCCATCCAATGTTAGCATATGCTAGTTACCTCAGAGCCTATCTCCTTTTCAAAACACTTTAAATGTTCACGTCTGAACTCAAATATTATCACGCAAATCTTTTAAATGCTCCGTTCAAATATCAATGGATTACTCTAATAATCCCAAATCTTGTTTAATTGTATAATCCAATTGTTTAACTAGCGTTTTTTAGAGTATAATAACGAAAACGTTTAATGTTTATAACAAAATGTTCATTAATTATTTATAACATTTTAAATTGTTTATAACATTGTCAAACGACAATTGAAAAAATTATACATGCCTCTATTAATCCCGTTCGTTTCAAATTATTATTAAAGATATTTTCATAGTTATTTATATTATTTGTATTATTTATATTAGAAATACATTAAACCACACGTTTATCCGGTTGATAATTACTTAAATCGTGGTGATATAATCGACCAATGAAGGTTAGTTATATTTAAATTTTAGATTCAGGTTTAATAAGATTTAATAATTATTATTATTTGTGACGGTAACCTCCATTCAAAATCGTTATCTCAAATTATTTAAACACTCTTGTTAATTTTAACAGTAACTTCACATGATTAATTTTCAAAGGACCTGAACAATACACTCAGCGGAAAAAATACCTCGCTCAAAACGCACAAAATTGCACCAAAATTGGCCCATAATTCATCATATATCTCATTATATATGGCATCAAAATCTTCCACAATACATACAAAAACCTCCACTTACAAATTCATCAACATGATCAATATTACTGTGGGAACCTCCTTCACTTATTACAGGGGATTATTCATCAGTGACTTTTACACGTCCACTGAACTAACGATTATACATCCATAGTTCCTCTTTAAAAATTCTTATATTCATCAATTGTATCAAAAACTGTTATTATATTTAACCTTCGTGGGTTTCATTCATGAATCGATATGAAGTAAAAATTTGCCAATCACAAATAAATTTAATAGCAAATACGATTAGACACGCCTCCCTGGTCTATCAAAATTGAGATTAATATCATCAAAGTATCGCAGTATAAAAATACTATCTTCAATCAAAGTTCATCTAAACTGCATAAATAATCGAATAGAATACAATTAGACTTTGGAATGCAAACATTATTGTTCCAATCTAGAATTGAGAAAAACTCCTATCAAATGTTCATTACTATAGTGTACTCAATAAATCGTACTCAAAGTTCATATTTCATAAAAATTGTCTATAATGCAATGGTATTTCAGAACTGACGATAAATGTCTATGTTGCAATCATATTCATAAAACGACTAGTATTTCCAAGATCGTCGATAAAGTAGAAGATTTTAACGCTCTAAAATCTTTTAATCATTCTTCTTTCTTGAGGATGACAGAAAATTGGTCAAAGTAATTTACTGAATAGAATTACTTTAATAAAGTGACACGCTGTCTGAATTCAAATTTGCCAGAGAAAATCGTTAACTTTACAGTTAAATCGTGACTACAAAAATATGCAAATTACTGAAAGAATATATTTTATCAGTCTCAACTGATCCAAAATTATTTAAATATGCCAATGACATAACAATGTCTCAATAAATCGTAGAAAAAGACATAAATCAGCAAAGTGTACTGAGTATAAAAATATCAAGCAAGAATATGGGGCAAAATATATGGGACAGAAAATATGGGAAAAATGGTTGCTCAGATATCGCTAAATGGCTCAAATAAAACAAGAAACGTTCACGACTACCTTATCTGTTGATTGAAGTTCTAGAGGAAAATTTCCAAAGAGGACTGCTGTTGGTTCCATTTCACCACCGTAAAGATGTGCTCCGACCTCGAACCTGGAACCTGCGCCCTCGGAGAATATAACTGCTTCCTCCTCCGGAAATTGCACTGCTCCGTGTAGACGATAGACATCCTTCTGGCAAAACTCTTCTTTGTGAGCCGGGTCCACCCTGGCCTCTCTTGATAGTTCCCTGAAGTTCTGGTAGAAATTCGCCATGAACTTTATTGCAATTATTTCCGCAGAAATGTTCATAATTGTGGAGTATGAAGATATTTCCACTGCCATTTGATGTATTTCAGCGATGGCTTACGATGCATGAGTGTAGTTGGATGTTCACTACATGCTCGCTTTTGTAGAATGACGATTAACGAAGTTCCATGCTGCTATTTCACTCCATTGATATATGTCCCAATTGCATTAAAGTTTTAGCCTTCCATCTCCACTTCCGTTATAAAAATAGTCGAAAGTACTGCCAGATTATATAGTTCCATTGTAGAATGTAGCGTTATATCACCAAATGTAATCTTCAGTATCACGGTTGCAATACAAGTGTCAGCCGTAGCGTAGAATGTGGTATTGTAAAAGTGCTTCTCAGGAGTCGAGAAAATCACTTTTGTCTGCAGTCTTAAAATGCGAATATCTTCCAAAGTATAATAGTGAAAATGTTCAACTTTTGTACACGCCTCAATATTGTAATGCACAATTGAATTAGCATAAATGCAGTAGCTAACTCTTGATAGATAATCTTGTAGACTTGTTTATGTGTGCGCTCCAACTTCGCCTAGTTTCAATAACCGTAAAATTGTACTGCTGCACGCTCAATGCTTGTGCGATGTTGTGGGCTCTACCACACGTGCTAATGACGACTTGCTTCACTGAATAACTCGAAGTCTGACAATATGAGAATCAGAAAAATGAGCCATGAGCGATGAGAGATGAGACATGAGACATGAGAGCTTCCTCTGTGCTGTGCAGGGCCTTTTATCAACTTCTTAAGGGGCGTATCCATCCCTTCCAGAGCTTGTTCCTCCGTCATTGCCAGAAGTTCTAACTTTGGCTATACTTGACGGATTTTCAAATTTCGAAAACTCATAATTAATTTCTTCAAAATTCCAAATCAATGCTATAACTGAAAATAGTTTTCCGCAATTCTGCATGCCAAAAGTAATTAAATATGGTAGTTTCAGTAATCTCCGTCTCCCTCCAAACTATCATTCATTGATTCGAGCCTCTCCTCCAATAGCGTAACTTCTTCCTTAGCACAATTCCTTGTTTCTCTGCGACTGCGTCGTAAATCTCAGATCCTTCTCGAACAAAATCATGACGTCACCAAGAATCTCAGCTCATCCAGCCTACTTGCATGAAGTCTGCGTCATCCGTGCCTACGTCATGAATATACACGTCACAACTATGACAGCCATAACTTTATTCATATATGCCAATACAGCCACCGTGGTCTCATTATAATTCAATTTACGGGGGCATTCTCCCTTCACCACGTTTTAAAAACAGTAGCAAATTTTTTTTAAACTCTGTGTTATAAATATCTGAATTCACTTGAACACGAAATTGAATTATTATTGGCTTACTCTTGTATGATATTTCCTCTATGTTCCTTAATCATAAGTCTCTTCTTCTCTGGGTTGTGTGTGGCTGATGCATTCACTCCTCTCTACTTTCTCTTCTGTCCTGTATTCCTGTTTTCCAAATTCTGCTGGCTTGTAGAAGGACCTGGATCGATCACTAAATCCTGTCTTTTCTTCTGGTTTTCAGCTTCCTTCTCTCGTAATTCCTTCAAATACTGCTGACTTTCTTTCTCTCTCTCTTGATACTTGTCCGGTGTCATAACCTGACTTTGAGGATTCTGATTCCGATTCTGGTACTGGTTATTTCTGTTGTAGTTCCTATTGTACCCAGTGTTATTATAGTATCTACCTCTTTCGTTAATATAGTTCCCTCTATTGTTATTCCAGCCTCGTCTTTGCTGATATGGACGGTAACCTTGTGATCTGTTGTTGCGAAAATAATTGTTCCTGTGAGGACCTACATTTTCAGTTTTCTCTTCAGCAGGCTTATCAGTTTGCTGAACTTGATCCATGTAGACTGTATTAATGTCTTTGAATTCGTGCCTCTGACCTTTTTGAACCAAATTTGGCATTGGACTCGTGTAGTCAAGCCTTCTCAATAGTTCGTCCATACTGGTCAAATCCCTGATATTTGACGATATGATAAGTCTTCTTACCTCCACAGGCAGCATACGAGAAATAGCATCTATCAACTGCTCCGTCGACAATGGGGGTTGTAAGAATCTCAAGCGCGATAACTGGCTCGTGAAGAAATCAGCGTACCGTGTTGGAAGAGTACCCGAATACTTCCTCGAGTATACCTCAGCTCTTAATGAATTTTGTGCTTCAATTGACCAGAATCGTTTTATCAGTGCCTCTGCAAATTCATCGAAATTACTAAAAGTGTACCGAAATGCCCTGAACCATTCAAGGGGTCCTCCAGCTAGAAATCTCTCTACGATTCTCATCTCTCTTTCTCTAGGAATATGGGCTTCAATAAAATAGTCTTTCAGGTTTCTGATATACTCTATCGGTGTTAGACTATCTGTATTACTAAATTTCTGAGGCTTGTCCTCAAAGTTTCGGATGACTGTCACATTTCTTGGATATGAATCCATGTAATTCTTCCCACTATCACGATATTTCCATTCAGATTCAATATTCCTATCCTCTTCTTCTTCCCGGAATCTGAATATACGTTCCTCAGGACTAATATCTCTCTCTTCAGTAGCGAGGTTACATCTTCTCACGTAATTTCTATTATCTTCACAAGTCAATCCTTCTGGATCCTTATCTGTGATTTCCGTGATGACATTCCTAATCAACTCTTCTTTATACGTTTCCATCATGCTAGCTTCTCCTAGTTTCAAATTCTGAAGTTTGCTCGTAGTTTCATTGACATCAGAGACAACCTTATGAATTTGTTCCTCTAACGCGGTTTTTAATGCTTGCACGTCCTGACCTATTTGAGTTCTATCCTCTACCTGCTTTTCGGATAGCGAATCCATCCTTATATTCAAGTCCTTTCTAATTTGAACTACCTCATTATTTATATCTACTTGTGTACTGGCAAGTTTTCGTTCAATTCGCTCCTGAATCTGATTGACATGTTCCCCACTTGACCTGTTCCATTCATCTTTCCAAACCGTTACATTTGCAGTTAACATTTCAGCAATATCTACTTCAATGTCTTCCTTAAGTAAACGATTATGATCTAAGACTTGGGTCCTCATGACCTCTACATCATATTTTAATCCAGCTAAAGAAGCTGTTGTCCTAACAGACTCGTCAACCAACCTAGTTGTTAAAGCACTAATGTTACGAGTACAAAGCGTTTTTGAAGTTTCAATTTCTTCTCTAACCTTATTAACATCAGTTTGAACTTTGGCAATGTCTACAAAAACTGTATTAACTTCTATTTGTATCTTATTGATATCGCTTTGCATCTCATTTACATCAGAATGAATATTATTTATGTCTACTTGAACGTTTGACACATCGGTTCGAACATTTCTAATCTCTCTTTGAACTTCTTCTACCTTGTCTTGTACAGTAGCAACATCATTCCTAACAACGATTACTTCTGCTCTAGCACATGAAATATCACCCCGGACATTAGCAACATCAAGATTCAACATAGTAAGGCCTTTCTGGACTGAATCAACCTTTCCCTGTGCATTGGATAAATCTTTATGGACATTGGATAAATCTATTTTAACATCTGAGACATCCTTGTGAATGTCACTCACGGCATTCTGGATTCCCTGGGTACTGGTCTGTAAACGCGACACATTATTTTCCAAGTTTGCAGAACTGGTCTGAAGAACTTTCATATTCTCCTCCATTCTAATAGACAAATTACTAGCATTCTCCTCCATTCGACTAGTATTCCTAGCTTCCATCTCCCTCACACTTTCATTCAGCCTAATAGACAAATTGTTGGACATCTCCTCCAACATCTTTCTCATACTCTCATCCGCCATCTCAATAATATTTCAATAATAGACTGCTTTAGGGACATACATCAAATAGAGCAAGATAACAACATCTGAGCAACATCTTTCACCATATATAAGTTTGAGCAATTTTCTGTCTTAAATATAACTTATAATTACCTTATAATTAACCTTCGTAGACACCCTATGTTGAAATAAACTCAAGCACATGTTCAAATTTCTTTGGTTCATTTTAAAATATCCTAACACAAATAATTTACATTTACAATCCAAATAGTTTAATTTTATCTTTAATATGACTAAACATGTCATAAGCCGGTCAAATAAAATAAGACTCCAGATCATAGGCGATTTTTCTAATTTTCCAGCCTATTTAACCTCTCTCAGGTTGTATAAGATCTGATCTTTTCTGAGTGTAATTTTCCTAATACAACACAACATTTAATCCCTATATAATCACACTCTCAAATTCTACAATTGGCCAAGACCTCTAACAAAGAATCAACCTCTTTATTTGAGTCTTCACAATCCCAATGACATCGATAACTTGGTAATCCAATGTTATTCGAGCACTCCACACGAAATTGCGGTGCCAATTCTACTGGCGTTCAACCTGGTAATCCAGTTTTGTCGAGCAGCCCCACGTTGGGCGCCAATCCTACTGTCCCCGATAATCCGGATAGTAGGCTGTCAGAAATCCGCCCCCTCAATCGGATTGCCAATAATCAATCGCACCGGCACAGCTACATCAATGAAAATGGCACTGACAGATACTACCGAGATTAGAGCACAGTAGTTAACAAGAAATTATTGTGGAACACACCAAAATATACGGGGGTTCATACTTACCTTTTACTTATCTTTTCAATTTAATCTCGGGTCTGGGTTTTCAACTGGATCACTTAACAGTATGCCCTCAAAATAACCTCCACCACGATATTTAAAATGAACCAAAACGGAAACAAGAAAATTTAAACTGCACAATAATTTATTTCACATAAAGAAAATAATTTAACAAAATTTAACAACAAAATATACGTGGCAATCAGAAGCCATTGTCCACGTAACCATGTCCTCCTGTAGGATTTGTAGACTTCACATACAAAATTTCAGCTTTCTCTAGCTCAAAAGAACGTAATAATAATAATGCACTTTGGAATGGATAAGGGAGCTGCGACGAGACATATAGCAATTGTTTCCGTGTTTATGAACTTCACATTTTATTTATAACCGCAAGGCTGCTATGTAGATGACCTTGGCCTCTATCATACAGTTATCTGGCCACCTGCGATACACCCTGCACCATGTCGCATGCTTGCATCGTCAAATGGACGCACCTGTCCATCCAATGTTAGCATATGCTAGTTACCTCAGAGCCTAGCTCCTTTTCAAAACACTTTAAATGTTCACGTCTCAACTCAAATATTATCACGCAAATCTTTTAAATGCTCCGTTCAAATATCAATGGATTACTCTAATAATCCCAAATCTTGTTTAATTGTATAATCCAATTGTTTAACTAGCGTTGTTTAGAGTATAATAACGAAAACGTTTAATGTTTATAACAAAATGTTCATTAATTATTTATAACATTTTAAATTGTTTATAACATTGTCAAACGACAATTGAAAAATTCTATACATGCCTCTATTAATCCCGTTCGTTTCAAATTATTATTAAAGATATTTTCATAGTTATTTATATTATTTATATTATTTATATTAGAAATACATTAAACCACACGTTTATCCGGTTGATAATTACTTAAATCGTGGTGATATAATCGACCAATGAAGGTTAGTTATATTTAAATTTTAGATTCAGGTTTAATAAGATTTAATAATTATTATTATTTGTGCCGGTAACCTCCATTCAAAATCGTTATCTCAAATTATTTAAACACTCTTGTTAATTTTAACAGTAACTTCACATGATTAATTTTCAAAGGACCTGAACAATACACTCAGCGGAAAAAATACCTCGCTCAAAACGCACAAAATTGCACCAAAATTGGCCCATAATTCATCATATATCTCATTATATATGGCATCAAAATCTTCCACAATACATACAAAAACCTCCACTTACAAATTCATCAACATGATCAATATTACTGTGGGAACCTCCTTCACTTATTACAGGGCATTATTCATCAGCGACTTTTACACGTCCACTGAACTAACGATTATACATCCATAGTTCCTCTTTAAAAATTCTTATATTCATCAATTGTATCAAAAACTGTTATTATATTTAACCTTCGTGGGTTTCATTCATGAATCGATATGAAGTAAAAATTTGCCAATCACAATTAAATTTAATAGCAAATACGATTAGACACGCCTCCCTGGTCTATCAAAATTGAGATTAATATCATCAAAGTATCGCAGTATAAAAATACTATCTTCAATCAAAGTTCATCTAAACTGCATAAATAATCGAATAGAATACAATTAGACTTTGGAATACAAACATTATTGTTCCAATCTAGAATTGAGAAAAACTCCTATCAAATGTTCATTACTATAGTGTACTCAATAAATCGTACTCAAAGTTCATATTTCATAAAAATTGTCTATAATGCAATGGTATTTCAGAACTGACGATAAATGTCTATGTTGCAATCATATTCATAAAACGACTAGTATTTCCAAGATCGTCGATAAAGTAGAAGATTTTAACGCTCTAAAATCTTTTAATCATTCTTCTTTCTTGAGGATGACAGAAAATTGGTCAAAGTAATTTACTGAATAGAATTACTTTAATAAAGTGACACGCTGTCTGAATTCAAATTTGCCAGAGAAAATCGTTAACTTTACAGTTAAATCGTGACTACAAAAATATGCAAATTACTGAAAGAATATATTTTATCAGTCTCAACTGATCCAAAATTATTTAAATATGCCAATGACATAACAATGTCTCAATAAATCGTAGAAAAAGACATAAATCAGCAAAGTGTACTGAGTATAAAAATATCAAGCAAGAATATGGGGCAAAATATATGGGACAGAAAATATGGGAAAAATGGTTGCTCAGATATCGCTAAATGGCTCAAATAAAACAAGAAACGTTCACGACTACCTTATCTGTTGATTGAAGTTCTAGAGGAAAATTTCCAAAGAGGACTGCTGTTGGTTCCATTTCACCACCGTAAAGATGTGCTCCGACCTCGAACCTGGAACCTGCGCCCTCGGAGAATATAACTGCTTCCTCCTCCGGAAATTGCACTGCTCCGTGTAGACGATAGACATCCTTCTGGCAAAACTCTTCTTTGTGAGCCGGGTCCACCCTGGCCTCTCTTGATAGTTCCCTGAAGTTCTGGTAGAAATTCGCCATGAACTTTATTGCAATTATTTCCGCAGAAATGTTCATAATTGTGGAGTATGAAGATATTTCCACTGCCATTTGATGTATTTCAGCGATGGCTTACGATGCATGAGTGTAGTTGGATGTTCACTTCATGCTCGCTTTTGTAGAATGACGATTAACGAAGTTCCATGCTGCTATTTTACTCCATTGATATATGTCCCAATTGCATTAAAGTTTTAGCCTTCCATCTCCACTTCCGTTATAATAATAGTCGAAAGTACTGCCAGATTATATAGTTCCATTGTAGAATGTAGCGTTATATCACCAAATGTAATCTTCAGTATCACGGTTGCAATACAAGTGTCAGCCGTAGCGTAGAATGTGGTATTATAAAAGTGCTTCTCAGGAGTCGAGAAAATCACTTTTGTCTGCAGTCTTAAAATGCGAATATCTTCCAAAGTATAATAGTGTAAATGTTCAACTTTCGTACACGCCTCAATATTGTAATGCACAATTGAATTGGCATAAATGCAGTAGCTAACTCTTGATAGATAATCTTGTAGACTCGTTTATGTGTGCGCTCCAACTTCGCCTAGTTTCAATAACCGTAAAATTGTACTGCTGCACGCTCAATGCTTGTGCGATGCTGTGGGCTCTACCACACGTGCTAATGACGACTTGCTTCACTGAATAACTCGAAGTCTGACAATATGAGAATCAGAAAAATGAGCCATGAGCGATGAGAGATGAGACATGAGACATGAGAGCTTCCTCTGTGCTGTGCAGGGCCTTTTATCAACTTCTTAAGGGGCGTATCCATCCCTTCCAGAGCTTGTTCCTCCGTCATTGCTAGAAGTTCTAACTTTGGCTATACTTGACGGATTTTCAAATTTCAAAAACTCATAATTAATTTCTTCAAAATTCCAAATCAATGCCATAACTGAAAATAGTTTTCCACAATTCTGCATGCCAAAAGTAATTAAATATGGTAGTTTCAGTAATCTCCGTCTCCCTCCAAACTATCATTCATTGATTCGAGCCTCTCCTCCAATAGCGTAACTTCTTCCTTAGCACAATTCCTTGTTTCCCTGCGACTGCGTCGTAAATCTCAGATCCTTCTCGAACAAAATCATGACGTCACCAAGAATCTCAGCTCATCCAGCCTACTTGCATGAAGTCTGCGTCATCCGTGCCTACGTCATGAATATACACGTCACAACTACGACAGCCATAACTTTATTCATATATGCCAATACAGCCACCGTGGTCTCAATATAATTCAATTTACGGGGGCAGTACCATAAAGAACAATTATTGCGTAGCTTCGTTATTCAAACTTTCACTTCGGTCACATGATTACGAATCAAGAAACAAAAATTAATTTCAAAATTTCGCACAGCCGCAATTTTGAGGTTATGTAAACAATTGTACTAAATTAGATGCCTGTGCATTACATGGTGTATAGACATTTTCTGTACCAAGTTTCATTGCGTTTGGATGATTACTTCGCGAGAAAAGTCTATTTAAAAATTTCAACATCTCTTGGCCGCCATGTTCGTTTTGTAGTTAACAGGTTTTTGAAAAACTCCCAGATGAACTTCTAGTAGTGCCCTTTATCTCCGTACAAAAATTCAGGGTGATATCATTAGTTTCGGAGATATAGAATGCCGTTGAAATATTTCGTACAGCCACCATCTTGAGATTAAATAAACAATTGAACGAAATTAGATGTCGGTGCATCACAATGTGGATAAACATTCTGTACCAAATTTCATTTTGTTTGGTTGGTTAAATCGCCAGAATCGTCTATTTTAAAGTCGCAATTTTGCTTGGCCACCATGTTGGTTTTGTAGTTACCAGGTTTACGAAAGTCTGATAGGTGAACTTCTAGTAGTTTCCTTGATCACCGTACAAAATTTCAGGGTGATATCGGTAATAGTTTCGGAGATATTTAATGCTGGTGAAATATTTCGCACAGCCGCCATGTTGGATTGATGAGACATAATACAATTTGAAGGGCACGGTCGGGGTCGGCCGAAATGGTGCTATGACCTTACCGAGTTTTATTGAAATCGCCCCAGCCGTTCAGAAGTTATTAGGGGGCCACACACACGCCCACACAGAGATCCACACTGACAAAAGGTGTTCTCATAAGCCTTTTTTTTTTTCATAAAATGAAAATAGGATAAAAATATATCATTAGAAACCTGGATGTAAGGCATATACATTAATATCATAAGACATTTAACAGTTATGCCCTTTTTGCATGAAAGCCATAACAGGAATTCTAATGATACAATCACTCTGTAATTTTTACTGTATGATGCTGTCACTACAATATGAATACTGAACGAAGATAAATTACATATGCACAGTAGTTATTTACTTCAAAAATCTTGAACTTACTGTCGCAAAAATAAGACGTTCTTTCATGATATAAAACCCTATAAATACAAATTTAAGTAAGTAATGATTAAGTTCCATATATTCCACAATGTGTAATGAACAACTCCTGAAAAAATCATCGCTCCGCGATTTATAGTTTTTGAGAAGAGGCTTCAGATTCTACAAAAAATGTATAATAGAGAAAAATGCATTTAAACATTTGGTTAACATATTCAAACACGAAAAATGCCAATTTGATTTTTTAAATCCTCCATATTAATACTTTTTCATCCTCCAACATTCTTTTCTGTCCTATATTTTCTGTCTGGCTCCAGCTCAAGATCAGACATCCCATTCTCAGCTTTCATGAATCTATTTTTGTCAATGGTGTTGAGCGCCGTTATGATGAACACTACAGGATTCACACCAAATTTATTGTTTTTAATGAACTTCCATGCCTCCGATAACTATAAAATTTATACACAATGTAAATTATACTATGTAGATTACAAAAAACACGTTCCTAAAAAATCGATTTTTGATACAAACTTCACTACATTCCCCCTTTAAGCTTCACTACTGTACACTGCATGGATACATCAATACTGCCACTCTAGTTTGTATTTCCCCTCGAACCCAAATATATCAACACATAATCTTCCTCACTCAAATTATCCCTCCAGTTCAAGTGCACATGTTAACTCCCGAACGGCTGATCGTAGCAACACAGGGTTTGGACAGTCAGCTTCATAATTTTTAAGCTCTGTAACATAAGATCATCAACATAATTGAATTAGTTTCGTGCAATGTTAGAAATAAAGATTTTGTACGGGACAGCTAGCCTAGGGAGTTCGGTTTTCTAAGCAATGTCGTGCTGTTCTTTGGCTGTGATGAGCAGCCTAGGGAGTTCGGTTATCTGGGCAATGTCGTGCTGTTCTATTGGCTGCGATGAGCGAGCCTAGGGCGTTCGGGTATCTGGGCAATGTTGTGCTGTTCTATTGGCTGTGATGAGAGAGCTTAGGGAGTGTGGTTATCCAGGCAATGTCGTGCTGTTCTATTGGCTGTGATGAGCAGCCTAGGGAGTTCGGTTATCTGGGCAATGTCGTGCTGTTCTATTGGCTGTGATGAGCGAGCCTAGGGCGTTCGGGTATCTGGGCAATGTCGTGCTGTTCTTTTGGCTGTGATGAGCGAGCTTAGGGAGTGCAGTTATCTAGGCAATGTCGTGCTGTTCTATTGGCTGTGATGAGCGAGCCTAGGGAGTGCGGTTATCTGGGCAATGTTGTGCTGTTCTATTGGCTGTGATGGGCGAGCCTAGGGAGTGGTTATCTAGGCAATGTCGTGCTGTTCTATTGGCTGTGTTGAGTGAGCTAATCTAGCTCCTTCCTCATGTTCAGAGTAGTTTGGTATACTGTATAGTAAATTTACTCATGTATGAGTTAAAATGCCCTTCCTTCTTCGATTAATGCAGTTGATTATCTCATGGTAAATAAATGGAATCACGTGTCACTACTTACTACAGAGATGCCACATTTGTGTGTGTTATATGATTTAAAATGATGATGAAGGATGCCACAATAAAGATGAATTATGCCCCTAATATTGTCCAAAATTCCTTCTGTTTCCTCTGGAATTGAATAACACGCAGATGATGTTCATTTCTTGGTTGGAAGATTGAGACAAAAGATGTGTGGAATGTTGGCTTTCACGGTCAAGAAAATAAATTCCAGCAATATTCTTCTAGGTTTATACAGTGTCTGGTGCGGAGTTTCTTTCAGATGCATAAAACTTTCTCAACAGACTCTTGGTATGAGTGGACAGTCGTATGCAAGTGAAACTTTCTAGCAAATACACATTATATCATGTAAATACCCTTAACAGTCTTCTGGCACACCTGTCCAGCACCTCGTTGGTCACTATTCCTGGCACTCACACATTGCTTTGTTGTCGGCACGACCTATACACTGACAGCGCGAATAGAACACTGAGATCGAACTCAAAGTGCGCTGAGCAAAGAGACAATGCGCATTTCACACCGTGGCTGGACCCCATCTGGAAAGTGGACCATGCATTATGACTTGTGTATTATAGTACTTCTTGTCTGGTGAAACTAGAGCTCCCTCAGCATTTTTGTTATGTAACATCCTTCCACTCGGTTGCTGGATATTTGTGGGAGTGATTTTGAAAAATGGGACGGAAGTCGATCGGACGATCCAGCTGGCAGTGGTGGATCGAACGGAAGTGTGTAAGACGCTCTGCCAGCTGGATCGCATTGCTGAACACTTTCATTCTGACGGTAAACGCTCATGCGAAATCTGGTTTCAAGTGAATGAAACAAATCACAAGGCACATGTTCGAAGTCTTCGTATCTGTAATTAAATTATAAAATACTTTAATATCAAACATTGTAAGTAGTCGGCATTGCCGGTATTATGTTTCTGCACAGTGGCTATTCAAATATTAACCCACATAACGGTAATGCAGTCATCAATATAATATAATAGTTGTATTTATACGAGAGCTGAGCAAGCCTTCATGAACTATTGCTGAATACTGTGCCCGTCTGTCCGCCTGGGATGGACAGATGACCACAAATGAGGCAGCAGTAAACAAAGTGTCAGCACGAGATCTATCTCAGGGCGTTATGGGCTTGGGCTATATTTACTGTACACTGCATGCATGCTCCCCGTAAAGGAAAAGGAAAGATGTCACGACAAATAACAGAAATTAAAAACATATATTAGATAAAACCAATTCACCAATTATTTATTCATGAAAGACTGCCTGTTGGCAGTAGCAAAAATAATAGCAATACGCACTTCCTATCCTGAATATGCATCTCAAACAAAACAAATCATAGTCTTTTCATGAAATGTCCATAGTTTTTGACTATGTTTGAAACCACATTTTATTCTTTTATTCTATACAATAAGAGATGACATAAAAAATAATTAATTTTTCCCTATTAGGTTGCAGTTTAAACTAGTCCTATTCAAATATTTACATGAATTATATACACTGTCATGGAGTAGTTTCACATCCTATTTTCATTCCTACTATGAAGACACACAATTTGGAATGACACTTCCTAACGCAGTTTGTCCAAATGCATCACATTGATTATTAACTTGGTCACAACGGTTATACATTTTAAAGGAAAAATAGCAACGACAATAATAATAAAGATGACCATTGGGTCCCAGGAATCAACCTGGGAGGAGTACTTACAGCTCTGGGCTAATAGGAGTGAAATGCGTTGTTGCATGTCAGTTGCGACTTAAACATATTGGATTCAGCAAGAGAATCCAACTTAGCCTCTTTCACTCCAACTCCAGCATGTAACATACAAGAGGTGCCCCCTGTTAAGCCGAGAAACCCAGTGGAAGGTTGGGTAACCAATCCCAGCGAGAAGCTGGGTCGGCGAGCCGATCAGTGCTGGGGACTCCAAGGCTCACAACCTTGGCAGTACATTGGTCAGTGTGCAATATCACTGGCCCCCTACCTACAGTTTTTTCAACTGTGAAAAGCATGGAGGAAACATCTGCTGAAGCAACTACCCCAGGTGGTAACCAATCCACCGTCGTCTTGCACGACGCATGCAGGCCTTCGGACTCTGGGGAGCCTGCAACGACATGCTTGGAGGTATCGGAGACTCCTACAAATAAGATCAGACACAAACGACGCAACTTCTTCGCAACATTCAACGTGAACTCCCTTATGAAGGTCGGTAAATTGAAACAACTGATTGACACCCTACAACATCATCAAATCCTGATCGCAGCAATTCAGGAAACAAGGTTTGTTGATGCAGAAGCTTTTGACTCCCTGGGGTATAGAATCTTCAAAGGTAAAGTCGGAAGACGTGTAGTAAAATCCATCCCCCACCTTGGCACAGGATTTGTGGTCAGTAAGAAGATTTTAGAGTCCATCACCAACTTCACGTCCCCCAACAGTCGAGTCTCGATCCTTTCGTTTCGAAGCACAAATAAAATCTACACCATGGTGAACGTCCATGCCCCAATTAATCAAGCTAACAGAATCGATCCACAATGGACGGAAATATTCTGGGAAGAGCTTGAAGATATTCTATCCAAGATTCCCAAGGAACATATCATCGTCCTTCTTGGGGACTTCAATGCTCAGCTCGGTAAGGAAAAGAAATTCAAGAATATTATCGGAGAATACCCGGCCCACAGAAGAACAAACCGCAATGGAGAAAGGTTAGTGGAGTTGTGCAAGGCGTTCAACCTAGTGATGAAGTCAACCGCTTTCAAACGACTTCCTACAAAACAGAAAACGTGGGCATCCCCAAATCCCCATCTCGGTGAATTCCAAATTGACCACGTTGCTATTTCTCGTAAATCTCGTAGAGAAATCCAGAATGTAAAAGTCTTAAGAAGCGCGAATCTTGACTCTGATCACTATCTTTCAAAGATAAAATTAAAACTTCTGCCAATATCCACCAAGAGATTTCAGGGAAGAAAGATCAGCAGGTTTGATGTGGAAAAACTGAAAACACAAAGCGAATTCAGTCAGAAACTTGAAACACTTGAGCCACAGAATTGGGAACAACTCAAAGAAGCATTTCTTGAAACGGCACAGGAAACCATCCCACTGACAAAGTTGAGGCGGCATCCTTGGTGGACTAATGAATGTGACGATGCCATTCACCAAAGGCGGCTTGCCTGGTTGCGATGGAACAAACAGAAGAATGAAGAAAACAGAGAGAGATTCCTGGTCGTTAGAAAGCAGGCTGATAAAACCATACGCGGGATAAAACGAGCATTCCAAAAAAATCAGTTGGCACAGATAGACCAAGATTTCAAAAAGAACAACACCCGTGATTTCTATAAAACCTTCAAGCAATATCTCAGTAAATACACACCACCCAGTCTTCACTTTAGGAATCCCGATGGGAAACTTGCTTACAATGACAAAGACAACTGTCATATCCTGGCGAAATACTTTGAGTCTCTTCTCAATTGTGAGGCTCCAACGTCGAAATTTTCCTTTCAGAATAACGTGCTCGTCAATCCAGACTCAAGTTCACCAACTAGGGAAGAAATCAAGCAGATCATTCACTCACTTAAGAACAATAAAGCACCAGGTGAGGATTCAATAGTTGCCGAAATCTGGAAATACGCAGGTGAAAAACCAGTCGACAAGCTAACGGATATCATCCGGGAGATTTGGGAAACAGAGAAACTGCCCAGTGATTGGACATCGGCCCTAATTCATCCCCTGCACAAGAAAGGTGATAAAGCGGACGTAAACAACTATCGTGGCATATCACTCCTCTCGATAACATACAAGATTCTCGCGAAAGCGCTTCAAACGAGAGCGGAATCACAGGTCGATCAACACCTGGGCGAATACCAAGGTGGATTTCGAAAGGGACGCTCTTGTGTTGAGCAAATCATGAATCTAAAATCAATTCTATCGTACATGAATCTGAGAAGTAAGAAATTTGTTGTGACTTTTGTTGATTTCAAGAAGGCTTACGACTCGCTGGATCGAAGTTCCCTGATCCAGGTTTTAAGAGAATTTGGTTTAGAAAATAAGACAAGAGCAATCATTCACCAATCCCTATTGGATACGGCTTCCAAAGTGAAATTCAGGGGAGAGATTTCTGAATCCTTCGCAATACGGACAGGGGTGAGACAGGGAGATGGGCTCTCGCCTCTTTTATTCAACTGTGTTCTTGAGAAAGTTATTCGAGATAGGCGTAAAGAATTGTGTAAGGATGGTATAGAGAATGGGGTCAGACTAGGTTGTAAGAACAAAAACCTGACAATCGACTGTTTTGCTTTCGCTGATGAAGTTGCAATTTTCTCTAATTCTCTTGACACAGCCACACAACAAATCAATCAATTACAGGTGCAAGCAGCAAAGGCAGGTCTTCAGATTTCGTTTGAGAAAACTCAGTTTATAACGAACATCAAGTCGGAACCCAGAGAACGTACGGTGAATGGAGGACAAATAACACAGGTAGAGAAATTCAAATACCTGGGTGAATGGATTGAGCCCAACATTCGTGAAAAGGAAGCCTTCGTGGCACGGATTAACAAAATGGAAAAGGCTTACCATTTAACCAAAGACATTTACAAATCACGATCAATGTCCTTCAAGGCCAAACTGAGGCACTTCGTTACCGTTATTCGCCCGGAGGCGTTATATGCATCAGAATGCCTGGCGATGAATAAGAAAGACCTGGCAGAACAACTCGAAGTCAAAGAGAAGAAGATTCTGAGAAAGATGTTGGGCCCGGTCAAGGAACGAGGGGAGTATAGAAGACGACACAACGATGAACTCTATCTACATGTGGAGAAAATAACGGACACCATTCGCAAAAGAAGACTCTCCTTTTATGGCCATTTAACACGAATGAACTCCGGAAGATTGTCCAATCGAATCTGTGCCTACCTTGTGGGAAAGAAAACCAAAGGTTTACAGAGGTGGAAAAAGTCCTACAAGAACTGGGGATATCACATGAGGACATCTTGGAACGTGACTCTTTGAAGAAGAAACTTGGGGAGATACAGAGTTTTCAGCCAAAACCTATATTGAAAACCGGCTAGAAGTGGACCGAAGAACGAAGGGAAGCTCACCGAAGAAGAATGCGCGAATACTGGGCCAATGTGAAAGAACGAGGGAAAAGGCAGTTGAAATAACGTGGTCCAGAGACGACCGAAACGATTTTTTTAAAGATGACCATTATCGGCTTCAACAAAGTTAGCCTCGAATATCTCTATCCAATTTCAAGATCATATTCTTAAATAAGAGGTTCTATTGCACTGAACATGAATTTAACTTGCCACAATAAAAATTGGCTTGTGGTTTGACATGAAGTTATTACATTATAATAAATCAGTGATTTAAGATTATTGCATTTCATGGGAATTCTTTAGGATTTGAATAACATTGTATTTTCTTAAACAAGCAGCTTTCTGTGGATCAGGATATCACTCCCGCAAACATCCACTCATACGAGGATCAACACCTCTTTTAAGTAACTTCATAAAGTGCATTGGCACACAATCAACATCATTTAAGCTTCATTTCAGAACATCCAATTATATTACAGATCGTAAGATCCCCGATTTTACATAGTCAACTAATGGTTTAATCACAATTCAACAAATTTACCATATTCTTTTATATTTATGATCCTCAAGGAATATTACTTCCACTGTTATTCATTAAAATTCAGTGTTCATCAATTATTAATTTATAGAGATATTTATTTTTATTACCCTTCGGAAAATGTGATCTGTTATATAGGAAAGAAAATGTTAATGCATTTAATTTGTCATAAATCTGCTGCGTTATATGAATGGGTTAGGACTTCTCATATTATTTATAATAATAATTACTAGTGAAAATATTGAGGATGCACCTCAACTACAAGTCTTAAGCGACTACCAGAAAAATACGCCTACAAGTATGCAACCATTATAACGACGTTTCCTAACTATCAAGAAAGTGAATCGGTCTATCGGACATATGAAAATTCATGGCTCTGAAAACTGTTCACGTTGTTCGGAAGTCTACTACATCATGGGTCTGTGGCGGTGGGATCTCCCTCGGTGCGGAGCGAACCCTGGCACCACGGATCCGTGAAGACTACACGCTAAGCATGGGACATGTTCTAGCGTTCGCCTCCCTCGTCGTCCACATAAATATGCTGCAAGAGGCATGGCTCTTCGTTCCCTATTCGGTCATCCTGGCATGTTCCCTTCACATACTGCTGCTCTAGCCGCTAGTCATCCTCGAACAGTGGAGCAGTGATTTTATCATATAGGGTTGTTTCAAATGTACACAAGGCATTCTGCTAAAGTAGCAAGAATTCATCATCATCATCATCAGCTTCTAAAGGATAAAAGCCTTGTCGTTGCAGCCATTTCTTACGGTCTTCAGCAGTTCTCTTCATATTGACATACGATTCACATTCCATTTCCTTGACAATTTTCTTGAGAGACGATTGTCTTGGTCGTCCTCTTGGTTTCTTCCCCAAAATTTTTCCTTCAAAAATGACCTGGAGAAGAGTGTCATGTCTGAGTACATGTCCCATGAATTTTGATTTCCTTTTCTTGATGGTGTTCAACAGGCATCGATTCTCCTGAATTTGGTTCAGAACAAGCTCATTTCTCTTTCTTTCCACCCAGCTTGTTCGGGTCATTCGTCTCCAAAACCACATTTCAGCTGCCTCAAGTTTTGATTCTTCTCTTTTCCCCAGTCTCCATGTTTCACAACCATAGGTCAACACACTCCAAACAAAGGTCTTGAGAAATGACTTCCTTATCTTCAAGTTGAGGTGCTCATTGAGCAGCAAATTCTTCTTATTTTGAAAGGCTTTCTTCGCCAACACTATTCTTTTCTTAATTTCTGAGATGCATCTGTTGTCATAATTAATCACACTTCCCAAATAGAAAAATTCCGTTACTTGTTCAATGGCACTATCATTTAACATTATATTAGCTAAAATTGGTTGTTTCTTTTTATCAACCACCATTAATTTTGTCTTCCGAGAATTAACTCTTTTCCCGATTTTTCCTAAGGATTTCTGAAAAATGTTTAACATTCTATTCATTTCACATGCAGAGTTTGCTAAAAGTGCAATATCATCTGCAAAGCGAATGCTATGAACCTGTACTCCATTAAATTTTAATCCTTTTGTTTTCTCTTTTAATGCATTTACTGCAGCTTCTATATAGAATTCATATTAAATAAAATTACAAATATTTCCTATCTTCCTGATAATTCAAAATCTGAATATAATTCACTTAAGTCCATCCTGACTTATTCTCTGACACCGGGTTGACTTATAAAAGGTCACCCTGTCATGTCATTAGATGTTTTAATGCATATTTCTTAACAATGGAGTTTCTCGGTTTCCTTCATGAAAGATATTTATCATAAAAATTATTTAGGCTTGTTAATGCTCCAATAATTTAATTTTACATACATTCATGTTCTCGGAACATCATATTAACTGGAAATATATTTTATTCCAGTACTTGACTTACAGCATAGTTTTCAACAACTATCTGTTTCCACAAATAAATAATGATATTTAATTATTTAATTGGACATATTATTTATAAAGACCTTCTTTTACAAAGAATTACGTGTCGTGTAATAAAGCATTTCTTGCACGCAGTAGATTTTTAATATTTTAGAAGCTCGAATTAACATCATAAGCTTTCGAAACTTACTGTACTTTCATAAAGTTACGAACTATCTTAACATACTGTATCTCGACTTATCAATGCATTCCATTACTCTCATAAAACAGATTCAGATAACGCTTCGCAAATTTTTAAGAATAATTAATGAATTTACAATTTAAGTTACTAAACGTTAACACGATAATTTGCGAATAAAAATGTCAAACTGACTGAAATCTGCAATGAAAATGGCAATAAAACTTGAATTTAAAGATTAAATTACTCTACACAAAATATTACAATTAATAAGAATACGTTGGTCAATCGCTGAATTAAACACAGAACATTACTACACTACAACACATATAATACAAGCGCTTCATCTACCTTAACTGCCGAAGTACGATTCCACATGACCTGCTGTGTCAAGCAAGAGAGATTTGCCCGAGCCTTCAGCCCCAGCTGGTCTAATCATATGTTAACGGGCCGGGCCGCTTGTGATGTAACAGTGGGGCAAGGTCAATAGCCAGGCCGATATCCTCGCTGCTTGCGACTGGCCTCTCCCCCACTCGGCTCCTGACTTCCTGCATGCTGGTAAAATCTTCAGGCGTGACACCGCCAAATACGACAGGATCTCTTGTTCTAGTAGAATCTTGTTTCGTGGTAAATGTTAGTCAGAGTATTTCCAGTTGTACGTGAAATCTCATACTGTAGTATAGGTTCGTTCTGCAATTCTGAGTGTCACGGAGATGGTCTGCCGCGATATCCATAATGTTTGAATATTCTGGATCTCACTCTTGATTGATTGATATAGTTCAAATCCCCATCATGATGGACTTAGAACATAGCCATTACTTGACTAAGAGTTAAACAAGTGTAGTTTCCCCTCAGCCAAACCGTTGATTGCATTTTATACAGTTTAAATATGAAGAATATTTCCTGTAGAATACTGCTTTATGGAGGCGAAGTTTGCTGCAGTATTATAAGCAGTTATAGAATGCTGTATAATCGATGTAAGCTTGTACTGCAAACTGCGTTATGAATGTGCAGTGTTCTGCTTGTAGAACGCGTTTACATAAAATGAGCTTAGTTCTGCTCGATTCTGTTTCACTACTGAGACACGACTAGTCCGGCCTTTGAACTAGGCTTGCTCGTGTGGATAAATGACTCCTCAATAGTCACAGCCTTCTTGACTCCGCACTGTTATTTACCATACGGTGCACTATTAACAAAGCACTCGCTTTTCAAGTCTTGGTCTCACTCGGACCTGTTATGAGCAGAGAATGAATTCTAAGATTCTTCTTGCCAGCGTCAAGATCACAGATCTTTTCTCCCCACTCTCGCGTTGTGACGTTGCTCCTCGATTCTCCTTACGCGGCGGGCACGCGCTGTATACTCCCCTCTCTGGTGACGACACTCCTCGCGTCTCCCGGAAGTACAATCCGTGTATTCACTGGCGCTGTGACGTTGCTCCTCGTTTCTCCTTACGTGGCGGGCATGCGCTGTATACTCCCCTCTCTGGTGACGACACTCCTCGCGTCTCCCGGAAGTACAATCCGTGTATTCACTGGGGTTGTGACGTTGCTCCTCGTTTCTCCTTACGCGACGGGCATGCGCTGTATACTCCCCTCTCTGGTGACGACACTCCTCGCGTCTCCCGGAAGTACAATCCGTGTATTCACTGGCGTTGTGACGTTGCTCCTCGATTCTCCTTACGTGGCGGGCATGCGCTGTATACTCCCCTCTCTGGTGACGACCCTCCTCGCGTCTCCCGGAAGTACAATCCGTGTATTCACTGGGGTTGTGACGTTGCTCCTCGTTTCTCCTTACGCGGCGGGCACGTGCTGTATACTCCCCTCTCTGGTGACGACACTCCTCGCGTCTCCCGGAAGTACAATCCGTGTATTCACTGGCGTTGTGACGTTGCTCCTCGATTCTCCTTACGTGGCGGGCATGCGCTGTATACTCCCCTCTCTGGTGACGACACTCCTCGCGTCTCCCGGAAGTACAATCAGTGTATTCACTGGGCGTTGTGACGTTGCTCCTCGATTCTCCTTACGTGGCGGGCATGCGCTGTATACTCCCCTCTCTGGTGACGACACTCCTCGCGTCTCCCGGAAGTACAATCCGTGTATTCACTGGCGTTGTGACGTTGCTCCTCGATTCTCCTTACGTGGCGGGCATGCGCTGTATACTCCCCTCTCTGGTGACGACACACCTCGCGTCTCCCGGAAGTACAATCCGTGTATTCACTGGCGTTGTGACGTTGCTCCTCGTTTCTCCTTACGCGGCGGGCACGCGCTGTATACTCCCCTCTCTGGTGACGACACACCTCGCGTCTCCCGGAAGTACAATCCGTGTATTCACTGGCGTTGTGACGTTGCTCCTCGTTTCTCCTTACGCGACGGGCACGCGCTGTACACTCCCCTCTCTGGTGACGACACTCCTCGCGTCTCCCGGAAGTACAATCCGTGTATTCACTGGCGTTGTGACGTTGCTCCTCGATTCTCCTTACGTGGCGGGCATGCGCTGTATACTCCCCTCTCTGGTGACGACACTCCTCGCGTCTCCCGGAAGTACAATCCGTGTATTCACTGGGGTTGTGACGTTGCTCCTCGTTTCTCCTTACGCGGCGGGCACGCGCTCTATACTCCCCTCTCTGGTGACGACACTCCTCGCGTCACCCGGAAGTACAATCCGTGTATTCACTGGCGTTGTGACGTTGCTCCTCGATTCTCCTTACGTGGCGGGCATGCGCTGTATACTCCCCTCTCTGGTGACGACACTCCTCGCGTCCCCCGGAAGTACAATCCGTGTATTCACTGGCGTTGTGACGTTGTTCCTCGTTTCTCCTTACGTGGCGGGCACGCGCTGTACACTCCCCTCTCTGGTGACGACACTCCTCGCGTCTCCCGGAAGTACAATCCGTGTATTCACTGGCGTTGTGACGTTGCTCCTCGTTTCTCCTTACGCGGCGGGCACGCGCTGTATACTCCCCTCTCTGGTGACGACATACCTCGCGTCTCCCGGAAGTACAATCCGTGTATTCACTGGGCATTGTGACGTTGCTCCTCGTTTCTCCTCGTTTCTCCTTACGCGGCGGGCACGCGCTGTACACTCCCCTCCCTGGTGACGACACTCCTCGCGTCTCCCGGAAGTACAATCCGTGTAATCACTGGCATTGTGACGTTGCTCCTCGTTTCTCCTCGTTTCTCCTTACGCGGTGGGCACGCGCTGTCTACTCCCCTCTCTGGTGACGACACACCTCGCGTCTCCCAGAAGTACAATCCGTGTATTCACTGGCATTGTGACGTTGCTCCTCGTTTCTCCTCGTTTCTCCTTACGCGGTGGGCACGCGCTGTATACTCCCCTCTCTGGTGACGACACTCCTCGCGTCTCCCAGAAGTACAATCCGTGTATTCACTGGCATTGTGACGTTGCTCCTCGTTTCTCCTTACGCGGCGGGCACGCGCTGTATACTCCCCTCTCTGGTGACGACACACCTCGCGTCTCCCGGAAGTACAATCCGTGTATTCACTGGCGTTGTGACGATGCTCCTCGTTCCTCCTTACGCGGCGGGCACGCGCTGTATACTCCCCTCTCTGGTGACGACACTCCTCACGTCTCCCGGAAGTACAATCCGTGTATTCACTGGCGTTGTGACGTTGCTCCTTGTTTCTCCTTACGCGGCGGGCACGCGCTGTATACTCCCCTCTCTGGTGACGACACTCCTCACGTCTCCCGGAAGTACAATCCGTCTATTCACTGGCGTTGTGACGTTGCTCCTTGTTTCTCCTTACGCGGCGGGCACGCGCTGAATACTCCCCTCTCTGGTGACGACACTCTCGCGTCTCCCAGAAGTACAATCCGTGTATTCACTGGCATTGTGACGTTGCTCCTCGTTTCTCCTCGTTTCTCCTTACGCGGTGGGCACGCGCTGTATACTCCCCTCTCTGGTGACGACACTCCTCGCGTCTCCCAGAAGTACAATCCGTGTATTCACTGGCATTGTGACGTTGCTCCTCGTTTCTCCTTACGCGGCGGGCACGCGCTGTATACTCCCCTCTCTGGTGACGACACACCTCGCGTCTCCCGGAAGTACAATCCGTGTATTCACTGGCGTTGTGACGATGCTCCTCGTTCCTCCTTACGCGGCGGGCACGCGCTGTATACTCCCCTCTCTGGTGACGACACTCCTCACGTCTCCCGGAAGTGCAATCCGTCTATTCACTGGCGTTGTGACGTTGCTCCTTGTTTCTCCTTACGCGCCGGGCACGCACTGAATACTCCCCTCTCTGGTGACGACACTCTCGCGTCTCCCGGAAGTACAATCCGTGTATTCACTGGCGTTGTGACGTTGCTCCTCGTTTCTCCTTATGCGGCGGGCACGCGCTGTATACTCCCCTCTCTGGTGACGACACACCTTGCGTCTCCCGGAAGTACAATCCGTGTATTCACTGGCGTTGTGACGTTGCTCCTCGTTTCTCCTTACGGGGTGGGCACGCGCTCTATACTTCCCTCTCTGGTGACGACACTCCTCGCGTCTCCCGGAAGTACAATCCGTGTATTCACTGGCGATGTGACGTTTCTCCTCGTTTCTCCTTACGCGGCGGGCACGCGCTGTATACTCCCCTCTCTGATGACGACACTCCTCGCGTCTCCCGGAAGTACAATCCGTGTATTCACTGGGCGTTGTGACGTTGCTCCTCGTTTCTCCTTACGCGGCGGGCACGCGCTGTATACTCCCCTCTCTGATGACGACACTCCTCGCGTCTCCCGGAAGTACAATCCGTGTATTCACTGGGCATTGTGACGTTGCTGCTCGTTTCTCCTTACGCGGCGGGCACGTGCTGTCTACTCCCCTCTCTGGTGACGACACTCCTCGCGTCTCCCAGAAGTACAATCCGTGTATTCACTGGCGTTCTGACGATGCTCCTCGTTCCTCCTTACGCGGTGGGCACGCGCTGTATACTCCCCTCTCTGGTGACGACACTCCTCGCGTCTCCCGGAAGTACAATCCGTGTATTCACTGGCGTTGTGACGTTGCTCCTCGTTTCTCCTTACGCGGTGGGCTCGCGCTGTATACTCCCCTCTCTGGTGACGACACTCCTCGCGTCTCCCGGAAGTACAATCCGTGTATTCACTGGGCGTTGTGACGTTGCTCCTCGTTTCTCCTCGTTTCTCCTTACGCGGCGGGCACGCGCTGTATACTCCCCTCTCTGGTGACGACACTCCTCGCGTCTCCCGGAAGTAAAATCCGTGTATTCACTGGGCGTTGTGACGTTGCTCCTCGTTTCTCCTTACGCGGCGGGCACGTGCTGTCTACTCCCCTCTCTGGTGACGACACTCCTCGCGTCTCCCAGAAGTACAATCCGTGTATTCACTGGCGTTCTGACGATGCTCCTCGTTCCTCCTTACGCGGCTGGCAAGCGCTGTATACTCCCCTCTCTGGTGACGACACTCCTCGCGTCTCCCGGAAGTACAATCCGTGTATTCACTGGGCGTTGTGACGTTGCTCCTCGATTCTCCTTACGTGGCGGGCATGCGCTGTATACTCCCCTCTCTGGTGACGACACTCCTCGCGTCTCCCGGAAGTAAAATCCGTGTATTCACTGGCGTTGTGACGTTGCTCCTCGATTCTCCTTACGTGGCGGGCATGCGCTGTATACTCCCCTCTCTGGTGACGACACTCCTCGCGTCTCCCGGAAGTACAATCCGTGTATTCACTGGCGTTGTGACGTTGCTCCTCGTTTCTCCTTACGCGGCGGGCACGCGCTGTATACTCCCCTCTCTGGTGACGACACTCCTCGCGTCTCCCGGAAGTACAATCCGTGTATTCACTGGCGTTGTGACGTTGCTCCTCGTTTCTCCTTACGCGGCGGGCACGCGCTGTATACTCCCCTCTCTGGTGACGACACACCTCGCGTCTCCCGGAAGTAAAATCCGTGTATTCACTGGCGTTGTGACGTTGCTCCTCGTTTCTCCTTACGCGGCGGGCACGCGCTGTACACTCCCCTCTCTGGTGACGACACTCCTCGCGTCTCCCGGAAGTACAATCCGTGTATTCACTGGCGTTGTGACGTTGCTCCTCGATTCTCCTTACGTGGCGGGCATGCGCTGTATACTCCCCTCTCTGGTGACGACACTCCTCGCGTCTCCCGGAAGTACAATCCGTGTATTCACTGGGGTTGTGACGTTGCTCCTCGTTTCTCCTTACGCGGCGGGCACGCGCTGTATACTCCCCTCTCTGGTGACGACACTCCTCGCGTCTCCCGGAAGTACAATCCGTGTATTCACTGGCGTTGTGACGTTGCTCCTCGATTCTCCTTACGTGGCGGGCATGCGCTGTATACTCCCCTCTCTGGTGACGACACTCCTCGCGTCTCCCGGAAGTACAATCCGTGTATTCACTGGCGTTGTGACGTTGCTCCTCGTTTCTCCTTACGTGGCGGGCACGCGCTGTACACTCCCCTCTCTGGTGACGACACTCCTCGCGTCTCCCGGAAGTACAATCCGTATATTCACTGGCGTTGTGACGTTGCTCCTCGTTTCTCTTTACGCGGCGGGCACGCGCTGTATACTCCCCTCTCTGGTGACGACACACCTCGCGTCTCCCGGAAGTACAATCCGTGTATTCACTGGCGTTGTGACGTTGCTCCTCGTTTCTCCTTACGCGGCGGGCACGCGCTGTATACTCCCCTCTCTGGTGACGACACACCTCGCGTCTCCCGGAAGTACATTCCGTGTATTCACTGGCGTTGTGACGTTGCTCCTCGTTTCTCCTTACGCGGCGGGCACGCGCTGTACACTCCCCTCTCTGGTGACGACACTCCTCGCGTCTCCCGGAAGTACAATCCGTGTATTCACTGGGGTTGTGACGTTGCTCCTCGTTTCTCCTTACGCGGCGGGCACGCGCTCTATACTCCCCTCCCTGGTGACGACACTCCTCGCGTCTCCCGGAAGTACAATCCGTGTATTCACTGGCGTTGTGACGTTGCTCCTCGTTTCTCCTTACGCGGCGGGCACGTGCTGTATACTCCCCTCTCTGGTGACGAGACACCTCGCGTCTCCCGGAAGTACAATCCGTGTATTCACTGGTGTTGTGACGTTGCTCCTCGTTTCTCCTTACGCGGTGGGCACGCGCTGTACACTCCCCTCTCTGGTGACGACACTCCTCGCGTCTCCCGGAATTTCAATCCGTGTATTCACTGGGGTTGTGACGTTGCTCCTCGTTTCTCCTTACGCGGCGGGCACGCGCTGTATACTCCCCTCTCTGGTGACGACACTCCTCGCGTCTCACGGAAGTACAATCCGTGTATTCACTGGGCATTGTGACGTTGCTCCTCGTTTCTCCTTACGCGGCGGGCACGTGCTGTTTACTCCCCTCTCTGGTGACGACACTCCTCGCGTCTCCCGGAAGTACAATCCGTGTATTCACTGGGCGTTGTGACGTTGCTCCTCGTTTCTCCTTACGCGGTGGGCACGCGCTATATACTTCCCTCTCTGGTGACGACACTCCTCGCGTCTCCCGGAAGTACAATCCGTGTATTCACTGGCGTTGTGACGTTTCTCCTCGTTTCTCCTTACGCGGCGGGCACGTGCTGTCTACTCCCCTCTCTGGTGACGACACTCCTCGCGTCTCCCAGAAGTACAATCCGTGTATTCACTGGCATTGTGACGTTGCTCCTCGTTCCTCCTTACGCGCGGGCACGTTCTGTATACTCCCCTCTCTGGTGACGACACTCCTCGCGTCTCCCGGAAGTACAATCCGTGTATTCACTGGGCATTATGACGTTGCTCCTCGTTTCTCCTCGTTTCTCCTTACGCGGCGGGCACGCGCTGTACACTCCCCTCCCTGGTGACGACACTCCTCGCGTCTCCCGGAAGTACAATCCGTGTATTCA
This sequence comes from Meconema thalassinum, assembly GCA_946902985.2. Taxonomy (NCBI): domain Eukaryota; kingdom Metazoa; phylum Arthropoda; class Insecta; order Orthoptera; family Tettigoniidae; genus Meconema; species Meconema thalassinum. The sequence continues at coordinate 51,542,832 of OX336395.1, forward strand.
CTGGCATTGTGACGTTGCTCCTCGTTCCTCCTTACGCGCGGGCACGTTCTGTATACTCCCCTCTCTGGTGACGACACTCCTCGCGTCTCCCGGAAGTACAATCCGTGTATTCACTGGCGTTCTGACGTTGCTCTCGTTCCTCCTTACGCGGCGGGCACGCGCTGTATACTCCCCTCTCTGGTGACGACACTCCTCACGTCTCCTGGAAGTACAATCCGTCTATTCACTGGCGTTGTGACGTTGCTCCTTGTTTCTCCTTACGCGGCGGGCACGCGCTGTATACTCCCCTCTCTGGTGACGACACTCTCGCGTCTCCCGGAAGTACAATCCGTGTATTCACTGGCGTTGTGACGTTCCTCCTCGTTTCTCCTTACGCGGAGGGCACGCGCTATATACTTCCCTCTCTGGTGACGACACTCCTCGCGTCTCCCGGAAGTACAATCCGTGTATTCACTGGCGTTGTGACGTTTCTCCTCGTTTCTCCTTACGCGGCGGGCACGTGCTGTCTACTCCCCTCTCTGGTGACGACACTCCTCGCGTCTCCCAGAAGTACAATCCGTGTATTCACTGGCGTTCTGACGATGCTCCTCGTTCCTCCTTACGCGGTGGGCACGCGCTGTATACTCCCCTCTCTGGTGACGACACTCCTCGCGTCTCCCGGAAGTACAATCCGTGTATTCACTGGCGTTGTGACGTTGCTCCTCGTTTCTCATTACGCGGTGGGCTCGCGCTGTATACTCCCCTCTCTGGTGACGACACTCCTCGCGTCTCCCGGAAGTACAATCCGTGTATTCACGGGGCGTTGTGACGTTGCTCCTCGTTTCTCCTCGTTTCTCCTTACGCGGCGGGCACGCGCTGTATACTCCCCTCTCTGGTGACGACACTCCTCGCGTCTCCCGGAAGTACAATCGGAGTATTCACTGGAGTTGTGACGTTTCTCCTCGTTTCTCCTTACGCGGCGGGCACGCGCAGTACACTCCCCTCCCTGGTGACGACACTCCTCGCGTCTCCCGGAAGTACAATCCGTGTATTCACTGGCGTTGTGTAGTTGCTCCTCGTTTCTCCTTACGCGGTGGGCACGCGCTGTCTACTCCCCTCTCTGGTGACGACACTCCTAGCGTCTCCCAGAAGTACAATCCGTGTATTTACTGGCGTTCTGACGATGCTCCTCGTTCCTCCTTACGCGGCGGGCACGCGCTGTATACTCCCCTCTCTGGTTACGACACTCCTCGCGTCTCCCGGAAGTACAATCCGTGTATTCACTGGCGTTGTGACGTTGCTCCTCGTTTCTCCTTACGCGGCGGGCACGCGCTGTACACTCCCCTCTCTGGTGACGACACTCCTCGCATCTCCCGGAAGTACAATCCGTGTATTCACTGGCGATGTGACGTTGCTCCTCGTTTCTCCTTACGCGGTGGGCACGCGCTGAATACTCCCCTCTCTGGTGACGACACTGCTCGCGTCTCCCAGAAGTACAATCCGTGTATTCACTGGCGTTCTGACGATGCTCCTCGTTCCTCCTTACGCGGCGGGCACGCGCTGTATACTCCCCTCTCTGGTGACGACACTCCTCGCGTCTCCCGGAAGTACAATCCGTGTATTCACTGGCGTTGTGACGTTGCTCCTCGTTTCTCCTTACGCGGCGGGCACGCGCTGTACACTCCCCTCTCTGGTGACGACACTCCTCGCGTCTCCCGGAAGTACAATCCGTGTATTCACTGGCGTTTTGACGTTGCTCCTCGTTTCTCCTTACGCGGCGGGCACGCGCTGTACACTCCCCTCTCTGGTGACGACACACCTCGCGTCTCCCGGAAGTACAATCCGTGTATTCACTGGGCGTTGTGACGTTGCTCCTCGTTTCTCCTTACGCGGTGGGCACGCGCTGTACACTCCCCTCTCTGGTGACGACACACCTCGCGTCTCCCGGAAGTACAATCCGTGTATTCACTGGGCGTTGTGACGTTGCTCCTCGTTTCTCCTTACGCGGCGGATACGCGCTGTACACTCCCCTCTCTGGTGACGACACTCCTCGCGTCTCCCGGAAGTACAATCCGTGTATTCACTGGGGTTGTGACGTTGCTCCTCGTTTCTCCTTACGTGGCGGGCATGTGCTGTACACTCCCCTCTCTGGTGACGACACTCCTCGCGTCTCCCGGAAGTACAATCCGTGTATTCACTGGGGTTGTGACGTTGCTCCTCGTTTCTACTTACGCGGTGGGCACGCGCCGTATACTCCCCTCTCTGGTGACGACACACCTCGCGTCTCCCGGAAGTACAATCCGTGTATTCACTGGGGTTGTGACGTTGCTCCTCGTTTCTCCTTACGCGGTGGCCACGCGCCGTGTACTCCCCTCTCTGGTGACGACACACCTTGCGTCTCCCGGAAGTACAATCCGTGTATTCACTGGGGTTGTGACGTTGCTCCTCGTTTCTCCTTACGTGGCGGGCATGTGCTGTATACTCCCCTCTCCGGTGACGACACACCTCGCATCTCCCGGAAGTACAATCCGTGTATTCACTGGGCGTTGTGACGTTGCTCCTCGTTTCTCCTTACGTGGCGGGCATGTGCTGTATACTCCCCTCTTTGGTGACGACACACCTCGCGTCTCCCGGAAGTACAATCCGTGTATTCACTGGGGTTGTGACGTTGCTCCTCGTTTCTCCTAACGTGGCGGGCATGTGCTGTACACTCCCCTCTCTGGTGACGACACACCTCGCGTCTCCCGGAAGTACAATCCGTGTATTCACTGGGGTTGTGACGTTGCTCCTCGTTTCTCCTTACGCGGCGGGCACGCGCTGTATACTCCCCTCTCTGTTGACGACACACCTCGCGTCTCCCGGAAGTACAATCCGTGTATTCACTGGCGTTGTGACGTTGCTCCTCGTTTCTCCTTACGCGGCGGGCACGTGCTGCATACTCCCCTCTCTGGTGACGACACTCCTAGCGTCTCCCGGAAGTACAATCCGTGTATTCACTGGCATTGTGACGTTGCTCCTCGTTGCTCCTTACGCGCGGGCACGCGCTGTATACTCCCCTCTCTGGTGACGACACACCTCGCGCCTCCCGGATGTACAATCCGTGTATTCACTGGCGTTGTGACGTTGCTCCTCGTTTCTCCTTACGCGGCGGGCACGCGCTGTATACTCCCCTCTCTGGTGACGACACTCCTCGCGTCTCCCGGAAGTACAATCCGTGTATTCACTGGCGTGGTGACGTTACTCCTCGTTTCTCCTTACGTGGCGGGCATGTGCTGTATACTCCCCTCTCTGGTGACGACACACCTCGCGTCTCCCGGAAGTACAATCCGTGTATTCACTGGCGTTGTGACGTTGCTCCTCGTTTCTCCTTTCGCGGTGGGCACGCGCTGTACACTCCCCTCTCTAGTGACGACAAACCTCGCGTCTCCCGGAAGTACAATCCGTGTATTCACTGGCGTTGTGACGTTGCTCCTCGTTTCTCCTTACGCGGTGGGCACGCGCTGTACACTCCCCTCTCTAGTGACGACACACCTCGCGTCTCCCGTAAGTACAATCCGTGTATTCACTGGGCGTTGTGACGTTGCTCCTCGTTTCTCCTTACGTGGCGGGCATGTGCTGTATACTCCCCTCTCTGGTGACGACACTCCTCGCGTCTCCCGGAAGTACAATCCGTGTATTCACTGGCGTTGTGACGTAGCGCCTCGTTTCTCCTTACGCGGTGGGCACGCGCTGTCTACTCCCCTCTCTGGTGATGACACTCCTCGCGTCTCCCGGAAGTAAAATCCGTGTATTCACTGGCGTTGTGACGTTGCTCCTCGTTTCTCCTTACGCGGTGGGCACGCCCTGTCTACTCCCCTCTCTGGTGACGACACTCCTCGCGTCTCCCGGAAGTACAATCCGTGTATTCACTGGCGTTGTGACGTTGCTCCTCGTTTCTCCTTACGCGTTGGGCACGCGCTGTCTACTCCCCTCTCTGGTGACGACACTCCTCGCGTCTCCCGGAAGTACAATCCGTGTATTCACTGGGGTTGTGACGTTGCTCCTAGTTTCTCCTTACGCGCGGGCACGCGCTTTATACTCCCCTCTCTGGTGACGACACATCTTGCGTCTCCCGGAAGTACAATCCGTGTATACACTGGCGTTGTGACGTTGCTCCTCGTTTCTCCTTATGTGGCGGGCATGTGCTGTATACTTCCCTCTCTGGTGACGACACACCTCGCGTCTCCCGGAAGTACAATCCGTGTATTCACTGGCGTTGTGACGTTGCTCCTCGTTTCTCCTTACGCGGTGGGCATGCGCTGTACACTCCCCTCTCTGGTGACGACACTCCTCGCGTCTCCCGGAAGTAATATCCGTGTATTCACTGGGCGTTGTGACGTTGCTCCTCGTTTCTCCTTACGTGGCGGGCATGTGCACTATACTCCCCTCTCTGGTGACGACACACCTCGCGTCTCCCGGAAGTACAATCCGTGTATTCACTGGCGTTGTGACGTTGCTCCTCGTTTCTCCTTACGTGGCGGGCATGTGCTGTATACTCCCCTCTCTGGTGACGACACACCTCGCGTCTCCCGGAAGTACAATCCGTGTATTCACTGGCGTTGTGACGTTCCTCCTCGTTTCTCGTTACGCGGTGGGCACGCGCTGTACACTCCCCTCTCTGGTGACGACACTCCTCGCGTCTCCCGGAAGTAAAATCCGTGTATTCACTGGGCGTTGTGACGTTGCTCCTCGTTTCTCCTTACACGGTGGGCACGCGCTGTACACTCCCCTCTCTGGTGACGACACACCTCGCGTCTCCCGGAAGTACAATCCGTGTATTCACTGGGGTTGTGACGTTGCTCCTCGTTTCTCCTTACGCGGCGGCACGCGCTGTCTACTCCCCTCTCTGGTGACGACACTCCTCGCGTCTCCCGGAAGTACAATCCGTGTATTCACTGGCGTTGTGACGTTGCTCCTCGTTTCTCCTTACGCGCGGGCACGTGCTGTGCACTCCCCTCTCTGGTGACGACACTCCTCGCGTCTCCCGGAAGTACAATCCGTGTATTCACTGGCGTTGTGACGTTGCTCCTCGTTTCTCCTTACGCGCGGGCACGTGCTGTACACTCGTCTCTCTGGTGACGACACACCTCGCGTCTCCCGGAAGTACAATCCGTGTATTCACTGGCGTTGTGACGTTGCTCCTCGTTTCTCCTTACGCTGCGGGCACGCGCTGTATACTCCCCTCTCTGTTGACGACACTCCTCGCGTCTCCCGGAAGTACAATCCGTGTATTCACTGGCGTTGTGACGTTGCTCCTCGTTTCTCCTTACGCGGCGGGCACGCGCTGTATACTCCCCTCTCTGGTGACGACACTCCTCGCGTCTCCCGGAAGTTCAATCCGTGTATTCACTGGGCATTGTGACGTTGCTCCTCGTTTCTCCTTACGAGCGGGCACGTGCTGTACACTCCCCTCTCTGGTGACGACACTCCTCGCGTCTCCCGGAAGTATAATCCGTGTATTCACTGGCGTTGTGACGTTGCTCCTCGTTTCTCCTTACGCGCGGGCACGTGCTGTGCACTCCCCTCTCTGGTGACGACACTCCTCGCGTCTCCCGGAAGTACAATCCGTGTATTCACTGGCATTGTGACGTTGCTCCTCGTTTCTCCTTACGCGGCGGGCACACGCTCCATACTCCCCTCTCTGGTGACGACACACCTCGCGTCTCCCGGAAGTTCAATCCGTGTATTCACTGGACGTTGTGACGTTGCTCCTCGTTTCTCCTTACGCGGCGGGCACGTGCTGTATACTAACCTCTCTGGTGACGACACTCCTCGCGTCTCCCGGAAGTTCAATCCGTGTATTCACTGGGCGTTGTGACGTTGCTCCTCGTTTCTCCTTACGCGGCGGGCACGCGCTGTACACTCCCCTCTCTGGTGACGACACGCCTCGCGTCTCCCGGAAGTACAATCCGTGTATTCACTGGCGTTGTGACGTTGCTCCTCGTTTCTCCTTACGCGGCGGGCATGCGCTGTATACTCCCCTCTCTGGTGACGACACACCTCGCGTCTCCCGGAAGTACAATCCGTGTATTCACTGGCGTTGTGACGTTGCTCCTCGTTTCTCCTTACGCGGTGGGCACGCGCTGTACACTCCCCTCTCTGGTGACGACACTCCTCGCGTCTCCAGGAAGTACAATCCGTGTATTCACTGGCGTTGTGACGTTGCTCCTCGTTTCTCCTTACGCGGCGGGCACGCGCTGTACACTCCCCTCTCTGGTGATGACACTCCTCGCGTATCCCGGAAGTACAATCCGGGTATTCATTGGCGTTGTGACGTTGCTCCTCGTTTCTCCTTACGTGGCGGGCACGTGCTGTACACTCCCCTCTCTGGTGACGACACACCTCGCGTCTCCCGGAAGTACAATCCGTGTATTCACTGGGGTTGTGACGTTGCTCCTCGTTTCTCCTTACGCGGCGGGCACGCGCTGTACACTCCCCTCTCTGGTGACGACACTCCTCGCGTCTCCCGGAAGTACAATCCGTGTATTCACTGGCGTTGTGACGTTGCTCCTCGTTTCTCCTTACGCGGTGGGCACGCGCTGTCTACTCCCCTCTCTGGTGACGACACTCCTCGCGTCTCCCGGAAGTACAATCCGTGTATTCACTGGCGTTGTGACGTTGCTCCTTGTTTCTCCTTATGTGGCGGGCATGTGCTGTATACTTCCCTCTCTGGTGACGACACACCTCGCGTCTCCCGGAAGTACAATCCGTGTATTCACTGGCGTTGTGACGTTGCTCCTCGTTTCTCCTTACGCGGTGGGCATGCGCTGTACACTCCCCTCTCTGGTGACGACACTCCTCGCGTCTCCCGGAAGTACAATCCGTGTATTCACTGGGCGTTGTGACGTTGCTCCTCGTTTCTCCTTACGTGGCGGGCATGTGCTGTATACTCCCCTCTCCGGTGACGACACACCTCGCGTCTCCCGGAAGTACAATCCGTGTATTCACTGGCGTTGTGACGTTGCTCCTCGTTTCTCCTTACGTGGCGGGCATGTGCTGTATACTCCCCTCTCTGGTGACGACACACCTCGCGTCTCCCGGAAGTACAATCCGTGTATTCACTGGCGTTGTGACGTTGCTCCTCGTTTCTCCTTACGCGGTGGGCACGCGCTGTACACTCCCCTCTCTGGTGACGACACTCCTCGCGTCTCCCGGAAGTACAATCCGTGTATTCACTGGGCGTTGTGACGTTGCTCCTCGTTTCTCCTTACGCGGTGGGCACGCGCTGTACACTCCCCTCTCTGGTGACGACACTCCTCGCGTCTCCCGGAAGTACAATCCGTGTATTCACTGGGCGTTGTGACGTTGCTCCTCGTTTCTCCTTACGTGGCGGGCATGTGCTGTATACTCCCCTCTCTGGTGACGACACACCTCGCGTCTCCCGGAAGTACAATCCGTGTATTCACTGGGGTTGTGACGTTGCTCCTCGTTTCTCCTTACGCGGCGGAACGCGCTGTATACTCCCCTCTCTGGTGACGACACTCCTCGCGTCTCCCGGAAGTACAATCCGTGTATTCACTGGCGTTGTGACGTTGCTCCTCGTTTCTCCTTACGCGCGGGCACGTGCTGTGCACTCCCCTCTCTGGTGACGACACTCCTCGCGTCTCCCGGAAGTACAATCCGTGTATTCACTGGCGTTGTGACGTTGCTCCTCGTTTCTCCTTACGCGCGGGCACGTGCTGTACACTAGTCTCTCTGGTGACGACACACCTCGCGTCTCCCGGAAGTACAATCCGTGTAATCACTGGCGTTGTGACGTTGCTCCTCGTTTCTCCTTACGCGGCGGGCACGCGCTGTATACTCCCCTCTCTGGTGACGACACTCCTCGCGTCTCCCGGAAGTACAATCCGTGTATTCACTGGCGTTGTGACGTTGCTCCTCGTTTCTCCTTACGCGCGGGCACGTGCTGTATACTCCCCTCTCTGGTGACGACACTCCTCGCGTCTCCCGGAAGTACAATCCATGTATTCACTGGCGTTGTGACGTTCCTCCTCGTTTCTCCTTACGCGGCGGGCACGCGCTGTATACTCCCCTCTCTGGTGACGACACTCCTCGCGTCTCCCGGAAGTACAATCCGTGTATTCACTGGCTTTGTGACGTTGCTCCTCGTTTCTCCTTACGCGCGGGCACGTGCTGTGCACTCCCCTCTCTGGTGACGACACTCCTCGCGTCTCCCGGAAGTACAATCCGTGTATTCACTGGCATTGTGACGTTGCTCCTCGTTTCTCCTTACGCGGCGGGCACGCGCTCCATACTCCCCTCTCTGGTGACGACACACCTCGCGTCTCCCGGAAGTTCAATCCGTGTATTCACTGGGCGTTGTGACGTTGCTCCTCGTTTCTCCTTACGCGGTGGGCACGCGCTGTACACTCCCCTCTCTGGTGACGACACACCTCGCGTCTCCCGGAAGTTAAATAAGTGTATTCACTGGGCGTTGTGAAGTTGCTCCTCGTTCCTCCTTACGCGGTGGGCACGAGCTGTATACTCCGCTCTCTGGTGACGACACTCCTCGCGTCTCCCGGAAGTTCAATCCGTGTATTCACTGGGCGTTGTGACGTTGCTCCTCATTTCTCCTTACGCGGCGGGCACGCGCTGTACACTCCCCTCTCTGGTGACGACACACCTCGCTTCTCCCGGAAGTACAATCCGTGTATTCACTGGGCATTGTGACGAAGCTCCTCGTTCCTCTTTTCGCGGCGGGCACGCGCTGTATACTCCCCTCTCTGGTGACGACGCTCCTCGCGTCTCCCGGAAGTACAATCCGTGTATTCACTGGCGTTGTGACGTTGCTCCTCGTTTCTCCTTACGCGGCGGGCATGTGCTGTATACTCCCCTCTCTGGTGACGACACTCCTCGCGTCTCCCGGAAGTACAATCCGTGTATTCACTGGCGTTGTGACGTTGCTCCTCGTTTCACCTTACGCGGCGGGTACGCGCTGTATACTCCCCTCTCTGGTGACGACACTCTTTGCGTCTCCCGGAAGTGCAATCCGTGTATTCACTGGTCATTGTGACGTTGCTCCTCGTTTCTCCTTACGCGCGGGCACGAGCTGTATACTCCCCTCTCTGGTGACGACACTCCTCGCGTCTCCCGGAAGTACAATCCGTGTATTCACTGGCGTTGTGACGTTGCTCCTCGTTTCTCCTTACGCGGCGGGCACGTGCTGTACACTCCCCTCTCTGGTGACGACACACCTCGCGTCTCCCGGAAGTACAATCCGTGTATTTACTGGGGTTGTGACGTTGCTCCTCGTTTCTCCTTACGCGGCGGGCACGCGCTGTACACTCCCCTCTCTGGTGACGACACTCCTCAAGTCTCCCGGAAGTACAATCGGTGTATTCACTGGGGTTGTGACGTTGCTCCTCGTTTCTCCTTACGCGGCGGGCACGCGCTGTATACTCCCCTCTCTGGTGACGACACACCTCACGTCTCCCGGAAGTACAATCCGTGTATTCACTGGCGTTCTGACGATGCTCCTCGTTCCTCCTTACGCGGCGGGCACTTGCTGTATACTCCCCTCTCTGGTGACGACACACCTCGCGTCTCCCGGAAGTACAATCCGTGTATTCACTGGCGTTGTGACGTTGCTCCTCGTTTCTCCTTACGCGGCGGGCACGTGCTGTATACTCCCCTCTCTGGTGACGACACTCCTCGCGTCTCCCGGAAGTACAATCCGCGTATTCACTGGCGTTGTGACGTTGCTCCTCGTTTCTCCTCGTTTCTCCTTACGCGCGGGCACGTGCTGTACACTCCCCTCTCTGGTGACGACACACCTCGCGTCTCCCGGAAGTACAATCCGTGTATTCACTGGCGTTGTGACGTTGCTCCTCGTTTCTCCTCGTTTCTCCTTACGCGGCGGGCACGTGCTGTATACTCCCCTCTCTGGTGACGACACTCCTCGCGTCTCCCGGAAGTACAATCCTTGTATTCACTGGGCATTGTGATGTTGCTCCTCGTTTCTCCTTACGCGCGGGCACGCGCTGTATACTCCCCTCTCTGGTGACGACACACCTCGCGTCTCCCGGAAGTACAATCCGTGTATTCACTGGGCGTTGTGACGTTGCTCCTCGTTCCTCCTTACGCGGCGGGCACGCGCTGTATACTCCCCTCTCTGGTGACGACACTCCTCGCGTCTCCCGGAAGTACAATCCGTGTATTCACTGGCATTGTGACGTTGCTCCTCGTTTCTCCTTACGCGGTGGGCACGCGCTGTATACTCCCCTCTCTGGTGACGACACTCCTCGCGTCTCCCGGAAGTACAATCCGTGTATTCACTGGCGTTGTGACGTTGCTCCTCGTTTATCCTTACGCGGCGGGCACGCGCTGTATACTCCCCTCTCTGGTGACGACACACCTCGCGTCTCCCGGAAGTACAATCCGTGTATTCACTGGCATTGTGACGTTGCTCCTCGTTTCCCCTTACGCGGCGGGCACGCGCTGTATACTCCCCTCTCTTGTGACGACACTCCTCGCGTCTCCCGGAAGTACAATCCGTGTATTCACTGGCGTTGTGACGTTGCTCCTCGTTTCTCCTTACGTGGCGGGCATGTGCTGTATACTCCCCTCTCTGGTGACGACATACCTCGCATCTCCCGGAAGTACAATCCGTGTATTCACTTGGCGTTGTGACGTTGCTCCTCGTTTCTCCTTACGTGGCGGGCATGTGCTGTATACTCCCCTCTCTGGTGACGACACACCTCGCGTCTCCCGGAAGTACAATCCGTGTATTCACTGGGGTTGTGACGTTGCTCCTCGTTTCTCCTTACGCGGCGGGCACGCGCTGTACACTCCCCTCTCTGGTGACGACACTCCTCGCGTCTCCCGGAAGTACAAACCGTGTATTCACTGGCGTTGTGACGTTGCTCCTCGTTTCTCCTTACGCGGTGGATACGCGCTGTATACTCCCCTCTCTGGTGACGACACTCCTCGCGTCTCCCGGAAGTACAATCCGTGCATTTACTGGCGTTCTGACGATGCTCCTCGTTCCTCCTTACGCGGCGGGCACGCGCTGTATACTCCCCTCTCTGGTGACGACACTCCTCGCGTCTCCCGGAAGTACAATCCGTGCATTTACTGGCGTTCTGACGATGCTCCTCGTTTCTCCTTACGCGGCGGGCACGCGCTGTACACTCCCCTCTCTGGTGACGACACTCCTCGCGTCTCCCGGAAGTACAATCCGTGTATTCACTGGGGTTGTGACGTTGCTCCTCGTTTCTCCTTACGTGGTGGGCATGTGCTGTACACTCCCCTCTCTGGTGACGACACACCTCGCGTCTCCCGGAAGTACAATCCGTGTATTCACTGGGGTTGTGACGTTGCTCCTCGTTTCTCCTTGCGCGGCGGGCACGCGCCGTATACTCCCCTCTCTGGTGACGACACACCTTGCGTCTCCCGGAAGTACAATCCGTGTATTCACTGGGGTTGTGACGTTGCTCCTCGTTTCTCCTTACGTGGCGGGCATGTGCTGTATACTCCCCTCTCTGGTGACGACATACCTCGCATCTCCCGGAAGTACAATCCGTGTATTCACTGGGCGTTGTGACGTTGCTCCTCGTTTCTCCTTACGTGGCGGGCATGTGCTGTATACTCCCCTCTCTGGTGACGACACACCTCGCGTCTCCCGGAAGTACAATCCGTGTATTCACTGGGGTAGTGACGTTGCTCCTCGTTTCTCCTAACGTGGCGGGCATGTGCTCTACACTCCCCTCTCTGGTGACGACACACCTCGCGTCTCCCGGAAGTACAATCCGTGTATTCACCGGGGTTGTGACGTTGCTCCTAGTTTCTCCTTACGCGGCGGGCACGCGCTGTATACTCCCCTCTCTGGTGACGACAAACCTCGCGTCTCCCGGAAGTACAATCCGTGTATTCACTGGCGTTGTGACGTTGCTCCTCGTTTCTCCTTACGCGGCGGGCACGTGCTGTATACTCCCCTCTCTGGAGACGACACTCCTCGCGTCTCCCGGAAGTACAATCCGTGTATTCACTGGCATTGTGACGTTGCTCCTCGTTGCTCTTTACGCGCGGGCACGCGCTGTATACTCCCCTCTCTGGTGACGACACACCTCGCGTCTCCCGGAAGTACAATCCGTGTATCCACTGGCGTTGTGACGTTGCTCCTCGTTTCTCCTTACGCGGCGGGCACGCGCTGTATACTCCCCTCTCTGGTGACGACACTCCTCGCGTCTCCCGGAAGTACAATCCGTGTATTCACTGGCGTTGTGACGTTACTCCTCGTTTCTCCTTACGTGGCGGGCATGTGCTGTATACTCCCCTCTCTGGTGACGACACACCTCGCGTCTCCCGGAAGTACAATCCGTGTATTCACTGGCGTTGTGACGTTGCTCCTCGTTTCTCTTTTCGCGGTGGGCACGCGCTGTACACTCCCCTCTCTAGTGACGGCAAACCTCGCGTCTCCCGGAAGTACAATCCGTGTATTCACCGGCGTTGTGACGTTGCTCCTCGTTTCTCCTTACGCGGTGGGCACGCGCTGTACACTCCCCTCTCTAGTGACGACACACCTCGCGTCTCCCGGAAGTACAATCCGTGTATTCACTGGCGTTGTGCCGTTGCTCCTCGTTTCTCCTTACGCGGTGGGCACGCGCTGTACACTCCCCTCTCTAGTGACGACACACCTCGCGTCTCCCGGAAGTACAATCCGTGTATTAACTGGGCGTTGTGACGTTGCTCCTCGTTTCTCCTTACGTGGCGGGCATGTGCTGTATACTCCCCTCTCTGGTGACGACACTCCTCGCGTCTCCCGGAAGTACAATCCGTGTATTCACTGGCGTTGTGACGTAGCCCCTCGTTTCTCCTTACGCGGTGGGCACGCGCTGTCTACTCCCCTCTCTGGTGACGACACTCCTCGCGTCTCCGGGAAGTAAAATCCGTGTATTCACTGGCGTTGTGACGTTGCTCCTCGTTTCTCCTTACGCGGTGGGCACGCGCTGTCTACTCCCCTCTCTGGTGACGACACTCCTCGCGTCTCCCGGAAGTACAATCCGTGTATTCACTGGCGTTGTGACGTTGCTCCTCGTTTCCCCTTACGCGGTGGGCACGCGCTGTCTACTCCCCTCTCTGGTGACGACACTCCTCGCGTTTCCCGGAAGTACAATCCGTGTATTCACTGGGGTTGTGACGTTGCTCCTCGTTTCTCCTTACGCGCGGGCACGCGCTGTTTACTCCCCTCTCTGGTGACGACACACCTTGCGTCTCCCGGAAGTACAATCCGTGTATTCACTGGCGTTGTGACGTTTCTCCTCGTTTCTCCTTACGCGGTGGGCGCAAGCTGTATACTCCCCTCTCTGGTGACGACACACCTCGCGTCTCCCGGAAGTACAATCCGTGTATTCACTGGCGTTGTGACGTTGCTCCTCGTTTCTCCTTACGCGGTGGGCACGCGCTGTCTACTCCCCTCTCTGGTGACGACACTCCTCGCGTCTCCCGGAAGTACAATCCGTCTATTCACTGGCGTTGTGACGTTGCTCCTCGTTTCTCCTTACGTGGCGGGCATGTGCTATATACTCCGCTCTCTGGTGACGACACTCCTCGCGTCTCCCGGAAGTTCAATCCGTGTATTCACTGGGCGTTGTGACGTTGCTCCTCATTTCTCCTTACGCGGCGGGCACGCGCTGTACACTCCCCTCTCTGGTGACGACACACCTCGCGTCTCCCGGAAGTACAATCCGTGTATTCACTGGCGTTGTGACGTTACTCCTCGTTTCTCCTTACGCGGCGGGCACGCGCTGTACACTCCCCTCTCTGGTGACGACACTCCTCGCGTCTCCCGGAAGTACAATCCGTGTATTCACTGGGCACTGTGACGTTGCTCCTCGTTTCTCCTTACGCGCGGGCACGTGCTGTATACTCCCCTCTCTGGTGACGACACCCCTCGCGTCTCCCGGAAGTACAATCCGTGTATTCACTGGGCATTGTGACGAAGCTCCTCGTTCCTCCTTTCGCGGCGGGCACGCGCTGTATACTCCCCTCTCTGGTGACGACGCTCCTCGCGTCTCCCGGAAGTACAATCCGTGTATTCACTGGCGTTGTGACGTTGCTCCTCGTTTCTCCTTACGCGGCGGGCATGTGCTGTATACTCCCCTCTCTGGTGACGACACTCCTCGCGTCTCCCGGAAGTACAATCCGTGTATTCACTGGCGTTGTGACGTTGCTCCTCGTTTCACCTTACGCGGCGGGTACGCGCTGTATACTCCCCTCTCTGGTGACGACACTCTTTGCGTCTCCCGGAAGTGCAATCCGTGTATTCACTGGTCATTGTGACGTTGCTCCTCGTTTCTCCTTACGCGCGGGCACGAGCTGTATACTCCCCTCTCTGGTGACGACACTCCTCGCGTCTCCCGGAAGTACAATCCGTGTATTCACTGGCGTTGTGACGTTGCTCCTCGTTTCTCCTTACGCGGCGGGCACGTGCTGTACACTCCCCTCTCTGGTGACGACACACCTCGCGTCTCCCGGAAGTACAATCCGTGTATTCACTGGGGTTGTGACGTTGCTCCTCGTTTCTCCTTACGCGGCGGGCACGCGCTGTACACTCCCCTCTCTGGTGACGACACTCCTCAAGTCTCCCGGAAGTACAATCGGTGTATTCACTGGGGTTGTGACGTTGCTCCTCGTTTCTCCTTACGCGGCGGGCACGCGCTGTATACTCCCCTCTCTGGTGACGACACACCTCACGTCTCCCGGAAGTACAATCCGTGTATTCACTGGCGTTCTGACGATGCTCCTCGTTCCTCCTTACGCGGCGGGCACTTGCTGTATACTCCCCTCTCTGGTGACGACACACCTCGCGTCTCCCGGAAGTACAATCCGTGTATTCACTGGCGTTGTGACGTTGCTCCTCGTTTCTCCTTACGCGGCGGGCACGTGCTGTATACTCCCCTCTCTGGTGACGACACTCCTCGCGTCTCCCGGAAGTACAATCCGCGTATTCACTGGCGTTGTGACGTTGCTCCACGTTTCTCCTCGTTTCTCCTTACGCGCGGGCACGTGCTGTACACTCCCCTCTCTGGTGACGACACACCTCGCGTCTCCCGGAAGTACAATCCGTGTATTCACTGGCGTTGTGACGTTGCTCCTCGTTTCTCCTCGTTTCTCCTTACGCGGCGGGCACGTGCTGTATACTCCCCTCTCTGGTGACGACACTCCTCGCGTCTCCCGGAAGTACAATCCTTGTATTCACTGGGCATTGTGATGTTGCTCCTCGTTTCTCCTTACGCGCGGGCACGCGCTGTATACTCCCCTCTCTGGTGACGACACACCTCGCGTCTCCCGGAAGTACAATCCGTGTATTCACTGGGCGTTGTGACGTTGCTCCTCGTTCCTCCTTACGCGGCGGGCACGCGCTGTATACTCCCCTCTCTGGTGACGACACTCCTCGCGTCTCCCGGAAGTACAATCCGTGTATTCACTGGCATTGTGACGTTGCTCCTCGTTTCTCCTTACGCGGTGGGCACGCGCTGTATACTCCCCTCTCTGGTGACGACACTCCTCGCGTCTCCCGGAAGTACAATCCGTGTATTCACTGGCGTTGTGACGTTGCTCCTCGTTTATCCTTACGCGGCGGGCACGCGCTGTATACTCCCCTCTCTGGTGACGACACACCTCGCGTCTCCCGGAAGTACAATCCGTGTATTCACTGGCATTGTGACGTTGCTCCTCGTTTCCCCTTACGCGGCGGGCACGCGCTGTATACTCCCCTCTCTTGTGACGACACTCCTCGCGTCTCCCGGAAGTACAATCCGTGTATTCACTGGCGTTGTGACGTTGCTCCTCGTTTCTCCTTACGTGGCGGGCATGTGCTGTATACTCCCCTCTCTGGTGACGACATACCTCGCATCTCCCGGAAGTACAATCCGTGTATTCACTTGGCGTTGTGACGTTGCTCCTCGTTTCTCCTTACGTGGCGGGCATGTGCTGTATACTCCCCTCTCTGGTGACGACACACCTCGCGTCTCCCGGAAGTACAATCCGTGTATTCACTGGGGTTGTGACGTTGCTCCTCGTTTCTCCTTACGCGGCGGGCACGCGCTGTACACTCCCCTCTCTGGTGACGACACTCCTCGCGTCTCCCGGAAGTACAAACCGTGTATTCACTGGCGTTGTGACGTTGCTCCTCGTTTCTCCTTACGCGGTGGGCACGCGCTGTATACTCCCCTCTCTGGTGACGACACTCCTCGCGTCTCCCGGAAGTACAATCCGTGCATTTACTGGCGTTCTGACGATGCTCCTCGTTCCTCCTTACGCGGCGGGCACGCGCTGTATACTCCCCTCTCTGGTGACGACACTCCTCGCGTCTCCCGGAAGTACAATCCGTGCATTTACTGGCGTTCTGACGATGCTCCTCGTTTCTCCTTACGCGGCGGGCACGCGCTGTACACTCCCCTCTCTGGTGACGACACTCCTCGCGTCTCCCGGAAGTACAATCCGTGTATTCACTGGGGTTGTGACGTTGCTCCTCGTTTCTCCTTACGTGGCGGGCATGTGCTGTACACTCCCCTCTCTGGTGACGACACACCTCGCGTCTCCCGGAAGTACAATCCGTGTATTCACTGGGGTTGTGACGTTGCTCCTCGTTTCTCCTTGCGCGGCGGGCACGCGCCGTATACTCCCCTCTCTGGTGACGACACACCTTGCGTCTCCCGGAAGTACAATCCGTGTATTCACTGGGGTTGTGACGTTGCTCCTCGTTTCTCCTTACGTGGCGGGCATGTGCTGTATACTCCCCTCTCTGGTGACGACATACCTCGCATCTCCCGGAAGTACAATCCGTGTATTCACTGGGCGTTGTGACGTTGCTCCTCGTTTCTCCTTACGTGGCGGGCATGTGCTGTATACTCCCCTCTCTGGTGACGACACACCTCGCGTCTCCCGGAAGTACAATCCGTGTATTCACTGGGGTAGTGACGTTGCTCCTCGTTTCTCCTAACGTGGCGGGCATGTGCTGTACACTCCCCTCTCTGGTGACGACACACCTCGCGTCTCCCGGAAGTACAATCCGTGTATTCACCGGGGTTGTGACGTTGCTCCTAGTTTCTCCTTACGCGGCGGGCACGCGCTGTATACTCCCCTCTCTGGTGACGACACACCTCGCGTCTCCCGGAAGTACAATCCGTGTATTCACTGGCGTTGTGACGTTGCTCCTCGTTTCTCCTTACGCGGCGGGCACGTGCTGTATACTCCCCTCTCTGGAGACGACACTCCTCGCGTCTCCCGGAAGTACAATCCGTGTATTCACTGGCATTGTGACGTTGCTCCTCGTTGCTCTTTACGCGCGGGCACGCGCTGTATACTCCCCTCTCTGGTGACGACACACCTCGCGTCTCCCGGAAGTACAATCCGTGTATCCACTGGCGTTGTGACGTTGCTCCTCGTTTCTCCTTACGCGGCGGGCACGCGCTGTATACTCCCCTCTCTGGTGACGACACTCCTCGCGTCTCCCGGAAGTACAATCCGTGTATTCACTGGCGTTGTGACGTTACTCCTCGTTTCTCCTTACGTGGCGGGCATGTGCTGTATACTCCCCTCTCTGGTGACGACACACCTCGCGTCTCCCGGAAGTACAATCCGTGTATTCACTGGCGTTGTGACGTTGCTCCTCGTTTCTCCTTTCGCGGTGGGCACGCGCTGTACACTCCCCTCTCTAGTGACGGCAAACCTCGCGTCTCCCGGAAGTAGAATCCGTGTATTCACCGGCGTTGTGACGTTGCTCCTCGTTTCTCCTTACGCGGTGGGCACGCGCTGTACACTCCCCTCTCTAGTGACGACACACCTCGCGTCTCCCGGAAGTACAATCCGTGTATTCACTGGCGTTGTGCCGTTGCTCCTCGTTTCTCCTTACGCGGTGGGCACGCGCTGTACACTCCCCTCTCTAGTGACGACACACCTCGCGTCTCCCGGAAGTACAATCCGTGTATTAACTGGGCGTTGTGACGTTGCTCCTCGTTTCTCCTTACGTGGCGGGCATGTGCTGTATACTCCCCTCTCTGGTGACGACACTCCTCGCGTCTCCCGGAAGTACAATCCGTGTATTCACTGGCGTTGTGACGTAGCCCCTCGTTTCTCCTTACGCGGTGGGCACGCGCTGTCTACTCCCCTCTCTGGTGACGACACTCCTCGCGTCTCCGGGAAGTAAAATCCGTGTATTCACTGGGGTTGTGACGTTGCTCCTCGTTTCTCCTTACGCGGTGGGCACGCGCTGTCTACTCCCCTCTCTGGTGACGACACTCCTCGCGTCTCCCGGAAGTGCAATCCGTGTATTCACTGGCGTTGTGACGTTGCTCCTCGTTTCCCCTTACGCGGTGGGCACGCGCTGTCTACTCCCCTCTCTGGTGACGACACTCCTCGCGTTTCCCGGAAGTACAATCCGTGTATTCACTGGGGTTGTGACGTTGCTCCTCGTTTCTCCTTACGCGCGGGCACGCGCTGTTTACTCCCCTCTCTGGTGACGACACACCTTGCGTCTCCCGGAAGTACAATCCGTGTATTCACTGGCGTTGTGACGTTTCTCCTCGTTTCTCCTTACGCGGTGGGCGCAAGCTGTATACTCCCCTCTCTGGTGACGACACACCTCGCGTCTCCCGGAAGTACAATCCGTGTATTCACTGGCGTTGTGACGTTGCTCCTCGTTTCTCCTTACGCGGTGGGCACGCGCTGTCTACTCCCCTCTCTGGTGACGACACTCCTCGCGTCTCCCGGAAGTACAATCCGTCTATTCACTGGCGTTGTGACGTTGCTCCTCGTTTCTCCTTACGTGGCGGGCATGTGCTGTATACTCCCCTCTCTGGTGACGACACACCTCGCGTCTCCCGGAAGTACAATCCGTGTATTCACTGGCGTTGTGACGTTGCTCCTCGTTTCTCCTTACGCGGTGGGCATGCGCTGTACACTCCCCTCTCTGGTGACGACACTCCTCTCGTCTCCCGGAAGTACAATCCGTGTATTCACTGGGCGTTGTGACGTTGCTCCTCGTTTCTCCTTACGTGGCGGCCATGTGCTGTATACTCCCCTCTCTGGTGACGACACACCTCGCGTCTCCGGGAAGTACAATCCGTGTATTCACTGGCGTTGTGACGTTGCTCCTCGTTTCTCCTTACGTGGCGGGCATGTGCTGTATACTCCCCTCTCTGGTGACGACACACCTCGCGTCTCCCGGAAGTACAATCCGTGTATTCACTGGCGTTGTGACGTTGCTCCTCGTTTCTCCTTACGCGGTGGGCACGCGCTGTACACTCCCCTCTCTGGTGACGACACTCCTCGCGTTTCCCGGAAGTACAATCCGTGTATTCACTGGGCGTTGTGACGTTGCTCCTCGTTTCTCCTTAGGCGGTGGGCACGCGCTGTACACTCCCCTCTCTGGTGACGACACTCCTCGCGTCTCCCCGAAGTACAATCCGTGTATTCACTGGGCGTTGGGACGTTGCTCCTCGTTTCTCCTTACGTGGCGGGCATGTGCTGTATACTCCCCTCTCTGGTGACGACACACCTCGCGTCTCCCGGAAGTACAATCCGTGTATTCACTGGGGTTGTGACGTTGCTCCTCGTTTCCCCTTACGCGGCGGCACGCGCTGTATACTCCCCTCTCTGGTGACGACACTCCTCGCGTCTCCCGGAAGTACAATCCGTGTATTCACTGGCGTTGTGACGTTGCTCCTCGTTTCTCCTTACGCGCGGGCACGTGCTGTGCACTCCCCTCTCTGGTGACGACACTCCTCGCGTCTCCCGGAAGTACAATCCGTGTATTCACTGGCGTTGTGACGTTGCTCCTCGTTTCTCCTTACGCGCGGGCACGGGCTGTACACTAGTCTCTCTGGTGACGACACACCTCGCGTCTCCCGGAAGTACAATCCGTGTATTCACTGGCGTTGTGACGTTGCTCCTCGTTTCTCCTTACGCGGCGGGCACGCGCTGTATACTCCACTCTCTGGTGACGAAACTCCTCGCGTCTCCCGGAAGAACAATCCGTGTATTTACTGGCGTTGTGACGTTGCTCCTCGTTTCTCCTTACGCGCGGGCACGTGCTGTATACTCCCCTCTCTGGTGACGAGACTCCTCGCGTCTCCCGGAAGTACAATCCGTGTATTCACTGGCGTTGTGACGTTCCTCCTCGTTTCTCCTTACGCGGCGGGCACGCGCTGTATACTCCCCTCTCTGGTGACGACACTCCTCGCGTCTCCCGGAAGTTCAATCCGTGTATTCACTGGGCATTGTGACGTTGCTCCTCGTTTCTCCTTACGCGCGGGCACGTGCTGTACACTCCCCTCTCTGGTGACGACACTCCTCGCGTCTCCCGGAAGTACAATCCGTGTATTCACTGGCGTTGTGACGTTGCTCCTCGTTTCTCCTTACGCGGCGGGCACGCGCTCTATACTCCCCTCTCTGGTGACGACACACCTCGCGTCTCCCGGAAGTTCAATCCGTGTATTCACTGGGCGTTGTGACGTTGCTCCTCGTTTCTCCTTACGCGGTGGGCACGGGCTGTACACTCCCCTCTCTGGTGACGACACACCTCGCGTCTCCCGGAAGTTCAATCCGTGTATTCACTGGGCGTTGTGACGTTGCTCCTCGTTTCTCCTTACGCGGCGGGCACGCGCTGTGCACTCCCCTCTCTGGTGACGACACACCTCGCGTCTCCCGGAAGTACAATCCGTGTATTCACTGGCGTTGTGACGTTACTCCTCGTTTCTCCTTACGTGGCGGGCATGTGCTGTATACTCCCCTCTCTGGTGACGACACACCTCGCGTCTCCCGGAAGTACAATCCGTGTATTCACTGGCGTTGTGACGTTGCTCCTCGTTTCTCCTTTCGCGGTGGGCACGCGCTGTACACTCCCCTCTCTAGTGACGGCAAACCTCGCGTCTCCCGGAAGTAGAATCCGTGTATTCACCGGCGTTGTGACGTTGCTCCTCGTTTCTCCTTACGCGGTGGGCACGCGCTGTACACTCCCCTCTCTAGTGACGACACACCTCGCGTCTCCCGGAAGTACAATCCGTGTATTCACTGGCGTTGTGCCGTTGCTCCTCGTTTCTCCTTACGCGGTGGGCACGCGCTGTACACTCCCCTCTCTAGTGACGACACACCTCGCGTCTCCCGGAAGTACAATCCGTGTATTAACTGGGCGTTGTGACGTTGCTCCTCGTTTCTCCTTACGTGGCGGGCATGTGCTGTATACTCCCCTCTCTGGTGACGACACTCCTCGCGTCTCCCGGAAGTACAATCCGTGTATTCACTGGCGTTGTGACGTAGCCCCTCGTTTCTCCTTACGCGGTGGGCACGCGCTGTCTACTCCCCTCTCTGGTGACGACACTCCTCGCGTCTCCGGGAAGTAAAATCCGTGTATTCACTGGCGTTGTGACGTTGCTCCTCGTTTCTCCTTACGCGGTGGGCACGCGCTGTCTACTCCCCTCTCTGGTGACGACACTCCTCGCGTCTCCCGGAAGTGCAATCCGTGTATTCACTGGCGTTGTGACGTTGCTCCTCGTTTCCCCTTACGCGGTGGGCACGCGCTGTCTACTCCCCTCTCTGGTGACGACACTCCTCGCGTTTCCCGGAAGTACAATCCGTGTATTCACTGGGGTTGTGACGTTGCTCCTCGTTTCTCCTTACGCGCGGGCACGCGCTGTTTACTCCCCTCTCTGGTGACGACACACCTTGCGTCTCCCGGAAGTACAATCCGTGTATTCACTGGCGTTGTGACGTTTCTCCTCGTTTCTCCTTACGCGGTGGGCGCAAGCTGTATACTCCCCTCTCTGGTGACGACACACCTCGCGTCTCCCGGAAGTACAATCCGTGTATTCACTGGCGTTGTGACGTTGCTCCTCGTTTCTCCTTACGCGGTGGGCACGCGCTGTCTACTCCCCTCTCTGGTGACGACACTCCTCGCGTCTCCCGGAAGTACAATCCGTCTATTCACTGGCGTTGTGACGTTGCTCCTCGTTTCTCCTTACGTGGCGGGCATGTGCTGTATACTCCCCTCTCTGGTGACGACACACCTCGCGTCTCCCGGAAGTACAATCCGTGTATTCACTGGCGTTGTGACGTTGCTCCTCGTTTCTCCTTACGCGGTGGGCATGCGCTGTACACTCCCCTCTCTGGTGACGACACTCCTCTCGTCTCCCGGAAGTACAATCCGTGTATTCACTGGGCGTTGTGACGTTGCTCCTCGTTTCTCCTTACGTGGCGGCCATGTGCTGTATACTCCCCTCTCTGGTGACGACACACCTCGCGTCTCCGGGAAGTACAATCCGTGTATTCACTGGCGTTGTGACGTTGCTCCTCGTTTCTCCTTACGTGGCGGGCATGTGCTGTATACTCCCCTCTCTGGTGACGACACACCTCGCGTCTCCCGGAAGTACAATCCGTGTATTCACTGGCGTTGTGACGTTGCTCCTCGTTTCTCCTTACGCGGTGGGCACGCGCTGTACACTCCCCTCTCTGGTGACGACACTCCTCGCGTTTCCCGGAAGTACAATCCGTGTATTCACTGGGCGTTGTGACGTTGCTCCTCGTTTCTCCTTACGCGGTGGGCACGCGCTGTACACTCCCCTCTCTGGTGACGACACTCCTCGCGTCTCCCGGAAGTACAATCCGTGTATTCACTGGGCGTTGGGACGTTGCTCCTCGTTTCTCCTTACGTGGCGGGCATGTGCTGTATACTCCCCTCTCTGGTGACGACACACCTCGCGTCTCCCGGAAGTACAATCCGTGTATTCACTGGGGTTGTGACGTTGCTCCTCGTTTCCCCTTACGCGGCGGCACGCGCTGTATACTCCCCTCTCTGGTGACGACACTCCTCGCGTCTCCCGGAAGTACAATCCGTGTATTCACTGGCGTTGTGACGTTGCTCCTCGTTTCTCCTTACGCGCGGGCACGTGCTGTGCACTCCCCTCTCTGGTGACGACACTCCTCGCGTCTCCCGGAAGTACAATCCGTGTATTCACTGGCGTTGTGACGTTGCTCCTCGTTTCTCCTTACGCGCGGGCACGGGCTGTACACTAGTCTCTCTGGTGACGACACACCTCGCGTCTCCCGGAAGTACAATCCGTGTATTCACTGGCGTTGTGACGTTGCTCCTCGTTTCTCCTTACGCGGCGGGCACGCGCTGTATACTCCACTCTCTGGTGACGACACTCCTCGCGTCTCCCGGAAGAACAATCCGTGTATTTACTGGCGTTGTGACGTTGCTCCTCGTTTCTCCTTACGCGCGGGCACGTGCTGTATACTCCCCTCTCTGGTGACGAGACTCCTCGCGTCTCCCGGAAGTACAATCCGTGTATTCACTGGCGTTGTGACGTTCCTCCTCGTTTCTCCTTACGCGGCGGGCACGCGCTGTATACTCCCCTCTCTGGTGACGACACTCCTCGCGTCTCCCGGAAGTTCAATCCGTGTATTCACTGGGCATTGTGACGTTGCTCCTCGTTTCTCCTTACGCGCGGGCACGTGCTGTACACTCCCCTCTCTGGTGACGACACTCCTCGCGTCTCCCGGAAGTACAATCCGTGTATTCACTGGCGTTGTGACGTTGCTCCTCGTTTCTCCTTACGCGGCGGGCACGCGCTCTATACTCCCCTCTCTGGTGACGACACACCTCGCGTCTCCCGGAAGTTCAATCCGTGTATTCACTGGGCGTTGTGACGTTGCTCCTCGTTTCTCCTTACGCGGTGGGCACGGGCTGTACACTCCCCTCTCTGGTGACGACACACCTCGCGTCTCCCGGAAGTTCAATCCGTGTATTCACTGGGCGTTGTGACGTTGCTCCTCGTTTCTCCTTACGCGGCGGGCACGCGCTGTGCACTCCCCTCTCTGGTGACGACACACCTCGCGTCTCCCGGAAGTACAATCCGTGTATTCAGTGGCGTTGTGACGTTACTCCTCGTTTCTCCTTACGCGGCGGGCACGCGCTGTACACTCCCCTCTCTGGTGACGACACTCCTCGCGTCTCCCGGAAGTACAATCCGTGTATTCACTGGGCACTGTGACGTTGCTCCTCGTTTCTCCTTACGCGCGGGCACGTGCTGTATACTCCCCTCTCTAGTGACGACACCCCTCGCGTCTCCCGGAAGTACAATCCGTGTATTCTCTGGGCATTGTGACGATGCTCCTCGTTCCTCCTTACGCGGCGGGCACGCGCTGTATACTCCCCTCTCTGGTGACGACACTCCTCGCGTCTCCCGGAAGTACAATCCGTGTATTCACTGGCGTTGTGACGTTGCTCCTCGTTTCTCCTTACGCGGCGGGCATGTGCTGTATACTCCCCTCTCTGGTGACGACACACCTTGCGTCTCCCGGAAGTACAATCCGTGTATTCACTGGCGTTGTGACGTTGCTCCTCGTTTCTCCTTACACGGCGGGCACGCGCTGTATACTCCCCTTTCCGGTGACGACACTCCTCGCGTCTCCCGGAAGTACAATCCGTGTATTCACTGGGCATTGTGACGTTGCTCCTCTTTTCTCCTTACGCGCGGGCACGAGCTGTATACTCCCCTCTCTGGTGACGACACTCCTCGCGTCTCCCGGAAGTACAATCCGTGTATTCACTGGCGTTGTGACGTTGCTCCTCGTTTCTCCTTACGCGGCGGGCACGCGCTGTATACTCCCCTCTCTGGTGACGACACACCTCGCGTCTCCCGGAAGTACATTCCGTGTATTCACTGGCGTTGTGACGTTGCTCCTCGTTTCTCCTTACGCGGCGGGCACGCGCTGTACACTCCCCTCTCTGGTGACGACACTCCTCGCGTCTCCCGGAAGTACAATCCGTGTATTCACTGGGGTTGTGACGTTGCTCCTCGTTTCTCCTTACGCGGCGGGCACGCGCTCTATACTCCCCTCCCTGGTGACGACACTCCTCGCGTCTCCCGGAAGTACAATCCGTGTATTCACTGGCGTTGTGACGTTGCTCCTCGTTTCTCCTTACGCGGCGGGCACGTGCTGTATACTCCCCTCTCTGGTGACGAGACACCTCGCGTCTCCCGGAAGTACAATCCGTGTATTCACTGGTGTTGTGACGTTGCTCCTCGTTTCTCCTTACGCGGTGGGCACGCGCTGTACACTCCCCTCTCTGGTGACGACACTCCTCGCGTCTCCCGGAATTTCAATCCGTGTATTCACTGGGGTTGTGACGTTGCTCCTCGTTTCTCCTTACGCGGCGGGCACGCGCTGTATACTCCCCTCTCTGGTGACGACACTCCTCGCGTCTCACGGAAGTACAATCCGTGTATTCACTGGGCATTGTGACGTTGCTCCTCGTTTCTCCTTACGCGGCGGGCACGTGCTGTTTACTCCCCTCTCTGGTGACGACACTCCTCGCGTCTCCCGGAAGTACAATCCGTGTATTCACTGGGCGTTGTGACGTTGCTCCTCGTTTCTCCTTACGCGGTGGGCACGCGCTATATACTTCCCTCTCTGGTGACGACACTCCTCGCGTCTCCCGGAAGTACAATCCGTGTATTCACTGGCGTTGTGACGTTTCTCCTCGTTTCTCCTTACGCGGCGGGCACGTGCTGTCTACTCCCCTCTCTGGTGACGACACTCCTCGCGTCTCCCAGAAGTACAATCCGTGTATTCACTGGCATTGTGACGTTGCTCCTCGTTCCTCCTTACGCGCGGGCACGTTCTGTATACTCCCCTCTCTGGTGACGACACTCCTCGCGTCTCCCGGAAGTACAATCCGTGTATTCACTGGGCATTATGACGTTGCTCCTCGTTTCTCCTCGTTTCTCCTTACGCGGCGGGCACGCGCTGTACACTCCCCTCCCTGGTGACGACACTCCTCGCGTCTCCCGGAAGTACAATCCGTGTATTCACTGGCATTGTGACGTTGCTCCTCGTTCCTCCTTACGCGCGGGCACGTTCTGTATACTCCCCTCTCTGGTGACGACACTCCTCGCGTCTCCCGGAAGTACAATCCGTGTATTCACTGGCGTTCTGACGTTGCTCTCGTTCCTCCTTACGCGGCGGGCACGCGCTGTATACTCCCCTCTCTGGTGACGACACTCCTCACGTCTCCTGGAAGTACAATCCGTCTATTCACTGGCGTTGTGACGTTGCTCCTTGTTTCTCCTTACGCGGCGGGCACGCGCTGTATACTCCCCTCTCTGGTGACGACACTCTCGCGTCTCCCGGAAGTACAATCCGTGTATTCACTGGCGTTGTGACGTTCCTCCTCGTTTCTCCTTACGCGGAGGGCACGCGCTATATACTTCCCTCTCTGGTGACGACACTCCTCGCGTCTCCCGGAAGTACAATCCGTGTATTCACTGGCGTTGTGACGTTTCTCCTCGTTTCTCCTTACGCGGCGGGCACGTGCTGTCTACTCCCCTCTCTGGTGACGACACTCCTCGCGTCTCCCAGAAGTACAATCCGTGTATTCACTGGCGTTCTGACGATGCTCCTCGTTCCTCCTTACGCGGTGGGCACGCGCTGTATACTCCCCTCTCTGGTGACGACACTCCTCGCGTCTCCCGGAAGTACAATCCGTGTATTCACTGGCGTTGTGACGTTGCTCCTCGTTTCTCATTACGCGGTGGGCTCGCGCTGTATACTCCCCTCTCTGGTGACGACACTCCTCGCGTCTCCCGGAAGTACAATCCGTGTATTCACGGGGCGTTGTGACGTTGCTCCTCGTTTCTCCTCGTTTCTCCTTACGCGGCGGGCACGCGCTGTATACTCCCCTCTCTGGTGACGACACTCCTCGCGTCTCCCGGAAGTACAATCGGAGTATTCACTGGAGTTGTGACGTTTCTCCTCGTTTCTCCTTACGCGGCGGGCACGCGCAGTACACTCCCCTCCCTGGTGACGACACTCCTCGCGTCTCCCGGAAGTACAATCCGTGTATTCACTGGCGTTGTGTAGTTGCTCCTCGTTTCTCCTTACGCGGTGGGCACGCGCTGTCTACTCCCCTCTCTGGTGACGACACTCCTAGCGTCTCCCAGAAGTACAATCCGTGTATTTACTGGCGTTCTGACGATGCTCCTCGTTCCTCCTTACGCGGCGGGCACGCGCTGTATACTCCCCTCTCTGGTTACGACACTCCTCGCGTCTCCCGGAAGTACAATCCGTGTATTCACTGGCGTTGTGACGTTGCTCCTCGTTTCTCCTTACGCGGCGGGCACGCGCTGTACACTCCCCTCTCTGGTGACGACACTCCTCGCATCTCCCGGAAGTACAATCCGTGTATTCACTGGCGATGTGACGTTGCTCCTCGTTTCTCCTTACGCGGTGGGCACGCGCTGAATACTCCCCTCTCTGGTGACGACACTGCTCGCGTCTCCCAGAAGTACAATCCGTGTATTCACTGGCGTTCTGACGATGCTCCTCGTTCCTCCTTACGCGGCGGGCACGCGCTGTATACTCCCCTCTCTGGTGACGACACTCCTCGCGTCTCCCGGAAGTACAATCCGTGTATTCACTGGCGTTGTGACGTTGCTCCTCGTTTCTCCTTACGCGGCGGGCACGCGCTGTACACTCCCCTCTCTGGTGACGACACTCCTCGCGTCTCCCGGAAGTACAATCCGTGTATTCACTGGCGTTTTGACGTTGCTCCTCGTTTCTCCTTACGCGGCGGGCACGCGCTGTACACTCCCCTCTCTGGTGACGACACACCTCGCGTCTCCCGGAAGTACAATCCGTGTATTCACTGGGCGTTGTGACGTTGCTCCTCGTTTCTCCTTACGCGGTGGGCACGCGCTGTACACTCCCCTCTCTGGTGACGACACACCTCGCGTCTCCCGGAAGTACAATCCGTGTATTCACTGGGCGTTGTGACGTTGCTCCTCGTTTCTCCTTACGCGGCGGATACGCGCTGTACACTCCCCTCTCTGGTGACGACACTCCTCGCGTCTCCCGGAAGTACAATCCGTGTATTCACTGGGGTTGTGACGTTGCTCCTCGTTTCTCCTTACGTGGCGGGCATGTGCTGTACACTCCCCTCTCTGGTGACGACACTCCTCGCGTCTCCCGGAAGTACAATCCGTGTATTCACTGGGGTTGTGACGTTGCTCCTCGTTTCTACTTACGCGGTGGGCACGCGCCGTATACTCCCCTCTCTGGTGACGACACACCTCGCGTCTCCCGGAAGTACAATCCGTGTATTCACTGGGGTTGTGACGTTGCTCCTCGTTTCTCCTTACGCGGTGGCCACGCGCCGTGTACTCCCCTCTCTGGTGACGACACACCTTGCGTCTCCCGGAAGTACAATCCGTGTATTCACTGGGGTTGTGACGTTGCTCCTCGTTTCTCCTTACGTGGCGGGCATGTGCTGTATACTCCCCTCTCCGGTGACGACACACCTCGCATCTCCCGGAAGTACAATCCGTGTATTCACTGGGCGTTGTGACGTTGCTCCTCGTTTCTCCTTACGTGGCGGGCATGTGCTGTATACTCCCCTCTTTGGTGACGACACACCTCGCGTCTCCCGGAAGTACAATCCGTGTATTCACTGGGGTTGTGACGTTGCTCCTCGTTTCTCCTAACGTGGCGGGCATGTGCTGTACACTCCCCTCTCTGGTGACGACACACCTCGCGTCTCCCGGAAGTACAATCCGTGTATTCACTGGGGTTGTGACGTTGCTCCTCGTTTCTCCTTACGCGGCGGGCACGCGCTGTATACTCCCCTCTCTGTTGACGACACACCTCGCGTCTCCCGGAAGTACAATCCGTGTATTCACTGGCGTTGTGACGTTGCTCCTCGTTTCTCCTTACGCGGCGGGCACGTGCTGCATACTCCCCTCTCTGGTGACGACACTCCTAGCGTCTCCCGGAAGTACAATCCGTGTATTCACTGGCATTGTGACGTTGCTCCTCGTTGCTCCTTACGCGCGGGCACGCGCTGTATACTCCCCTCTCTGGTGACGACACACCTCGCGCCTCCCGGATGTACAATCCGTGTATTCACTGGCGTTGTGACGTTGCTCCTCGTTTCTCCTTACGCGGCGGGCACGCGCTGTATACTCCCCTCTCTGGTGACGACACTCCTCGCGTCTCCCGGAAGTACAATCCGTGTATTCACTGGCGTGGTGACGTTACTCCTCGTTTCTCCTTACGTGGCGGGCATGTGCTGTATACTCCCCTCTCTGGTGACGACACACCTCGCGTCTCCCGGAAGTACAATCCGTGTATTCACTGGCGTTGTGACGTTGCTCCTCGTTTCTCCTTTCGCGGTGGGCACGCGCTGTACACTCCCCTCTCTAGTGACGACAAACCTCGCGTCTCCCGGAAGTACAATCCGTGTATTCACTGGCGTTGTGACGTTGCTCCTCGTTTCTCCTTACGCGGTGGGCACGCGCTGTACACTCCCCTCTCTAGTGACGACACACCTCGCGTCTCCCGTAAGTACAATCCGTGTATTCACTGGGCGTTGTGACGTTGCTCCTCGTTTCTCCTTACGTGGCGGGCATGTGCTGTATACTCCCCTCTCTGGTGACGACACTCCTCGCGTCTCCCGGAAGTACAATCCGTGTATTCACTGGCGTTGTGACGTAGCGCCTCGTTTCTCCTTACGCGGTGGGCACGCGCTGTCTACTCCCCTCTCTGGTGATGACACTCCTCGCGTCTCCCGGAAGTAAAATCCGTGTATTCACTGGCGTTGTGACGTTGCTCCTCGTTTCTCCTTACGCGGTGGGCACGCCCTGTCTACTCCCCTCTCTGGTGACGACACTCCTCGCGTCTCCCGGAAGTACAATCCGTGTATTCACTGGCGTTGTGACGTTGCTCCTCGTTTCTCCTTACGCGTTGGGCACGCGCTGTCTACTCCCCTCTCTGGTGACGACACTCCTCGCGTCTCCCGGAAGTACAATCCGTGTATTCACTGGGGTTGTGACGTTGCTCCTAGTTTCTCCTTACGCGCGGGCACGCGCTTTATACTCCCCTCTCTGGTGACGACACATCTTGCGTCTCCCGGAAGTACAATCCGTGTATACACTGGCGTTGTGACGTTGCTCCTCGTTTCTCCTTATGTGGCGGGCATGTGCTGTATACTTCCCTCTCTGGTGACGACACACCTCGCGTCTCCCGGAAGTACAATCCGTGTATTCACTGGCGTTGTGACGTTGCTCCTCGTTTCTCCTTACGCGGTGGGCATGCGCTGTACACTCCCCTCTCTGGTGACGACACTCCTCGCGTCTCCCGGAAGTAATATCCGTGTATTCACTGGGCGTTGTGACGTTGCTCCTCGTTTCTCCTTACGTGGCGGGCATGTGCACTATACTCCCCTCTCTGGTGACGACACACCTCGCGTCTCCCGGAAGTACAATCCGTGTATTCACTGGCGTTGTGACGTTGCTCCTCGTTTCTCCTTACGTGGCGGGCATGTGCTGTATACTCCCCTCTCTGGTGACGACACACCTCGCGTCTCCCGGAAGTACAATCCGTGTATTCACTGGCGTTGTGACGTTCCTCCTCGTTTCTCGTTACGCGGTGGGCACGCGCTGTACACTCCCCTCTCTGGTGACGACACTCCTCGCGTCTCCCGGAAGTAAAATCCGTGTATTCACTGGGCGTTGTGACGTTGCTCCTCGTTTCTCCTTACACGGTGGGCACGCGCTGTACACTCCCCTCTCTGGTGACGACACACCTCGCGTCTCCCGGAAGTACAATCCGTGTATTCACTGGGGTTGTGACGTTGCTCCTCGTTTCTCCTTACGCGGCGGCACGCGCTGTCTACTCCCCTCTCTGGTGACGACACTCCTCGCGTCTCCCGGAAGTACAATCCGTGTATTCACTGGCGTTGTGACGTTGCTCCTCGTTTCTCCTTACGCGCGGGCACGTGCTGTGCACTCCCCTCTCTGGTGACGACACTCCTCGCGTCTCCCGGAAGTACAATCCGTGTATTCACTGGCGTTGTGACGTTGCTCCTCGTTTCTCCTTACGCGCGGGCACGTGCTGTACACTCGTCTCTCTGGTGACGACACACCTCGCGTCTCCCGGAAGTACAATCCGTGTATTCACTGGCGTTGTGACGTTGCTCCTCGTTTCTCCTTACGCTGCGGGCACGCGCTGTATACTCCCCTCTCTGTTGACGACACTCCTCGCGTCTCCCGGAAGTACAATCCGTGTATTCACTGGCGTTGTGACGTTGCTCCTCGTTTCTCCTTACGCGGCGGGCACGCGCTGTATACTCCCCTCTCTGGTGACGACACTCCTCGCGTCTCCCGGAAGTTCAATCCGTGTATTCACTGGGCATTGTGACGTTGCTCCTCGTTTCTCCTTACGAGCGGGCACGTGCTGTACACTCCCCTCTCTGGTGACGACACTCCTCGCGTCTCCCGGAAGTATAATCCGTGTATTCACTGGCGTTGTGACGTTGCTCCTCGTTTCTCCTTACGCGCGGGCACGTGCTGTGCACTCCCCTCTCTGGTGACGACACTCCTCGCGTCTCCCGGAAGTACAATCCGTGTATTCACTGGCATTGTGACGTTGCTCCTCGTTTCTCCTTACGCGGCGGGCACACGCTCCATACTCCCCTCTCTGGTGACGACACACCTCGCGTCTCCCGGAAGTTCAATCCGTGTATTCACTGGACGTTGTGACGTTGCTCCTCGTTTCTCCTTACGCGGCGGGCACGTGCTGTATACTAACCTCTCTGGTGACGACACTCCTCGCGTCTCCCGGAAGTTCAATCCGTGTATTCACTGGGCGTTGTGACGTTGCTCCTCGTTTCTCCTTACGCGGCGGGCACGCGCTGTACACTCCCCTCTCTGGTGACGACACGCCTCGCGTCTCCCGGAAGTACAATCCGTGTATTCACTGGCGTTGTGACGTTGCTCCTCGTTTCTCCTTACGCGGCGGGCATGCGCTGTATACTCCCCTCTCTGGTGACGACACACCTCGCGTCTCCCGGAAGTACAATCCGTGTATTCACTGGCGTTGTGACGTTGCTCCTCGTTTCTCCTTACGCGGTGGGCACGCGCTGTACACTCCCCTCTCTGGTGACGACACTCCTCGCGTCTCCAGGAAGTACAATCCGTGTATTCACTGGCGTTGTGACGTTGCTCCTCGTTTCTCCTTACGCGGCGGGCACGCGCTGTACACTCCCCTCTCTGGTGATGACACTCCTCGCGTATCCCGGAAGTACAATCCGGGTATTCATTGGCGTTGTGACGTTGCTCCTCGTTTCTCCTTACGTGGCGGGCACGTGCTGTACACTCCCCTCTCTGGTGACGACACACCTCGCGTCTCCCGGAAGTACAATCCGTGTATTCACTGGGGTTGTGACGTTGCTCCTCGTTTCTCCTTACGCGGCGGGCACGCGCTGTACACTCCCCTCTCTGGTGACGACACTCCTCGCGTCTCCCGGAAGTACAATCCGTGTATTCACTGGCGTTGTGACGTTGCTCCTCGTTTCTCCTTACGCGGTGGGCACGCGCTGTCTACTCCCCTCTCTGGTGACGACACTCCTCGCGTCTCCCGGAAGTACAATCCGTGTATTCACTGGCGTTGTGACGTTGCTCCTTGTTTCTCCTTATGTGGCGGGCATGTGCTGTATACTTCCCTCTCTGGTGACGACACACCTCGCGTCTCCCGGAAGTACAATCCGTGTATTCACTGGCGTTGTGACGTTGCTCCTCGTTTCTCCTTACGCGGTGGGCATGCGCTGTACACTCCCCTCTCTGGTGACGACACTCCTCGCGTCTCCCGGAAGTACAATCCGTGTATTCACTGGGCGTTGTGACGTTGCTCCTCGTTTCTCCTTACGTGGCGGGCATGTGCTGTATACTCCCCTCTCCGGTGACGACACACCTCGCGTCTCCCGGAAGTACAATCCGTGTATTCACTGGCGTTGTGACGTTGCTCCTCGTTTCTCCTTACGTGGCGGGCATGTGCTGTATACTCCCCTCTCTGGTGACGACACACCTCGCGTCTCCCGGAAGTACAATCCGTGTATTCACTGGCGTTGTGACGTTGCTCCTCGTTTCTCCTTACGCGGTGGGCACGCGCTGTACACTCCCCTCTCTGGTGACGACACTCCTCGCGTCTCCCGGAAGTACAATCCGTGTATTCACTGGGCGTTGTGACGTTGCTCCTCGTTTCTCCTTACGCGGTGGGCACGCGCTGTACACTCCCCTCTCTGGTGACGACACTCCTCGCGTCTCCCGGAAGTACAATCCGTGTATTCACTGGGCGTTGTGACGTTGCTCCTCGTTTCTCCTTACGTGGCGGGCATGTGCTGTATACTCCCCTCTCTGGTGACGACACACCTCGCGTCTCCCGGAAGTACAATCCGTGTATTCACTGGGGTTGTGACGTTGCTCCTCGTTTCTCCTTACGCGGCGGAACGCGCTGTATACTCCCCTCTCTGGTGACGACACTCCTCGCGTCTCCCGGAAGTACAATCCGTGTATTCACTGGCGTTGTGACGTTGCTCCTCGTTTCTCCTTACGCGCGGGCACGTGCTGTGCACTCCCCTCTCTGGTGACGACACTCCTCGCGTCTCCCGGAAGTACAATCCGTGTATTCACTGGCGTTGTGACGTTGCTCCTCGTTTCTCCTTACGCGCGGGCACGTGCTGTACACTAGTCTCTCTGGTGACGACACACCTCGCGTCTCCCGGAAGTACAATCCGTGTAATCACTGGCGTTGTGACGTTGCTCCTCGTTTCTCCTTACGCGGCGGGCACGCGCTGTATACTCCCCTCTCTGGTGACGACACTCCTCGCGTCTCCCGGAAGTACAATCCGTGTATTCACTGGCGTTGTGACGTTGCTCCTCGTTTCTCCTTACGCGCGGGCACGTGCTGTATACTCCCCTCTCTGGTGACGACACTCCTCGCGTCTCCCGGAAGTACAATCCATGTATTCACTGGCGTTGTGACGTTCCTCCTCGTTTCTCCTTACGCGGCGGGCACGCGCTGTATACTCCCCTCTCTGGTGACGACACTCCTCGCGTCTCCCGGAAGTACAATCCGTGTATTCACTGGCTTTGTGACGTTGCTCCTCGTTTCTCCTTACGCGCGGGCACGTGCTGTGCACTCCCCTCTCTGGTGACGACACTCCTCGCGTCTCCCGGAAGTACAATCCGTGTATTCACTGGCATTGTGACGTTGCTCCTCGTTTCTCCTTACGCGGCGGGCACGCGCTCCATACTCCCCTCTCTGGTGACGACACACCTCGCGTCTCCCGGAAGTTCAATCCGTGTATTCACTGGGCGTTGTGACGTTGCTCCTCGTTTCTCCTTACGCGGTGGGCACGCGCTGTACACTCCCCTCTCTGGTGACGACACACCTCGCGTCTCCCGGAAGTTAAATAAGTGTATTCACTGGGCGTTGTGAAGTTGCTCCTCGTTCCTCCTTACGCGGTGGGCACGAGCTGTATACTCCGCTCTCTGGTGACGACACTCCTCGCGTCTCCCGGAAGTTCAATCCGTGTATTCACTGGGCGTTGTGACGTTGCTCCTCATTTCTCCTTACGCGGCGGGCACGCGCTGTACACTCCCCTCTCTGGTGACGACACACCTCGCTTCTCCCGGAAGTACAATCCGTGTATTCACTGGGCATTGTGACGAAGCTCCTCGTTCCTCTTTTCGCGGCGGGCACGCGCTGTATACTCCCCTCTCTGGTGACGACGCTCCTCGCGTCTCCCGGAAGTACAATCCGTGTATTCACTGGCGTTGTGACGTTGCTCCTCGTTTCTCCTTACGCGGCGGGCATGTGCTGTATACTCCCCTCTCTGGTGACGACACTCCTCGCGTCTCCCGGAAGTACAATCCGTGTATTCACTGGCGTTGTGACGTTGCTCCTCGTTTCACCTTACGCGGCGGGTACGCGCTGTATACTCCCCTCTCTGGTGACGACACTCTTTGCGTCTCCCGGAAGTGCAATCCGTGTATTCACTGGTCATTGTGACGTTGCTCCTCGTTTCTCCTTACGCGCGGGCACGAGCTGTATACTCCCCTCTCTGGTGACGACACTCCTCGCGTCTCCCGGAAGTACAATCCGTGTATTCACTGGCGTTGTGACGTTGCTCCTCGTTTCTCCTTACGCGGCGGGCACGTGCTGTACACTCCCCTCTCTGGTGACGACACACCTCGCGTCTCCCGGAAGTACAATCCGTGTATTTACTGGGGTTGTGACGTTGCTCCTCGTTTCTCCTTACGCGGCGGGCACGCGCTGTACACTCCCCTCTCTGGTGACGACACTCCTCAAGTCTCCCGGAAGTACAATCGGTGTATTCACTGGGGTTGTGACGTTGCTCCTCGTTTCTCCTTACGCGGCGGGCACGCGCTGTATACTCCCCTCTCTGGTGACGACACACCTCACGTCTCCCGGAAGTACAATCCGTGTATTC
Organism: Meconema thalassinum; assembly: GCA_946902985.2. Taxonomy (NCBI): domain Eukaryota; kingdom Metazoa; phylum Arthropoda; class Insecta; order Orthoptera; family Tettigoniidae; genus Meconema; species Meconema thalassinum. The sequence goes on from OX336395.1 coordinate 51,578,140, forward strand.
ACTGGCGTTCTGACGATGCTCCTCGTTCCTCCTTACGCGGCGGGCACTTGCTGTATACTCCCCTCTCTGGTGACGACACACCTCGCGTCTCCCGGAAGTACAATCCGTGTATTCACTGGCGTTGTGACGTTGCTCCTCGTTTCTCCTTACGCGGCGGGCACGTGCTGTATACTCCCCTCTCTGGTGACGACACTCCTCGCGTCTCCCGGAAGTACAATCCGCGTATTCACTGGCGTTGTGACGTTGCTCCTCGTTTCTCCTCGTTTCTCCTTACGCGCGGGCACGTGCTGTACACTCCCCTCTCTGGTGACGACACACCTCGCGTCTCCCGGAAGTACAATCCGTGTATTCACTGGCGTTGTGACGTTGCTCCTCGTTTCTCCTCGTTTCTCCTTACGCGGCGGGCACGTGCTGTATACTCCCCTCTCTGGTGACGACACTCCTCGCGTCTCCCGGAAGTACAATCCTTGTATTCACTGGGCATTGTGATGTTGCTCCTCGTTTCTCCTTACGCGCGGGCACGCGCTGTATACTCCCCTCTCTGGTGACGACACACCTCGCGTCTCCCGGAAGTACAATCCGTGTATTCACTGGGCGTTGTGACGTTGCTCCTCGTTCCTCCTTACGCGGCGGGCACGCGCTGTATACTCCCCTCTCTGGTGACGACACTCCTCGCGTCTCCCGGAAGTACAATCCGTGTATTCACTGGCATTGTGACGTTGCTCCTCGTTTCTCCTTACGCGGTGGGCACGCGCTGTATACTCCCCTCTCTGGTGACGACACTCCTCGCGTCTCCCGGAAGTACAATCCGTGTATTCACTGGCGTTGTGACGTTGCTCCTCGTTTATCCTTACGCGGCGGGCACGCGCTGTATACTCCCCTCTCTGGTGACGACACACCTCGCGTCTCCCGGAAGTACAATCCGTGTATTCACTGGCATTGTGACGTTGCTCCTCGTTTCCCCTTACGCGGCGGGCACGCGCTGTATACTCCCCTCTCTTGTGACGACACTCCTCGCGTCTCCCGGAAGTACAATCCGTGTATTCACTGGCGTTGTGACGTTGCTCCTCGTTTCTCCTTACGTGGCGGGCATGTGCTGTATACTCCCCTCTCTGGTGACGACATACCTCGCATCTCCCGGAAGTACAATCCGTGTATTCACTTGGCGTTGTGACGTTGCTCCTCGTTTCTCCTTACGTGGCGGGCATGTGCTGTATACTCCCCTCTCTGGTGACGACACACCTCGCGTCTCCCGGAAGTACAATCCGTGTATTCACTGGGGTTGTGACGTTGCTCCTCGTTTCTCCTTACGCGGCGGGCACGCGCTGTACACTCCCCTCTCTGGTGACGACACTCCTCGCGTCTCCCGGAAGTACAAACCGTGTATTCACTGGCGTTGTGACGTTGCTCCTCGTTTCTCCTTACGCGGTGGATACGCGCTGTATACTCCCCTCTCTGGTGACGACACTCCTCGCGTCTCCCGGAAGTACAATCCGTGCATTTACTGGCGTTCTGACGATGCTCCTCGTTCCTCCTTACGCGGCGGGCACGCGCTGTATACTCCCCTCTCTGGTGACGACACTCCTCGCGTCTCCCGGAAGTACAATCCGTGCATTTACTGGCGTTCTGACGATGCTCCTCGTTTCTCCTTACGCGGCGGGCACGCGCTGTACACTCCCCTCTCTGGTGACGACACTCCTCGCGTCTCCCGGAAGTACAATCCGTGTATTCACTGGGGTTGTGACGTTGCTCCTCGTTTCTCCTTACGTGGTGGGCATGTGCTGTACACTCCCCTCTCTGGTGACGACACACCTCGCGTCTCCCGGAAGTACAATCCGTGTATTCACTGGGGTTGTGACGTTGCTCCTCGTTTCTCCTTGCGCGGCGGGCACGCGCCGTATACTCCCCTCTCTGGTGACGACACACCTTGCGTCTCCCGGAAGTACAATCCGTGTATTCACTGGGGTTGTGACGTTGCTCCTCGTTTCTCCTTACGTGGCGGGCATGTGCTGTATACTCCCCTCTCTGGTGACGACATACCTCGCATCTCCCGGAAGTACAATCCGTGTATTCACTGGGCGTTGTGACGTTGCTCCTCGTTTCTCCTTACGTGGCGGGCATGTGCTGTATACTCCCCTCTCTGGTGACGACACACCTCGCGTCTCCCGGAAGTACAATCCGTGTATTCACTGGGGTAGTGACGTTGCTCCTCGTTTCTCCTAACGTGGCGGGCATGTGCTCTACACTCCCCTCTCTGGTGACGACACACCTCGCGTCTCCCGGAAGTACAATCCGTGTATTCACCGGGGTTGTGACGTTGCTCCTAGTTTCTCCTTACGCGGCGGGCACGCGCTGTATACTCCCCTCTCTGGTGACGACAAACCTCGCGTCTCCCGGAAGTACAATCCGTGTATTCACTGGCGTTGTGACGTTGCTCCTCGTTTCTCCTTACGCGGCGGGCACGTGCTGTATACTCCCCTCTCTGGAGACGACACTCCTCGCGTCTCCCGGAAGTACAATCCGTGTATTCACTGGCATTGTGACGTTGCTCCTCGTTGCTCTTTACGCGCGGGCACGCGCTGTATACTCCCCTCTCTGGTGACGACACACCTCGCGTCTCCCGGAAGTACAATCCGTGTATCCACTGGCGTTGTGACGTTGCTCCTCGTTTCTCCTTACGCGGCGGGCACGCGCTGTATACTCCCCTCTCTGGTGACGACACTCCTCGCGTCTCCCGGAAGTACAATCCGTGTATTCACTGGCGTTGTGACGTTACTCCTCGTTTCTCCTTACGTGGCGGGCATGTGCTGTATACTCCCCTCTCTGGTGACGACACACCTCGCGTCTCCCGGAAGTACAATCCGTGTATTCACTGGCGTTGTGACGTTGCTCCTCGTTTCTCTTTTCGCGGTGGGCACGCGCTGTACACTCCCCTCTCTAGTGACGGCAAACCTCGCGTCTCCCGGAAGTACAATCCGTGTATTCACCGGCGTTGTGACGTTGCTCCTCGTTTCTCCTTACGCGGTGGGCACGCGCTGTACACTCCCCTCTCTAGTGACGACACACCTCGCGTCTCCCGGAAGTACAATCCGTGTATTCACTGGCGTTGTGCCGTTGCTCCTCGTTTCTCCTTACGCGGTGGGCACGCGCTGTACACTCCCCTCTCTAGTGACGACACACCTCGCGTCTCCCGGAAGTACAATCCGTGTATTAACTGGGCGTTGTGACGTTGCTCCTCGTTTCTCCTTACGTGGCGGGCATGTGCTGTATACTCCCCTCTCTGGTGACGACACTCCTCGCGTCTCCCGGAAGTACAATCCGTGTATTCACTGGCGTTGTGACGTAGCCCCTCGTTTCTCCTTACGCGGTGGGCACGCGCTGTCTACTCCCCTCTCTGGTGACGACACTCCTCGCGTCTCCGGGAAGTAAAATCCGTGTATTCACTGGCGTTGTGACGTTGCTCCTCGTTTCTCCTTACGCGGTGGGCACGCGCTGTCTACTCCCCTCTCTGGTGACGACACTCCTCGCGTCTCCCGGAAGTACAATCCGTGTATTCACTGGCGTTGTGACGTTGCTCCTCGTTTCCCCTTACGCGGTGGGCACGCGCTGTCTACTCCCCTCTCTGGTGACGACACTCCTCGCGTTTCCCGGAAGTACAATCCGTGTATTCACTGGGGTTGTGACGTTGCTCCTCGTTTCTCCTTACGCGCGGGCACGCGCTGTTTACTCCCCTCTCTGGTGACGACACACCTTGCGTCTCCCGGAAGTACAATCCGTGTATTCACTGGCGTTGTGACGTTTCTCCTCGTTTCTCCTTACGCGGTGGGCGCAAGCTGTATACTCCCCTCTCTGGTGACGACACACCTCGCGTCTCCCGGAAGTACAATCCGTGTATTCACTGGCGTTGTGACGTTGCTCCTCGTTTCTCCTTACGCGGTGGGCACGCGCTGTCTACTCCCCTCTCTGGTGACGACACTCCTCGCGTCTCCCGGAAGTACAATCCGTCTATTCACTGGCGTTGTGACGTTGCTCCTCGTTTCTCCTTACGTGGCGGGCATGTGCTATATACTCCGCTCTCTGGTGACGACACTCCTCGCGTCTCCCGGAAGTTCAATCCGTGTATTCACTGGGCGTTGTGACGTTGCTCCTCATTTCTCCTTACGCGGCGGGCACGCGCTGTACACTCCCCTCTCTGGTGACGACACACCTCGCGTCTCCCGGAAGTACAATCCGTGTATTCACTGGCGTTGTGACGTTACTCCTCGTTTCTCCTTACGCGGCGGGCACGCGCTGTACACTCCCCTCTCTGGTGACGACACTCCTCGCGTCTCCCGGAAGTACAATCCGTGTATTCACTGGGCACTGTGACGTTGCTCCTCGTTTCTCCTTACGCGCGGGCACGTGCTGTATACTCCCCTCTCTGGTGACGACACCCCTCGCGTCTCCCGGAAGTACAATCCGTGTATTCACTGGGCATTGTGACGAAGCTCCTCGTTCCTCCTTTCGCGGCGGGCACGCGCTGTATACTCCCCTCTCTGGTGACGACGCTCCTCGCGTCTCCCGGAAGTACAATCCGTGTATTCACTGGCGTTGTGACGTTGCTCCTCGTTTCTCCTTACGCGGCGGGCATGTGCTGTATACTCCCCTCTCTGGTGACGACACTCCTCGCGTCTCCCGGAAGTACAATCCGTGTATTCACTGGCGTTGTGACGTTGCTCCTCGTTTCACCTTACGCGGCGGGTACGCGCTGTATACTCCCCTCTCTGGTGACGACACTCTTTGCGTCTCCCGGAAGTGCAATCCGTGTATTCACTGGTCATTGTGACGTTGCTCCTCGTTTCTCCTTACGCGCGGGCACGAGCTGTATACTCCCCTCTCTGGTGACGACACTCCTCGCGTCTCCCGGAAGTACAATCCGTGTATTCACTGGCGTTGTGACGTTGCTCCTCGTTTCTCCTTACGCGGCGGGCACGTGCTGTACACTCCCCTCTCTGGTGACGACACACCTCGCGTCTCCCGGAAGTACAATCCGTGTATTCACTGGGGTTGTGACGTTGCTCCTCGTTTCTCCTTACGCGGCGGGCACGCGCTGTACACTCCCCTCTCTGGTGACGACACTCCTCAAGTCTCCCGGAAGTACAATCGGTGTATTCACTGGGGTTGTGACGTTGCTCCTCGTTTCTCCTTACGCGGCGGGCACGCGCTGTATACTCCCCTCTCTGGTGACGACACACCTCACGTCTCCCGGAAGTACAATCCGTGTATTCACTGGCGTTCTGACGATGCTCCTCGTTCCTCCTTACGCGGCGGGCACTTGCTGTATACTCCCCTCTCTGGTGACGACACACCTCGCGTCTCCCGGAAGTACAATCCGTGTATTCACTGGCGTTGTGACGTTGCTCCTCGTTTCTCCTTACGCGGCGGGCACGTGCTGTATACTCCCCTCTCTGGTGACGACACTCCTCGCGTCTCCCGGAAGTACAATCCGCGTATTCACTGGCGTTGTGACGTTGCTCCACGTTTCTCCTCGTTTCTCCTTACGCGCGGGCACGTGCTGTACACTCCCCTCTCTGGTGACGACACACCTCGCGTCTCCCGGAAGTACAATCCGTGTATTCACTGGCGTTGTGACGTTGCTCCTCGTTTCTCCTCGTTTCTCCTTACGCGGCGGGCACGTGCTGTATACTCCCCTCTCTGGTGACGACACTCCTCGCGTCTCCCGGAAGTACAATCCTTGTATTCACTGGGCATTGTGATGTTGCTCCTCGTTTCTCCTTACGCGCGGGCACGCGCTGTATACTCCCCTCTCTGGTGACGACACACCTCGCGTCTCCCGGAAGTACAATCCGTGTATTCACTGGGCGTTGTGACGTTGCTCCTCGTTCCTCCTTACGCGGCGGGCACGCGCTGTATACTCCCCTCTCTGGTGACGACACTCCTCGCGTCTCCCGGAAGTACAATCCGTGTATTCACTGGCATTGTGACGTTGCTCCTCGTTTCTCCTTACGCGGTGGGCACGCGCTGTATACTCCCCTCTCTGGTGACGACACTCCTCGCGTCTCCCGGAAGTACAATCCGTGTATTCACTGGCGTTGTGACGTTGCTCCTCGTTTATCCTTACGCGGCGGGCACGCGCTGTATACTCCCCTCTCTGGTGACGACACACCTCGCGTCTCCCGGAAGTACAATCCGTGTATTCACTGGCATTGTGACGTTGCTCCTCGTTTCCCCTTACGCGGCGGGCACGCGCTGTATACTCCCCTCTCTTGTGACGACACTCCTCGCGTCTCCCGGAAGTACAATCCGTGTATTCACTGGCGTTGTGACGTTGCTCCTCGTTTCTCCTTACGTGGCGGGCATGTGCTGTATACTCCCCTCTCTGGTGACGACATACCTCGCATCTCCCGGAAGTACAATCCGTGTATTCACTTGGCGTTGTGACGTTGCTCCTCGTTTCTCCTTACGTGGCGGGCATGTGCTGTATACTCCCCTCTCTGGTGACGACACACCTCGCGTCTCCCGGAAGTACAATCCGTGTATTCACTGGGGTTGTGACGTTGCTCCTCGTTTCTCCTTACGCGGCGGGCACGCGCTGTACACTCCCCTCTCTGGTGACGACACTCCTCGCGTCTCCCGGAAGTACAAACCGTGTATTCACTGGCGTTGTGACGTTGCTCCTCGTTTCTCCTTACGCGGTGGGCACGCGCTGTATACTCCCCTCTCTGGTGACGACACTCCTCGCGTCTCCCGGAAGTACAATCCGTGCATTTACTGGCGTTCTGACGATGCTCCTCGTTCCTCCTTACGCGGCGGGCACGCGCTGTATACTCCCCTCTCTGGTGACGACACTCCTCGCGTCTCCCGGAAGTACAATCCGTGCATTTACTGGCGTTCTGACGATGCTCCTCGTTTCTCCTTACGCGGCGGGCACGCGCTGTACACTCCCCTCTCTGGTGACGACACTCCTCGCGTCTCCCGGAAGTACAATCCGTGTATTCACTGGGGTTGTGACGTTGCTCCTCGTTTCTCCTTACGTGGCGGGCATGTGCTGTACACTCCCCTCTCTGGTGACGACACACCTCGCGTCTCCCGGAAGTACAATCCGTGTATTCACTGGGGTTGTGACGTTGCTCCTCGTTTCTCCTTGCGCGGCGGGCACGCGCCGTATACTCCCCTCTCTGGTGACGACACACCTTGCGTCTCCCGGAAGTACAATCCGTGTATTCACTGGGGTTGTGACGTTGCTCCTCGTTTCTCCTTACGTGGCGGGCATGTGCTGTATACTCCCCTCTCTGGTGACGACATACCTCGCATCTCCCGGAAGTACAATCCGTGTATTCACTGGGCGTTGTGACGTTGCTCCTCGTTTCTCCTTACGTGGCGGGCATGTGCTGTATACTCCCCTCTCTGGTGACGACACACCTCGCGTCTCCCGGAAGTACAATCCGTGTATTCACTGGGGTAGTGACGTTGCTCCTCGTTTCTCCTAACGTGGCGGGCATGTGCTGTACACTCCCCTCTCTGGTGACGACACACCTCGCGTCTCCCGGAAGTACAATCCGTGTATTCACCGGGGTTGTGACGTTGCTCCTAGTTTCTCCTTACGCGGCGGGCACGCGCTGTATACTCCCCTCTCTGGTGACGACACACCTCGCGTCTCCCGGAAGTACAATCCGTGTATTCACTGGCGTTGTGACGTTGCTCCTCGTTTCTCCTTACGCGGCGGGCACGTGCTGTATACTCCCCTCTCTGGAGACGACACTCCTCGCGTCTCCCGGAAGTACAATCCGTGTATTCACTGGCATTGTGACGTTGCTCCTCGTTGCTCTTTACGCGCGGGCACGCGCTGTATACTCCCCTCTCTGGTGACGACACACCTCGCGTCTCCCGGAAGTACAATCCGTGTATCCACTGGCGTTGTGACGTTGCTCCTCGTTTCTCCTTACGCGGCGGGCACGCGCTGTATACTCCCCTCTCTGGTGACGACACTCCTCGCGTCTCCCGGAAGTACAATCCGTGTATTCACTGGCGTTGTGACGTTACTCCTCGTTTCTCCTTACGTGGCGGGCATGTGCTGTATACTCCCCTCTCTGGTGACGACACACCTCGCGTCTCCCGGAAGTACAATCCGTGTATTCACTGGCGTTGTGACGTTGCTCCTCGTTTCTCCTTTCGCGGTGGGCACGCGCTGTACACTCCCCTCTCTAGTGACGGCAAACCTCGCGTCTCCCGGAAGTAGAATCCGTGTATTCACCGGCGTTGTGACGTTGCTCCTCGTTTCTCCTTACGCGGTGGGCACGCGCTGTACACTCCCCTCTCTAGTGACGACACACCTCGCGTCTCCCGGAAGTACAATCCGTGTATTCACTGGCGTTGTGCCGTTGCTCCTCGTTTCTCCTTACGCGGTGGGCACGCGCTGTACACTCCCCTCTCTAGTGACGACACACCTCGCGTCTCCCGGAAGTACAATCCGTGTATTAACTGGGCGTTGTGACGTTGCTCCTCGTTTCTCCTTACGTGGCGGGCATGTGCTGTATACTCCCCTCTCTGGTGACGACACTCCTCGCGTCTCCCGGAAGTACAATCCGTGTATTCACTGGCGTTGTGACGTAGCCCCTCGTTTCTCCTTACGCGGTGGGCACGCGCTGTCTACTCCCCTCTCTGGTGACGACACTCCTCGCGTCTCCGGGAAGTAAAATCCGTGTATTCACTGGGGTTGTGACGTTGCTCCTCGTTTCTCCTTACGCGGTGGGCACGCGCTGTCTACTCCCCTCTCTGGTGACGACACTCCTCGCGTCTCCCGGAAGTGCAATCCGTGTATTCACTGGCGTTGTGACGTTGCTCCTCGTTTCCCCTTACGCGGTGGGCACGCGCTGTCTACTCCCCTCTCTGGTGACGACACTCCTCGCGTTTCCCGGAAGTACAATCCGTGTATTCACTGGGGTTGTGACGTTGCTCCTCGTTTCTCCTTACGCGCGGGCACGCGCTGTTTACTCCCCTCTCTGGTGACGACACACCTTGCGTCTCCCGGAAGTACAATCCGTGTATTCACTGGCGTTGTGACGTTTCTCCTCGTTTCTCCTTACGCGGTGGGCGCAAGCTGTATACTCCCCTCTCTGGTGACGACACACCTCGCGTCTCCCGGAAGTACAATCCGTGTATTCACTGGCGTTGTGACGTTGCTCCTCGTTTCTCCTTACGCGGTGGGCACGCGCTGTCTACTCCCCTCTCTGGTGACGACACTCCTCGCGTCTCCCGGAAGTACAATCCGTCTATTCACTGGCGTTGTGACGTTGCTCCTCGTTTCTCCTTACGTGGCGGGCATGTGCTGTATACTCCCCTCTCTGGTGACGACACACCTCGCGTCTCCCGGAAGTACAATCCGTGTATTCACTGGCGTTGTGACGTTGCTCCTCGTTTCTCCTTACGCGGTGGGCATGCGCTGTACACTCCCCTCTCTGGTGACGACACTCCTCTCGTCTCCCGGAAGTACAATCCGTGTATTCACTGGGCGTTGTGACGTTGCTCCTCGTTTCTCCTTACGTGGCGGCCATGTGCTGTATACTCCCCTCTCTGGTGACGACACACCTCGCGTCTCCGGGAAGTACAATCCGTGTATTCACTGGCGTTGTGACGTTGCTCCTCGTTTCTCCTTACGTGGCGGGCATGTGCTGTATACTCCCCTCTCTGGTGACGACACACCTCGCGTCTCCCGGAAGTACAATCCGTGTATTCACTGGCGTTGTGACGTTGCTCCTCGTTTCTCCTTACGCGGTGGGCACGCGCTGTACACTCCCCTCTCTGGTGACGACACTCCTCGCGTTTCCCGGAAGTACAATCCGTGTATTCACTGGGCGTTGTGACGTTGCTCCTCGTTTCTCCTTAGGCGGTGGGCACGCGCTGTACACTCCCCTCTCTGGTGACGACACTCCTCGCGTCTCCCCGAAGTACAATCCGTGTATTCACTGGGCGTTGGGACGTTGCTCCTCGTTTCTCCTTACGTGGCGGGCATGTGCTGTATACTCCCCTCTCTGGTGACGACACACCTCGCGTCTCCCGGAAGTACAATCCGTGTATTCACTGGGGTTGTGACGTTGCTCCTCGTTTCCCCTTACGCGGCGGCACGCGCTGTATACTCCCCTCTCTGGTGACGACACTCCTCGCGTCTCCCGGAAGTACAATCCGTGTATTCACTGGCGTTGTGACGTTGCTCCTCGTTTCTCCTTACGCGCGGGCACGTGCTGTGCACTCCCCTCTCTGGTGACGACACTCCTCGCGTCTCCCGGAAGTACAATCCGTGTATTCACTGGCGTTGTGACGTTGCTCCTCGTTTCTCCTTACGCGCGGGCACGGGCTGTACACTAGTCTCTCTGGTGACGACACACCTCGCGTCTCCCGGAAGTACAATCCGTGTATTCACTGGCGTTGTGACGTTGCTCCTCGTTTCTCCTTACGCGGCGGGCACGCGCTGTATACTCCACTCTCTGGTGACGAAACTCCTCGCGTCTCCCGGAAGAACAATCCGTGTATTTACTGGCGTTGTGACGTTGCTCCTCGTTTCTCCTTACGCGCGGGCACGTGCTGTATACTCCCCTCTCTGGTGACGAGACTCCTCGCGTCTCCCGGAAGTACAATCCGTGTATTCACTGGCGTTGTGACGTTCCTCCTCGTTTCTCCTTACGCGGCGGGCACGCGCTGTATACTCCCCTCTCTGGTGACGACACTCCTCGCGTCTCCCGGAAGTTCAATCCGTGTATTCACTGGGCATTGTGACGTTGCTCCTCGTTTCTCCTTACGCGCGGGCACGTGCTGTACACTCCCCTCTCTGGTGACGACACTCCTCGCGTCTCCCGGAAGTACAATCCGTGTATTCACTGGCGTTGTGACGTTGCTCCTCGTTTCTCCTTACGCGGCGGGCACGCGCTCTATACTCCCCTCTCTGGTGACGACACACCTCGCGTCTCCCGGAAGTTCAATCCGTGTATTCACTGGGCGTTGTGACGTTGCTCCTCGTTTCTCCTTACGCGGTGGGCACGGGCTGTACACTCCCCTCTCTGGTGACGACACACCTCGCGTCTCCCGGAAGTTCAATCCGTGTATTCACTGGGCGTTGTGACGTTGCTCCTCGTTTCTCCTTACGCGGCGGGCACGCGCTGTGCACTCCCCTCTCTGGTGACGACACACCTCGCGTCTCCCGGAAGTACAATCCGTGTATTCACTGGCGTTGTGACGTTACTCCTCGTTTCTCCTTACGTGGCGGGCATGTGCTGTATACTCCCCTCTCTGGTGACGACACACCTCGCGTCTCCCGGAAGTACAATCCGTGTATTCACTGGCGTTGTGACGTTGCTCCTCGTTTCTCCTTTCGCGGTGGGCACGCGCTGTACACTCCCCTCTCTAGTGACGGCAAACCTCGCGTCTCCCGGAAGTAGAATCCGTGTATTCACCGGCGTTGTGACGTTGCTCCTCGTTTCTCCTTACGCGGTGGGCACGCGCTGTACACTCCCCTCTCTAGTGACGACACACCTCGCGTCTCCCGGAAGTACAATCCGTGTATTCACTGGCGTTGTGCCGTTGCTCCTCGTTTCTCCTTACGCGGTGGGCACGCGCTGTACACTCCCCTCTCTAGTGACGACACACCTCGCGTCTCCCGGAAGTACAATCCGTGTATTAACTGGGCGTTGTGACGTTGCTCCTCGTTTCTCCTTACGTGGCGGGCATGTGCTGTATACTCCCCTCTCTGGTGACGACACTCCTCGCGTCTCCCGGAAGTACAATCCGTGTATTCACTGGCGTTGTGACGTAGCCCCTCGTTTCTCCTTACGCGGTGGGCACGCGCTGTCTACTCCCCTCTCTGGTGACGACACTCCTCGCGTCTCCGGGAAGTAAAATCCGTGTATTCACTGGCGTTGTGACGTTGCTCCTCGTTTCTCCTTACGCGGTGGGCACGCGCTGTCTACTCCCCTCTCTGGTGACGACACTCCTCGCGTCTCCCGGAAGTGCAATCCGTGTATTCACTGGCGTTGTGACGTTGCTCCTCGTTTCCCCTTACGCGGTGGGCACGCGCTGTCTACTCCCCTCTCTGGTGACGACACTCCTCGCGTTTCCCGGAAGTACAATCCGTGTATTCACTGGGGTTGTGACGTTGCTCCTCGTTTCTCCTTACGCGCGGGCACGCGCTGTTTACTCCCCTCTCTGGTGACGACACACCTTGCGTCTCCCGGAAGTACAATCCGTGTATTCACTGGCGTTGTGACGTTTCTCCTCGTTTCTCCTTACGCGGTGGGCGCAAGCTGTATACTCCCCTCTCTGGTGACGACACACCTCGCGTCTCCCGGAAGTACAATCCGTGTATTCACTGGCGTTGTGACGTTGCTCCTCGTTTCTCCTTACGCGGTGGGCACGCGCTGTCTACTCCCCTCTCTGGTGACGACACTCCTCGCGTCTCCCGGAAGTACAATCCGTCTATTCACTGGCGTTGTGACGTTGCTCCTCGTTTCTCCTTACGTGGCGGGCATGTGCTGTATACTCCCCTCTCTGGTGACGACACACCTCGCGTCTCCCGGAAGTACAATCCGTGTATTCACTGGCGTTGTGACGTTGCTCCTCGTTTCTCCTTACGCGGTGGGCATGCGCTGTACACTCCCCTCTCTGGTGACGACACTCCTCTCGTCTCCCGGAAGTACAATCCGTGTATTCACTGGGCGTTGTGACGTTGCTCCTCGTTTCTCCTTACGTGGCGGCCATGTGCTGTATACTCCCCTCTCTGGTGACGACACACCTCGCGTCTCCGGGAAGTACAATCCGTGTATTCACTGGCGTTGTGACGTTGCTCCTCGTTTCTCCTTACGTGGCGGGCATGTGCTGTATACTCCCCTCTCTGGTGACGACACACCTCGCGTCTCCCGGAAGTACAATCCGTGTATTCACTGGCGTTGTGACGTTGCTCCTCGTTTCTCCTTACGCGGTGGGCACGCGCTGTACACTCCCCTCTCTGGTGACGACACTCCTCGCGTTTCCCGGAAGTACAATCCGTGTATTCACTGGGCGTTGTGACGTTGCTCCTCGTTTCTCCTTACGCGGTGGGCACGCGCTGTACACTCCCCTCTCTGGTGACGACACTCCTCGCGTCTCCCGGAAGTACAATCCGTGTATTCACTGGGCGTTGGGACGTTGCTCCTCGTTTCTCCTTACGTGGCGGGCATGTGCTGTATACTCCCCTCTCTGGTGACGACACACCTCGCGTCTCCCGGAAGTACAATCCGTGTATTCACTGGGGTTGTGACGTTGCTCCTCGTTTCCCCTTACGCGGCGGCACGCGCTGTATACTCCCCTCTCTGGTGACGACACTCCTCGCGTCTCCCGGAAGTACAATCCGTGTATTCACTGGCGTTGTGACGTTGCTCCTCGTTTCTCCTTACGCGCGGGCACGTGCTGTGCACTCCCCTCTCTGGTGACGACACTCCTCGCGTCTCCCGGAAGTACAATCCGTGTATTCACTGGCGTTGTGACGTTGCTCCTCGTTTCTCCTTACGCGCGGGCACGGGCTGTACACTAGTCTCTCTGGTGACGACACACCTCGCGTCTCCCGGAAGTACAATCCGTGTATTCACTGGCGTTGTGACGTTGCTCCTCGTTTCTCCTTACGCGGCGGGCACGCGCTGTATACTCCACTCTCTGGTGACGACACTCCTCGCGTCTCCCGGAAGAACAATCCGTGTATTTACTGGCGTTGTGACGTTGCTCCTCGTTTCTCCTTACGCGCGGGCACGTGCTGTATACTCCCCTCTCTGGTGACGAGACTCCTCGCGTCTCCCGGAAGTACAATCCGTGTATTCACTGGCGTTGTGACGTTCCTCCTCGTTTCTCCTTACGCGGCGGGCACGCGCTGTATACTCCCCTCTCTGGTGACGACACTCCTCGCGTCTCCCGGAAGTTCAATCCGTGTATTCACTGGGCATTGTGACGTTGCTCCTCGTTTCTCCTTACGCGCGGGCACGTGCTGTACACTCCCCTCTCTGGTGACGACACTCCTCGCGTCTCCCGGAAGTACAATCCGTGTATTCACTGGCGTTGTGACGTTGCTCCTCGTTTCTCCTTACGCGGCGGGCACGCGCTCTATACTCCCCTCTCTGGTGACGACACACCTCGCGTCTCCCGGAAGTTCAATCCGTGTATTCACTGGGCGTTGTGACGTTGCTCCTCGTTTCTCCTTACGCGGTGGGCACGGGCTGTACACTCCCCTCTCTGGTGACGACACACCTCGCGTCTCCCGGAAGTTCAATCCGTGTATTCACTGGGCGTTGTGACGTTGCTCCTCGTTTCTCCTTACGCGGCGGGCACGCGCTGTGCACTCCCCTCTCTGGTGACGACACACCTCGCGTCTCCCGGAAGTACAATCCGTGTATTCAGTGGCGTTGTGACGTTACTCCTCGTTTCTCCTTACGCGGCGGGCACGCGCTGTACACTCCCCTCTCTGGTGACGACACTCCTCGCGTCTCCCGGAAGTACAATCCGTGTATTCACTGGGCACTGTGACGTTGCTCCTCGTTTCTCCTTACGCGCGGGCACGTGCTGTATACTCCCCTCTCTAGTGACGACACCCCTCGCGTCTCCCGGAAGTACAATCCGTGTATTCTCTGGGCATTGTGACGATGCTCCTCGTTCCTCCTTACGCGGCGGGCACGCGCTGTATACTCCCCTCTCTGGTGACGACACTCCTCGCGTCTCCCGGAAGTACAATCCGTGTATTCACTGGCGTTGTGACGTTGCTCCTCGTTTCTCCTTACGCGGCGGGCATGTGCTGTATACTCCCCTCTCTGGTGACGACACACCTTGCGTCTCCCGGAAGTACAATCCGTGTATTCACTGGCGTTGTGACGTTGCTCCTCGTTTCTCCTTACACGGCGGGCACGCGCTGTATACTCCCCTTTCCGGTGACGACACTCCTCGCGTCTCCCGGAAGTACAATCCGTGTATTCACTGGGCATTGTGACGTTGCTCCTCTTTTCTCCTTACGCGCGGGCACGAGCTGTATACTCCCCTCTCTGGTGACGACACTCCTCGCGTCTCCCGGAAGTACAATTCGTGTATTCACTGGCGTTGTGACGTTGCTCCTCGTTTCTCCTTACGCGGCGGGCACGTGCTGTACACTCCCCTCTCTGGTGACGACACACCTCGCGTCTCCCGGAAGTAAAATCCGTGTATTCACTGGGGTTGTGACGTTGCTCCTCGTTTCTCCTTACGCGGCGGGCACGCGCTGTATACTCCCCTCTCTGGTGACGACACACCTCGCGTCTCCCGGAAGTACAATCCGTGTATTCACTGGCGTTCTGACGATGCTCCTCGTTCCTCCTTACGCGGCGGGCACTTGCTGTATACTCCCCTCTCTGGTGACGACACACCTCGCGTCTCCCGGAAGTACAATCCGTGTATTCACTGGCGTTGTGACGTTGCTCCTCGTTTCTCCTTACGCGGCGGGCACGTGCTGTATACTCCCCTCTCTGGTGACGACACTCCTCGCGTCTCCCGGAAGTACAATCCGTGTATTCACTGGCGTTGTGACGTTGCTCCTCGTTTCTCCTCGTTTCTCCTTACGCGGCGGGCACGTGCTGTATACTCCCCTCTCTGGTGACGACACTCCTCGCGTCTCCCGGAAGTACAATCCGTGTATTCACTGGGCATTGTGACGTTGCTCCTCGTTTCTCCTTACGCGCGGGCACGCGCTGTATACTCCCCTCTCTGGTGACGACACACCTCGCGGCTCCCGGAAGTACAATCCGTGTATTCACTGGGCGTTGTGACGTTGCTCCTCGTTCCTCCTTACGCGGCGGGCACGCGCTGTATACTCCCCTCTCTGGTGACGACACTCCTCGCGTCTCCCGGAAGTACAATCCGTGTATTCACTGGCATTGTGACGTTGCTCCTCGTTTCTCCTTACGCGGCGGGCACGCGCTGTATACTCCCCTCTCTGGTGACGACACTCCTCGCGTCTCCCGGAAGTACAATCCGTGTATTCACTGGCATTGTGACGTTGCTCCTCGTTTCTCCTAACGCGGCGGGCACGCGCTGTACACTCCCCTCTCTGGTGACGACACTCCTAGCGTCTCCCGGAAGTTCAATCCGTGTATTCACTGGGCACTGTGACGTTGCTCCTCGTTTCTCCTTACGCGCGGGCACGTGCTGTATACTCCCCTCTCTGGTGACGAAACCCCTCGCGTCTCCCGGAAGTACAATCCGTGTATTCACTGGGCATTGTGACGATGCTCCTCGTTCCTCCTTACGCGGCGGGCACGCGCTGTATACTCCCCTCTCTGGTGACGACACTCCTCGCGTCTCCCGGAAGTACAATCCGTGTATTCACTGGCGTTGTGACGTTGCTCCTCGTTTCTCCTTACGCGGCGGGCACGCGCTGTATACTCCCCTCTCTGGTGACGACACTCCTCGCGTCTCCTGGAAGTACAATCCGGGTATTCACTGGGCATTGTGACGTTGCTCCTCGTTTCTCCTTAGGCGCGGGCACGAGCTGTATACTCCCCTCTCTGGTGACGACACTCCTCGCGTCTCCCGGAAGTACAATCCGTGTATTCACTGGCGTTGTGACGTTGCTCCTCGTTTCTCCTTACGCGGCGGGCACGTGCTGTACACTCCCCTCTCTGGTGACGACACACCTCGCGTCTCCCGGAAGTACAATCCGTGTATTCACTGGGGTTGTGACGTTGCTCCTCGTTTCTCCTTACGCGGCGGGCACGCGCTGTACACTCCCCTCTCTGGTGACGACTCTCCTCGCGTCTCCCGAAAGTACAATCCGTGTATTCACTGGGGTTGTGACGTTGCTCCTCGTTTCTCCTTACGCGGCGGGCACGCGCTGTATACTCCCCTCTCTGGTGACGACACACCTCGCGTCTCCCGGAAGTACAATCCGTGTATTCACTGGCGTTCTTACGATGCTCCTCGTTCCTCCTTACGCGGCGGGCACTTGCTGTATACTCCCCTCTCTGGTGACGACACACCTCGCGTCTCCCGGAAGTACAATCCGTGTATTCACTGGCGTTGTGACGTTGCTCCTCGTTTCTCCTTACGCGGCGGGCACGTGCTGTATACTCCCCTCTCTGGTGACGACACTCCTCGCGTCTCCCGGAAGTACAATCCGTGTATTCACTGGCGTTGTGACGTTGCTCCTCGTTTCTCCTCGTTTCTCCTTACGCGGCGGGCACGTGCTGTATACTCCCCTCTCTGGTGACGACACTCCTCGCGTCTCCCGGAAATACAATCCGTGTATTCACTGGGCATTGTGACGTTGCTCCTCGTTTCTCTTTACGCGCGGACACGCGCTGTATACTCCCCTCTCTGGTGACGACACTCCTCACGTCTCCTGGAAGTACAATCCGGGTATTCACTGGGCATTGTGATGTTGCTCCTCGTTTCTCCTTAGGCGCGGGCACGAGCTGTATATTCCCTCTCTGGTGACGACACTCCTCGCGTCTCCCGGAAGTACAATCCGTGTATTCACTGGCGTTGTGACGTTGCTCCTCGTTTCTCCTTACGCGGCGGGCACGTGCTGTACACTCCCCTCTCTGGTGACGACACACCTCGCGTCTCCCGGAAGTACAATCCGTGTATTCACTGGGGTTGTGACGTTGCTCCTCGTTTCTCCTTACGCGGCGGGCACGCGCTGTACACTCCCCTCTCTGGTGACGACTCTCCTCGCGTCTCCCGAAAGTACAATCCGTGTATTCACTGGGGTTGTGACGTTGCTCCTCGTTTCTCCTTACGCGGCGGGCACGCGCTGTATACTCCCCTCTCTGGTGACGACACACCTCGCGTCTCCCGGAAGTACAATCCGTGTATTCACTGGCGTTCTTACGATGCTCCTCGTTCCTCCTTACGCGGCGGGCACTTGCTGTATACTCCCCTCTCTGGTGACGACACACCTCGCGTCTCCCGGAAGTACAATCCGTGTATTCACTGGCGTTGTGACGTTGCTCCTCGTTTCTCCTTACGCGGCGGGCACGTGCTGTATACTCCCCTCTCTGGTGACGACACTCCTCGCGTCTCCCGGAAGTACAATCCGTGTATTCACTGGCGTTGTGACGTTGCTCCTCGTTTCTCCTTACGCGCGGGCACGTGCTGTACACTCCCCTCTCTGGTGACGACACACCTCGCGTCTCCCGGAAGTACAATCCGTGTATTCACTGGCGTTGTGACGTTGCTCCTCGTTTCTCCTCGTTTCTCCTTACGCGGCGGGCACGTGCTGTATACTCCCCTCTCTGGTGACGACACTCCTCGCGTCCCCCGGAAGTACAATCCGTGTATTCACTGGGCATTGTGACGTTGCTCCTCGTTTCTCTTTACGCGCGGGCACGCGCTGTATACTCCCCTCTCTGGTGACGACACACCTCGCGTCTCCCGGATGTACAATCCGTGTATTCACTGGGCGTTGTGACGTTGCTTCTCGTTCCTCCTTACGCGGCGGGCACGCGCTGTATACTCCCCTCTCTGGTGACGACACTCCTCGCGTCTCCCGGAAGTACAATCCGTGTATTCACTGGCATTGTGACGCTGCTCCTCGTTTCTCCTTACGCGGCGGGCACGCGCTGTATACTCCCCTCTCTGGTGACGACACACCTCGCGTCTCCCGGAAGTACAATCCGTGTATTCACTGGGGTTGTGACGTTGCTCCTCGTTTCTCCTTACGCGGCGGCACGCGCTGTATACTCCCCTCTCTGGTGACGACACTCCTCGCGTCTCCCGGAAGTACAATCCGTGTATTCACTGGCGTTGTGACGTTGCTCCTCGTTTCTCCTTACGCGCGGGCACGTGCTGTGCACTCCCCTCTCTGGTGACGACACTCCTCGCGTCTCCCGGAAGTACAATCCGTGTATTCACTGGCGTTGTGACGTTGCTCCTCGTTTCTCCTTACGCGCGGGCACGTGCTGTATACTCCCCTCTCTGGTGACGACACTCCTCGCGTCTCCCGGAAGTACAATCCGTGTATTCACTGGCATTGTGACGTTGCTCCTCGTTTCTCCTTACGCGGCGGGCACGCGCTGTATACTCCACTCTCTGGTGACGACACTCCTCGCGTCTCCCGGAAGAACAGTCCGTGTATTCACTGGCGTTGTGACGTTGCTCCTCGTTTCTCCTTACGCGCGGGCACGTGCTGTATACTCCCCTCTCTGGTGACGACACTCCTCGCGTCTCCCGGAAGTACAATCCGTGTATTCACTGGCGTTGTGACGTTCCTCCTCGTTTCTCCTTACGCGGCGGGCACGCGCTGTATACTCCCCTCTCTGGTGACGACACTCCTCGCGTCTCCCGGAAGTTCAATCCGTGTATTCACTGGGCATTGTGACGTTGCTCCTCGTTTCTCCTTACGCGCGGGCACGTGCTGTACATTCCCCTCTCTGGTGACGACACTCCTCGCGTCTCCCGGAAGTACAATCCGTGTATTCACTGGCGTTGTGACGTTGCTCCTCGTTTCTCCTTACGCGGCGGGCACGCGCTCTATACTCCCCTCTCTGGTGACGACACACCTCGCGTTTCCCGGAAGTTCAATCCGTGTATTCACTGGGCGTTGTGACGTTGCTCCTCGTTTCTCCTTACGCGGTGGGCACGGGCTGTACACTCCCCTCTCTGGTGACGACACACCTCGCGTCTCCTGGAAGTTCAATCCGTGTATTCACTGGGCGTTGTGACGTTGCTCCTCGTTTCTCCTTACGCGGCGGGCACGCGCTGTGCACTCCCCTCTCTGGTGGCGACACACCTCGCGTCTCCCGGAAGTACAATCCGTGTATTCACTGGCGTTGTGACGTTACTCCTCGTTTCTCCTTACGCGGCGGGCACGCGCTGTACACTCCCCTCTCTGGTGACGACACTCCTCGCGTCTCCCGGAAGTACAATCCGTGTATTCACTGGGCACTGTGACGTTGCTCCTCGTTTCTCCTTACGCGCGGGCACGTGCTGTATACTCCCCTCTCTGGTGACGACACTCCTCGCGTCTCCCGGAAGTACAATCCGTGTATTCTCTGGGCATTGTGACGATGCTCCTCGTTCCTCCTTACGCGGCGGGCACGCGCTGTATACTCCCCTCTCTGGTGACGACACTCCTCGCGTCTCCCGGAAGTACAATCCGTGTATTCACTGGCGTTGTGACGTTGCTCCTCGTTTCTCCTTACGCGGCGGGCATGTGCTGTATACTCCCCTCTCTGGTGATGACACACCTCGCGTCTTCCGGAAGTACAATCCATGTATTCACTGGCGTTGTGACGTTGCTCCTCGTTTGTCCTTACGCGGCGGGCACGCGCTGTATACTCCCCTTTCCGGTGACGACACTCCTCGCGTCTCCCGGAAGTACAATCCGTGTATTCACTGGGCATTGTGACGTTGCTCCTCTTTTCTCCTTACGCGCGGGCACGAGCTGTATACTCCCCTCTCTGGTGACGACACTCCTCGCGTCTCCCTGAAGTACAATCCGTGTATTCACTGGCGTTGTGACGTTGCTCCTCGTTTCTCCTTACGCGGCGGGCACGTGCTGTACACTCCCCTCTCTGGTGACGACACACCTCGCGTCCCCCGGAAGTAAAATCCGTGTATTCACTGGGGTTGTGACGTTGCTCCTCGTTTCTCCTTACGCGGCGGGCACGCGCTGTACACTCCCCTCTCTGGTGACGACTCTCCTCGCGTCTCCCGGAAGTACAATCCGTGTATTCACTGGGGTTGTGACGTTGCTCCTCGTTTCTCCTTACGCGGCGGGCACGCGCTGTATACTCCCCTCTCTGGTGACGACACACCTCGCGTCTCCCGGAAGTACAATCCGTGTATTCACTGGCGTTCTGACGATGCTCCTCGTTCCTCCTTACGCGGCGGGCACTTGCTGTATACTCCCCTCTCTGGTGACGACACACCTCGCGTCTCCCGGAAGTACAATCCGTGTATTCACTGGCGTTGTGACGTTGCTCCTCGTTTCTCCTTACGCGGCGGGCACGTGCTGTATACTCCCCTCTCTGGTGACGACACTCCTCGCGTCTCCCGGAAGTACAATCCGTGTATTCACTGGCGTTGTGACGTTGCTCCTCGTTTCTCCTCGTTTCTCCTTACGCGGCGGGCACGTGCTGTATACTCCCCTCTCTGGTGACGACACTCCTCGCGTCTCCCGGAAGTACAATCCGTGTATTCACTGGGCATTGTGACGTTGCTCCTCGTTTCTCCTTACGCGCGGGCACGCGCTGTATACTCCCCTCTCTGGTGACGACACACCTCGCGGCTCCCGGAAGTACAATCCGTGTATTCACTGGGCGTTGTGACGTTGCTCCTCGTTCCTCCTTACGCGGCGGGCACGCGCTGTATACTCCCCTCTCTGGTGACGACACTCCTCGCGTCTCCCGGAAGTACAATCCGTGTATTCACTGGCATTGTGACGTTGCTCCTCGTTTCTCCTTACGCGGCGGGCACGCGCTGTATACTTCCCTCTCTGGTGACGACACTCCTCGCGTCTCCCGGAAGTACAATCCGTGTATTCACTGGCATTGTGACGTTGCTCCTCGTTTCTCCTAACGCTGCGGGCACGCGCTGTACACTCCCCTCTCTGGTGACGACACTCCTCGCGTCTCCCGGAAGTACAATCCGTGTATTCACTGGGCACTGTGACGTTGCTCCTCGTTTCTCCTTACGCGCGGGCACGTGCTGTATACTCCCCTCTCTGGTGACGAAACCCCTCGCGTCTCCCGGAAGTACAATCCGTGTATTCACTGGGCATTGTGACGATGCTCCTCGTTCCTCCTTACGCGGCGGGCACGCGCTGTATACTCCCCTCTCTGGTGACGACACTCCTCGCGTCTCCCGGAAGTACAATCCGTGTATTCACTGGCGTTGTGACGTTGCTCCTCGTTTCTCCTTACGCGGCGGGCACGCGCTGTATACTCCCCTCTCTGGTGACGACACTCCTCGCGTCTCCTGGAAGTACAATCCGGGTATTCACTGGGCATTGTGACGTTGCTCCTCGTTTCTCCTTAGGCGCGGGCACGAGCTGTATACTCCCCTCTCTGGTGACGACACTCCTCGCGTCTCCCGGAAGTACAATCCGTGTATTCACTGGCGTTGTGACGTTGCATCTCGTTTCTCCTTACGCGGCGGGCACGTGCTGTACACTCCCCTCTCTGGTGACGACACACCTCGCGTCTCCCGGAAGTACAATCCGTGTATTCACTGGGGTTGTGACGTTGCTCCTCGTTTCTCCTTACGCGGCGGGCACGCGCTGTACACTCCCCTCTCTGGTGACGACTCTCCTGGCGTCTCCCGAAAGTACAATCCGTGTATTCACTGGGGTTGTGACGGTGCTCCTCGTTTCTCCTTACGCGGCGGGCACGCGCTGTATACTCCCCTCTCTGGTGACGACACACCTCGCGTCTCCCGGAAGTACAATCCGTGTATTCACTGGCGTTCTTACGATGCTCCTCGTTCCTCCTTACGCGGCGGGCACTTGCTGTATACTCCCCTCTCTGGTGACGACACACCTTGCGTCTCCCGGAAGTACAATCCGTGTTTTCACTGGCGTTGTGACGTTGCTCCTCGTTTCTCCTTACGCGGCGGGCACGTGCTGTATACTCCCCTCTCTGGTGACGACACTCCTCGCGTCTCCCGGAAGTACAATCCGAGTATTCACTGGCGTTGTGACGTTGCTCCTCGTTTCTCCTCGTTTCTCCTTACGGGCGGGCACGTGCTGTACACTCCCCTCTCTGGTGACGACACACCTCGCGTCTCCCGGAAGTACAATCCGTGTATTCACTGGCGTTGTGACGTTGCTCCTCGTTTCTCCTCGTTTCTCCTTACGCGGCGGGCACGTGCTGTATACTCCCCTCTCTGGTGACGACACTCCTCGCGTCTCCCGGAAGTACAATCCGTGTATTCACTGGGCATTGTGACGTTGCTCCTCGTTTCTCTTTACGCGCGTGCACGCGCTGTATACTCCCCTCTCTGGTGACGACACACCTCGCGTCTCCCGGAAGTACAATCCGTGTATTCACTGGGCGTTGTGACGTTGCTTCTCGTTCCTCCTTACGCGGCGGGCACGCGCTGTATACTCCCCTCTCTGGTGACGACACTCCTCGCGTCTCCCGGAAGTACAATCCGTGTATTCACTGGCATTGTGACGCTGCTCCTCGTTTCTCCTTACGCGGCGGGCACGCGCTGTATACTCCCCTCTCTGGTGACGACACTCCTCGCGTCTCCCGGAAGTACAATCCGTGTATTCACTGGCGTTGTGACGTTGTTCCTCGTTTATCCTTACGCGGCGGGCACGCGCTGTATACTCCCCTCTCTGGTGACGACACACCTCGCGTCTCCCGGAAGTACAATCCGTGTATTCACTGGCATTGTGACGTTGCTCCTCGTTTCTCCCTACGCGGCGGGCACGCGCTGTATACTCCCCTCTCTGGTTACGACACTCCTCGCGTCTCCCGGAAGTACAATCCGTGTATTCACTGGGCATTGTGACGCTGCTCCTCGTTTCTGCTCGTTTCTCCTTACGCGGCGGGCACGTGCTGTTTACTCATCTCTCTGGTGACGACACACCTCGCGTCTCCCGGAAGTACAATCCGTGTATTCACTGGGCATTGTGACGCTGCTCCTCGTTTCTCCTTACACGGCGGGCACGCGCTTTTTACTCCCCTCTCTGGTTACGACACTCCTCGCGTCTCCCGGAAGTACAATCCGTGTATTCACAGGGCATTGTGACGCTGCTCCTCGTTTCTCCTCGTTTCTCCTTTCGCGGCGGGCACGTGCTGTATACTCCCCTCTCTGGTGACGACACTCCTCGCGTCTCCCGGAAGTACAATCCGTGTATTCACTGGCGTTGTGACGTTGCTCCTCGTTTCTCCTTACGCGGCGGGCACGCGCTGTACACTCCCCTCTCTGGTGACGACACTCCTCGCGTCTCCCGGAAGTACAATCCGTGTATTCACTGGCGTTCTGACGATGCTCCTCGTTCCTCCTTACGCGGCGGGCACGCGCTGTATACTCCCCTCTCTGGTGACGACACTCCTCGCGTCTCCCGGAAGTACAATCCGTGTATTCACTGGCGTTGTGACGTTGCTCCTCTTTTCTCCTTACGCAGCGGGCACGCGCTGTACACTCCCCTCTCTGGTGACGACACTCCTCGCGTCTCCCGGAAGTACAATCCGTGTATTCACTGGCGTTGTGACGTTGCTCCTCGTTTCTCCTTACGCGGCGGGCACGCCCTGTACACTCCCCTCTCTGGTGACTACACTCCTCGCGTCTCCCGGAAGTACATTCCGTGTATTCACTGGGGTTGTGACGTTGCTCCTCGTTTCTCCTTACGTGGCGGGCATGTGCTGTACACTCCCCTCTCTGGTGACGACACACCTCGCGTTTCCCGGAAGTTCAATCCGTGTATTCACTGGGCGTTGTGACGTTGCTCCTCGTTTCTCCTTACGCGGTGGGCACGGGCTGTACACTCCCCTCTCTGGTGACGACACACCTCGCGTCTCCTGGAAGTTCAATCCGTGTATTCACTGGGCGTTGTGACGTTGCTCCTCGTTTCTCCTTACGCGGCGGGCACGCGCTGTGCACTCCCCTCTCTGGTGGCGACACACCTCGCGTCTCCCGGAAGTACAATCCGTGTATTCACTGGCGTTGTGACGTTACTCCTCGTTTCTCCTTACGCGGCGGGCACGCGCTGTACACTCCCCTCTCTGGTGACGACACTCCTCGCGTCTCCCGTAAGTACAATCCGTGTATTCACTGGGCACTGTGACGTTGCTCCTCGTTTCTCCTTACGCGCGGGCACGTGCTGTATACTCCCCTCTCTGGTGACGACACTCCTCGCGTCTCCCGGAAGTACAATCCGTGTATTCTCTGGGCATTGTGACGATGCTCCTCGTTCCTCCTTACGCGGCGGGCACGCGCTGTATACTCCCCTCTCTGGTGACGACACTCCTCGCGTCTCCCGGAAGAACAATCCGTGTATTCACTGGCGTTGTGACGTTGCTCCTCGTTTCTCCTTACGCGGCGGGCATGTGCTGTATACTCCCCTCTCTGGTGATGACACACCTCGCGTCTCCCGGAAGTACAATCCATGTATTCACTGGCGTTGTGACGTTGCTCCTCGTTTCTCCTTACGCGGCGGGCACGCGCTGTATACTCCCCTTTCCGGTGACGACACTCCTCGCGTCTCCCGGAAGTACAATCCGTGTATTCACTGGGCATTGTGACGTTGCTCCTCTTTTCTCCTTACGCGCGGGCACGAGCTGTATACTCCCCTCTCTGGTGACGACACTCCTCGCGTCTCCCTGAAGTACAATCCGTGTATTAACTGGCGTTGTGACGTTGCTCCTCGTTTCTCCTTACGCGGCGGGCACGTGCTGTACACTCCCCTCTCTGGTGACGACACACCTCGCGTCCCCCGGAAGTAAAATCCGTGTATTCACTGGGGTTGTGACGTTGCTCCTCGTTTCTCCTTACGCGGCGGGCACGCGCTGTACACTCCCCTCTCTGGTGACGACTCTCCTCGCGTCTCCCGGAAGTACAATCCGTGTATTCACTGGGGTTGTGACGTTGCTCCTCGTTTCTCCTTACGCGGCGGGCACGCGCTGTATACTCCCCTCTCTGGTGACGACACACCTCGCGTCTCCCGGAAGTACAATCCGTGTATTCACTGGCGTTCTGACGATGCTCCTCGTTCCTCCTTACGCGGCGGGCACTTGCTGTATACTCCCCTCTCTGGTGACGACACACCTCGCGTCTCCCGGAAGTACAATCCGTGTATTCACTGGCGTTGTGACGTTGCTCCTCGTTTCTCCTTACGCGGCGGGCACGTGCTGTATACTCCCCTCTCTGGTGACGACACTCCTCGCGTCTCCCGGAAGTACAATCCGTGTATTCACTGGCGTTGTGACGTTGCTCCTCGTTTCTCCTCGTTTCTCCTTACGCGGCGGGCACGTGCTGTATACTCCCCTCTCTGGTGACGACACTCCTCGCGTCTCCCGGAAGTACAATCCGTGTATTCACTGGGCATTGTGACGTTGCTCCTCGTTTCTCCTTACGCGCGGGCACGCGCTGTATACTCCCCTCTCTGGTGACGACACACCTCGCGGCTCCCGGAAGTACAATCCGTGTATTCACTGGGCGTTGTGACGTTGCTCCTCGTTCCTCCTTACGCGGCGGGCACGCGCTGTATACTCTCCTCTCTGGTGACGACACTCCTCGCGTCTCCCGGAAGTACAATCCGTGTATTCACTGGCATTGTGACGTTGCTCCTCGTTTCTCCTTACGCGGCGGGCACGCGCTGTATACTTCCCTCTCTGGTGACGACACTCCTCGCGTCTCCCGGAAGTACAATCCGTGTATTCACTGGCATTGTGACGTTGCTCCTCGTTTCTCCTAACGCGGCGGGCACGCGCTGTACACTCCCCTCTCTGGTGACGACACTCCTCGCGTCTCCCGGAAGTACAATCCGTGTATTCACTGGGCACTGTGACGTTGCTCCTCGTTTCTCCTTACGCGCGGGCACGTGCTGTATACTCCCCTCTCTGGTGACGAAACCCCTCGCGTCTCCCGGAAGTACAATCCGTGTATTCACTGGGCATTGTGACGATGCTCCTCGTTCCTCCTTACGCGGCGGGCACGCGCTGTATACTCCCCTCTCTGGTGACGACACTCCTCGCGTCTCCCGGAAGTACAATCCGTGTATTCACTGGCGTTGTGACGTTGCTCCTCGTTTCTCCTTACGCGGCGGGCACGCGCTGTATACTCCCCTCTCTGGTGACGACACTCCTCGCGTCTCCTGGAAGTACAATCCGGGTATTCACTGGGCATTGTGACGTTGCTCCTCGTTTCTCCTTAGGCGCGGGCACGAGCTGTATACTCCCCTCTCTGGTGACGACACTCCTCGCGTCTCCCGGAAGTACAATCCGTGTATTCACTGGCGTTGTGACGTTGCATCTCGTTTCTCCTTACGCGGCGGGCACGTGCTGTACACTCCCCTCTCTGGTGACGACACACCTCGCGTCTCCCGGAAGTACAATCCGTGTATTCACTGGGGTTGTGACGTTGCTCCTCGTTTCTCCTTACGCGGCGGGCACGCGCTGTACACTCCCCTCTCTGGTGACGACTCTCCTCGCGTCTCCCGAAAGTACAATCCGTGTATTCACTGGGGTTGTGACGTTGCTCCTCGTTTCTCCTTACGCGGCGGGCACGCGCTGTATACTCCCCTCTCTGGTGACGACACACCTCGCGTCTCCCGGAAGTACAATCCGTGTATTCACTGGCGTTCTTACGATGCTCCTCGTCCTCCTTACGCGGCGGGCACTTGCTGTATACTCCCCTCTCTGGTGACGACACACCTCGCGTCTCCCGGAAGTACAATCCGTGTATTCACTGGCGTTGTGACGTTGCTCCTCGTTTCTCCTTACGCGGCGGGCACGTGCTGTATACTCCCCTCTCTGGTGACGACACTCCTCGCGTCTCCCGGAAGTACAATCCGAGTATTCACTGGCGTTGTGACGTTGCTCCTCGTTTCTCCTCGTTTCTCCTTACGCGCGGGCACGTGCTGTACACTCCCCTCTCTGGTGACGACACACCTCGCGTCTCCCGGAAGTACAATCCGTGTATTCACTGGCGTTGTGACGTTGCTCCTCGTTTCTCCTCGTTTCTCCTTACGCGGCGGGCACGTGCTGTATACTCCCCTCTCTGGTGACGACACTCCTCGCGTCTCCCGGAAGTACAATCCGTGTATTCACTGGGCATTGTGACGTTGCTCCTCGTTTCTCTTTACGCGCGTGCACGCGCTGTATACTCCCCTCTCTGGTGACGACACACCTCGCGTCTCCCGGAAGTACAATCCGTGTATTCACTGGGCGTTGTGACGTTGCTTCTCGTTCCTCCTTACGCGGCGGGCACGCGCTGTATACTCCCCTCTCTGGTGACGACACTCCTCGCGTCTCCCGGAAGTACAATCCGTGTATTCACTGGCATTGTGACGCTGCTCCTCGTTTCTCCTTACGCGGCGGGCACGCGCTGTATACTCCCCTCTCTGGTGACGACACTCCTCGCGTCTCCCGGAAGTACAATCCGTGTATTCACTGGCGTTGTGACGTTGTTCCTCGTTTATCCTTACGCGGCGGGCACGCGCTGTATACTCCCCTCTCTGGTGACGACACACCTCGCGTCTCCCGGAAGTACAATCCGTGTATTCACTGGCATTGTGACGCTGCTCCGTGTTTCTCCCTACGCGGCGGGCACGCGCTGTATACTCCCCTCTCTGGTTACGACACTCCTCGCGTCTCCCGGAAGTACAATCCGTGTATTCACTGGGCATTGTGACGCTGCTCCTCGTTTCTCCTCGTTTCTTCTTACGCGGCGGGCACGTGCTGTTTACTCCCCTCTCTGGTGACGACACACCTCGCGTCTCCCGGAAGTACAATCCGTGTATTCACTGGGCATTGTGACGCTGCTCCTCGTTTCTCCTTACACGGCGGGCACGCGCTGTTTACTCCCCTCTCTGGTTACGACACTCCTCGCGTCTCCCGGAAGTACAATCCGTGTATTCACTGGGCATTGTGACGCTGCTCCTCGTTTCTCCTCGTTTCTCCTTACGCGGCGGGCACGTGCTGTGTACTCCCCTCTCTGGTGACGACACTCCTCGCGTCTCCCGGAAGTACAATCCGTGTATTCACTGGCGTTGTGACGTTGCTCCTCGTTTCTCCTTACGCGGCGGGCACGCGCTGTACACTCCCCTCTCTGGTGACGACACTCCTCGCGTCTCCCGGAAGTACAATCCGTGTATTCACTGGCGTTCTGACGATGCTCCTCGTTCCTCCTTACGCGGCGGGCACGCGCTGTATACTCCCCTCTCTGGTGACGACACTCCTCGCGTCTCCCGGAAGTACAATCCGTGTATTCACTGGGGTTGTGACGTTGCTGCTCGTTTCTCCTTACGTGGCGGGCATGTGCTGTATACTCCCCTCTCTGGTGACGACATACCTCGCATCTCCTGGAAGTACAATCCGTGTATTCACTGGGCGTTGTGACGTTGCTCCTCGTTTCTCCTTACGTGGCAGGCATGTGCTGTATACTCCCCTCTCTGGTGACGACACTCCTCGCGTCTCCCGGAAGTACAATCCGTGTATTCACTGGGGTTGTGACGTTGCTCCTCGTTTTTCCTAACGTGGCGGGCATGTGCTGTACACTCCCCTCTCTGGTGACGACACACCTCGCGTCTCCCGGAAGTACAATCCGTGTATTCACTGGGGTTGTGACGTTGCTCCTCGTTTCTCCTTACGCGGCGGGCACGCGCTGTATACTCCCCTCTCTGGTGACGACACACCTCGCGTCTCCCGGAAGTACAATCCGTGTATTCACTGGCGTTGGGACGTTGCTCCTCGTTTCTCCTTACGCGGCGGGCACGTGCTGTATACTCCCCACTCTGGAGACGACACTCCTCGCGTCTCCCGGAAGTACAATCCGTGTATTCACTGGCATTGTGACGTTGCTCCTCGTTGCTCTTTACGCGCGGGCACGCGCTGTATACTCCCCTCTCTGGTGACGACACACCTCGCGTCTCCCGGAAGTACAATCCGTGTATTCACTGGCGTTGTGACGTTGCTCCTCGTTTCTCCTTACGCGGCGGGCACGCGCTGTATACTCTCCTCTCTGGTGACGACACTCCTCGCGTCTCCCGGAAGTACAATCCATGTATTCACTGGCGTTGTGACGTTACTCCTCGTTTCTCCTTACGTGGCGGGCATGTGCTGTATACTCCCCTCTCTGGTGACGACACACCTCGCGTCTCCCGGAAGTACAATCCGTGTATTCACTGGCGTTGTGACGTTGCTCCTCGTTTCTCCTTTCGCGGTGGGCACGCGCTGTACACTCCCCTCTCTAGTGACGACAAACCTCGCGTCTCGCGGAAGTACAATCCGTGTATTCACCGGCATTGTGACGTTGCTCCTCGTTTCTCCTTACGCGGTGGGCACGCGCTGTATACTCCCCTCTCTAGTGACGACACACCTCGCGTCTCCCGGAAGTACAATCCGTGTATTCACTGGCGTTGTGACGTTGCTCCTCGTTTCTCCTTACGCGGTGGGCACGCGCTGTACACTCCCCTCTCTGGTGACGACACACCTCGCGTCTCCCGGAAGTACAATCCGTGTATTCACTGGGCGTTGTGACGTTGCTCCTCGTTTCTCCTTACGTGGCGGGCATGTGCTGTATACTCCCCTCTCTGGTGACGACACTCCTCGCGTCTCCCGGAAGTACAATCCGTGTATTCACTGGCGTTGTGACGTAGCGCCTCGTTTCTCCTTACGCGGTGGGCACGCGCTGTCTACTCCCCTCTCTGGTGACGACACTCCTCGCGTCTCCCGGAAGTAAAATCCGTGTATTCACTGGCGTTGTGACGTTGCTCCTCGTTTCTCCTTACGCGGTGGGCACGCGCTGTCTACTCCCCTCTCTGGTGACGACACTCCTCGCGTCTCCCGGAAGTGCAATCCGTGTATTCACTGGCGTTGTGACGTTGCTCCTCGTTTCTCCTTACGCGCTGGGCACGCGTTGTCTACTCCCCTCTCTGGTGACGACACTCCTCGCGTCTCCCGGAAGTACAATCCGTGTATTCACTGGGGTTGTGACGTTGCTCCTCGTTTCTCCTTACGCGCGGGCACGCGCTGTATACTCCCCTCTCTGGTGACGACACACCTTGCGTCTCCCGGAAGTACAATCCGTGTATTCACTGGCGTTGTGACGTTTCTCCTCGTTTCTTCTTACGCGGTGGGCGCAAGCTGTATACTCCCCTCTCTGGTGACGACACACCTCGCGTCTCCCGGAAGTACAATCCGTGTATTCACTGGCGTTGTGACGTTGCTCCTCGTTTCTCCTTACGCGGTGGGCACGCGCTGTCTACTCCCCTCTCTGGTGACGACACTCCTCGCGTCTCCCGGAAGTACAATCCGTGTATTCACTGGCGTTGTGACGTTGCTCCTCGTTTCTCCTTACGTGGCGGGCATGTGCTGTATACTCCCCTCTCTGGTGACGACACGCCTCGCGTCTCCCGGAAGTACAATCCGTGTATTCACTGGCGTTGTGACGTTGCTCCTCGTTTCTCCTTACGCGGTGGGCATGCGCTGTACACTCCCCTTTCTGGTGACGACACTCCTCGCGTCTCCCGGAAGTACAATCCGTGTATTCACTGGGCGTTGTGACGTTGCTCCTCGTTTCTCCTTACGTGGCGGGCATGTGCTGTATACTACCCTCTCTGGTGACGACACACCTCGCGTCTCCCGGAAGTACAATCCGTGTATTCACTGGCGTTGTGACGTTGCTCCTCGTTTCTCCTTACGTGGCGGGCATATGCTGTATACTCCCCTCTCTGGTGACGACACACCTCGCGTCTCCCGGAAGTACAATCCGTGTATTCACTGGCGTTGTGACGTTGCTCCTCGTTTCTCCTTACGCGGTGGGCACGCGCTGTACACTCCCCTCTCTGGTGACGACACTCCTCGCGTCTCCCGGAAGTACAATCCGTGTATTCACTGGGCGTTGTGACGTTGCTCCTCGTTTCTCCTTACGCGGTGGGCACGCGCTGTACACTCACCTCTCTGGTGACGACACTCCTCGCGTCTCCCGGAAGTACAATCCGTGTATTCACTGGGCGTTGTGACGTTGCTCCTCGTTTCTCCTTACGTGGCGGGCATGTGCTGTATACTCCCCTCTCTGGTGACGACACACCTCGCGTCTCCCGGAAGTACAATCCGTGTATTCACTGGGGTTGTGACGTTGCTCCTCGTTTCTCCTTACGCGGCGGCACGCGCTGTATACTCCCCTCTCTGGTGACGACACTCCTCGCGTGTCCCGGAAGTACAATCCGTGTATTCACTGGCGTTGTGACGTTGCTCCTCGTTTCTCCTTACGCGCGGGCACGTGCTGTGCACTCCCCTCTCTGGTGACGACACTCGTCGCGTTTCCCGGAAGTACAATCCGTGTATTCAATGGCGTTGTGACGTTGCTCCTCGTTTCTCCTTACGCGCGGGCACGTGCTGTACACTAGTCTCTCTGGTGACGACACACCTCGCGTCTCCCGGAAGTACAATCCGTGTATTCACTGGCGTTGTGACGTTGCTCCTCGTTTCTCCTTACGCGGCGGGCACGTGCTGTACACTCCCCTCTCTGGTGACGACACACCTCGCGTCTCCCGGAAGTACAATCCGTGTATTCACTGGGGTTGTGACGTTCCTCCTCGTTTCTCCTTACGCGGCGGGCACGCGCTGTACACTCCCCTCTCTGGTGACGACTCTCCTCGCGTCTCCCGAAAGTACAATCCGTGTATTCACTGGTGTTGTGACGTTGCTCCTCGTTTCTCCTTACGCGGCGGGCACGCGCTGTATACTCCCCTCTCTGGTGACGACACACCTCGCGTCTCCCGGAAGTACAATCCGTGCATTCACTGGCGTTCTTACGATGCTCCTCGTTCCTCCTTACGCGGCGGGCACTTGCTGTATACTCCCCACTCTGGTGACGACACACCTCGCGTCTCCCGGAAGTACAATCCGTGTATTCACTGGCGTTGTGACGTTGCTCCTCGTTTCTCCTTACGCGGCGGGCACGTGCTGTATACTCCCCTCTTTTGTGACGACACTCCTCGCGTCTCCCGGAAGTACAATCCGTGTATTCACTGGCGTTGTGACGTTGCTCCTCGTTTCTCCTCGTTTCTCCTTACGCGCGGGCACGTGCTGTACACTCCCCTCTCTGGTGACGACACACCTCGCGTCTCCCGGAAGTACAATCCGTGTATTCACTGGCGTTGTGACGTTGCTCCTCGTTTCTCCTCGTTTCTCCTTACGCGGCGGGCACGTGCTGTATACTCCCCTCTCTGGTGACGACACTCCTCGCGTCTCCCGGAAGTACAATCCGTGTATTCACTGGGTATTGTGACGTTGCTCCTCGTTTCTCTTTACGCGCGGGCACGCGCTGTATACTCCCCTCTCTGGTGACGACACTCCTCGCGTCTCCTGGAAGTACAATCCGGGTATTCACTGGGCATTGTGACGTTGCTCCTCGTTTTTCCTTAGGCGCGGGCACGAGCTGTATACTCCCCTCTCTGGTGACGACACTCCTCGCGTCTCCCGGAAGTACAATCCGTGTATTCACTGGCGTTTGGACGTTGCTCCTCGTTTCTCCTTACGCGGCGGGCACGTGCTGTACACTCCCCTCTCTGGTGACGACACTCCTCGCGTCTCCCGGAAGTACAATCCGTGTATTCACTGGCGTTGTGACGTTGCTCCTCTTTTCTCCTTACGCGGCGGGCACGCGCTGTACACTCCCCTCTCTGGTGACGACACTCCTCGCGTCTCCCGGAAGTACAATCCGTGTATTCACTGGCGTTGTGACGTTGCTCCTCGTTTCTCCTTACGCGGCGGGCACGCCCTGTACACTCCCCTCTCTGGTGACGACACTCCTCGCGTCTCCCGGAAGTACAATCCGTGTATTCACTGGGGTTGTGACGTTGCTCCTCGTTTCTCCTTACGTGGCGGGCATGTGCTGTACATTCCCCTCTCTGGTGACGACACACCTCGCGTCTCCCGGAAGTACAATCCGTGTATTCACTGGCGTTGTGACGTTACTCCTTACGCGGCGGGCACGCTATGTATACTCCCCTCTCTGGTGACGACACACCTTGCTTCTCCCGGAAGTACAATCCGTGTATTCACTGGGGTTGTGACGTTGCTGCTCGTTTCTCCTTACGTGGCGGTCATGTGCTGTATACTCCCCTCTCTGGTGACGACATACCTCGCATCTCCTCGAAGTACAATCCGTGTATTCACTGGGCGTTGTGACGTTGCTCCTCGTTTCTCCTTACGTGGCAGGCATGTGCTGTATACTCCCCTCTCTGGTGACGACACACCTCGCGTCTCCCGGAAGTACAATCCGTGTATTCACTGGGGTTGTGACGTTGCTCCTCGTTTTTCCTAACGTGGCGGGCATGTGCTGTACACTCCCCTCTCTGGTGACGACACACCTCGCGTCTCCCGGATGTACAATCCGTGTATTCACTGGGGTTGTGACGTTGCTCCTCGTTTCTCCTTACGCGGCGGGCACGCGCTGTATAC
Source organism: Meconema thalassinum (assembly GCA_946902985.2). Lineage (NCBI taxonomy): Eukaryota > Metazoa > Arthropoda > Insecta > Orthoptera > Tettigoniidae > Meconema > Meconema thalassinum. The sequence goes on from OX336395.1 coordinate 51,612,255, forward strand.
TCCCCTCTCTGGTGACGACACACCTCGCGTCTCCCGGAAGTACAATCCGTGTATTCACTGGCGTTGTGACGTTGCTCCTCGTTTCTCCTTACGCGGCGGGCACGTGCTGTATACTCCCCACTCTGGAGACGACACTCCTCGCGTCTCCCGGAAGTACAATCCGTGTATTCACTGGCATTGTGACGTTGCTCCTCGTTGCTCTTTACGCGCGGGCACGCGCTGTATACTCCCCTCTCTGGTGACGACACACCTCGCGTCTCCCGGAAGTACAATCCGTGTATTCACTGGCGTTGTGACGTTGCTCCTCGTTTCTCCTTACGCGGCGGACGCGCGCTGTATACTCTCCTCTCTGGTGACGACACTCCTCGCGTCTCCCGGAAGTACAATCCATGTATTCACTGGCGTTGTGACGTTACTCCTCGTTTCACCTTACGTGGCGGGCATGTGCTGTATACTCCCCTCTCTGGTGACGACACACCTCGCGTCTCCCGGAAGTACAATCCGTGTATTCACTGGCGTTGTGACGTTGCTCCTCGTTTCTCCTTTCGCGGTGGGCACGCGCTGTACACTCCCCTCTCTAGTGACGACAAACCTCGCGTCTCGCGGAAGTACAGTCCGTGTATTCACCGGCATTGTGACGTTGCTCCTCGTTTCTCCTTACGCGGTTGGCACGCGCTGTACACTCCCCTCTCTAGTGACGACACACCTCGCGTCTCCCGGAAGTACAATCCTTGTATTCACTGGCGTTGTGACGATGCTCCTCGTTTCTCCTTACGCGGTGGGCACGAGCTGTACACTCCCCTCTTTGGTGACGACACACCTCGCGTCTCCCGGAAGTACAATCCGTGTATTCACTGGGCGTTGTGACGTTGCTCCTCGTTTCTCCTTACGTGGCGGGCATGTGCTGTATACTCCCCTCTCTGGTGACGACACTCCTCGCGTCTCCCGGAAGTACAATCCGTGTATTCACTGGCGTTGTGACGTAGCGCCTCGTTTCTCCTTACGCGGTGGGCACGCGCTGTCTACTCCCCTCTCTGGTGACGACACTCCTCGCGTCTCCCGGAAGTAAAATCCGTGTATTCACTGGCGTTGTGACGTTGCTCCTCGTTTCTCCTTACGCGGTGGGCACGCGCTGTCTACTCCCCTCTCTGGTGACGACACTCCTCGCGTCTCCCGGAAGTACAATCCGTGTATTCACTGGCGTTGTGACGTTGCTCCTCGTTTCTCCTTACGCGCTGGGCACGCGCTGTCTACTCCCCTCTCTGGTGACGACACTCCTCGCGTCTCCCGGAAGTACAATCCGTGTATTCACTGGGGTTGTGACGTTGCTCCTCGTTTCTCCTTACGTGCGGGCACGCGCTGTATACTCCCCTCTCTGGTGACGACACACCTTGCGTCTCCCGGAAGTACAATCCGTGTATTCACTGGCGTTGTGACGTTTCTCCTCGTTTCTTCTTACGCGGTTGGCGCAAGCTGTATACTCCCCTCTCTGGTGACGACACACCTCGCGTCTCCCGGAAGTACAATCCGTGTATTCACTGGCGTTGTGACGTTGCTCCTCGTTTCTCCTTACGCGGTGGGCACGCGCTGTCTACTCCCCTCTCTGGTGACGACACACCTCGCGTCTCCCGGAAGTACAATCCGTGTATTCACTGGCGTTGTGACGTTGCTCCTCGTTTCTCCTTACGTGGCGGGCATGTGCTGTATACTCCCCTCTCTGGTGACGACACGCCTCGCGTCTCCCGGAAGTACAATCCGTGTATTCACTGGCGTTGTGATGTTGCTCCTCGTTTCTCCTTACGCGGTGGGCATGCGCTGTACACTCCCCTCTCTGGTGACGACACTCCTCGCGTCTCCCGGAAGTACAATCCGTGTATTCACTGGGCGTTGTGACGTTGCTCCTCGTTTCTCCTTACGTGGCGGGCATGTGCTGTATACTCCCCTCTCTGGTGACGACACACCTCGCGTCTCCCGGAAGTACAATCCGTGTATTCACTGGGGTTGTGACGTTGCTCCTCGTTTCTCCTTACGCGGCGGCACGCGCTGTATACTCCCCTCTCTGGTGACGACACTCCTCGCGTGTCCCGGAAGTACAATCCGTGTATTCACTGGCGTTGTGACGTTGCTCCTCGTTTCTCCTTACGCGCGGGCACGTGCTGTGCACTCCCCTCTCTGGTGACGACACTCGTCGCGTTTCCCGGAAGTACAATCCGTGTATTCAATGGCGTTGTGACGTTGCTCCTCGTTTCTCCTTACGCGCGGGCACGTGCTGTACACTAGTCTCTCTGGTGACGACACACCTCGCGTCTCCCGGAAGTACAATCCGTGTATTCACTGGCGTTGTGACGTTGCTCCTCGTTTCTCCTTACGCGGCGGGCAAGTGCTGTACACTCCCCTCTCTGGTGACGACACACCTCGCGTCTCCCGGAAGTACAATCCGTGTATTCACTGGGGTTGTGACGTTGCTCCTCGTTTCTCCTTACGCGGCGGGCATGCGCTGTACACTCCCCTCTCTGGTGACGACTCTCCTCGCGTCTCCCGAAAGTACAATCCGTGTATTCACTGGTGTTGTGACGTTGCTCCTCGTTTCTCCTTACGCGGCGGGCACGCGCTGTATACTCCCCTCTCTGGTGACGACACACCTCGCGTCTCCCGGAAGTACAATCCGTGTAGTCACTGGCGTTCTTACGATGCTCCTCGTTCCTCCTTACGCGGCGGGCACTTGCTGTATACTCCCCTCTCTGGTGACGACACACCTCGCGTCTCCCGGAAGTACAATCCGTGTATTCACTGGCGTTGTGACGTTGCTCCTCGTTTCTCCTTACGCGGCGGGCACGTGCTGTATACTCCCCTCTCTTGTGACGACACTCCTCGCGTCTCCCGGAAGTACAATCCGTGTATTCACTGGCGTTGTGACGTTGCTCCTCGTTTCTGCTCGTTTCTCCTTACGCGCGGGCACGTGCTGTACACTCCCCTCTCTGGTGACGACACACCTCGCGTCTCCCGGAAGTACAATCCGTGTATTCACTGGCGTTGTGACGTTGCTCCTCGTTTCTCCTCGTTTCTCCTTACGCGGCGGGCACGTGCTGTATACTCCCCTCTCTGGTGACGACACTCCTCGCGTCTCCCGGAAGTACAATCCGTGTATTCACTGGGTATTGTGACGTTGCTCCTCGTTTCTCTTTACGCGCGGGCACGCGCTGTATACTCCCCTCTCTGGTGACGACACTCCTCGCGTCTCCTGGAAGTACAATCCGGGTATTCACTGGGCATTGTGACGTTGCTCCTCGTTTTTCCTTAGGCGCGGGCACGAGCTGTATACTCCCCTCTCTGGTGACGACACTCCTCGCGTCTCCCGGAAGTACAATCCGTGTATTCACTGGCGTTGTGACGTTGCTCCTCGTTTCTCCTTACGCGGCGGGCATGTGCTGTACACTCCCCTCTCTGGTGAAGACACACCTCGCGTCTCCCGGAAGTACAATCCGTGTATTCACTGGGGTTGTGACGTTGCTCCTCGTTTCTCCTTACGCGGCGGGCACGCGCTGTACACTCCCCTCTCTGGTGACGACTCTCCTCGCGTCTCCCGAAAGTACAATCCGTGTATTCACTGGGGTTGTGACGTTGCTCCTCGTTTCTCCTTACGCGGCGGGCACGCGCTGTATACTCCCCTCTCTGGTGACGACACACCTCGCGTCTCCCGGAAGTACAATCCGTGTATTCACTGGCGTTCTTACGATGCTCCTCGTTCCTCCTTACGCGGCGGGCACTTGCTGTATACTCCCCTCTCTGGTGACGACACACCTCGCGTCTCCCGGAAGTACAATCCGTGTATTCACTGGCGTTGTGACGTTGCTCCTCGTTTCTCCTTACGCGGCGGGCACGTGCTGTATACTCCCCTCTCTGGTGACGACACTCCTCGCGTCTCCCGGAAGTACAATCCGTGTATTCACTGGCGTTGTGACGTTGCTCCTCGTTTCTCCTCGTTTCTCCTTACGCGCGGGCACGTGCTGTACACTCCCCTCTCTGGTGACGACACACCTCGCGTCTCCCTGAAGTACAATCCGTGTATTCACTGGCGTTGTGACGTTGCTCCTCGTTTCTCCTCGTTTCTCCTTACGCGGCGGGCACGTGCTGTATACTCCCCTCTCTGGTGACGACACTCCTCGCGTCTCCCGGAAGTACAATCCGTGTATTCACTGGGCATTGTGACGTTGCTCCTCGATTCTCTTTACGCGCGGGCACGCGCTGTATACTCCCCTCTCTGGTGACGACACACCTCGCGTCTCCCGGAAGTACAATCCGTGTATTCACTGGGCGTTGTGACGTTGCTCCTCGTTCCTCCTTACGTGGCGGGCACGCGCTGTATACTCCCCTCTCTGGTGACGACACTCCTCGCGTCTCCCGGAAGTACAATCCGTGTATTCACTGGCATTGTGACGTTGCTCCTCGTTTCTCCTTACGGGGCGGGCACGCGCTGTATACTCCCCTCTCTGGTGACGACACTCCTCGCGTCTCCCGGAAGTACAATCCGTGTATTCACTGGCGTTGTGACGTTGCTCCTCGTTTATCCTTACGCGGCGGGCACGCGCTGTATACTCCCCTCTCTGGTGACGACACACCTAGCGTCTCCCGGAAGTACAATCCGTGTATTCACTGGCATTGTGACGTTGCTCCTCGTTTCTCCCTACGCGGCGGGCACGCGCTGTATACTCCCCTCTCTTGTGACGACACTCCTCGCGTCTCCCTGAAGTACAATCCGTGTATTCACTGGGCATTGTGACGCTGCTCCTCGTTTCTCCTTACGCGGCGGGCACGCGCTGTTTACTCCCCTCTCTGGTTACGACACTCCTCGCGTCTCCCGGAAGTACAATCCGTGTATTCACTGCGCATTGTGACGCTGTTCCTCGTTTCTCCTCGTTTCTCCTTACGCGGCGGGCACGTGCTGTTTACTCCCCTCTCTGGTGACTACACACCTCGCGTCTCCCGGAAGTACAATCCGTGTATTCACTGGGCATTGTGACGCTGCTCCTCGTTTCTCCTTACGCGGCGGGTACGCGCTGTTTACTCCCCTCTCTGGTTACGACACTCCTCGCGTCTCCCGGAAGTACAATCCGTGTATTCACTGGGCATTGTGACGCTGCTCCTCGTTTCTCCTCGTTTCTCCTTACGCGGCGGGCACGTGCTGTATACTCCCCTCTCTGGTGACGACACTCCTCGCGTCTCCCGGAAGTACAATCCGTGTATTCACTGGCGTTGTGACGTTGCTCCTCGTTTCTCCTTACGCGTGGGCAGGTGCTGTATACTCCCCTCTCTGGTGACGACACACCTCGTGTCTCCCGGAAGTACAATCCGTGTATTCACTGGCGTTGTGACGTTGCTCCTCGTTTCTCCTTACGCGGCGGGCACGCGCTGTATACTCCCCTCTCTGGTGACGACACACCTCGCGTCTCCCGGAAGTACAATCCGTGTATTCACTGGGCGTTGTGACGTTGCTCCTCGTTTCTCCTTACGTGGCGGGCATGCGCTGTATACTCCCCTCTCTGGTGACGACACTCCTCGCGTCTCCCAGAAGTACAATCCGTGTATTCACTGGGCATTGTGACGTTGCTCCTCGTTTCTCCTTACGCGGCGGGCACGCGCTGTTTACTCCCCTCTCTGGTTACGACACTCCTCGCGTCCCCCGGAAGTACAATCCGTGTATTCACTGGCGTTGTGACGTTGCTCCTCGTTTCTCCTTACGCGGCGGGCACGCGCTGTACACTCCCCTCTCTGGCGACGACACTCCTCGCGTCTCCCGGAAGTACAATCCGTCTATTCACTGGCGTTCTGACGATGCTCTCGTTCCTCCTTACGCGGCGGGCACGCGCTGTATACTCCCCTCTCTGGTGACGACACTCCTCGCGTCTCCCGGAAGTACAATCCGTGTATTCACTGGCGTTGTGACGTTGCTCCTCTTTTCTCCTTACGCGGCGGGCACGCGCTGTACACTCCCCTCTCTGGTGACGACACTCCTCGCGTCTCCCGGAAGTACAATCCGTGTATTCACTGGCGTTGTGACATTGCTCCTCGTTTCTCCTTACGCGGCGGGCACGCCCTGTACACTCCCCTCTCTGGTGACGACACTCCTCGCGTCTCCCGGAAGTACAATCCGTGTATTCACTGGGGTTGTGACGTTGCTCCTCGTTTCTCCTTACGTGGCGGGCATGTGCTGTACACTCCCCTCTCTGGTGACGACACACCTCGCGTCTCCCGGAAGTACAATCCGTGTATTCACTGGGCGTTGTGACGTTGCTCCTCGTTTCTCCTTACGTGGCAGGCATGTGCTGTATACTCCCCTCTCTGGTGACGACACACCTCGCGTCTCCCGGAAGAACAATCCGTGTATTCACTGGGGTTGTGACGTTGCTCCTCGTTTCTCCTAACGTGGCGGGCATGTGCTGTACACTCCCCTCTCTGGTGACGACACACCTCGCGTCTCCCGGAAGTACAATCCGTGTATTCACTGGCGTTCTTACGATGCTCCTCGTTCCTCCTTACGCGGCGGGCACTTGCTGTATACTCCCCTCTCTGGTGACGACACACCTCGCGTCTCCCGGAAGTACAATCCGTGTATTCACTGGCGTTGTGACGTTGCTCCTCGTTTCTCCTTACGCGGCGGGCACGTGCTGTATACTCCCCTCTCTGGTGACGACACTCCTCGCGTCTCCCGGAAGTACAATCCGTGTATTCACTGGCGTTGTGACGTTGCTCCTCGTTTCTCCTCGTTTCTCCTTACGCGCGGGCACGTGCTGTACACTCCCCTCTCTGGTGACGACACACCTCGCGTCTCCCGGAAGTACAATCCGTGTATTCACTGGCGTTGTGACGTTGCTCCTCGTTTCTCCTCGTTTCTCCTTACGCGGCGGGCACGTGCTGTATACTCCCCTCTCTGGTGACGACACTCCTCGCGTCTCCCGGAAGTACAATCCGTGTATTCACTGGGCATTGTGACGTTGCTCCTCGTTTCTCTTTACGCGCGGGCACGCGCTGTATACTCCCCTCTCTGGTGACGACACACCTCGCGTCTCCCGGAAGTACAATCCGTGTATTCACTGGGCGTTGTGACGTTGCTCCTCGTTCCTCCTTACGTGGCGGGCACGCGCTGTATACTCCCCTCTCTGGTGACGACACTCCTCGCGTCTCCCGGAAGTACAATCCGTGTATTCACTGGCATTGTGACGTTGCTCCTCGTTTCTCCTTACGGGGCGGGCACGCGCTGTATACTCCCCTCTCTGGTGACGACACTCCTCGCGTCTCCCGGAAGTACAATCCGTGTATTCACTGGCGTTGTGACGTTGCTCCTCGTTTATCCTTACGCGGCGGGCACGCGCTGTATACTCCCCTCTCTGGTGACGACACACCTAGCGTCTCCCGGAAGTACAATCCGTGTATTCACTGGCATTGTGACGTTGCTCCTCGTTTCTCCCTACGCGGCGGGCACGCGCTGTATACTCCCCTCTCTTGTGACGACACTCCTCGCGTCTCCCTGAAGTACAATCCGTGTATTCACTGGGCATTGTGACGCTGCTCCTCGTTTCTCCTTACGCGGCGGGCACGCGCTGTTTACTCCCCTCTCTGGTTACGACACTCCTCGCGTCTCCCGGAAGTACAATCCGTGTATTCACTGGGCATTGTGACGCTGTTCCTCGTTTCTCCTCGTTTCTCCTTACGCGGCGGGCACGTGCTGTTTACTCCCCTCTCTGGTGACGACACACCTCGCGTCTCCGGGAAGTACAATCCGTGTATTCACTGGGCATTGTGACGCTGCTCCTCGTTTCTCCTTACGCGGCGGGTACGCGCTGTTTACTCCCCTCTCTGGTTACGACACTCCTCGCGTCTCCCGGAAGTACAATCCGTGTATTCACTGGGCATTGTGACGCTGCTCCTCGTTTCTCCTCGTTTCTCCTTACGCGGCGGGCACGTGCTGTATACTCCCCTCTCTGGTGACGACACTCCTCGCGTCTCCCGGAAGTACAATCCGTGTATTCACTGGCGTTGTGACGTTGCTCCTCGTTTCTCCTTACGCGTGGGCAGGTGCTGTATACTCCCCTCTCTGGTGACGACACACCTCGTGTCTCCCGGAAGTACAATCCGTGTATTCACTGGCGTTGTGACGTTGCTCCTCGTTTCTCCTTACGCGGCGGGCACGCGCTGTATACTCCCCTCTCTGATGACGACACACCTCGCGTCTCCCGGAAGTACAATCCGTGTATTCACTGGGCGTTGTGACGTTGCTCCTCGTTTCTCCTTACGTGGCGGGCATGCGCTGTATACTCCCCTCTCTGGTGACGACACTCCTCGCGTCTCCCAGAAGTACAATCCGTGTATTCACTGGGCATTGTGACGTTGCTCCTCGTTTCTCCTTACGCGGCGGGCACGCGCTGTTTACTCCCCTCTCTGGTTACGACACTCCTCGCGTCTCCCGGAAGTACAATCCGTGTATTCACTGGCGTTGTGACGTTGCTCCTCGTTTCTCCTTACGCGGCGGGCACGCGCTGTACACTCCCCTCTCTGGCGACGACACTCCTCGCGTCTCCCGGAAGTACAATCCGTGTATTCACTGGCGTTCTGACGATGCTCCTCGTTCCTCCTTACGCGGCGGGCACGCGCTGTATACTCCCCTCTCTGGTGACGACACTCCTCGCGTCTCCCGGAAGTACAATCCGTGTATTCACTGGCGTTGTGACGTTGCTCCTCTTTTCTCCTTACGCGGCGGGCACGCGCTGTACACTCCCCTCTCTGGTGACGACACTCCTCGCGTCTCCCGGAAGTACAATCCGTGTATTCACTGGCGTTGTGACATTGCTCCTCGTTTCTCCTTACGCGGCGGGCACGCCCTGTACACTCCCCTCTCTGGTGACGACACTCCTCGCGTCTCCCGGAAGTACAATCCGTGTATTCACTGGGGTTGTGACGTTGCTCCTCGATTCTCCTTACGTGGCGGGCATGTGCTGTACACTCCCCTCTCTGGTGACGACACACCTCGCGTCTCCCGGAAGTACAATCCGTGTATTCACTGGGCGTTGTGACGTTGCTCCTCGTTTCTCCTTACGTGGCAGGCATTTGCTGTATACTCCCCTCTCTGGTGACGACACACCTCGCGTCTCCCGGAAGAACAATCCGTGTATTCACTGGGGTTGTGACGTTGCTCCTCGTTTCTCCTAACGTGGCGGGCATGTGCTGTACACTCCCCTTTCTGGTGACGACACACCTCGCGTCTCCCGGAAGTACAATCCGTGTATTCACTGGGGTTGTGACGTTGCTCCTCGTTTCTCCTTACGCGGCGGGCACGCGCTGTATACTCCCCTCTCTGGTGACGACACACCTCGCGTCTCCCGGAAGTACAATCCGTGTATTCACTGGCGTTGTGACGTTGCTCCTCGGTTCTCCTTACGCGGCGGGCACGTGCTGTATACTCCCCACTCTGGAGACGACACTCCTCGCGTCTCCCGGAAGTACAATCCGTGTATTCACTGGCATTGTGACGTTGCTCCTCGTTGCTCTTTACGCGCGGGCACGCGCTGTATACTCCCCTCTCTGGTGACGACACACCTCGCGTCTCCCGGAAGTACAATCCGTGTATTCACTGGCGTTGTGACGTTGCTCCTCGTTTCTCCTTACGCGGCGGGCACGCGCTGTATACTCTCCTCTCTGGTGACGACACTCCTCGCGTCTCCCGGAAGTACAATCCGTGTATTCACTGGCGTTGTGACGTTACTCCTCGTTTCTCCTTACGTGGCGGGCATGTGCTGTATACTCCCCTCTCTGGTGACGACACACCTCGCGTCTCCCGGAAGTACAATCCGTGTATTCACTGGCGTTGTGACGTTGCTCCTCGTTTCTCCTTTCGCGGTGGGCACGCGCTGTACACTCCCCTCTCTAGTGACGACAAACCTCGCGTCTCCCGGAAGTACAATCCGTGTATTCACCGGCATTGTGACGTTGCTCCTCGTTTCTCCTTACGCGGTGGGCACGCGCTGTACACTCCCCTCTCTAGTGACGACACACCTCGCGTCTCCCGGAAGTACAATCCGTGTATTCACTGGCGTTGTGACGTTGCTCCTCGTTTCTCCTTACGCGGTGGGCACGCGCTGTACACTCCCCTCTCTGGTGACGACACACCTCGCGTCTCCCGGAAGTACAATCCGTGTATTCACTGGGCGTTGTGACGTTGCTCCTCGTTTCTCCTTACGTGGCGGGCATGTGCTGTATACTCCCCTCTCTGGTGACGACACTCCTCGCGTCTCCCGGAAGTACAATCCGTGTATTCACTGGCGTTGTGACGTAGCGCCTAGTTTCTCCTTACGCGGTGGGCACGCGCTGTCTACTCCCCTCTCTGGTGACAACACTCCTCGCGTCTCCCGGAAGTAAAATCCGTGTATTCACTGGCGTTGTGACGTTGCTCCTCGTTTCTCCTTACGCGGTGGGCACGCGCTGTCTACTCCCCTCTCTGGTGACGACACTCCTCGCGTCTCCCGGAAGTACAATCCGTGTATTCACTGGCGTTGTGACGTTGCTCCTCGTTTCTCCTTACGCGCTGGGCACGCGCTGTCTACTCCCCTCTCTGGTGACGACACTCCTCGCGTCTCCCGGAAGTACAATCCGTGTATTCACTGGCGTTGTGACGTTTCTCCTCGTTTCTTCTTACGCGGTGGGCGCAAGCTGTATACTCCCCTCTCTGGTGACGACACACCTCGCGTCTCCCGGAAGTACAATCCGTGTATTCACTGGCGTTGTGACGTTGCTCCTCGTTTCTCCTTACGCGGTGGGCACGCGCTGTCTACTCCCCTCTCTGGTGACGACACTCCTCGCGTCTCCCGGAAGTACAATCCGTGTATTCACTGGCGTTGTGACGTTGCTCCTCGTTTCTTCTTACGTGGCGGGCATGTGCTGTATACTCCCCTCTCTGGTGACGACACACCTCGCGTCTCCCGGAAGTACAATCCGTGTATTCACTGGCGTTGTGACGTTGCTCCTCGTTTCTCCTTACGGGGTGGGCATGCGCTGTACACTCCCCTCTCTGGTGACGACACTCCTCGCGTCTCCCGGAAGTACAATCCGTGTATTCACTGGGCGTTGTGACGTTGCTCCTCGTTTCTCCTTACGTGGCGGGCATGTGCTGTATACTCCCCTCTCTGGTGACGACACACCTCGCGTCTCCCGGAAGTACAATCCGTGTATTCACTGGCGTTGTGACGTTGCTCCTCGTTTCTCCTTACGTGGCGGGCATGTGCTGTATACTCCCCTCTCTGGTGACGACACACCTCGCGTCTCCCGGAAGTACAATCCGTGTATTCACTGGCGTTGTGACGTTGCTCCTCGTTTCTCCTTACGCGGTGGGCACGCGCTGTACACTCCCCTCTCTGGTGACGACACTCCTCGCGTCTCCCGGAAGTACAATCCGTGTATTCACTGGGCGTTGTGACGTTGCTCCTCGTTTCTCCTTACGTGGCGGGCATGTGCTGTATACCCCCCTCTCTGGTGACGACACACCTCGCGTCTCCCGGAAGTACAATCCGTGTATTCACTGGGGTTGTGACGTTGCTCCTCGCTTCTCCTTACGCGGCGGCACGCGCTGTATACTCCCCTCTCTGGTGACGACACCCCTCGCGTGTCCCGGAAGTACAATCCGTGTATTCACTGGCGTTGTGACGTTGCTCCTCGTTTCTCCTTACGCGCGGGCACGTGCTGTGCACTCCCCTCTCTGGTGACGACACTCGTCGCGTTTCCCGGAAGTACAATCCGTGTATTCAATGGCGTTGTGACGTTGCTCCTCGTTTCTCCTTACGCGCGGACACGTGCTGTACACTAGTCTCTCTGGTGACGACACACCTCGCGTCTCCCGGAAGTACAATCCGTGTATTCACTGGCGTTGTGACGTTGCTCCTCGTTTCTCCTTACGTGGCAGGCATGTGCTGTATACTCCCCTCTCTGGTGACGACACACCTCGCGTCTCCCGGAAGAACAATCCGTGTATTCACTGGGGTTGTGACGTTGCTCCTCGTTTCTCCTAACGTGGCGGGCATGTGCTGTACACTCCCCTCTCTGGTGACGACACACCTCGCGTCTCCCGGAAGTACAATCCGTGTATTCACTGGCGTTCTTACGATGCTCCTCGTTCCTCCTTACGCGGCGGGCACTTGCTGTATACTCCCCTCTCTGGTGACGACACACCTCGCGTCTCCCGGAAGTACAATCCGTGTATTCACTGGCGTTGTGACGTTGCTCCTCGTTTCTCCTTACGCGGCGGGCACGTGCTGTATACTCCCCTCTCTGGTGACGACACTCCTCGCGTCTCCCGGAAGTACAATCCGTGTATTCACTGGCGTTGTGACGTTGCTCCTCGTTTCTCCTCGTTTCTCCTTACGCGCGGGCACGTGCTGTACACTCCCCTCTCTGGTGACGACACACCTCGCGTCTCCCGGAAGTACAATCCGTGTATTCACTGGCGTTGTGACGTTGCTCCTCGTTTCTCCTCGTTTCTCCTTACGCGGCGGGCACGTGCTGTATACTCCCCTCTCTGGTGACGACACTCCTCGCGTCTCCCGGAAGTACAATCCGTGTAGTCACTGGGCATTGTGACGTTGCTCCTCGTTTCTCTTTACGCGCGGGCACGCGCTGTATACTCCCCTCTCTGGTGACGACACACCTCGCGTCTCCCGGAAGTACAATCCGTGTATTCACTGGGCGTTGTGACGTTGCTCCTCGTTCCTCCTTACGTGGCGGGCACGCGCTGTATACTCCCCTCTCTGGTGACGACACTCCTCGCGTCTCCCGGAAGTACAATCCGTGTATTCACTGGCATTGTGACGTTGCTCCTCGTTTCTCCTTACGGGGCGGGCACGCGCTGTATACTCCCCTCTCTGGTGACGACACTCCTCGCGTCTCCCGGAAGTACAATCCGTGTATTCACTGGCGTTGTGACGTTGCTCCTCGTTTATCCTTACGCGGCGGGCACGCGCTGTATACTCCCCTCTCTGGTGACGACACACCTAGCGTCTCCCGGAAGTACAATCCCTGTATTCACTGGCATTGTGACGTTGCTCCTCGTTTCTCCCTACGCGGCGGGCACGCGCTGTATACTCCCCTCTCTTGTGACGACACTCCTCGCGTCTCCCTGAAGTACAATCCGTGTATTCACTGGGCATTGTGACGCTGCTCCTCGTTTCTCCTTACGCGGCGGGCACGCGCTGTTTACTCCCCTCTCTGGTTACGACACTCCTCGCGTCTCCCGGAAGTACAATCCGTGTATTCACTGGGCATTGTGACGCTGTTCCTCGTTTCTCCTCGTTTCTCCTTACGCGGCGGGCACGTGCTGTTTACTCCCCTCTCTGGTGACGACACACCTCGCGTCTCCGGGAAGTACAATCCGTGTATTCACTGGGCATTGTGACGCTGCTCCTCGTTTCTCCTTACGCGGCGGGTACGCGCTGTTTACTCCCCTCTCTGGTTACGACACTCCTCGCGTCTCCCGGAAGTACAATCCGTGTATTCACTGGGCATTGTGACGCTGCTCCTCGTTTCTCCTCGTTTCTCCTTACGCGGCGGGCACGTGCTGTATACTCCCCTCTCTGGTGACGACACTCCTCGCGTCTCCCGGAAGTACAATCCGTGTATTCACTGGCGTTGTGACGTTGCTCCTCGTTTCTCCTTACGCGTGGGCAGGTGCTGTATACTCCCCTCTCTGGTGACGACACACCTCGTGTCTCCCGGAAGTACAATCCGTGTATTCACTGGCGTTGTGACGTTGCTCCTCGTTTCTCCTTACGCGGCGGGCACGCGCTGTATACTCCCCTCTCTGGTGACGACACACCTCGCGTCTCCCGGAAGTACAATCCGTGTATTCACTGGGCGTTGTGACGTTGCTCCTCGTTTCTCCTTACGTGGCGGGCATGCGCTGTATACTCCCCTCTCTGGTGACGACACTCCTCGCGTCTCCCAGAAGTACAATCCGGGTATTCACTGGGCATTGTGACGTTGCTCCTCGTTTCTCCTTACGCGGCGGGCACGCGCTGTTTACTCCCCTCTCTGGTTACGACACTCCTCGCGTCTCCCGGAAGTACAATCCGTGTATTCACTGGCGTTGTGACGTTGCTCCTCGTTTCTCCTTACGCGGCGGGCACGCGCTGTACACTCCCCTCTCTGGCGACGACACTCCTCGCGTCTCCCGGAAGTACAATCCGTGTATTCACTGGCGTTCTGACGATGCTCCTCGTTCCTCCTTACGCGGCGGGCACGCGCTTTATACTCCCCTCTCTGGTGACGACACTCCTCGCGTCTCCCGGAAGTACAATCCGTGTATTCACTGGCGTTGTGACGTTGCTCCTCTTTTCTCCTTACGCGGCGGGCACGCGCTGTACACTCCCCTCTCTGGTGACGACACTCCTCGCGTCTCCCGGAAGTACAATCCGTGTATTCACTGGCGTTGTGACATTGCTCCTCGTTTCTCCTTACGCGGCGGGCACGCCCTGTACACTCCCCTCTCTGGTGACGACACTCCTCGCGTCTCCCGGAAGTACAATCCGTGTATTCACTGGGCGTTGTGACGTTGCTCCTCGTTTCTCCTTACGTGGCAGGCATTTGCTGTATACTCCCCTCTCTGGTGACGACACACCTCGCGTCTCCCGGAAGAACAATCCGTGTATTCACTGGGGTTGTGACGTTGCTCCTCGTTTCTCCTAACGTGGCGGGCATGTGCTGTACACTCCCCTTTCTGGTGACGACACACCTCGCGTCTCCCGGAAGTACAATCCGTGTATTCACTGGGGTTGTGACGTTGCTCCTCGTTTCTCCTTACGCGGCGGGCACGCGCTGTATACTCCCCTCTCTGGTGACGACACACCTCGCGTCTCCCGGAAGTACAATCCGTGTATTCACTGGCGTTGTGACATTGCTCCTCGGTTCTCCTTACGCGGCGGGCACGTGCTGTATACTCCCCACTCTGGAGACGACACTCCTCGCGTCTCCCGGAAGTACAATCCGTGTATTCACTGGCATTGTGACGTTGCTCCTCGTTGCTCTTTACGCGCGGGCACGCGCTGTATACTCCCCTCTCTGGTGACGACACACCTCGCGTCTCCCGGAAGTACAATCCGTGTATTCACTGGCGTTGTGACGTTGCTCCTCGTTTCTCCTTACGCGGCGGGCACGCGTTGTATACTCTCCTCTCTGGTGACGACACTCCTCGCGTCTCCCGGAAGTACAATCCGTGTATTCACTGGCGTTGTGACGTTACTCCTCGTTTCTCCTTACGTGGCGGGCATGTGCTGTATACTCCCCTCTCTGGTGACGACACACCTCGCGTCTCCCGGAAGTACAATCCGTGTATTCACTGGCGTTGTGACGTTGCTCCTCGTTTCTCCTTTCGCGGTGGGCACGCGCTGTACACTCCCCTCTCTAGTGACGACAAACCTCGCGTCTCCCGGAAGTACAATCCGTGTATTCACCGGCATTGTGACGTTGCTCCTCGTTTCTCCTTACGCGGTGGGCACGCGCTGTACACTCCCCTCTCTAGTGACGACACACCTCGCGTCTCCCGGAAGTACAATCCGTGTATTCACTGGCGTTGTGACGTTGCTCCTCGTTTCTCTTTACGCGGTGGGCACGCGCTGTACACTCCCCTCTCTGGTGACGACACACCTCGCGTCTCCCGGAAGTACAATCCGTGTATTCACTGGGCGTTGTGACGTTGCTCCTCGTTTCTCCTTACGTGGCGGGCATGTGCTGTATACTCCCCTCTCTGGTGACGACACTCCTCGCGTCTCCCGGAAGTACAATCCGTGTATTCACTGGCGTTGTGACGTAGCGCCTAGTTTCTCCTTACGCGGTGGGCACGCGCTGTCTACTCCCCTCTCTGGTGACGACACTCCTCGCGTCTCCCGGAAGTAAAATCCGTGTATTCACTGGCGTTGTGACGTTGCTCCTCGTTTCTCCTTACGCGGTGGGCACGCGCTGTCTACTCCCCTCTCTGGTGACGACACTCCTCGCGTCTCCCGGAAGTACAATCCGTGTATTCACTGGCGTTGTGACGTTGCTCCTCGTTTCTCCTTACGCGCTGGGCACGCGCTGTCTACTCCCCTCTCTGGTGACGACACTCCTCGCGTCTCCCGGAAGTACAATCCGTGTATTCACTGGGGTTGTGACGTTGCTCCTCGTTTCTCCTTACGCGCGGGCACGCGCTGTATACTCCCCTCTCTGGTGACGACACACCTTGCGTCTCCCGGAAGTACAATCCGTGTATTCACTGGCGTTGTGACGTTTCTCCTCGTTTCTTCTTACGCGGTGGGCGCAAGCTGTATACTCCCCTCTCTGGTGACGACACACCTCGCGTCTCCCGGAAGTACAATCCGTGTATTCACTGGCGTTGTGACGTTGCTCCTCGTTTCTCCTTACGCGGTGGGCACGCGCTGTCTACTCCCCTCTCTGGTGACGACACTCCTCGCGTCTCCCGGAAGTACAATCCGTGTATTCACTGGCGTTGTGACGTTGCTCCTCGTTTCTCCTTACGTGGCGGGCATGTGCTGTATACTCCCCTCTCTGGTGACGACACACCTCGCGTCTCCCGGAAGTACAATCCGTGTATTCACTGGCGTTGTGACGTTGCTCCTCGTTTCTCCTTACGGGGTGGGCATGCGCTGTACACTCCCCTCTCTGGTGACGACACTCCTCGCGTCTCCCGGAAGTACAATCCGTGTATTCACTGGGCGTTGTGACGTTGCTCCTCGTTTCTCCTTACGTGGCGGGCATGTGCTGTATACTCCCCTCTCTGGTGACGACACACCTCGCGTCTCCCGGAAGTACAATCCGTGTATTCACTGGCGTTGTGACGTTGCTCCTCGTTTCTCCTTACGTGGCGGGCATGTGCTGTATACTCCCCTCTCTGGTGACGACACACCTCGCGTCTCCCGGAAGTACAATCCGTGTATTCACTGGCGTTGTGACGTTGCTCCTCGTTTCTCCTTACGCGGTGGGCACGCGCTGTACACTCCCCTCTCTGGTGACGACACTCCTCGCGTCTCCCGGAAGTACAATCCGTGTATTCACTGGGCGTTGTGACGTTGCTCCTCGTTTCTCCTTACGTGGCGGGCATGTGCTGTATACTCCCCTCTCTGGTGACGACACACCTCGCGTCTCCCGGAAGTACAATCCGTGTATTCACTGGGGTTGTGACGTTGCTCCTCGTTTCTCCTTACGCGGCGGCACGCGCTGTATACTCCCCTCTCTGGTGACGACACCCCTCGCGTGTCCCGGAAGTACAATCCGTGTATTCACTGGCGTTGTGACGTTGCTCCTCGTTTCTCCTTACGCGCGGGCACGTGCTGTGCACTCCCCTCTCTGGTGACGACACTCGTCGCGTTTCCCGGAAGTACAATCCGTGTATTCAATGGCGTTGTGACGTTGCTCCTCGTTTCTCCTTACGCGCGGACACGTGCTGTACACTAGTCTCTCTGGTGACGACACACCTCGCGTCTCCCGGAAGTACAATCCGTGTATTCACTGGCGTTGTGACGTTGCTCCTCGTTTCTCCTTACGCGGCGGGCACGCGCTGTATACTCCACTCTCTGGTGACGACACTCCTCGCGTCTCCCGGAAGTACAATCCGTGTATTCACTGGCGTTGTGACGTTGCTCCTCGTTTCTCCTTACGCGCGGGCACGTGCTGTATACTCCCCTCTCTGGTGACGACACTCCTCGCGTCTCCCGGAAGTACAATCCGTGTATTCACTGGCGTTGTGACGTTCCTCCTCGTTTCTCCTTACGCGGCGGGCACGCGCTGTATACTCCCCTCTCTGGTGACGACACTCCTCGCGTCTCCCGGAAGTTCAATCCGTGTATTCACTGGGCATTGTGACGTTGCTCCTCGTTTCTCCTTACGCGCGGGCACGTGCTGTACACTTACCTTTCTGGTGACGACACTCCTCGCGTCTCCCGGAAGTACAATCCGTGTATTCACTGGCGTTGTGACGTTGCTGCTCGTTTCTCCTTACGCGCGGGCACGTGCTGTGCACTCCCCTCTCTGGTGACGACACTCCTCGCGTCTCGCGGAAGTACAATCCGTGTATTCACTGGCATTGTGACGTTGCTCCTCGTTTCTCCTTACGCGGCGGGCACGCGTTCTATACTCCCCTCTCTGGTGACGACACACCTCGCGTCTCCCGGAAGTTCAATCCGTGTATTCACTGGGCGTTGTGACGTTGCTCCTCGTTTCTCCTTACGCGGTGGGCACGCGCTGTACACTCCCCTCTCTGGTGACGACACTCCTCGCGTCTCCCGGAAGTTCAATCCGTGTATTCACTGGGCGTTGTGACGTTGCTCCTCGTTTCTCCTTACGCGGCGGGCACGCGCTGTTCACTCTCCTCTCTGGTGACGACACACCTCGCGTCTCCCGGAAGTACAATCCGTGTATTCACTGGCGTTGTGACGTTACTCCTCGTTTCTCCTTACGCGGCGGGCACGCGCTGTACACTCCCCTCTCTGGTGACGACACTCCTCGCGTCTCCCGGAAGTACAATCCGTGTATTCACTGGGCACTGTGACGTTGCTCCTCGTTTCTCCTTACGCGCGGGCACGTGCTGTATACTCCCCTCTCTGGTGACGACACCCCTCGCGTCTCCCGGAAGTACAATCCCTGTATTCACTGGGCATTGTGGCGATGCTCCTCGTTCCTCCTTACGCGGCGGGCACGCGCTGTATACTCCCCTCTCTGGTGACGACACTCCTCGCGTCTCCCTGAAGTACAATCCGTGTATTCACTGGCGTTGTGACGTTGCTCCTCGTTTCTCCTTACGCGGCGGGCATGTGCTGTATACTCCCCTCTCTGGTGACGACACTCCTCGCGTCTCCCGGAAGTACAATCCGTGTATTCACTGGCGTTGTGACGTTGCTCCTCGTTTATCCTTACGCGGCGGGCACGCGCTGTATACTCCCCTCTCTGGTGACGACACTCCTCGCGTCTCCCGGAAGTACAATCCGTGTATTCACTGGGCATTGTGACGTTGCTCCTCGTTTCTCCTTACTCGCGGGCACGAGCTGTATACTCCCCTCTCTGGTGACGACACTCCTCGCGTCTCCCGGAAGTACAATCCGTGTATTCACTGGCGTTGTGACGTTGCTCCTCGTTTCTCCTTACCCGGCGGGCACGTGCTGTACACTCCCCTCTCTGGTGACGACACACCTCGCGTCTCCCGGAAGTACAATCCGTGTATTCACTGGGGTTGTGACGTTGCTCCTCGTTTCTCCTTACGCGGCGGGCACGCGCTGTACACTCCCCTCTCTGGTGACGACTCTCCTCGCGTCTCCCGGAAGTACAATCCGTGTATTCACTGGGGTTGTGACGTTGCTCCTCGTTTCTCCTTACGCGGCGGGCACGCGCTGTATACTCCTCTCTCTGGTGACGACACACCTCACGTCTCCCGGGAGTACAATCCGTGTATTCACTGGCGTTCTGACGATGCTCCTCGTTCCTCCTTACGCGGCGGGCACTTGCTGTATACTCCCCTCTCTGGTGACGACACACCTCGCGTCTCCCGGAAGTAGAATCCGTGTATTCACTGGCGTTGTGACGTTGCTCCTCGTTTCTCCATACGCGGCGGGCACGTGCTGTATACTCCCCTCTCTGGTGAGGACACTCCTCGCGTCTTCCGGAAGTACAATCCGTGTATTCACTGGCGTTGTGACGTTGCTCCTCGTTTCTCCTCGTTTCTCCTTACGCGCGGGCACGTGCTGTACACTCCCCTCTCTGGTGACGACACACCTCGCGTCTCCCGGAAGTACAATCCGTGTATTCACTGGCGTTGTGACGTTGCTCCTCGTTTCTCCTCGTTTCTCCTTACGCGGCGAGCACGTGCTGTATACTCCTCTCTCTGGTGACGACACTCCTCGCGTCTCCCGGAAGTACAATCCGTGTATTCACTGGGCATTGTGACGTTGCTCCTCGTTTCTCCTTACGCGCGGGCACGCGCTGTATACTCCCCTCCCTGGTAACGACACACCTCGCGTCTCCCGGAAGTACAATCCGTGTATTCACTGGGCGTTGTGACGTTGCTCCTCGTTCCTCCTTACGCGGCGGGCACGCGCTGTATACTCCCCTCTCTGGTGACGACACTCCTCGCGTCTCCCGGAACTACAATCCGTGTATTCACTGGCATTGTGACGTTGCTCCTCGTTTCTCCTTACGCGGCGGGCACGCGCTGTATACTCCCCTCTCTGGTGATGACACTCCTCGCGTCTCCCGGAAGTACAATCCGTGTATTCACTGGCGTTGTGACGTTGCTCCTCGTTTATCCATACGCGGCGGGCACGCGCTGTATACTCCCCTCTCTGGTGACGACACACCTCGCGTCTCCCGGAAGTACAATCCGTGTATTCACTGGGCGTTGTGACGTTGCTCCTCGTTTCTCCTTACGCGCGGGCACGTGCTGTATACTCCCCTCTCTGGTGACGACACACCTCGCGTCTCCCGGAAGTACAATCCGTGTATTCACTGGGCGTTGTGACGTTGCTCCTCGTTTCTCCGTACGCGGCGGGCACGCGCTGTACTCTCCCCTCTCTGGTGACGACACTCCTCGCGTCTCCCGGAAGTACAATGCGTGTATTCACTGGGCATTGTGACGTTGCTGCTCGTTTCTCCTTACGCGCGGGCACGTGCTGTACACTCCCCTCTCTGGTGACGACACTCCTCGCGTCTCCCGGAAGTACAATCCGTGTATTCACTGGCGTTGTGACGTTGCTCCTCGTTTCTCCTTACGCGGCGGATACGTGCTGTATACTCCCCTCTCTGGTGACAACACTCCTCGCGTCTCCCAGAAGTACAATCCGTGTATTCACTGGGCGTTGTGACGTTACTCCTCGTTTCTCCTTACGCGGCGGGCACGCGCCGTATACTCCTCTCTCTTGTGACGACACTCTTCGCGTCTCCCGGAAGTACAATCCGTGTATTCACTGGCGTTGTGACGTTGCTCCTCGTTTCTCCTTACGTGGCGGTCATGTGCTGTACACTCCCCTCTCTGGTGACGACACTCCTCGCGTCTCCCGGAAGTACAATCCGTGTATTCACTGGGGTTGTGACGTTGCTCCTCGTTTCTCCTTACGCGGCGGGCACGCGCCGTATACTCCCCTCTCTGGTGACGACACTCCTCGCGTCTCCCGGAAGTACAATCCGTGTATTCACTGGGCGTTGTGACGTTACTCCTCGTTTCTCCTTACGCGGCGGGCACGCGCCGTATACTCCCCTCTCTGGTGACGACACTCTTCGCGTCTCCCGGAAGTTCAATCCGTGTATTCACTGGGATTGTGACGTTGCTCCTCGTTTCTCCTTACGCGGCGGGCACGCGCTGTATACTCCCCTCTCTGGTGACGACACTCCTCGCCTCTCCCGGAAGTACAATCCGTGTATTCACTGGCGTTGTGACGTTGCTCCTCGTTTCTCCTTACGCGGCGGATACGTGCCGTATACTCCCCTCTCTGGTGACGACACTCCTCGCGTCTCCCGGAAGTACAATCCGTGTATTCACTGGGCGTTGTGACGTTGCTCCTCGTTTCTCCTTTACGCGGCGGGCACGCGCTGTATACTCCCCTCTCTGGTGACGACACACCTCGTGTCTCCCGGAAGTACAATCCGTGTATTCACTGGGCATTGTGACGTTGCTCCTCGTTTCTCCTTACGCGGCGGGCACGCGCTGTATACTCCCCTCTCTGGTGACGACACTCCCCGCGTCTCCCGGAAGTACAATCCGTGTATTCACTGGGCGTTGTGACGTTGCTCCTCGTTTCTCCTTACGCGGCGGATACGTGCTGTATACTCCCCTCTCTGGTGACGACACTCCTCGCGTCTCCCAGAAGTACAATCCGTGTATTCACTGGGCATTGTGACGTTGCTCCTCGTTTCTCCTTACGCGGCGGATACGCGCTGTATACTCCCCTCTCTGGTGACGACACTCCTCGCGTCTCCCAGAAGTACAATCCGTGTATTCACTGGGCGTTGTGACGTTGCTGCTCGTTTCTCCTTACGCGGCGGATACGTGCTGTATACTCCCCTCTCTGGTGACGACACTCCTCGCGTCTCCCAGAAGTACAATCCGTGTATTCACTGGGCGTTGTGACGTTGCTCCTCGTTTCTCCTTACGCGGCGGATACGCGCTGTATACTCCCCTCTCTGGTGACGACACACCTCGTGTCTCCCGGAAGTACACTCCGTGTATTCACTGGGCATTGTGACGTTGCTCCTCGTTTCTCCTTACGCGGCGGGCACGCGCTGTACACTCCCCTCTCTGGTGACGACACTCCTCGCGTCTCCCGGAAGTGCAATCCGTTTATTCACTGGGCGTTGTGACGTTGCTCCTCGTTTCTCCTTACGCGGCGGGCACGCGCTGTACACTCCCCTCTCTGGTGACGACACTCCTCGCGTCTCCCGGAAGTACAATCCGTGTATTCACTGGGCGTTGTGACGTTGCTCCTCGTTTCTCCTTACGCGCGGGCCCGTGCTGTATACTCCCCTCTCTGGTGACGACACACCTCGCGTCTCCCGGAAGTACAATCCGTGTATTCACTGGGCGTTGTGACGTTGCTCCTCGTTTCTCCTTACGCGGCGGGCACGCGCTGTACACTCCCCTCTCTAGTGACGACACACCTCGCGTCTCCCGGAAGTACAATCCGTGTATTCACTGGCGTTGTGACGTTGCTCCTCGTTTCTCCTTACGCGGTGGGCACGCGCTGTACACTCCCCTCTCTGGTGACGACACACCTCGCGTCTCCCGGAAGTACAATCCGTGTATTCACTGGGAGTTGTGACGTTGCTCCTCGTTTCTCCTTACGTGGCGGGCATGTGCTGTATACTCCCCTCTCTGGTGACGACACTCCTCGCGTCTCCCGGAAGTACAATCCGTGTATTCACTGGCGTTGTGACGTAGCGCCTCGTTTCTCCTTACGCGGTGGGCACGCGCTGTCTACTCCCCTCTCTGGTGACGACACTCCTCGCGTCTCCCGGAAGTAAAATCCGTGTATTCACTGGCGTTGTGACGTTGCTCCTCGTTTCTCCTTACGCGGTGGGCACGCGCTGTCTACTCCCCTCTCTGGTGACGACACTCCTCGCGTCTCCCGGAAGTTCAATCCGTGTATTCACTGGGCATTGTGACGTTGCTCCTCGTTTCTCCTTACGCGCGGGCACGTGCTGTACACTTACCTTTCTGGTGACGACACTCCTCGCGTCTCCCGGAAGTAAAATCCGTGTATTCACTGGCGTTGTGACGTTGCTCCTCGTTTCTCCTTACGCGGCGGGCACGCGCTGTACACTCCCCTCTCTAGTGACGACACACCTCGCGTCTCCCGGAAGTACAATCCGTGTATTCACTGGCGTTGTGACGTTGCTCCTCGTTTCTCCTTACGCGGTGGGCACGCGCTGTACACTCCCCTCTCTGGTGACGACACACCTCGCGTCTCCCGGAAGTACAATCCGTGTATTCACTGGGCGTTGTGACGTTGCTCCTCGTTTCTCCTTACGTGGCGGGCATGTGCTGTATACTCCCCTCTCTGGTGACGACACTCCTCGCGTCTCCCGGAAGTACAATCCGTGTATTCACTGGCGTTGTGACGTAGCGCCTCGTTTCTCCTTACGCGGTGGGCACGCGCTGTCTACTCCCCTCTCTGGTGACGACACTCCTCGCGTCTCCCGGAAGTTCAATCCGTGTATTCACTGGGCATTGTGACGTTGCTCCTCGTTTTTCCTTACGCGCGGGCACGTGCTGTACACTTACCTTTCTGGTGACGACACTCCTCGCGTCTCCCGGAAGTACAATCCGTGTATTCACTGGCGTTGTGACGTTGCTCCTCGTTTCTCCTTACGCGCTGGGCACGCGCTGTCTACTCCCCTCTCTGGTGACGACACTCCTCGCGTCTCCCGGAAGTACAATCCGTGTATTCACTGTGGTTGTGACGTTGCTCCTCGTTTCTCCTTACGCGCGGGCACGCGCTGTATACTCCCCTCTCTGGTGACGACACACCTTGCGTCTCCCGGAAGTACAATCCGTGTATTCACTGGCGTTGTGACGTTTCTCCTCGTTTCTTCTTACGCGGTGGGCGCAAGCTGTATACTCCCCTCTCTGGTGACGACACACCTCGCGTCTCCCGGAAGTACAATCCGTGTATTCACTGGCGTTGTGACGTTGCTCCTCGTTTCTCCTTACGCGGTGGGCACGCGCTGTCTCCTCCCCTCTCTGGTGACGACACTCCTCGCGTCTCCCGGAAGTACAATCCGTGTATTCACTGGCGTTGTGACGTTGCTCCTCGTTTCTCCTTACGTGGCGGGCATGTGCTGTATACTCCCCTCTCTGGTGACGACACACCTCGCGTCTCCCGGAAGTACAATCCGTGTATTCACTGGCGTTGTGACGTTGCTCCTCGTTTCTCCTTACGGGGTGGGCATGCGCTGTACACTCCCCTCTCTGGTGACGACACTCCTCGCGTCTCCCGGAAGTACAATCCGTGTATTCACTGGGCGTTGTGACGTTGCTCCTCGTTTCTCCTTACGTGGCGGGCATGTGCTGTATACTCCCCTCTCTGGTGACGACACACCTCGCGTCTCCCGGAAGTACAATCCGTGTATTCACTGGCGTTGTGACGTTGCTCCTCGTTTCTCCTTACGTGGCGGGCATGTGCTGTATACTCCCCTCTCTGGTGACGACACACCTCGCGTCTCCCGGAAGTACAATCCGTGTATTCACTGGCGTTGTGATGTTGCTCCTCGTTTCTCCTTACGCGGTGGGCACGCGCTGTACACTCCCCTCTCTGGTGACGACACTCCTCGCGTCTCCCGGAAGTACAATCCGTGTATTCACTGGGCGTTGTGACGTTGCTCCTCGTTTCTCCTTACGTGGCGGGCATGTGCTGTATACTCCCCTCTCTGGTGACGACACACCTCGCGTCTCCCGGAAGTACAATCCGTGTATTCACTGGGGTTGTGACGTTGCTCCTCGTTTCTCCTTACGCGGCGGCACGCGCTGTATACTCCCCTCTCTGGTGACGACACCCCTCGCGTGTCCCGGAAGTACAATCCGTGTATTCACTGGCGTTGTGACGTTGCTCCTCGTTTCTCCTTACGCGCGGGCACGTGCTGTGCACTCCCCTCTCTGGTGACGACACTCGTCGCGTTTCCCGGAAGTACAATCCGTGTATTCAATGGCGTTGTGACGTTGCTCCTCGTTTCTCCTTACGCGCGGACACGTGCTGTACACTAGTCTCTCTGGTGACGACACACCTCGCGTCTCCCGGAAGTACAATCCGTGTATTCACTGGCGTTGTGACGTTGCTCCTCGTTTCTCCTTACGCGGCGGGCACGCGCTGTATACTCCACTCTCTGGTGACGACACTCCTCGCGTCTCCCGGAAGTACAATCCGTGTATTCACTGGCGTTGTGACGTTGCTCCTCGTTTCTCCTTACGCGCGGGCACGTGCTGTATACTCCCCTCTCTGGTGACGACACTCCTCGCGTCTCCCGGAAGTACAATCCGTGTATTCACTGGCGTTGTGACGTTCCTCCTCGTTTCTCCTTACGCGGCGGGCACGCGCTGTATACTCCCCTCTCTGGTGACGACACTCCTCGCGTCTCCCGGAAGTTCAATCCGTGTATTCACTGGGCATTGTGACGTTGCTCCTCGTTTTTCCTTACGCGCGGGCACGTGCTGTACACTTACCTTTCTGGTGACGACACTCCTCGCGTCTCCCGGAAGTACAATCCGTGTATTCACTGGCGTTGTGACGTTGCTGCTCGTTTCTCCTTACGCGCGGGCACGTGCTGTGCACTCCCCTCTCTGGTGACGACACTCCTCGCGTCTCCCGGAAGTACAATCCGTGTATTCACTGGCATTGTGACGTTGCTCCTCGTTTCTCCTTACGCGGCGGGCACGCGTTCTATACTCCCCTCTCTGGTGACGACACACCTCGCGTCTCCCGGAAGTTCAATCCGTGTATTCACTGGGCGTTGTGACGTTGCTCCTCGTTTCTCCTTACGCGGTGGGCACGCGCTGTACACTCCCCTCTCTGGTGACGACACTCCTCGCGTCTCCCGGAAGTTCAATCCGTGTATTCACTGGGCGTTGTGACGTTGCTCCTCGTTTCTCCTTACGCGGCGGGCACGCGCTGTTCACTCTCCTCTCTGGTGACGACACACCTCGCGTCTCCCGGAAGTACAATCCGTGTATTCACTGGCGTTGTGACGTTACTCCTCGTTTCTCCTTACGCGGCGGGCACGCGCTGTACACTCCCCTCTCTGGTGACGACACTCCTCGCGTCTCCCGGAAGTACAATCCGTGTATTCACTGGGCACTGTGACGTTGCTCCTCGTTTCTCCTTACGCGCGGGCACGTGCTGTATACTCCCCTCTCTGGTGACGACACCCCTCGCGTCTCCCGGAAGTACAATCCCTGTATTCACTGGGCATTGTGGCGATGCTCCTCGTTCCTCCTTACGCGGCGGGCACGCGCTGTATACTCCCCTCTCTGGTGACGACACTCCTCGCGTCTCCCTGAAGTACAATCCGTGTATTCACTGGCGTTGTGACGTTGCTCCTCGTTTCTCCTTACGCGGCGGGCATGTGCTGTATACTCCCCTCTCTGGTGACGACACTCCTCGCGTCTCCCGGAAGTACAATCCGTGTATTCACTGGCGTTGTGACGTTGCTCCTCGTTTATCCTTACGCGGCGGGCACGCGCTGTATACTCCCCTCTCTGGTGACGACACTCCTCGCGTCTCCCGGAAGTACAATCCGTGTATTCACTGGGCATTGTGACGTTGCTCCTCGTTTCTCCTTACTCGCGGGCACGAGCTGTATACTCCCCTCTCTGGTGACGACACTCCTCGCGTCTCCCGGAAGTACAATCCGTGTATTCACTGGCGTTGTGACGTTGCTCCTCGTTTCTCCTTACCCGGCGGGCACGTGCTGTACACTCCCCTCTCTGGTGACGACACACCTCGCGTCTCCCGGAAGTACAATCCGTGTATTCACTGGGGTTGTGACGTTGCTCCTCGTTTCTCCTTACGCGGCGGGCACGCGCTGTACACTCCCCTCTCTGGTGACGACTCTCCTCGCGTCTCCCGGAAGTACAATCCGTGTATTCACTGGGGTTGTGACGTTGCTCCTCGTTTCTCCTTACGCGGCGGGCACGCGCTGTATACTCCTCTCTTGTGACGACACACCTCACGTCTCCCGGGAGTACAATCCGTGTATTCACTGGCGTTCTGACGATGCTCCTCGTTCCTCCTTACGCGGCGGGCACTTGCTGTATACTCCCCTCTCTGGTGACGACACACCTCGCGTCTCCCGGAAGTAGAATCCGTGTATTCACTGGCGTTGTGACGTTGCTCCTCGTTTCTCCTTACGCGGCGGGCACGTGCTGTATACTCCCCTCTCTGGTGAGGACACTCCTCGCGTCTTCCGGAAGTACAATCCGTGTATTCACTGGCGTTGTGACGTTGCTCCTCGTTTCTCCTCGTTTCTCCTTACGCGCGGGCACGTGCTGTACACTCCCCTCTCTGGTGACGACACACCTCGCGTCTCCCGGAAGTACAATCCGTGTATTCACTGGCGTTGTGACGTTGCTCCTCGTTTCTCCTCGTTTCTCCTTACGCGGCGAGCACGTGCTGTATACTCCTCTCTCTGGTGACGACACTCCTCGCGTCTCCCGGAAGTACAATCCGTGTATTCACTGGGCATTGTGACGTTGCTCCTCGTTTCTCCTTACGCGCGGGCACGCGCTGTATACTCCCCTCCCTGGTAACGACACACCTCGCGTCTCCCGGAAGTACAATCCGTGTATTCACTGGGCGTTGTGACGTTGCTCCTCGTTCCTCCTTACGCGGCGGGCACGCGCTGTATACTCCCCTCTCTGGTGACGACACTCCTCGCGTCTCCCGGAACTACAATCCGTGTATTCACTGGCATTGTGACGTTGCTCCTCGTTTCTCCTTACGCGTCGGGCACGCGCTGTATACTCCCCTCTCTGGTGACGACACTCCTCGCGTCTCCCGGAAGTACAATCCGTGTATTCACTGGCGTTGTGACGTTGCTCCTCGTTTATCCATACGCGGCGGGCACGCGCTGTATACTCCCCTCTCTGGTGACGACACACCTCGCGTCTCCCGGAAGTACAATCCGTGTATTCACTGGGCGTTGTGACGTTGCTCCTCGTTTCTCCTTACGCGCGGGCACGTGCTGTATACTCCCCTCTCTGGTGACGACACACCTCGCGTCTCCCGGAAGTACAATCCGTGTATTCACTGGGCGTTGTGACGTTGCTCCTCGTTTCTCCGTACGCGGCGGGCACGCGCTGTACCCTCCCCTCTCTGGTGACGACACTCCTCGCGTCTCCCGGAAGTACAATCCGTGTATTCACTGGCGTTGTGACGTTGCTCCTCGTTTCTCCGTACGCGGCGGGCACGCGCTGTACTCTCCCCTCTCTGGTGACGACACTCCTCGCGTCTCCCGGAAGTACAATGCGTGTATTCACTGGGCATTGTGACGTTGCTGCTCGTTTCTCCTTACGCGCGGGCACGTGCTGTACACTCCCCTCTCTGGTGACGACACTCCTCGCGTCTCCCGGAAGTACAATCCGTGTATTCACTGGCGTTGTGACGTTGCTCCTCGTTTCTCCTTACGCGGCGGATACGTGCTGTATACTCCCCTCTCTGGTGACAACACTCCTCGCGTCTCCCAGAAGTACAATCCGTGTATTCACTGGGCGTTGTGACGTTACTCCTCGTTTCTCCTTACGCGGCGGGCACGCGCCGTATACTCCTCTCTCTTGTGACGACACTCTTCGCGTCTCCCGGAAGTACAATCCGTGTATTCACTGGCGTTGTGACGTTGCTCCTCGTTTCTCCTTACGTGGCGGTCATGTGCTGTACACTCCCCTCTCTGGTGACGACACTCCTCGCGTCTCCCGGAAGTACAATCCGTGTATTCACTGGGGTTGTGACGTTGCTCCTCGTTTCTCCTTACGCGGCGGGCACGCGCCGTATACTCCCCTCTCTGGTGACGACACTCCTCGCGTCTCCCGGAAGTACAATCCGTGTATTCACTGGGCGTTGTGACGTTACTCCTCGTTTCTCCTTACGCGGCGGGCACGCGCCGTATACTCCCCTCTCTGGTGACGACACTCTTCGCGTCTCCCGGAAGTTCAATCCGTGTATTCACTGGGATTGTGACGTTGCTCCTCGTTTCTCCTTACGCGGCGGGCACGCGCTGTATACTCCCCTCTCTGGTGACGACACTCCTCGCCTCTCCCGGAAGTACAATCCGTGTATTCACTGGCGTTGTGACGTTGCTCCTCGTTTCTCCTTACGCGGCGGATACGTGCCGTATACTCCCCTCTCTGGTGACGACACTCCTCGCGTCTCCCGGAAGTACAATCCGTGTATTCACTGGGCGTTGTGACGTTGCTCCTCGTTTCTCCTTACGCGCGGGCACGTGCTGTATACTCCCCTCTCTGGTGACGACACACCTCGCGTCTCCCGGAAGTACAATCCGTGTATTCACTGGGCGTTGTGACGTTGCTCCTCGTTTCTCCGTACGCGGCGGGCACGCGCTGTACCCTCCCCTCTCTGGTGACGACACTCCTCGCGTCTCCCGGAAGTACAATCCGTGTATTCACTGGCGTTGTGACGTTGCTCCTCGTTTCTCCGTACGCGGCGGGCACGCGCTGTACTCTCCCCTCTCTGGTGACGACACTCCTCGCGTCTCCCGGAAGTACAATGCGTGTATTCACTGGGCATTGTGACGTTGCTGCTCGTTTCTCCTTACGCGCGGGCACGTGCTGTACACTCCCCTCTCTGGTGACGACACTCCTCGCGTCTCCCGGAAGTACAATCCGTGTATTCACTGGCGTTGTGACGTTGCTCCTCGTTTCTCCTTACGCGGCGGATACGTGCTGTATACTCCCCTCTCTGGTGACGACACTCCTCGCGTCTCCCAGAAGTACAATCCGTGTATTCACTGGGCGTTGTGACGTTGCTCCTCGTTTCTCCTTACGCGGCGGATACGCGCTGTATACTCCCCTCTCTGGTGACGACACACCTCGTGTCTCCCGGAAGTACAATCCGTGTATTCACTGGGCATTGTGACGTTGCTCCTCGTTTCTCCTTACGCGGCGGGCACGCGCTGTACACTCCCCTCTCTGGTGACGACACTCCTCGCGTCTCCCGGAAGTGCAATCCGTGTATTCACTGGGCGTTGTGACGTTGCTCCTCGTTTCTCCTTACGCGGCGGGCACGCGCTGTACACTCCCCTCTCTGGTGACGACACTCCTCGCGTCTCCCGGAAGTACAATCCGTGTATTCACTGGGCGATGTGACGTTGCTCCTCGTTTCTCCTCGTTTCTCCTTACGCGCGGGCCCGTGCTGTATACTCCCCTCTCTGGTGACGACACACCTCGCGTCTCCCGGAAGTACAATCCGTGTATTCACTGTGCGTTGTGACGTTGCTCCTCGTTTCTCCTTACGCGGCGGGCACGCGCTGTACACTCCCCTCTCTGGTGACGACACTCCTCGCGTCTCCCGGAAGTGCAATCCGTGTTTTCACTGGGCGTTGTGACGTTGCTCCTCGTTTCTCCGTACGCGGCGGGCACGCGCTGTACACTCCCCTCTCTGGTGACGACACTCCTCGCGTCTCCCGGAAGTACAATCCGTGTTTTCACTGGCGTTGTGACGTTGCTCCTCGTTTATCCTTACGCGGCGGGCACGCGCTGTACACTCCCCTCTCTGGTGACGACACTCCTCGCGTCTCCCGGAAGTACAATCCGTGTATTCACTGGCGTTTTGACGTTGCTCCTCGTTTCTCCTTACGCGGCGGATACGCGCTGTACACTCCCCTCTCTGGTGACGACACTCCTCGCGTCTCCCGGAAGTACAATCCGTGTATTCACTGGGCATTGTGACGTTGCTCCTCGTTTCTCCTTACGCGGCGGATACGCGCTGAATACTCCCCTCTCTGGTGACGACACTCCCCGCGTCTCCCGGAAGTACAATCCGTGTATTCACTGGCATTGTGACGTTGCTCCTCGTTTCTCCTCGTTTCTCCTTACGCGGTGGGCACGCGCTGTATACTCCCCTCTCTGGTGACGACACTCCTCGCGTCTCCCGGAAGTTCAATCCGTGTATTCACTGGCGTTGTGACGTTGCTCCTCGTTTCTCCTTACGCGGCGGGCACGCGCTGTACACTCCCCTCTCTGGTGACGACACACCTCGCGTCTCCCGGA
Source organism: Meconema thalassinum (assembly GCA_946902985.2). Lineage (NCBI taxonomy): Eukaryota > Metazoa > Arthropoda > Insecta > Orthoptera > Tettigoniidae > Meconema > Meconema thalassinum. The sequence continues at coordinate 51,643,534 of OX336395.1, forward strand.
AGTACAATCCGTGTATTCACTGGGCATTGTGACGTTGCTCCTCGTTTCTCCTTACGCGGCGGGCACGCGCTGTATACTCCCCTCTCTGGTGACGACACACCTCGCGTCTCCCGGAAGTACAATCCGTGTATTCACTGGCGTTGTGACGTTGCTCCTCGTTTCTCCTTACGCGGCGGGCACGCGCTGTACACTCCCCTCTATGGTGACGACACTCCTCGCGTCTCCCGGAAGTTCAATCCGTGTATTCACTGGGGTTGTGACGTTGCTCCTCGTTTCTCCTTACGTGGCGGGCATGTGCTGTACACTCCCCTCTCTGGTGACGACACTCCTCGCGTCTCCCGGAAGTACAATCCGTGTATTCACTGGGCGTTGTGACGTTGCTCCTCGTTTCTCCGTACGCGGCGGGCACGTGCTGTACACTCCCCTCTCTGGTGACGACACACCTCGCGTCTCCCGGAAGTACAATCCGTGTATTCACTGGGGTTGTGACGTTGCTCCTCGTTTCTCCTTACGTGGCGGGCATGTGCTGTACACTCCCCTCTCTGGTGACGACACTCCTCGCGTCTCCCGGAAGTACAATCCGTGTATTCACTGGGCGTTGTGACGTTGCTCCTCGTTTCTCCTTACGTGGCGGGCACGCGCTGTATACTCCCCTCTCTGGTGACGACACTCCTCGCGTCTCCCGGAAGTACAATCCGTGTATTCACTGGGCGTTGTGACGTTGATCCTCGTTTCTCCTTACGCGGCGGCACGCGCTGTATACTCCCCTCTCTGGTGACGACACCCCTCGCGTCTTCCGGAAGTACAATCCGTGTATTCATTGGCGTTGTGACGTTTCTCCTCGTTTCTCCTTACGCGGCGGCACGCGCTGTATACTCCCCTCTCTGGTGACGACACTCCTCGCGTCTCCCGGAAGTTCAATCCGTGTATTCACTGGCGTTGTGACGTTGCTCCTCGTTTCTCCTTACGCGGCGGGCACGCGCTGTATACTCCCCTCTCTGGTGACGACATTCCTCGCGTCTCCCGGAAGTACAATCCGTGTATTCACTGGTGTAGGCCTGCCTTTGTTCCAATAATTTACTCTATTATTTAAACAATTCTAAGATTTTCTCATTTCACTCTGGCCTTCTGTAATTGTTTATAATAACTTCCTAAGATGATATACATATTCTCAGCATAATATATACAGATCTTCGATTTTATTTTATGTAAGAGATTTTTATGTCTCCCTTGTAAAATTCATGGGTCCCAGTTCATATCTCAGCTGCATCATGGTCATAGCCTTAAATAAATTCGGGCGCAGTACAAACATAATGTAAAAAAAGTCCTCTCGGCACGCCGAAATGCGGAGGTAGATTTCACCGGACAAACTAGAGGATAAGCGAAAATAGGCTGAATATGCAGGTTTTCGTAGAAGGCTCAGACCACATTTATTGCGAGAAAGTAGTTTACAATTGGAGTTTAATTAACTTTCTTTTTCGTATTTTTATGCATATTTTTGACATTTTATTGCGTTTTCGTCATTTGGGTTCCATTTTTATACTTGTGGTCACACTGTCCTTATGCAAAGTTTCGACACTGATGTGTAACTATGTAACGGTCTGTTACTTCTTCACGCAAAATTATATCTCCCGCAGAGATGTTGGTTGGTTCCTCAGTTTAGGGGCTGCGACAACGTGGTCATGTTACCCCGTGTACTTTGGGCGAGTGTAGAATCTGTTGGATAAACGGTGTGAATTGTCTGTATTAGTCTGTAATTCAGGTAAGGAATGCAGACGCTCAATTTCAAGCAGTAGTTCCTAATTTTGCTACCAAATACTACCGTCAACGACACCTAGCTGTGAACTTGGCTACTAGATGCCACCGCAACCAGCAACTCGCAACGAACGTAGGAACTTCCCCTCCAAAGGAAAGCATACTGAGGGATTTTTAGCGCTGTTAGAAAATCCGGAATCTGGGTACGGAATTGGTCGAAGCTAGCGGCAACCGCAGCTAAGACTTGGGCGGTTTGCCAGAGAATGGCTCTAGCGTATTCCCTCTCAAGCATGCATAAGACTACTATGGGGAAGGGTGATAGTCTGGCAAGACAAATAGTAACAGATTTATAGCGTATTAACGAGGGCATAAACCTAGGAAGAGTTAGAAAAGCCAGGATCTTGCCCAACTGTAGTATTTGCGAAATGATAAATCCAAAAACAAATATTTAATTTATTTAACAAGGCAAAAGAAGTTGATAACTTTAACAAATATATATTTTCAATTTGGTTAACAATTTTGGGGTCACAGACCTCAGAAAACATTTAACTATGCGCCAAGCAATTAACAGTTGATTAGGTATTAAACCTTTATATTTATTAAAATCTTCATAAGATTTTAAAATGGGAAAAAATAGGGTGCAAAAATTAAAGACAATTAAAGTGATTAAAGTTAAACAGTAAATCGATTACAAGGAGTGTACATTAAGAAATTTCCAAGCACCTGCCTTAGAAAAAGTTACAACTTCAAAATAACAAAAAAAAAGAGAAAGGGTAGAATGAAAAAGAAGTTCCTATAACTTCTTATATTTATGCTGAATTACTTTAATGATAATTATACAAAGAGGGCAGGTCACTTACTGTGAAACCTGAAGAGAAAGTAAAAAGGAAGGTTCTAGACTTCCTTTGATTAAATAGAAATCACGAGACAAATGGGGCATGTTTCCCTTTCGTGAACCCTAGAAATAACTCACTTTGAGTTGAAGGAATTGTATTCCCTGATTATAAGGGAGAAACAATGTAAGCTTGAACCGTGTATAAAACACGTAGTTATGCAGAAATTAATTAATGAGATATGAGCAAAAGTGGGAGGGCACGTTTAGAGTGACACCTCATTGAAAAAGACCTAGAGTAAAAATTTTATTATGGTTTGTTAGTAAGGGGTTTAGGAAAGAGCTGCTGGAATGGAAGGTGAATGTTCATGGCCTTATTTATAATATTCGGACGAGCGCGACGCGGAAGAAATGCTGAAAGAACACTGTTTATCACTATAGTTTGTTGAATGGATGAAAAGTTCACTGTAGTAACACGAAAGTTTATAGCAAAGAAAACTATTGCAATCGTAGAAAATGACTGGTTGCACTGGCTAGGCGAAAGTCTATTGCTTGAGAAAGTTGTGTATCACAATTAAATGCGCCGTAGAACATTCCAACGGTGGAAGAAAATTTAGCTATTGCAGTAATTGATAAGGAAGATTCCTCATTTTTAAATAGTATTCTCACAAGTGAGTGAAAAATACATGACGGCAAGACTTGTAGATAAAGTACAGAATTTGGAAGGTTCCAAAACGATCCAAGTAGAAGAATGGGGCCAAAGTTAATCCAGCGGTGGAAAGAGCTTAGTATTTTACAGACAGCGGGTATTAGATAATATCCCACGTGGTGAGAAGATCTCTCATTTAAATAGCTTAAGAAAAGCTACTTTCTATTAAGGTTGGCTTAGACAGACATAGCCCAAAATGGCAAATTCCGCGAAGAATGATTACCGCCCCAAATAAGTAATCTCACGCTGTCTATAAAATGATCAATAAAAGCATGTAGATAAAACTGATGAAGATGAGGTTAAAACCTTAAGTCTGTACTTATCTTGATTGCATGGCGAAGGTGAAGTTCCCTTTGACAGATCCTTAATGTGCCAGCATGGCGTAAAATGTAGAGAGTGCCTCTTGGTTTGAGGAGACTGGCTCTAGTTGAGGCTTAACTGAGTCGACGGCCGGCGCACGAGTGAGACCCACTCAGCGAAGCACACAGGGACCAGGGAAGGGAAGAGAGTGGGGGTAGGAGACAAAAGGTATACATATCAGCATAACCAACATAAGAAAAAAAAATGTTCTTCTTGATTGATCACTTTCGTGATGTTTTTAATGTGTTTTTTTTCTTATGCCGCATTTGTCGGTCAAATGCTTTGAGACCACCGAACTATTAATGTATTTAATCACATTTATGTTTATAATATATAATGTAATTCTCGAGTGATTACTCGTAACAAACAAAATTTCTAAGACACATACCTCAGCCTGTTCATAGATGTTGACTCTCCGAGCCACAAGTTCACTACTGCAAGGTGTTGCTTCTCGCTAGCCGCTACGTGAAGGACTGTCGTCACATCTCCGCTTTGGCCAATCAGTCGCCGCCAGCCAGTGGGATTTCTCGATTGTTCTACGCCCTATTTAAGCAGCGGTTCTCCTCTTCAAGATCCAGATCCAGTACGACAGTACCGCATTACCTCACCTCTTCATGGTGTCTTCCAAAGCTTCGTTCCATGGAGCAGATACCTGACGGTATGCTTCTACAGTAAGACGGTGTACTCAGCACGTCACACCGATACACTGGAGATTACTACGCATCAATGTCACAACTAGATGAGCTGTTGCAAGGCTCAGATTACAGTTCTCACCGCTACGCAAGATGAAAGCTTGCTTGTTACTTTCGCTCTTCAGTGATATACAAAAAAAATGTACTTTGGTTCTAAAGAGGAAACTTTCTTCAAGCCGATACTTTATTTCGAGATGCTGGACATCGCAATCACAAAGTATAGTGTTCTTAAACTACAAACTACAACTGCCAAACCAGCAAGCTCTGGCCACGGCCGACCTGCAGCACTGAAACCTCTCGTCAACATAAATAGCAACGGAAGATAAGTTACATTCTTTTATTCTCTATTTTATCTTCTATGTTTTAAATGGTTTTAATATTGCTTGCAAGTGCAATTATTTCCAAAAAATAGTGTGTCTTTCAAATGAACTCTTGTAAATAGCACCAAGTTGTGCCAAACTACTAATTTTTAAACCCAAGGGGTTTCCAGTAATGTATAGTATTTATCACTTGTTTCAAACAACAAATAAAGTTTATATTATATTAATGCTTAAATGTTCAGTGTTAAATTTAAACTTAAAGTAGAGGATAAAGAACCAGGCCGCACTCCCCTAGCCCTAAATATTCAGTCTAATAGCTCCTTTCACAGTAGTTATTTTGTCCAGGCATTTGCCTGATGCTTTCTCCCGTTTATGAGAACGAACTTGGGCTGTTCTTCACATAACCATATGGTGCCGATAACCGGGGGTGCTTTTTGTAAACATTTGTTGAAGCAAGTCTGTATATTGAACCTTTCTCAGAAATTAATATTTGAACTAATTAAAAAATTTATCTCTCATACTGAACATTAAGTGTATAAATTGCTCAAAAATTGTGATTTCTAATTCTTTTGGAAAGTTTCAGCTCGGAGTTCATGCTTGGCACTGGAAGAGGAGACACAAAAACAAGTTCCACATTTAACCGTTGGAGGGGCTGCTTTCTCTCTCTTCTGGCAGGCTGTTGTACGAGTTCACAGGGAAGTCGTGAGTACCTTCACAACAAACTTTCACAATGCCAATTGACGAAAAACTCATTAATGCGAGGGCTTCGGTCAAGGGCAAACTCACGCGTTTTCGCACTTTTCTATATGAGCTCACGGAAAAAGAACGTAATAGTGACATAATTTCTCAAAGACTGAAAGGTTATGAACAGGCCTTTGAGAAGTATGATGAGATCCAAAGTAATATTGAGACACAATATCCCGACCAGCAAAGTGACCGCTCCGAGGTTGAAAATTTATATTATAAGGGGTTTGCAGACGCAAAGCAGCTTTTAAGAAGTTTAATATTGCGGGAAAAGCAGGAGAAAACTCCTTCAGAATCTTCTTCTTTTCCTTCCCGTGTTATATTACCGAAAATAGAATTACCTAAATTTACCGGAGATGAAGCTACATGGGAACCATTTTTTGAATTATTCAATTCATTGATTCACGAAAACGATTCTCTTCCTTCAATACAGAAGTTTCATTATTTGCGTTTGTCCTTGCAAGGCAACGCACTTAAACTCATCCAAGAGCTTACGTTGACAAATGAAAATTATGAAGTAGCTTTGGCACTTCTCAGAGATCGGTTTGGGAACACTCGTTTAAAAACTCAACGTCACATACAGGGTTTATTCAATTTACCTATTGTTCAAGCTGATAATCTTGCCTCGCTTCGTAATCTGATCGATGCTGCAGAACTTCATATTCGTGCGCTTGCAAATTTGGACCAACCAGTTGACCATTGGGATCTATTTTTGATTCATCTCATTTCTGTTAAATTAGACACTAAAACTTTAAAAGATTGGGAAGCAGATCTGTCGCAACATTCATTGTGTACCTATGAAGCTATTATTAAATTCTTAAAGGGGAAACGCCAAATTCTCTCTGCTGTAGCCAGCCAAAAGAGTAGCTCCACCTTCAAACCTCCATCTAATAGTAAGGACATCAGCCCCACTCAGAGAGTACTAAGGTCACATGCCTTTTCTACCAATATTCGGTCTTCCAATCAAGCACAAGCTTGTGTTTTGTGTCAACAACCACATAACTTGTACCAATGCGCTCAATTTAAATCTTTATCTGTGGATGAAAGACGCAAATTAATTACCACCCACAAGCACTGCTTTAATTGTCTATCAGGGACACATATGATAAGCAATTGTCATTCTGAACGGTTATGTTTTCACTGCAAAGCAAAGCATCATACTCTCCTGCATAGGCATGAAAGATCGCGGTCATCAGCAACCAATAGTTCATCTGCTAAATCTCATTCTGAGACTTTGCCGAATAACGCTCAGTCTTTTACTCAAAGCTCTGTTTCGTTCAGTAAAACTCAAGTTTTATTGTCCACTGTCCAAATTCTAGTGAAGAATGTTCACGGAAAATGGGTTTCTGTAAGGGGATTGTTAGATAATGCTGCAACTAACAATTTTATCAGTGAATCGCTAGTTCGCAAGTTAGGTCTACAAATATGCCCTACTTCTATAGAAGTTACAGGAATTAATGGTTCCAAATCGCAATCTCTGAGTTATGCTAAAGTGGATGTAAAAGATTCCAATAATCTCGGCATTCATTTAAATTTAGATTTTTAAATTATCAATTCCATAGGTAATGACACCCCCATTACTTCTTTTCAAGTCCAGGGTTGGAATATTCCGCATCATTTGCAACTTGCAGATCCGAATTTCAACAGAGCTTCATATGTAGAAATTCTTTTAAGTGCCAGCATTTTTTGGCAATGTCTACATCCGGAAAAGGTTAAAGTTGCCCGTGATGTTTTCTTTCGTAGAACTGATTTCGGTTGGATTGCCACTGGGCAAATATACCGCAACCCGGTTCAACAAAAATCTCATTGTTATTTTGTTGGTGCTGATTTAAATCAAGAATTAATTAAGTTCTGGGACATTGAGGATATTCAAGTCACCTCACCTCATTCTCGCAATAATGAGATCTGTGAAACACACTACGTAGAAACCACTGTTCGCACTACTGAAGGCAGATTCGTGGTTACTCTTCCTCGCATTTTTAACCCTCCTGTCATTACAGAATCACATTCCAGAGCTCTCAAAGCCTTATTCGCAATTGAAAATCGCTTTAAAAAGGATGCTCTCTTAAAAACTCAGTATACTTCCTTCATGGAAGAATACGAATCAGCGAATCACATGGAAGTAGTTCCAAAATCTGAAGAAACTAGTAATCCTCCGAAAGAAATAGTATATCTTAATCATCATCCGGTTTGGAAAAATTCTTCCACCCGAGAACAGATAAGAGTGGTTTTTAATGGGTCATCTCCAGATGCTAATGGTGTTTCTCTCAATGACACTCTGCATTCTGGACCCGCTATTCAGACAGATCTTACTTCAGTTTTACTTAACTTTCGTCTATTCCCCATTGCTGTCCTTGCTGACATCAAGCAAATGTATAGGCAAATTCTAGTAAATTCAGAACAACGTGATTTGCAAAGAATTTTGTGGCGAGACGACAATGCAAAACCTATGAAAATATTTCGTTTAAGAACAGTGACATACGGTCTTAAGCCGTCTGCCTTTCTCGCAATACGATCTCTTCACATGTTGGCCGAACAAGATGGTCATCTTTTTCATCCTCTAGCTTCTGAAGTTTTGAAAACTGCATTTTATGTAGATGATTTTCTGTTTCCTTTCCTAGTATCTCTGACGCACTTCTTGTTTGTGAAGATTTAAACTCTCTTCTTTCTGGTGGTGGGTTTACCCTTCATAAGTGGAACTCGAACTCAACCGAATTTTTATCTAACTTTTCACAAGTAACTCCTGTTGACAAATGTGTTGCGCTTCCTACTGAGGAATCAGCTATTAAAACCATGGGTGTTTTTTGGTCTCCTTCTTCAGATACCTTTTCCTATCAGGTACACTTATCTGAGTTTCACCCTCAAACGAAAAGGCAATTATTATCAGAAATAGCAAAAGTTTTTGATCCCTTGCAGTACATTGCTCCGGTGGTTATTACTGCAAAAATTTTCTTACAAAAACTTTGGTCATTGAAAGTTGGTTGGGATGAAAAGGTACCCTCCCCCCTTTTGGATGAGTGGTTAAAATACCGCAAGAGTTTGTTAGATCTTTCTCAAATTTCTATTCCCCGCACTTTAATTTCGGACCTTTCATGTCAGTATTTCGATTTGCACGTATTTGCAGATAGTTCTGAAAAGGCATACGGTTGCTGCGCCTACTTAGTAGGCCGCTCTTCCAATACTTTACCCGGATTTTCCAATTTAATTTGCGCAAAATCAAAGGTAGCCCCACTCAAATCCATATCTTTGCCTAGATTGGAATTATGTTCTGCTGTAATGGCTGTGGAATTAGCCAGTAAATTAAAAATCAGTTTAAATTTGAAATTTTCGAGCACATGGTTTTGGAGTGATTCTTCCATCGTGTTAGCTTGGCTTTCAAAACCTTCTTCACATTGGACCACTTTTGTGGCTAATCGCGTTTCTAAAATACAAGAGTTGTCTCATTTTGACCAATGGAATCATGTTCCGGGGAAGGAAAACCCCGCTGATATAATTTCACGTGGCTGCTTGCCCAAGAAATTAATTTCTCTTAAATTATACTGGAATGGTCCGGCGTGGCTCAGTCAGGATTTCTCTTGTTGGCCTCGTTCATCTAATCCGCTCGCAGAAGATGTTCCTGATGCTCGCATTGTCACCGCTTCCCTTTTTCTAACTTCTATTGCTACTAGTCTTTTTCAGCGTTACTCTTCATTTAATAAATTAATTCGTGTGGTAGCATATTTATTTCAATGGAAATTTCTTGTTCTTGATGAGCCTGTGAAGCCGCAACCCTTTCTCACTAAAATGGAATTGGAATTTGCTACTCGTAGAATCTTGTTTCTTATGCAACAAGAAGTATTCTTTCTTGAGTATCAGACGCTTTTAAGCAAAAAAGCATTACCAAAGTCTAGTAGGCTGTTACCTCTCACCCCTTTTTTGGACCAAGATGGATTAATAAGAGTGGGGGGCAGGCTAGAATATTCTAGTTACTCAGATGAGAAAAAACATCCCATTATTCTCCCTTCTAGACATCCTATTACTACTCTCATCGTAAAGAAATTTCATTATCAGAATTTGCACGCTGGCACCCGCACTTTGCTTTGTTTAATTCGCGAGCAATATTGGCTCATTAACGGTGTTCATGAAGTTTCTTCTGTTATTCGGAAATGTATACCTTGTTTCAAATCTAAGCCCCCGCCAATCACGCAAATTATGGGAAACTTGCCATATTTTCGTTCCGAACCTAGTAAGCCTTTCGCCCTTACGGGTATCGATTATGCTGGTCCTTATGTCTATCAAGTTAATTCCCCTTTATCTAAGCGAAAGTTGTTAGGTAAACTTTATATTTCTTTATTTGTGTGCATGGTGACAGGAGCCATTCACCTTGAGTTGGTTACAAGTGCTTCTACTCCTTATTTTATAGCAGCCTTTTCTAGATTTGCCGCTAGAAGGGGTGTTCCCTCCGAGGGTTTTTCAGATAACGCAAAAATTTTTGTTAGTACTTTTGATCTTTGGAAAACTGCGCTTACCTCCCCTTCTGCTAAGGAACAGTTTTCTAATTTTTCTCATGCTAAGGGATTCAAATGGCATTTCACTCCCCCTTACGCCCCCCATCATGGTGGTCGTTGGGAATCTTGCATAAAGCTCACGAAGAGACAGCTGAAGAAATCCCTTGGTTCAGCCATCCTTTCCTATGAGGAATTCAATTCCTTAATTATTCAGGTTGAGGGTATCGTAAATTCTAGGCCGCTCACGCCTTTGTCTAACGATCCTAAAGATCTTCTTCCCTTAACACCTGGTCATTTTTTAATAGGCTGTTCTTTAGCTTCTACGCCTCCTTTGCTGAGTCGACGCTGTAATCTCGGGTTGCCTATTTTCTGGAGAAAGTTAGAATCTTTGCGAAACTCCTTTTGGCGCCGTTGGAAGCTGGAGTATCTCGGCTCACTTAACAGGAGAGAGAGGTGGCGGCTTTCCCAGCCTGATGTGCGAGTGGGAGATATGGTTCTTTTGCGAGATCCAAGTCCCCCTCTCGTATGGAATATTGGTAGGGTAACTCACTGCCATCTAGGTCGTGATAGGCATGTGAGAGTTGTAGATGTTCTCACTAGTAAAGGAGTCTATACTAGACCAATTTCTATGGTTGCTATTTTGCCTGTTGAGGCTTAGTGTCATCCTCTTTCATTGTTGTTCATGTTTTTTCCAGATGATTCTTTGATTGTTTTCTTTCGGGGGTCTCGGAGCATGATCACTTTCGTGATGTTTTTAATGTGTTTTTTTTCTTATGCCGCATTTGTCGGTCAAATGCTTTGAGACCACCGAACTATTAATGTATTTAATCACATTTATGTTTATAATATATCATGTAATTCTCGAGTGATTACTCGTAACAAACAAAATTTCTAAGACACATACCTCAGCCTGTTCATAGATGTTGACTCTCCGAGCCACAAGTTCACTACTGCAAGGTGTTGCTTCTCGCTAGCCGCTACGTGAAGGACTGTCGTCACATCTCCGCTTTGGCCAATCAGTCGCCGCCAGTCAGTGGGATTTCTCGATTGTTCTACGCCCTATTTAAGCAGCGGTTCTCCTCTTCAAGATCCAGATCCAGTACGACAGTACCGCATTACCTCACCACTTCATGGTGTCTTCCAAAGCTTCGTTCCATGGGGCAAATACCTGACGGTATGCTTCTACAGTAAGACGGTGTACTCAGCACGTCACACCGATACACTGGAGATTACTACGCATCAATGTCACAACTAGATGAGCTGTTGCAAGGCTCAGATTACAGTTCTCACCGCTACGCAAGATGAAAGCTTGCTTGTTACTTTCGCTCTTCAGTGATATACAAAAAATGTACTTTGGTTCTAAAGAGGAAACTTTCTTCAAGCCGATACTTTATTTCGAGATGCTGGACATCACAATCACAAAGTATAGCGTTCTTAAACTACAAACTACAACTGCCAAACCAGCAAGCTCTGGCCACGGCCGACCTGCAGCACTGAAACCTCTCTAGTCAACATAAATAGCAACGGAAGATAAGTTACATTCTTTTATTCTCTATTTTATCTTCTATGTTTTAAATGGTTTTAATATTGCTTGCAAGTGCAATTATTTCCAAAAAATAGTGTGTCTTTCAAATGAACTCTTGTAAATAGCACCAAGTTGTGCCAACCTACTAATTTTTAAACCCAAGGGGTTTCCAGTAATGTATAGTATTTATCACTTGTTTCAAACAACAAATAAAGTTTATATTATATTAATGCTTAAATGTTCAGTGTTAAATTTAAACTTAAAGTTGAGGATAAAGAACCAGGCCGCACTCCCCTAGCCCAAAATATTCAGTCTAATAGCTCCTTTCACAGTAGTTATTTTGTCCAGGCATTTGCCTGATGCTTTCTCCCGTTTATGAGAACGAACTTGGGCTGTTCTTCACATAACCATTGATGAATGGTCTTCAAGGAGTTGATAGTAGGCGATACTAGCGCAGCATGGTGAGTGAGAAAGTAGACGAAGTTCTCTTGCTCACGGAGAAGATAGCTGGCGATGGTAACGAGATCTGGTGGCCGGATGGATAAGTAAATCCTCTTGCACCAGGAAGAATTGAGGAGCTTCAGAGATTCGCTGCTAGATGACGCTAGGTGGGTCATGGAAGATATATATCTAGAACAGACTCACAAAAGACATAAGCGACAAGACCACCAAAGAGAAAATAGAAGATCACTGTTGGTGTTTGATAAAAAGGAAGGAATGAATATGCAAGAGCATTAAAAATTATTCTCTCATACCGTGTATTCCAAGAATACACCATACTGGGAGGAGAAAAACACCAACAGAGAACAAATAAGCAGTTAAACATTTAAAGGTAATGGAGCGATCAAAGACAGTGGTCTTGAGATCGGAGCATTACTGGTCAAGACTCTGACCACCCTGACTCTCCCATCCCTTCCAGGATAACACTCGGTCACTCTACCAGAAATCCAGACCAGGGGAGGAGAAACATCCCTAACCAAGACCAAGTCCCCCACTTTGATGTCGGGACTGGAAAGAAACCACTTCTGTCTCCGTTGCAAGGAAGTTAAATATTCCAAGTTCCACCTCTTCCAAAAGGAATTGCGGAGGGCTTCAAGTTTACGCCAAGCAATAGGTAAATTAGAATCCCTATAAGAGCTGGAAAGTGGAGGAGGGGCAGAGAGAGAAGGGCCTATAAGGAAGTGACCAGGTGTGAGTGGAAGTAGGTTATCAGGGTCAATGGAAAGCGGAATTAAAGGACGAGAATTAACAACACCTTCAATCACAAAATAGCTAGAAGCTGCGGGAAATATAGCTCTAGTAAAGATTGCGATAAGATGCGAAAGGAGAATTAACAAGTTTAAACAAAGCGTATAGAAACAAGTAAATCTTTTAAGGATAAGAATATACCAAATAAACAAAGGAACTATGCGAGTAGGAGGCAAGAACGCCATAGGTAACAACAATCTAGTAGCCATAAACAATAACCTTAAGTTATAATAAGTATCAAAGGGGTTAATCAGAAAAATACTTAAGTCAGCGAGAAACGTGACATGACAAGCATAAATACAAAAACACATTGAATGTGACGACGAGAAAAAACAAGTTTGTTCATCAATGAACAATAAGATTGCAAAATATGTAAGCAAGGAGCAATACGTGAGCGCGTGAAAAATACGCAACGATGTTATGAAACAAGAATCGAAGCAGTTGTACGATACGAGCGTGAGTAAGTGGGAGATATAAGCATGAAAGACCTTGACCCACATAGTACAGCGAGATAAGGAATATAAATAGCTGAAAGAGTCCTTGAGCGGAACAAGTTTATTTTGGTAACGAGGAGAGCAGCTTCTGAACTTACAGAAGCAACTCGCAAGACAATGGTTGGCAGTCAGCCAGAGTTGAGATAAGGGAAATTTGCTCTGACCTTTGGCAAGCATACAGGAAATAAACGACAGATTGGCGTTATCCGAGCTTGTATACAAACAAGATTGAAAAACAAGCAGTTCGAAATAAACAAACAACACAAGTGAAATCAGCTGAGACTTAAAGCGGATATTCAGGTTAGACGGCATGCAGTCATTCGTGGCTTGGACGTGAAGAAACAATTTAAAGACATATGAAATAAAGTAGGATATCAATTTCGCATGATTTTGAGGATCACGGAATCCGACAATTTTCAACAGAAAAAAGCTTAATTCTTCCGAAAAAAGAAGAGAAGCTGGGACATTGATAAGGAGTTTATGCGTAAGAATAGTTATTCTAGATGCTAGAGAATTCAGATTTTCAAGCGGTTTCATGAGCGGCTTCCAATTGTGAGGAAGGGGGGAGGAGCCGGCCGTGGCCATCCTTCTAAATAGCGAAAGAAGTGAAACATGGCTTACAGCGAAGTGATGTGACTGATAGCCATGGTTTTACACAAGGGGAAGATAGTTTTCGATAGAGAGTTTAAGCAATTACCTGCTATAAAAATGACATGAGAAGGTAAACAAAGTAACCCAAGGCGAGGCGAACTTGAATTGCTATTTTGTGCAGAAATAAGGCAAAATCATTTAATCAACTTACAAAGGTGGCGTAGTTGTTCACGATGAGACATCGTTTCGGCAAGTGTTTTTCAAAAGTATCGAGATCGAAAACATAGGCGTTCTCTATTTCAGAAAAGGGATTTATATCAGCTGTAACAAAATGACATTGCGATTTGGTTTGAAGACTGGGATGTTGGATTTCTGAAAAGTACATCAATGGGACCTTGCGCATTAAACTGAGGATCAGCTAACCTTAAGTGCGAAGGAATCCTTAAACCGGAAGTATTAATAGAGCTGCTAGGAGTGTCCTTGCCAATACTGGTAAGAATGAGACAGTTTAAGTTAAGATTGGTGTTTCTTTGACAAATGTCTCTGATTTTCAATTTTGAAGACTGCAAGGCTTGAGTTTTCAAATTGTCAATGCCAGATACATTGATGGAAGTATGTGATGACGAAAGACCTAGTTTTTTAATTAACGATCGCGAAACAAAATTGTGAGTTGAAGCGGAATCGAGAAGACCGCGGGTTCGAAACCAATTTCCAAATTTATCTTGGATTTCGAATTGTACAGTGGACAAAAGGACTTGCGCACTGTGAGAAGTTTCGGCGTTAGAAATGCAGGAAGAAGCATTAGTTTGTTCGGAGCTGCTCTGCATGGAATTTGAAGAAGCGGGTACTGATGACCTCGATTTATCATGAACGTGCAATAAAGAATGATGCGGTTTTTTGCAATGAAAACAGAGGTTGGAAGACGTACAGTTTGAAGAAGAATGCTTAGGTGACAAGCAGTTGAAGCAATATTTACTATTGAAGACAAACTTCTTTCTGTCTTCAACAGACAATTCTTTAAAAGATTTGCACGAGTACAAAGTGTGAAACTGTTTACAGAGCGTGCATTTTAAAGATTTGTTGAGCGGCCTGATATGTTCTCTTGGATGATTGAAAGAAGCAGAACGGGTTTGCTTGTTCTCGACAGATGGGGGCTGATGACCCTTTGAAGAAGCAAGTTTTTTCTCAAAAATGTGACACTGATGACTCGTTTAGACATTTTCGCACTGAAATGAGAGTGCTATAAGGACTTGGCACCGGCTGTTGAGAAACGAGATGAGGTGTTCGAACGAGTATTCCTCCTTGCGAGCGAGTTCGATCTCCCTAGCCTTTAGTGTCGAAAAATCGAATCTGGATGTAGCTAGATGAATAAGGATGGTGTCCCACGTTTGGACTGGCTGATTAAGTTGATATAATGCTCTAACATTTAATTGCATAGAGTCTAACAGGTCTCTTAAAGAGGTGACGTCATTAGGTTTGACGGCTGGCAGGTTGAACAGACAGCGGATGTGGCGAGCTACACTCAAACGTAAATTGCCATATCTCTCTTTAAGGAGATTAAAGGCGATGTGGTAGTTATCTGCGCATAAAGGCAGTGACTAAACCAAGGCCAAGGCCTCGCCTTCCAAGGACGCACGCAGGAAATAGAACTTATGAATGTCGACAACGCCTGAGTTTTCATGAATAAGTGAGCAGTAAAGTTCGTAAAAAGAATACCATTCACCTTCCTGGCCTGAGAAGTGAGGTAGGCTTATCTTTGGAAGTAACGGTTTCGGTTTATCCTTGTGAACTGAAGCGGGTGCGAACTGGGCCGGATTGATGACCCTAGTGTCCGGTTCTGAGATATTGCGGATCAGTTGGTGGGCCTTTGCGATCCCTTCAAAATACAAGGGTTCAACCTCGTCCCGATCCGATTGAAGTTCTGGGCAAGCGGATTCAATCTCGGTTTGAATTTGATCGTAATAATCATAAGACCGTTCGTACAACTTAAGGCGTTGTGTCAAGATGTCTAGATCACTCTCGGCGGGATTTAATTTGTTGATGAAATTTCTGAATCTGGTGAGTTGCCCTTTATAGGAAGAACGTCTAGCAATGAGAGTTTCATCTTTTTCAGTAGGAGCCATGACAAAGAAAATAGATTAAAATACAACTTACGAAAGTGTGGAACCTTGGAAATGCTGTCAGGCTGGCAGAAGCAAATAAGTAGAAAGAGCGGGACACACCAAAGGAGACAGGAGCGGCCTCTTTCCCCTTCACAGGCTTTGCACGATGTAGTTATAGCTGAAAGATTCAAAGCAGGTATTAATAATTTGCAAGGTATTGTCAAATAACCTCTGCAAAGGAACAACAAATGAACTCTCCCGGGTTTCTGGGACCAACTCTTGGGTAGATTATTGGCTAAGGAATAACCTAACCACCAAGGGAAGATGATAAAGAAAAGGAGGTGGGTTTCGGACTGGAGAGAAAGGATAGAAAAATAGGATGAGAGTCCCACAAAAGTTGTAAATTTAACCTTAAATACACTCAAAGGCGGTTGCCACTGCAAATCCGCTCTAATACCTAAAGTGGGTACGGACTTGGTCGAAGCTAGCGGGAACCGCAGCTAAGACTTGGGCGGTTTGCCAGAGAATGGCTTTAGCGTATTCCCTCTCAAGCATGCATAAGACAACTATGGGGAAGGGTGATAGTCTGGCAAGACAAATAGTAACAGATTTATTGCGCATTAACGAGGGCATAAACCTAGGAAGAGTTAGGAAAGCCAGGATCTTGCCCTACTGTAGTATTTGCGAAGTGATAAATCCAAAAACAAATATTTAATTTATTTAACAAGGCAAAAGAAGTTGATAACTTTAACAAATATATATTTTCAATTTGGTTAACAATTTTGGGGTCACAGACCTCAGAAAACATTTAACTATGCGCCAGGCAATTAACAGTTGATTAGGTATTAAACCTTTATATTTATTAAAATCTTCATAAGATTTTAAAATGGGAAAAAATAGGGTGCAAAAATATAAAGACAATTAAAGTGATTAAAGTTAAACAGTAAATCGATTACAAGGAGTGTACATTAAGAAATTTCCAAGCACCTGCCTTAGAAAAATTTACAACTTCAAAATAACAAAAAAAGAGAAAAGGTAGAATGAAAAAGAAGTTCCTATAACTTCTTATATTTATGCCGAATTACTTTAATGATAATTATACAAAGAGGGCGGGTCACTTACTGTGAAACCTGAAGAGAAAGTCAAAAAGGAAGGTTCTAGACTTCCTATGGTTAAATAGGAATCACGAGACAAATGGGGCAAGTTTCCCTTTCGTGAACCCTAGAAATAACTCACTTTGATTTGAAAGAATTGTATTCCCTGATTATAAGGGAGAAACAATGTAAGCTTGAACCGTGTATAAAACACGTAGTTATGCAGAAATTAATTAATGAGATATGAGCAAAAGTGGGAGGGCACGTTTAGAGTGACACCTCATTGAAAAAGACCTAGAGTAAAATTTTTATTATGGTTTGTTAGTAAGGGGTTTAGGAAAGAGCAGCTGGAATGGAAGGTGAATGTTCATGGCCTTATTTATAATATTCGGACGAGCGCGACGCGGAAGAAATGCTGAAAGAACACTGTTTATCACTATAGTTTGTTGAATGGATGAAAAGTTCACTGTAGTAACAAGAAAGTTTATGGCAAAGAAAACTATTGCAATCGTGGAAAATGACTGGTTGCACTGGCTAGGCGAAAGTCTATTGCTTGAGAAAGTTGTGTATCACAATTAAATGCGCCGTAGAACATTCCAACGGTGGAAGAAATTTTAGCTATTGCAGTAATTGATAAGGAAGATTCCTCATTTTTAAATAGTATTCTCACAAGTGAGTGAAAAATACATGACGGCAAGACTTGTAGATAAAGTACAGAATCTGGAAGGTTCCAAAACGATCCAAGTAGAAGAATGGGGCCAAAGTTAATCCAGCGGTGGAAAGAGCTTAGTATTTTACAGACAGCGGGTATTAGATAATATCCCACGTGGTGAGAAGATCTCTCATTTAAATAGCTTAAGAAAAGCTACTTTCTATTAAGGTTGGCTTAGACAGACAAAGCCCAACATGGCAAATTCCGCGAAGAATGATTACCGCCCCAAATAAGTAATCTCACGCTGTCTATAAAATGATCAATAAAAGCATGTAGATAAAACTGATGAAGATGAGGTTAAAACCTTAAGTCTGTACTTATCTTGATTGCATGGCGAAGGTGAAGTTCCCTTTGACAGATCCTTAATGTGCCAACATGGCGTAAAATGTAGAGAGTGCCTCTTGGTTTGAGGAGACTGGCTCTAGTTGAGCCTTAACTGAGTCGACGGCCGGCGCACGAGTGAGACCTACTCAGCGAAGCACACAGGGACCAGGGAAGGGAAGAGAGTGGGGGTAGGAGACAAAAGGTATACATATCAGCATAACCAACATAAGAAAAAAAATGTTCTTCTTGATGAATGGTCTTCAAGGAGTTGATAGTAGGCGATACTAGCGCAGCATGGTGAGTGAGAAAGTAGACGAAGTTCTCTTGCTCGCGGAGAAGATAGCTGGCGATGGTAACGAGATCTGGTGGCTGGATGGATAAGTAAATCCTCTTGCACCAGGAAGAATTGAGGAGCTTCAGAGATTCGCTGCTAGATGACGCTAGGTGGGTCATGGAAGATATATATCTAGAACAGACTCACAAAAGACATAAGCGACATGACCACCAAAGAGAAAATAGAAGATCACTGTTGGTGTTTGATAAAAAGGAAGGAATGAATATGCAAGAGCTTAAAAATTATTCTCTCATAACGTGTATTCCAAGAATACACCACCATGGCATACCGTCTTCGTTCCTTCAACTTTATCCACCCAATCTGGACGTAAAATGGAGTTATATGAGACTCTCTTGGTACATTGAGAACAAACCGCAAGCAAGCATTTTGCATTCTTTTCAATTTTGTATTGAGGACCTCTCCCATATCATGGTAAATTATAGATCCACAGTCAAATATTGGTAATATCAAACTCTGTATCAGTATATTTCGTACATTTTGAGGCAAATAAAAGCAAGTTCGCCTAATTTGATATAATGACGATGCAACCCTTTTCAGAATCATGTTTGTGTGATCCTGCCACGATAATTGAGAGTCAAAAATAACTCCCAGATTTCTTACTGCTGACCTGTACGGAACTGTTTGGGATGCACGCTGTAATGGTGGTACTGGGTCAGGTAGGGAACTGAGTAATTTGGTATAGCCGATGATGATCGGTTGCGTGTTTTCGTAGTTAAGTATTAGATTATGATCGAGTGCGTACTGAGATAGGCTTTGAATGTCACTGTTAATTAGGGCTACGTTCAAATGAATGGATTTCAGATCCGTGTGTAGATATAGCTGTAGGTCATCTGCGTACATATGTTGACAGAATTTAAGGACAGATGGAAGGTCATTTATATACACGGAGAACAGGAGTGGACCAAGTACTGAACCCTGCGGCACACCTGATGTTACTTCACACCATTCTGAAACATTGTCATCTACTAGGACTACTCTCTGACATCTGCCTGTTAGGTAAGACCTAAACCAGTTCGTTACTGACTTTGAAAGGCCTAGATATCTAAATTTAACTAGTAGGATCTCATGGTGAACTCTGTCAAAAGCTTGGCTGAAATCGAATAGAGATAATATAGTTATTTCCTTCCGGTCCATTGCAAGACGAATGTCGTCTGTGACTTTGATAAGGGCTGTCAGAGTACTAAGTTTTGTTTTATATCCAGATTGGTTCGGGTTTAGGATATTGTTGGAATTTATTTATCCATAAATCTGATCAAAAACAATCCGTTCTAACGCTTTCCCAATTCCACACAATATACTTATTGGTGTAAAGTCACCACAGTTTAAGGCGTTCGTGAATTTTGGTATTGCTTTGATGTTGGCTTTTTTCCATTGTGTCGGCTAAATACCCATTTGCAGGCTATAATTAAATATATGCAATAAAACTGGCATGAGGAGGTCCATATTCCTTTTCAATAGCGTAATAGATATATGATCTGGTCCTATGGCTTTTGACGTTTTCCTGAATATAGCTAAATGAATGTCCTCTGGATGATGAACCCGCTGAGCTATGGTTCATGTGATATTTTTTATGACAGAATATTCATGATGGGATGTTGTACCTTTGAACACACCCAGGAAGCCACGTGGAGCTGAGAGCTCACGCGATACTCTTTGAAGTAGCGTTGAATCGCACTTTTGACTTTGGTGAGAACTGCTAATTATTTACCTGAGATCTTATTAATTAATTTTATTCCTTCGCAAGACTCAGAATATTCCATTTCGTCATGCTGCATTATTAAAACGTTTTTGAGAATGTTATTTTAGCTTAAGGTAAGGTAATACCCTTGCAGATACGCAAATAGGAACGTAAGTAGTCGCTCAACGACTTCGTTTTGACGACCTACTTCCTTGAGACACCCAGTGCCTTGCACTACGTCTGGAGAATTCGCCCAGTACAGGCGTGTAATTGTTTTGTCCTGTGAGACATAGAAGAATATCCGCTTGTTAGCGTTGAATTGGTTATCAGGTGCCATCGTGCACTGGCATATTGGAAAATATTGGTATTTATGCACAGTAAGCCACAGAAACACATGTGGAACACCACATTTTAGTACCCACGTGTTTGTGGAGGGCCAAATGCCTTGTGGAAAATATACAGGTAAATGTGTTGCAATTACTTCAAATAACTGTGATTACGATTGTGTAACATATTTGGATTGCCAGAGTGAAGTTTTTATTTCCAAAACGACGTACATTTTACCGACGCTGTATGATAGAAAAGTAGCGTCGTTTAGCACGTGCAGAACCATAGAGCAGTGCTAGCTCGTGCATCTATTCACATCCACGAAATTAAGGCTGTGTTGTCAATTATTATCAAAGCCTACAATACCTACGACGAACATTATATCTTTGGAAAGTGAAAGAATGAACTTCATAATTTATTTCACCGTCAACGTGACCAGACTATTCCACACCATGGTTGAATCAGTCATCATGGGCTAATACCATCCTGGTATGAGGGTGATATTTCTACAAGAACTAGCATGATAGTGGAGCTTGCAGAACCAAGGACGAGAAGGAAGGAATCCAATATGCCATTTCCAGGCATGCCCAGCATACTCATGGAGTTGTCGACAGGGACGAACCGAACCCTGGTCTTTGGAGGAGTCCAGATGGGAATCCTGATGAGGATATTACCGTTCCAGAGATCCAGAGAGGAATTTGTACAACCCTGTTTATTGAATAGAGCTGAGTGATAGTTTTCCATGTCGTGAGTTTTTGACCATCCCTTCTCTTGTTCTAGTTCTGGTGGTATATTAGATTTAATGTAGTTTGTGAATCAACCACACTCTGTGTCAGCCATTTTTCTAGGTAGGGATTGTATCTAGTTTAATTTAATGTCATTTATTTCAGTATAGTGAGACACCCTCCGGTCTAACATTTTGGTTAACCCTGGTGCAGCTTGATGAACGTCGTAGAACGTCAAAGCCTATCTTTTGCTAGATGTGACCGTAGTAATTCGAGGCTATTTTGTCCAGCCCTGTTTGGGGTGATTTTTCAAGTCTTTGCTGACTTCAGTTATGACAATCAGATGTCATGGTTATTTCTTTGACTGTATTCTTTGCAGCCAGTTTTGATACACCCCTGACTTTCGTTAGAACAGTCGTATCAGTTAGGCAATCGACTGTAATTGCCAGTTTTGTAAATGCATTGTATTTTCATTTTGAGTAAGCTCAGAAGCTATTCTTGGTCAAGTTTGAACCTAACAATTAGAAGGAATGTTTCGTTGCCTAGCATCGAACTCAGTTCCCAACGTATCATTAAGCAGATCCTTGTATGGAACCTGCGCCACAATTATCATTTTTACTTGTGTCATGTAAGACACGTTTTTATTTAATGTTGTACTAGCAACTATTGAATTGTATTTTGAGAGCTAAGAGCTCCAGAAATTGTAAGATTACTATCATTTAGACGTCTTTGGTAGAAACACGGTATTACATTATTCTATTCAGATTTATTGCGTGTTTTTTATACACGGACTCTTTAGAGGTTCATAACCCAAGGTAAAGTTTTTTATGAACAGGCCAGATGTATAGCTTTGTATTGATTAAATCGCCGGCCTTGAATAATGTGTGTTTTGTGTCGACTGAACGCAGGAATTTGGTAGCCTGCCGGTGACATAAACTGGTTTTGTAATCCAGTGGCCTTGAGAGCACGCTTCATTTGTTTGTGAGACGAGACGACTTAAACAAGAGACAGAGTACGAATTGTATTCGTTCTTTCTTTCATTGCTATTTAGCTTATGTAACCCAGTTTTCAACTCTGTCTCGGATCACATGTTTTATAGACTGCTTTTGTTAGTTGAGCGCACTTCTTGCGTGTACCGTTCTAACGTGTACGATTAGGTCAGGTTTTCTATAGTGAGTTGCAGGCGACCCTGTTAATGCAGGAATTTATTGTATGTAGGTACTTGTGATTACCTTGTCCGGGTGGGTTCCCGTTGACAAGATGTTATTGGAAGGTAACTGTTGTGGACAGGCCTATCCCAGAGTTATTGAATGCGAGCTTTGCGCCGCTGGTAACCCGTGTTATTGTGTGTCCGAGTTGTTATTGCTCGTTGATCTTATTCCGACTGTTGAGTCGAGGCTTTTGGGTGGAGAATGATCTCAGTGTAGACACTCCGTGCCCGAGCTATTGTCAGTATTATTCGCCATAAACCAACGATAAACCTAAACCTACATCTTAATAATAAAACGCATAACTTTGTAAAACAAAAGCTAACTAATGAATTCTTTCTATCTAACTTTGTTCTGTTGCATTTTGGAACTGTTGACATAGCCGTGCAGTTGAAGGTAATATTTCCTTGTGTGGAAATGACTAGGACAATTGACACTTTTGTAGCGACCTGAAGCATGCGCGAACCTAGAGTTCGTAGCTTGTGGAGCTCAGGCCATGCGATGTCAGACGTGGTCTCAACTACGCATTCGTCACCGTAATTACACACATCAGATGACTATGGCTTACAAAGAGTAAACCAAGGTGTAGGCAGGAATTAATAAAGATTTGTGTCTATTTCATTACTTATTTATGATGTACTAGAGTGTATATCCTACATGTTACCTTATTGTGTGCTGATAGCACGTAGTTATTAAGAATAATTAAATGTTTTTCATGGCTGTACACTTAGATTTGTTGTAATTGTTTTCTGTTACGGACGTCATCGCCGTAAATTTTGTTATTCACTGTTAGGACTTAGCTAGATGATTAACGTTAAATGTAAATGTGGAGATGGTATCATCCTAACTTAGATTTGTTTTGCTACCCTGTTAAATGTAAATTCTGATATTAGCTTAATCTTGTAAATTGAACTAGGGACTTGCGTCGTACCATTTTCCAAGTGTGGCTGTTGTTGCTTTATTATTGTGAGTTAGATCTTGCGCGAGGGGTTTTCAGTAACTTCTCAGGTAGGGACCTGCTATTTATTTTCTTTTGTTTATTAGCTTGCGGACTAGCCGATTATAACCCTCCGAACTAGGCTAGGGGCTTGCGAATTTTAATAAATTTTCACGGTGTTTTACTTAAGTCTGGATTTTAATTTCTCAGTCTAGTTTTTAAGGTGAACCTTTCCTTAGGCAGTCTATGACCATCGTCACCATGTACCACGATCCCTGTGGACTACGGACTCTCGTGCCGCTTAGCCTATTTGGAAGTTCACCTGATCCTCACGGTAATTTTAATCGACTTATGGGATGTTAGAGAAGTCATCGTGGTTGTTGACTCGACTAATCGTCTCATAAAATGGCGCCCAACTCATGTGCCGACGTTAACGTGGTGACCGTCGGTACCATGTTACTTTGGAGGATCTTAATGTTGATTAATGGTAAATTGACAGGACTGGGACGAACTTAGAAAGTCGTACTGCAGATCAATTGACCGCATGGCATTCATGTTTGATAGAAGTCCATAGGGTGATGCTTTAGTGTTAGATAAATGATGGATAGGGTTTTCTTTGATGATGCCTCATCCTGAGTAAATGTAATACTTTGCTTAGCCCGTCGTTGTCTTTGTAAATGTAGAATCACTTAGTTTGCATACTGCAGCTGTACTCGTGATATTTATATAAATGAAACAAGCTTTATACCACCAAGTAACTAATCATAGCTGTAAGTTCTAGTAGAAATTGATCCCTCACTTTCTCATATATATTTCTTGTCAAATGGATGAGAAAACGATTCGTCGCGTGTTTGGAGAGATGATGGCAGGTGTGAATGCTAATCTCCAACAGATTACTGCTGACTTAGGTCAGAACACTCAATCTATAAACAATGTTAGTGGTCATGTAGACCAAGTAAGACAGGACGTTCACAATATTAGACTAGATTTAGAGGTAAACACCCAATCTATGAACAATGTTAGTGCTCATGTAGACCAAGTAAGACAGGACTTGGAAGTAAACACACAATCTATAAACAATGTTAGTGGGCATGTAGACCAAATAAGATTAGATTTAGAGGTAAATACTCAATCTGTTAATAGTGTCAGGACTGATTTAACCCAAGTCAGGGCTGATATGGACGCATTTAGGGTCGAAGCCAGAAATGATCTCGCGGCAGGTTTAGCGGCAGTTAGGATTGATGTCATACGACACCATCAAGAGGCTAACCAGCGTGTAGATTGCCTGACAGACCAAATGAATAGAGCTAGGGAGGATGTGCAAAGCCGACTAGAGGAGCACACGGCTCAAATTCAAACCACCATAAATAGAGTCCAGATAGACATGAAAGCTGACCTGGAACACACTCGGGAAGAATTCGGGACTCGATTGACGCACGTCGAGGGATTCATGGACACGGTAAAGAAGGACATGACAACCATGAATATCGGATTAGTTCTCATGAGAGGAGCTGCAAATGCTGTGAACAACAATGTTAGGACGATCATTGACGGCATGTTAGAGGTCAGAGACGAACTGAACGTTAACAGGAGAAACATTTCTGAACTAACGGAAACCGTAGCAAGCCTACGCGAAACAGTGAATGTTCATCATGAGGAACATAACATTGACCTCATGTTATTAAGAGGGGACCTTAACGAACATAAGACCATAGTAGAGGCTAAGGTAGCCGAGGTCAAAGACAACATGTCAAGAGTCGAGGGAGAGATCGATTCTTTGCAAAAGCGATTGGAGGAGGTCACAGTAAATGAAAGGTTAGACCTTAGCCATAACCTTAGAACGGCCATACGCGAGGTAGACGCGAACCTCAAGGGAAAGGTTGATAGAATCGAATTACAATTGAATGACTTAGGCAACAAAGTCGCGGCCAGAGCTATTCAAGGACTTGAAGGCATAGAAAGACGTCTTGACACACTCGAAACGACTCCTAGGGAGAGACACTTACACTCACAAGTGGGAGAATCTCAGGAGACGCCCGTTTCTCAATCTGAAGGAATGATGCCAACTCATTTTCAGCCCAGCGCACCTACAGAACCACAACCTTTACAATTCACTGGTTCAGCGCCGAGCCAGGTTTTGAACTTTAACGCCCATACTTTTCGACCAGCACCAAGTCAACCTAATAATGAGATAAATACACCTACGCATGACTATACGCAGAACACATTTAGACCCGCGCATGCGCAGGGAAATGTGACGATAATACGTTCGAGAGAGGAGCAACCAGCTCGCTTCTCCGGAACTGGAAGCGGTGTTACTCCAGTGGAATTTCTAGCCAATGTCGAAAGCTATCTGAGAGATACGATGGTAACTCCAGAGAGGGAACTTAGAGAGAACGTTTGCTTGAGGGACAAGCCAGTATCTGGTTTAGAGCATTTAGATACTCGTTTACAGGCTACCAGGACTTTAAGGAAGCATTACTAAGAACGTATTGGTCGCGTGACATTCAGCAGAGCATCCGAGCTGAAATGTATACTCGTAGATACAGCTCGAATACGCCTACTCGTTATGCGAACTACTTTGCTATACAGCTTGCGAAGCTTCGTTGTCTTCAGCCTCCGTTGTCTGAACAGGATTTAGTTAACACCATTGTTTGGCAGTACCCTGCGGACGTACAACGTGTTTTGATCGCTGCAGGGGCATCCACGTTTCAACAATGTGACTAGATTCTGCGACGCCTGGATGCGAACACGGAACAGTTCCCGACACACCGTCAGCAGAAGGCTGACAGACGCGAGGAAAGACACATAAACTTGACCACTGTGGATAAAGTAAGCCAGACTCCGCAACAAACGCAAACACCAGAGAGTTCTGAGCATCGTAATGATAACTACAACTATCGTAGGAGGGAATGGAACAACGCTCCATATGCTCGTGATCGACAAGATGACCGTCGTAGTCATTGGGATCGGAGATTCGACCGAGGGACGAATGATAACCAACGTCACGAAAATTACCACCGCGGGAATAACGGAAGAAACCAACAGCATGGAAGTATCCGAAGGGACTATCTATACGCTAGAGGATATAACCGAGATCGAGACCCTAGATACCAGCCAGACAGGGATTGGAAAGGGAGAGCACGGGAGAGCCGTGAATACCTCCAACAATTAAGAGAGCTGCAAATCCAAGAAGAGGGAGAACGGAGCCCAACTTCGAGGGAAAATAGAAATTCGGCGCAGGAGACGGAGCACAACCAGCCCAGTACTTCTCGCCAGGATAATAATAAAAAAACGCCGAAAAATTAACAGATTCTTGTCAGGTTGAGCACCGAGTAACGGCTACCATATTACTTGTTGGACGAACGACGAACGACGAACCACAATTATGAGTTGACCCGTCTGCCCAAGATAGTAGCCACTTTGAACGAAGTCAACGTAGTCATTCTCATTGATACTGGGGCAATGATTAGTGTTGTTTCCGCCGATTGCCATGCCAGATTAAAGGCCTACTCTGACGTGACAGAGCTGCATGTTTCAGCTGTAAGAGTCAGAGGTGTCATACCTGACCGGGTTGTGACGTGCAAAATCCAGATTCTTTGTACTCTGAAGATTTCAAATCATGTGTATTTGCACGAATTTCTTGTAATGAAGGGCTTGCATCATGACGCCATACTAGGCGCAGACTTCATTAGAAAATGTGATGGTATCATTGACATGGGCCGTAACACGGTAGAGTTCAAGCCGAACGAACCCATTCAGATGAACCTAGTTGAAGAAGAACCGGAATTCCTATCCGAAGTCGACGTAGTCAAAAACTCGAATGGCAAGGAAATTGACGAGACACTCGATGCCGACGAAGAGGCAGAATCATTATCAGCACCCACACGAGAGAATCTTGATATAATATTGAACGAATACAGGGACATATTCGACACCACACCTGGTGAGATATTAGACTACGAGTACGACCTTGTGCTACTGGATGATTCCCCATTCCAGAAGAGAATTTACCCGATTGCTGAGAAACATCGTGAAGAAGCTGCTAAGAAGATCCATGAGATGGAAGCAGCAGGCACAATCAAGAAATCACCGACTCCTTTCTTGAATCCCATAACGCCTGTGGTTAAGGTAGATGGAAGCTTGAGACTTTGTCTCGACACCAGAGCCTTGAATGAACGCCTAGCTCCTGAGCACGACAGACCGCCAAGATTAGGGACATTCTCAAGAAGTTCAAAGGAAAAAGGATATTTTCATCATTGGACTTGGTTCAGTCTTATTACCATATCAGATTATGTGAGCATACTGAGAAATATACTGGATTCCTGTTTGATCAGACTACTTACGTCTTTCGAAAACTACCATTTGGATTGAAAAATGCCGGAGCCGCATTAATCAGAGCACTTGATGCCAAGCTGACTCCTGAAGTGAAGCAGAGAGTGATATGTTATGTGGATGACATAATCATAGCTTCAGAAACAGAAGAAGAGCATTTAAAGACATTGCGCCTTGTTTCTGAGAATCTACGACAGGCGAATTTTAAGGTCAAATTTGACAAGTGTCGATTCTTTCAGGAAGAAGTGAAATTCGTAGGACACATAATCAATGGAGAAGGATATAGACCAAATCCGGCAAAGATTAGAACTTTTGCTGCATTTCCCACGCCAACCCGTGTGAAACACGTGAGACAATTCTTAGGAATTCTCCAATTCTTTGCTGCTCATTGTGAGAAGTATTCCGAGACTGTCGCACCTCTGCAAGGATTACTGAAAAAGAACTGCAGGTGGAACTGGAATGATGAATGCGAGATAGCTTTCAGGAGAGCTAAACAGATGCTAGTGGACTCAATTCAGTTAGAATATCCAGATTATTCTCGGAAATTTACTCTAGAAACTGATGCATCTGCCATTGGTATAGGAGCCATTTTACTGCAGGAGGATGATGAAAAGAAACGTCATTACATCGCTTTCTTAAGCCGAAGTTTAAGAGCACATGAATCTCACTACTTCATGACCGAGATAGAAGCACTTGCAATAGTTTAGGCACTTGAATACTGGCAGAAACTTCTGTTAGGCCAGAGGATTATTGTGAGGACCGATCACCATGCACTGACCTTCATCTTAAGAACAAGACTGGCAAGCGACAGGATCACACGTTGGACGCTGTTTCTCCAACAGTTCGATTTGGAAATAGTTTATCGACCAGGCAGAGAGAATGTGTTGGCCGACATCCTCAGCCGGAATCCTGAAGCTACTGTTAATGCCATAGACATCGAGGGAGAATGCGAGGAACACCTTCGCCGACTTCGTCATCTACCCGAAGGTCAGCGACGTGAGGAGGAATTCAGGCACATTATCCGTTTCCTGGAACGAAGAATGGATCCACAGGATGCTCATTATGCGAGAATTGCTGCTGTTGCAGATAATTACCTGATTTATCATCGTGTATTATACAAGTTTGTGGACGAGGACCACACTCAACTGCGTGCAGTTATTCCTAGGAGATACCAAGAATCTGTCATTCTTATGGTTCATCTATCCATTGGTCATGGTGGAACAGACAAAACCATTGCATCCATCAAAGAGTCTTTTACATGGAAAGGGTTAGGAGCCTCCGTTAGACAGTGTTTACGTGCTTGCGACGCATGCCAGCGGAACAAGTACACGTCACACTTGTTGAAGGAACAACCTAGACCAATACTCCCAACTCAACCTTGAGAGTTATACGCACAGGACCTGTACGGCCCAATACCTAAGGCTCGTCGTGGGAATCGATACATCGTTGTAACGATTGATGTGTTCACGAAATATACGATGCTTCATCCGATTCAAAAAGCCACTGCACATCAGATTATTCAGAGGATTAGACGTCAAGTGATACCGGAGGCAGGAAAGCTACAATTCTTGTTGACTGATCACGGATCACAGTACACCTCAGCAGAATTTGCCAATGCTATGAATGAGCTTGAAATAGGTCATGTTTTATCATCTATTCGTCATCCAGAGAGCAACCCAGAAGAATGCGTGATGTCTATTATCGCAAAATTCTGTCGACTATATTGTCAAGAAGAACACTGGCGATGGACTGAAGTCCTAGTCACTATGGCAAAGTGTATTAAATCAACAGTCCATGAGAGCACTGGTCAAATACCTATGGTTTTTCATTTGAACCAGATGACGCTGAGAATATGGGACCGTGTGATTGTAAATCCACCTTGTTTACAACCATCACATGCCAGCAGACTTTTAGCTGCAAGGGAAACTATGGACAGACAAGCTGCCAAGCGCTTGAGAAGAACTAGACGCCAGAGATTTAGAGAACCACTAGTTGAGGGAGACCTTATCCTCATAAGGAGACCCGGAATCTCAAGTCCAATAGACCGCATATATGGGAAATTTCTATCCTTATATTATGGCCCTAGTCGTATCCGACAGCCTTTGAACAATGGAAGTTATGTAGTAGAAGACATCAGGACAGGAGAGCGCATTGGAACCTTTAATGCAGCCAATCTGAAAAAAAATCACTCTTGAATGAATTTCAAGGCAAATAAAAATGTCGTCCCAACATTTTATTTGAAACGACGGAGAGGCAGATGAACCCGCTGAGCTATGGTTCATGTGATATTTTTTTATGACAGAATATTTATGATGGGATGTTGTACCTTTGAACACACCCAGGAAGCCACGTGGAGCTGAGAGCTCACGCGATACTCTTTGAAGTAGCGTTGAATCGCACTTTTGACTTTGGTGAGAACTGCTAATTATTTATCTGAGATCTTATTAATTAATTTTATTCCTTAGCAAGACTCAGAATATTCCATTTCGTCATGCTGCATTATTAAAACATTTTTGAGAATGTTATTTTAGCTTAAGGTAAGGTAATACCCTTGCAGATACGCAAATAGGAACGCAAGTAGTCGCTCAACGACTTCGTTTTGACGACCTACTTCCTTGAGACACCCAGTGCCTTGTACTACGTCTGGAGAATTCGCCCAGTACAGGCGTGTAATTGTTTTGTCCTGTGAGACATAGAAGAATATCCGCTTGTTAGCGTTGAATTGGTTATCAGGTGCCATCGTGCACTGGCATATTGGAAAATATTGGTATTTATGCACAATGAGCCACAGAAACACATTGAAGATAATTATTGGCAAGTATTAGTGAATTATATAATTGTACCGGAACACCACATTTTAGTACCCACGTGTTTGTGGAGGGCCAAATGACTTGTGGAAAATATACAGGTAAATGTGTTGCAATTACTTCAAATAACTGTGATTACGATTGTGTAACATATTTGGATTGCCAGAGTGAAGTTTTTATTTCCAAAACGACGTACATTTTACCGATGCTGTATGATAGAAAAGTAGCGTCGTTTAGCACGTGCAGAACCATAGAGCAGTGCTAGCTCGTGTATCTATTCACATCCACGAAATTAAGGCTGTGTTGTCAATTATTATCAAAGCCTACAATACCTACGACGAACATTATATCTTTGGAAAGTGAAAGAACGAAATTCATAATTTATTTCACCGTCAACGTGACCAGATTATTCCACACCATGGTTGAATCAGTCATCATGGGCTAATACCATCCTGGTATGAGGGTGATATTTCTACAAGAACTAGCATGATGGTGGAGTTTGCAGAACCAAGGACGAGAAGGAAGGAATCCAAGATGCCATTTCCAGGCATGTCCAGCATACTCATGGAGTTGTCGACAGGGACGAACCGAACCCTGGTCTTTGGAGGAGTCCAGATGGGAATCCTGATGAGGATATTACCGTTCCAGAGATCCAGAGAGGAATTTGTACAACCCTGTTTATTGAATAGAGCTGAGTGATAGTTTTCCATGTCGTGAGTTTTTGACCATCCCTTCTCTTGTACTAGTTCTGGTGGTATATTAGATTTAATGTAGTTTGTGAATCAACCACACTCTGTGTCAGCCATTTTTCTAGGTAAGGATTGTATCTAGTTTAATTTAATGTCATTTATTTCAGTATAGCGAGACACCCTCGGGTCTAACATTTTGGTTAACCCTGGTGCAGCTTGATGAACGTCGTAGAACGTCAAAGCCTATCTTTTGCTAGATGTGACCGTAGTCATTCGAGGCTATTTTGTCCAGCCCTGTTTGGGGTGATTTTTCAAGTCTTTGCTGACTTCAGTTATGACAATCAGATGTCATGGTTATTTCTTTGACTGTATTCTATGCAGCCAGTTTTGATACACCCCTGACTTTCGTTAGAACAGTCGTATCAGTTAGGCAATCGACTGTAATTGCCAGTTTTGTAAATACATTGTATTTTCATTTTGAATAAGCTCAGAAGCTATTCTTGGTCAAGTTTGAACCTAACAATTAGAAGGAATGTTTCGTTGCCTAGCATCGAACTCAGTTCCCAACGTATCATTAAGCAGATCCTTGTATGGAACCTGCGCCACAATTATCATTTTTACTTGTGTCATGTAAGACACGTTTTTATTTAATGTTGTACTAGCAACTATTGAATTGTATTTTGAGAGCTAAGAGCTCCAGAAATTGTAAGATTACTATCATTTAGACGTCTTTGGTAGAAAGACGGTATTAAAATATTCTATTCAGATTTATTGCGTGTTTTTTATACACGGACTCTTTAGAGGTTCATAACCCAAGGTAAAGTTTTTTATGAACAGGCCAGATGTATAGCTTTGTATTGATTAAATCGCCGGCCTTGAATAATGTGTGTTTTGTGTCGACTGAACGCAGGAATGTGGTAGCCTGCCGGTGACATAAACTGGTTTTGTAATCCAGTGGCCTTGAGAGCACGCTTCATTTGTTTGTGAGACGAGACGACTTTAACAAGAGACAGAGTACGAATTGTATTCGTTCTTTCTTTCATTGCTATTTAGCTTATGTAACCCAGTTTTCAACTCTGTCTCGGATCACATGTTTTATAGACTGCTTTTGTTAGTTGAGCGCACTTCTTGCGTGTACCGTTTTAACGTGTACGATTAGGTCAGGTTTTCTATAGTGAGTTGCAGGCGACCCTGTTAATGCAGGAATTTATTGTATGAAGGTACTTGTGATTACCTTGTCCGGGTGGGTTCCCGTTGACTAGATGTTATTGGAAGGTAACTGTTGTGGGCAGGCCTATCCCAGAGTTATTGAATTCGAGCTTTGCGCCGCTGGTAACCCGTGTTATTGTGTGCCCGAGTTGTTATTGCTCGTTGATCTTATTCCGACTGTTGAGTCGAGGCTTTTGGGTGGAGAATGATCTCAGTGTAGACACTCCGTGCCCGAGCTATTGTCAGTATTATTCGCCATAAACCAACGATAAACCTAAACCTACATCTTAATAATAAAACGCATAACTTTGTAAAACAAAAGCTAACTAATGAATTCTTTCTATCTAACTTTGTTCTGTTGCATTTTGGAACTGTTGACATAGCCGTGCAGTTGAAGGTAATATTTCCTTGTGTGGAAATGACTAGGTCAATTGACACTTTTGTAGCGACCTGAAGCATGCGCGAACCTAGAGTTCGTAGCTTGTGGAGCTCAGGCCATGCGATGTCAGACGTGGTCTCAACTACGCATTCGTCACCGTAATTACACACATCAGATGACTATGGCTTACAAAGAGTAAACCAAGGTGTAGGCAGGAATGTAATAAAGATTTGTGTCTATTTCATTACTTATTTATGATGTACTAGAGTGTAAATCCTACATGTTACCTTATTGTGTGCTGATAGCACGTAGTTATTAAGAATAATTAAATGTTTTTCATGGCTGTACACTTAGATTTGTTGTAATTGTTTTCTGTTACGGACGTCATCGCCGTAAATTTTGTTATTCACTATTAGGAAGTTCACCTGATCCTCACGGTAATTTTATTCGACTTATGGGATGTTATAGAAGTCATCGTGGTTGTTGACTCGACTAACTGTCTCAATATATATAGCCAAAATGAAATTCTTCCCGTCGGTCAGTAAATTTTCCCTGTACTTAGCAACAGTTGACAAAACTCTATTGCTGTCTACAACAGTTGATACGTTTAAATAATGCTTATTAAGCTCATCAGCGCTCATTGTTGGGTTATTGCTTTTGTGTCTGGATTTTCTAACACCGAGAGTTCTTACAGCTCTCCACAAAGCCGAAGAGTTTTTATCTGAATTCATTAGCGAATAAGTGTAACGTATCTTTGTATTACGAAAAACTTGCTGGGTTCTGTTGCGTAAGCTTTTGTATTCTACAATGTCCTCGGGTTTCTGTGTTCTGTTGCACTTCTTTCTGACTCTATTTCGAGATTGTATTTGATCTTTTATTTCTGTGTTGATCCAGGCAGCTGGTGCGGGCCTCACGTTAGCTGAGCGCACTGGGGCATGGCGATCATGTAAATCAATTAAAAATGTGTTGAAAGTTTCGACCTTCTCATCTATAGTTTGCTGCTCGAGAACAGTGTGCCATGGAATTGAGATGGCATCAGCCTTAAACCTTTCATAATTAAACCTGCTGATGTCTCAAAAAGTTCGAATACTGGGCTTATATTTTGGAGTTGACAGGGTCTATACTGCGTATAAGAGATCATGTGCTGAGAAGCCAGAAGCAGCTGTTTGGCCAAACTCAATCACGTGCTCATTGCAGTTGGATGCTATTAGATCCAGAGTAGAAGTGGAGGTTGCAGTGTGATGTGTATATTGATACGGGAGCCACGACAGATTGCAAGTATTTAGAGTTTCTACTATGTTTTTCATTTCAAATGTAGCCGACCCAAAATGGGCGTTGAAATCACCGGCTAATATTACATATTTATAAGTAAAAAAAGTCCTCTCGGCACGCCGGAAGGCGGAGGTAGATTTCACCGGGCAACATGGGGATAGGTGAAAATAGGCAGAATATGCAGGTTTTCGTAGAAGGATCAGACCTCATTGATTGTGAGAAAGTTTTTTATAATTTGAGCTTAATTAACTTTGTCTTTCGTCATTTTATGCATGTGTTAAACATTTTATTGTCTTATGGGGACGGTAACCTTCTTGTCATTTGGGGTCCATTTATATACGTGTGGTCACACTGTCCTTATGCAAGGTTTCGACTCTGATGTGTAACTATCTAACGGTCTGTTAGGTCTTCACGCAAAATTTTATCTCCCGCAGAGATTTTGGTTGGTTCCTCAGCTTAGGGGCTGCGACAACTCGGTCATTTAACTCCGTGTACTTTGGGTGAGTGTAGAATCTGTCTGATAAACGGTGTGAATTGTGATGGCTGTATTAGTCTGTAATTCAGGTAAGGACTGCAGACGGTAAATTTCAAGCAGTAGTTCCTAATGTTGCTACCAGATACTACCGTCAACGACACCTAGCTGTGAACTTGGCTACTAGATGCCACCGCAACCAGCAACTCGCAACGAACGTAGGAACTTCCCCTCCAAAGGAAAGCATACTGAGGGATTTTTAGCGCTGTTAGAAAATCCGACGACTTCGGCCGGCTTTGAACCTGCGACCTTGGGCATAGAAGTTCAGCATGCTACCAGTTACGTCACCGAAGCCGCTTCACAGTCAGATGGATATCTGAATCTGATCTCGTGCAAGCGCGTTGTCATGGCAACGTATGATGGCCCACCCCTCATCAATTTAGTTGTGTTGCCTTGGCAACCTCTGATAGCTCTTGGCATTTTCTTAAAATTCCGAAATCATTTTTCTCATCCCTTGGAGTAATGGTGGGTCATATCAAAAATTCTTTCAGACAAAAGTTTTAGGTAATTTTTTTTACATTCGATTTGAGCCACTATGGACTACGGAGTAACAATCAAAATCAATGTTTCGTTCTGGATCGTCTGCCAGCTTTGATGTCCTGCCAGTATCTCTTGTGCCCATCACTCAGCGCCTTCTTCCGATCTTCTGAAAGAGGTCCCCTCCGTCTTTTGGGTTCTGCCCCTACCTTAAATCCCTAGTAATTTTTGATTAGGTGTCTGAATTCACACCTGTTCATAATTTTGCAGTCCGGAAAACCAATTTCTAGAAGGTCTTTGTTACATTCTTCAAACCTTGCCAATTTTTTCTTCTTTGGTTTCACTAAATTCCAAATTTTCTTTCTTAGACGATCGTTGGACATTCTGAAAATGCGTCCATAGAACAACAACCTTTTCCCTTTTATTGTTGACGTGACTGGTTCTATCTTTCTATATAACTCTTCGTTCGACTTCAAACGTATGTGCTCGTCAACCCATCTGTTGCCTAAAATTTTTCTCAATACCCTGCGTTCTCTTTTGACCAACTGGTCGACTAGTCCCCGCCTGTTCATAGTCAAAGTCTCCGAAGCATATAATGCTTCAGGTTTGACAACCGTGCTGTAGTGTCTTAATTTGGCTCCAATGCTCAGCGAGTTCTTATTATAGAGATTTTTCGTCAGGTGATAGGCTCGGTCTAATTTCCAGATTCTAAGATTAATTGCTTCTTGTTCTAGGCCATTTTGTTGGATTACCTCACCCAGGTATTTAAATTTCTTTACACGTTTAATCATTCTTTGGTTTGTTTTCATCCATTCTGGTCCATCACAGTAGGGGAGTAAGGCGATTTCTCCCCCCCACCACCACTAAACCCAATGCGAGCCGATAACTCCCAAACCAGTGGTCGGAGATTTACGAATGAGGTGTCGTTGGACTCGAGCTGACGGGGGCTTTGTTATGGACCACTTGTTATATTTATTAATTTTTTTTAGAAAATTTTTGTTTTTGATAGTAGGCGATGGTTTGAAAACCAAACATGATAGAACGTTGTGCCATAGTTGAAACGAATGGTCTCTATGACCTTTATTTTTATAATAAACCTTTTTTATTTTTTGAGATTTTTTGAAAACACTTAAATTTTGAATTTTTTATACTTTGGAAACTAAAGAGGTTTCAAAAATTTTTGTTTGACGTAAATGAATGGCCCTGACTCCCTCTACCCCCAAATAAATTTCAAGTCTCTAGGACTGAAACTGTGCAGTAGTGCTGACTGGCCGGTTCTGAGTCGCCCCCTACTTTCATATAAAACTTTGTCGATATCTCCCGAACGCGTGGTCGAATTTTAACGAACAAGGTATTGTTGGCGTTGGGATGACGTTCTCTTGGCTAAGCATGTGTGTTGGTACTTTTAAAAACATTTTTTGAAAATTGTTGTTTTTTGTATTGGCGCTATTTTGGAAACGGTGAATTTTGGCAAAACGTTTGTTTGACGTTAATAAAAGGTGGGTATGCCCTCTAGGCGGGCAGCAAGTTTAAAGGGTGTAGGGCGAAAAACAAAATGATAGCCTACTTTCTCGCGAACATTGGTGATCATTGGCGAACCGATGGTCGGATTTTAACAAATGAGGTTTTGTTGGACTCGAGCTGACGTCCTCTTTCCTTTAGGCAACTCGTTATATTTTTCAAGATTTTTTTGAAAAAATTTGTATTTAGAAGTAGGCGATAGTTTGAAAACCAAACACGATAGAACGTTGTGCCTTAGTTGAAACGAATGGTTTTTATGACTTTTATTTTTTATAATAAAACTTTATTATATTTTGAGAATTATTGGAAACACTTAAATTTTGAACGTTTTATATTTTGGAAACTAACACGTTGACAAAAAATTGTTTGACATAAATGAAAGATCCCTATCCCCTCTATCTTAAAAATAAATGTCAAGTCTAGGCCAAAAAGCACTAGGCATTTTAATTTTGTATTTAATTTTTGTTTTTAAATAAAAACCGTGTTTGTAGACAGAGAGCCGGTAGCGCTTGACACATGTTCCAAC
Source organism: Meconema thalassinum (assembly GCA_946902985.2). NCBI lineage: Eukaryota > Metazoa > Arthropoda > Insecta > Orthoptera > Tettigoniidae > Meconema > Meconema thalassinum. The sequence continues at coordinate 51,680,500 of OX336395.1, forward strand.
GAGGCTATGACTGAGCATGGTGAATACTGGAAATGGCTATTTCGACGGGGGAGATGTATGGCAAAACGAGGGGTTTCTTTTCGATATTTTTTACTATGACGAGTGAATGAAGGCGAATATTTTGAAATGTGACAAGCATGCTAAGATTTTTTACCCCTGAAGGGGATCTTTAACGTTTTAGTTAACAGTGATGAGCGAGATCGCTCTCTGACACAACAGACGGTTGTAGGATATGACCAAGTGATTCTTAGACGTTGGCGATCTCGGTGAACGTGCCTGGAAGAAATGAATTGCTATTTTGATGGGATGGCGGGGGCAGCTTATGACGGTTGGTTTTGTGACATTTCCTATGACGGAGAGAGGCGAATATTTGAAAATTTGTTAAGTGTGCTAGGAACTTTTTTTTACCCCTGAAGGGGATCGTTAACATGCTAGTAAACGGTGATGAGCGAGACTGCTGTCAGGCACAGTAATTGATTTTAGAATCTGGAAACCTATAACATATTCTCGACCAAGTCATGTGCATGTACGCAAAGAGCCAAAACGGTAAGTTCATTGGCCTGAAATGTTATGAACTAAATATTGAACTGGGTAAAGTCATGTGTTTTAGGATGAAAGTATGTGGTTAACATGATCATGTATTGAGGATGGCCGCTTGCTAGTAATTATTATTACAGTAAAATGTTTGATAATAATAATAATAATAATAATAATAATAATAATAATAATAAGACACACACATGTTTTGAATGCTAACACGCACACAGTCCAGCTCACTGGTGACTGTATATTGTACCTAGCTAGAGGACTCGTGAGAGCTGTTGCTAGTGCTGACGAAGCAGGAATGTCTATGTCAGCAGGAAGTGTGATATCAGCTTACTTGCCTCGTGGTGGCTAGCAGGTGTGCTGTTTAAGCAGAGACCGCCATTTTGGTTCTGAGACAGTAGGACTACCGATGTATAAGAGGTAGCCATTTTGGTTCCTTATTAAAAACATGAAACTAGTATAAGGTACACGAATCTTATTCAGATTGAGGAATGTGAAGAGGCGTGGGAACATGTGCGAGAGAGAGACAGAGAACCATTCAAGGTCAAAACGCTGAGAAAATACAACTTTTCTGTTGCTAGGCTAACTGATAACGATTGCGTTAGTCATGCACTTGCCATTTTAGCAAACGGACGTATAGAGTAGAGCTGTGGAAGAAAAATCCTTTTATTTTTTTGGTAAGTATCTATGAATGATTATTTTAATCATGTCATGCTAATGAACTTTAAATTTGTAGTTATTGATTAGGTAATTATTGATTTTTTAATTTATTTGTTTGCAGATAACCGGTCTGCGATACAAGAAACCAGTTTACTTTTGAGCCCACTAGAAGGATACAGCAATAAGCCACTGCAAGTGAAGGTGCGATTATTTTTTTAAACTAACTTGTTTCATTTTTTTGTTTCATATTTAATTTTATGAAATGCATGTACTAACCTGAATTTAGGTATTTATAACGGTTTATTTTATTTATTTTTAGAAATTTGAAAAGAAAAGCCTTACCGCCGTAGCAGTCGCTAAAAACCGAGACGCAGTAAAGTGCAACCATTGTTTCCAGGCAGTGAACTATTTAAAACTCAGGTAAGCCTAACATAAAATGCTATTCCATTCTACCACTACTGAAAACTCGTAGACAAAAAACTTCATTACCTGTACATGACTAGGACGATGATTGCTTTCTTGATTAATGACTATGTATTGGCAACCGGTACAAGACCATATTGGTTGTTTACCGGGAAAGTACAAGGCCATATTGGATTTTGTAAAAAACATAAATTTCAATTTAACTGACATATCGTTCCCTATAATAATAATAATAATAATAATAATAATAATAATAATAATAACAATAATATTAATAGTAATATTAATATCGTATGGCCTCGGGTGCAGGGTGCAAGCTTTGTTATTTGACACACAGAGGGTAGCTTGCATGTCGAATTTAGTTGTTCCTTGACTATGAAAGTCAAGGTGGTTAGATGTTAGATATCTAATCTCCTTAAACTCTATAGCGCTTTCTAGTAGAAATATGAGGAACTTTGTACCCTACGAACTCAACGAATATATTGACAGGTTTGAACATGATAATCTGAACAAAATGACTTGACATTATTATTTTTTGTTTATGTATTGTTTAAAGGGGAATGTAAATGACTGTAGCTTTATAGAAAAGAAAATAAGTACAAGGGTTACTGTTAGTGCCGACATACAGTTTATTATAATTTGTATGGTGTTTTGATATATAAATGCCAATTAAAGTTAAAGTTTTATTTACCAGTATTGATTGATTGAGTGATTGGTTATTTTGTTTGCTTTTAGGTGTCGTCATGCGCCATTAACGTAATGAACAGACAGTGAACAAGCATACATTGTGCTTTAAAGTACTCTGTGCAACGTTAATAACTTACAATAAGAAACAGTTTTATTATAACACATGGCGTTAGTACCAAATACAACAAGTGAGCAAGTTGGTTTACCACGTGGGTTAAATTTAAAATCAGAACATGACCATTGGTTAACATTTGAATCCTGGCCTGTAGGCTCTCTGTCGACACATGAACTTGCAAAAGCCGTTTTTTTTAACTTGAACCAAGAAGATGTGGTCCGCTGTGTGTTTTTTCACACTGGGAAGAAAGGGATGATCCCTTTAGAGACCATTTGCGATGGTCTCCTTGTTGTCCTTACATGCTTGGAAAACAAGTGGGTAACATACCCGTGTATTGATTTTACCGAACCACAAGACCATTGGCCGCTACTTACGTTGTTGAATCACAAATAAATAATAATAATAATGATGTATTACCAGTCAACAACGGCAGTGTCGATATATGTGGTCCCTATGCCATAGACAGTGTAGAATTGGCATGTGCTTTTGAAAAATTGGGAGTTTGCAAGACTACAGCACTAGCACACCCAGAATACAGCTCTGTTGAAAGACGTTTAGAATCTTATAAAAATGTTTGGCCATTAATATTAAAACACCTTACCAATCAACTAAGTGAAGCTGGATTTTTTATACTGGTGGAGGGGATAAAACAATATGTGTTTATTGTGGATTTGCTTTAAAGGATTGGCAAATGACTGATGACCCTTTTGTGCAACACGCTCGTTGGTTACCTAACTGTCAATACATGGTGTTGCTTAAAGGTCAGGAATTTGTGAACACTATTCGTAAAGAAAACGTGATTGCAGCACAAGACATAAGAGTGCCTTTAGAATTAGAACACGTGGAGCAAATACATGAGGCTACGGCGGTAAGGCTTTTCTTTCCAAGTTTCTAAATATAAATAAAATAAACCATTATAAATACCTAAATTCAGGTTAGTACATGCATTTCATAAAATATGAAACAAAACAAAATGAAACAAGTTAGTTAAAAAAAATAATCCCACCTTCACTTGCAGTGGCTTCTTGCTGTTTCCTTCTAGTGGGCTCAATAGTAAACTGGTTTCTTGTATCTCAGACATGTAAGGTATACCGGTTATCTGCAAACAAATAAATTAAAAAATCAATAATTACCTAATCAATAACTACAAATTTAAGGTTCATTAGCATGACATGATTAAAATAATCATTCATAGGTACTTGCCAAAAAAATAAAAGGATTTTTCTTCCACAGCTCTACTGTATACGTCCGTTTGCTAAAATGGCAAGTGCATGACTAACGCAATCGTTATCAGTTAGCCTAGCAACAGAAAAAGTTGTATTTTCTCAGCGTTTTGACCTCGAATGGTTCTCTCTCTCTCTCTCTCTCCGTCATAGGAAATGTCACAAAACTAACCGTCATAAGCTGCCCCCGCCATCCCATCTAAATAGCAATTCATTTCTTCCGGGCACGGTCACCGAGATCGCCAACGTCTAAGAATCACTTGATCATATCCTACAACCGTCTGTTGTGTCAGAGAGCGATCTCGCTCATCACTGTTAACTAAAACGTTAAAGATCCCCTTCAGGGGTAAAAAATCTTAGCATGCTTGTCACATTTCAAAATATTCGCCTTCATTCATTCGTCATAGTAAAAAATATCGAAAAGCAACCCCTCGTTTTTCCGTACGTCGCCCCCGTCGAAATAGCCATTTCCAGTATTCACCATGCTCAGTCATAGCCTCGTTGGAACATGTGTCAAGCGCTACCGGCTCTCTGTCTACAAACACGGTTTTTATTTAAAAACAAAAAATTAAATAAAAAATTAAAATGCCTAGTGCTTTTTGTCCTAGAGACTTGACATTTATTTTTAAGATAGAGGGGATAAGGATCTTTCATTTATGTCAAAACAAATTTTTTAGTCTACTTTTCACATTTTGCAAAAATGAGGGAAAAGTAGACTTATGAGATCGATCCGGGTAAATGTGTGTCTGTCTGTCTGGCTGTGTGTGTGTCCCCCCCCTATCAACTCCTAAACGGCTGCAGCAATCAAAACCAAGTTTAGTATGAGTAAAGATGTGCACCGGAATATCTCACGTCCATATTTGAAAATGATGTCAGTGCTACCAACTGCTGAAAAAACGCAATTGAAATTTGAGCTCCATGTTGGATATCTTGCAAGGTATGCATGGGAACTATTCCAAAATTGGCACACATCTAGATAATACTATTTCAGTTTAATTTCCAGGAGGCCAACCATGACAGTGTTGCCAAAATAATTTAAAGTCTTCTGATATGTCCAATGTTTAAATGCATATAACTTCTACACTATCAATTGGATTTAAACCAAATTTAGTATGAGTAAAGATGTGCACGGGAATATCTCACGTCCATATTTTAAAATGATGTCAGTGCTACCAACTGCTGAAAAAACGCACTAGAAATTTGAGCTCCATGTTCGATATCTTGCAAGGTATGCATGGGAGCTATTCCAAAATTGGCACACATGTAGATAATACTATTTCAGTTTAATTTCCAGGAGGCCAACAATGCCAGTGTTGCCAAAATAATGTTAAGCCTTCTGATAGGTCCAATGTTTAAATGCATATAACTTCTACTTTATCAATTGGATTTCAACCAAATTTTGTATGTAATATCTGTACATAAACAGATATGACTGAGCATATTCTTAAGAGCCACCAGGGCTGCCAACTGTTAATAATTGCTCTCTTTATTTTTTTATCCAAATACCAATATATCAGAAAGTATGCAAGCCAACAGCTTTAAACTATGCACACGTATATTCTGACATTTTAGATTAATTTCGAGTAACTTATATACGTCAGTTCTAGCAACATGATTATAAGCCTGCTGATGCGACCAATTTTTAAATACATGTAACTTCTATACTATCGGTTGGATTTCAACTAAATTTCGTATGTGCTGTGTGTACCATAACAGATATGACTATAAGTATTGTTAAGAGCAATCAGGGCTGCCAACAGTTAATAAATGCTGTCTATATTTATTTTACACTAAGATCAATATACCAGAAAGTATGCAAGCCAACAGCTCTATACTTTGCACACGTATAGCACCTGACATTCTAGATTAATTTGGAGTAATTAATACAAGGCAGTGCTGCTAATATGATTCTATGCCTGCTGAAATGTCCAATTTTAAAATACATGTAACTTCTATACTAACAAATGGATTTCATCCAAAATTGGCACAACAAGATATCATAATATTTCAGATTATTTCTGACCAGCACACGCACGGTATTGTTGGCAACATGCTTTTTCGCGTGCTGATAGATCCAGTGTCTAACTGCATGTAACGACCATTGGACTTCAACCAAATTTTGTATTCTGTACCTTAAGAGATTGAACTAAGAATATATTCAGTCGCCAGGGCTGCCAACTGTAGTGCTCTATTAGGCTACATTATACCAGGTATATTTTGAACTAATTAGATATTTCGATATTACCAACTTAATTTCGTCATTATTCTAGATAGGTTCATATACTGCAGAATAATCATTGGCATGAAAAGTAGGCTGTATAGTTCTTCACGGAACTTCTTGTTGTCAACGTGTTAGTTTCCAAAATATAAACATTTCAAAATTTGAGTGTTTTCCAAAAACCTCAAAATATAAAAAAGTTTTATTATAAAAATAAAGGTCATAGAGACCATTCGTTTCGACTATGGCACAACGTTCTATCATGTTTGGTTTTCAAACTATCGCCTACTTTCAAAAACAAACATTTTCAAAAAAATATAACAAGTGGTCCATAGCAAAGCCCCCGTCAGCTCGAGTCCAACTACACCTCATTCGTAAATCTCCGAACACGGGTTCGGGAGTTATCGGCTCGCATTGGGAGTAGTGGTGGGGGAGGGGGCAGAAACCGCCTTACTCCCCTACTCATCACTGATGTTTTTCATGTACTTTGTCTTCTCAAAGGAAATCTGTAAACCTACTTTCTCAGCCATCTCTGACAACCGATTAATCTTTACAATGGCTGATTTAATATTGTTGGCAAAAATAGCTCGATCATCTGCAGAAGCCAAACAATCAACATGCACCCTTTTCAGTTTGGGCCCTAGCCTGAATCGTTCTTCATTCCCTTCTTCCCGACTCAGTGTCTTCCTCCATTCACGAATGACCTTTTCTAATACACAGTTGAAAAGGTTTGGAGATAATCCATCACCTTGTCTGACACCAGTTTTGATTACGAAGGGATCTGAGATCTCGCCAATGAATTTTACTTTGACACTGTGTCGGTCAAAATCTGTTTAATCAGATTTCAAGACGTGTCATCCACTTCAAATTCTTCCAGAATATTCAGTAGCGACTCGCGGTCAATTGAGTCTTACGCTTTCTTAAAATCAATGAATACGACCACATAGTCATACCTGCCTATCGTCTTATACCTAATGATGTTTTTCAGGTTAAAAATCTGTTCCAGACAAGAACTTCCCTTTCTGAAACCGGCCTGGTACTCACCAATCTGATTATCAAGATGCTATTCAATTCTGTTCAGGAGTGCTTTGGACAGGATCTTGTAGGGAACAGATACAATTGTTATACCCCTGTAATTATTATCGTCCTTCTTAACCCCCTTTTTGTGGAGAGGGTGAATTAATGAGGACTGCCACTCTGTGGTTATCCTACCATTTCTCCATATCTCCGCAAAGAGCTCAGCTAATATATTCAGAGTATCTTCATTTGCCAGTTTTAGAAGCTCTGCCACAATGGAATCCTCTCCCGCTGCTACATTATTCTTTAGACCATCGATAAGCATTTTAATTTCTGTCTTAGAAGGTGGATGCGAGTTGGCCATTACTTGAGTAGGACGGCCTATGAGTAGCCTATGTTTTGGTTCATCACAATTGAGTAATTTCTTAAAGTACTCAGCCAAGATACGACAGTTCTCCTTGTTGTTCAGACCTAACTTTCCACTTTCATCTCTGAAGCACAAGCTCGGTGCTTGATACCCTTTCAGATTAGACTTGAAAGTTTGATAGAAGTCCCTGACATTATTCTTCCTGAAATCCTGATCAATCTGTTCCATCTGTTGTTTTTCATATGATCGCCTTGCAATTCGGAAAACCCGGGCTGCATCTTTCCGACTGTCACAAAACGAGTTATAATCTTCTTGTCTCTTCGTTGAGTTCCATTTCATCCAGGCATCTGTACTTTGTAAACATGCACTATCACAGGTCTCGTTCCACCATCTGTGTTTACGCTTCTGTGCTGCCAAGATTGAAACATTGGCTGCTTGTTGGATTTTGGAGGCAATGTCAGTCCAATTCTTGGATTTAAATGTTAATTGCTGGTGGTATTGCTCCAATACTTCTTGATCAACCTTAAGTTTTGTCACATCATATCTGTGAAGTTTATTTCCAGCTTTCGGAGCCTTTCTAAAAGGAATGAAATTCATTTTAATCTTGGAGAGATAATGATCTGAATAAAATTTGGCCCCTCTCTGTACTTTAACATTCATAATCTCCTTCATTGCTGTCCTGGATATTGCCACGTGATCAATTTGTTTCTCTCCGTTCAAATTGCCAGGTGAACGCCATGTCTTCTGTTTACTTGGTTTGTGTTTATAGAAAGTTGACATTATCTGAATATCAAACGTTCTACATAGTTCGACAAACCTTGTTCCATTTTTGTTGGTCATTCTGTGAGCAGGATATTTCCTACTGTCGATCTATATCTTGCTTCTATTCCCAGTTGAGCGTTGAAGTCGCTCAATAAAACCTTGATGTTCTTTATAGGTATTTTCTCCATCTCCTCCTCTATAAGGTCCCAGAATTGTTCAACTTTCTCGGGATTACGCCTGTTGTCTTCATTAATTGGCGCATGTGCATTGATCAGGGTATAGCCTTTGTTGCCACAGCGTAGAGTTAGGAGTGATAGTCTTTCTGCTGGGCTAGAGAAGTCCACAATTGCACTGATATCCTTCTTATTTACAGCAAAAGCTGTTCCAAACATTGGCATATTCTTGCCTATCTTCACTGCTCTCTGTCCTTTATAGACCCTATAGCCCTCAATGTCCATTACATCTTCGTCCTGATACCGTGTTTCCTGCAAGGCCAGGATTGAGATGTTATGTTCGTCCATCATATTTGTCAGTTCCTTTTGTTAACCAACTTTGAGTAATGAGTTGACATTTAACGTTCCAAAATAATATTTCTGTTTCGTCTTCAATTTAGTATTCTTTAAGCATCTACTTGCAAGCTCCCCAGAATCCAAAGGCTTGCGTGCACTCCTAGGAGCGGTGGATTCCCTTAAACAGTTACCACCTGGGGTAGTGTCTTCCTTTTGACGACTTTCCATGATGCTTGATTGTTAAGAAATATGTGGGTCGGATTGCTCCTTCCCGTTAGTAGAACCAAGGTTGTAAGCCCTGGAGCTTGAAGATAGTTCCTCCGCTTTATCCGCCGTTGGTACGCGAGGTCCTCTTCCGCCTTCTAAACCGTTGTCTATCTTCACCTGTAACCCCGGCAGGGACCCATACAAGGTACTACCAGCCGGGCCAGCTGGACCAAGGTTTTTTAAAGAGGTGTTACTCCTCTATCACTCACCCTTAGTCCTGGCTTGTGAAAGGCAGAGTCTGGCTTCCCAAAGGTTGGGCCCTGGTTGGCGGGTTTGTTTTAGGTAATTATTAGGGGAATATTGTCCATTTTTTACGGTTTTGATATTGTGCCTATTAAGAGAGATATGATTAATGTTTCCCGAAAAACCCACTTTTCCCACCCCTTTGGTCAATGGTTGGTGCTATAAAAAAACTCTTCAAACATAAATTTTTGGGCTTCATCCGACACATAGTATGAACTTTGAACGGATTCGATATTTCACATATTAAGAGAGTTATAGCAATATTTCACTTTTTCGAAAAAAGACCTCCCCATATTCACCCCCTTCGACCGGTTTAGCCCAGTAACAAACTCGACCGAGATTTTATAGGTATACATATTCGGTAAAAAATTCAAAGTGATTGGTACAAAATTACGGCAGTTATCGTGTCCACAAGAAACTGATATACATACATATATATATACTAGCAGGTACCCGTGGCTTCGCCTGCGATCAAGACAATGGGGACGATGCAATATTGCTGATAATTGGTATATTCTATTACAGCCATCGCGGCTACAGGTGGGTCCATTTTAATTCTGAATATTCTGATACATACAGTATATTGATATGAGCAGCAAATTGGGAATTGTATAGAGTTGTGAAAGTCTGCAGGGTTCGATGTTAAATTATGCTAACACACTTTAAAATTACGTCTTCTGCTGCGACATAACGATTTTGTTGTCCAGATGCTCGCGAGCACGCCACTTACAGTTGCCCATGGGAAAAAATGGTTTTGTCTAAATGTACACGTGCTACTTCTAAGTGTGTGTCATTGCGCTTTGTTAAAGAAATTGCGAATATTGTCTGAAGAGGGAACTGCACTCTTGCACACTGGAATGGCAAATCTATCGGAATATGGGGAATTAAAAGTATTCTTCCTTAAGCTATTCTGGATACCGGTACTTATTGATGATTTGAACGTCAACATATCGCTATTAATAGACCTATAGTTAAATATCTCTCACCTTGGCCGCTGATGTACAGTACATTATGCAGTCTCTTCCAGTGTTACATCCCAGGGATTGAAATTCCCCAAAACCACTTTTGCCTCACATGTCTCTCTAAGTAATTAAAATTGCCGATTGTTGTTGTTTGAGTCTTCAGTTTTTTAACAGGTTTGATGAAGCCCTCCATGTCTTCCTCTCCTGAGCTAATCGTTTCATCTCTACATAGCTACCCCACCCTACATCCGAGGCAATCTGTTTAACACTAGTATACCCCTACAGTTCTTGTCCTCGACCCTCCCATCCTTAACTAAGCTTGCTATTCCTGGGTGTCTTAATATGTGTCCTACCCCCTATCTCTTCTCTTCATTAGCAGTCGCCAGAAACATCTCTCTTCTCCCACTCGTCTTAATACCTCTTCATTTGTTACCCTATCTACCCATCTGATCATCAATCTCCTGTATCACCACATTTCAAACGTTTCAATTCTCCTCTTTTCTGCTGCACCATTAATCCATTAGTCTAACTCAGCAACTTTTCTAGGTTTAAGCCGTGCATAGTGCAGGGATTCAATGGCCGTGAAAGACAAAATACCAACTTTATTGAAATAAGTTTTCCCCATTCCTCAGTAAGAATAATTAAGAAAAAATAATAATTTAATGTGACAGCCGGTAGAATACGACACATCCTCCTATGATTATGGGTTGCTGATCATGGTAAAAAACGAAAAAGAGCAGATCAAGATTGGCAAACAGAAATATACAGTTAACAAAAAAAATTATAAAGAAAATGAAAGCATACCGTGCAAAATAGGAAGCATCTTGACATTGTAAATTAGCGTAAAGATACGAAACCTCGCTTACAATAACCAGCTCAAAGAGTAAAAAATTAGACTCAAATTCACGCTCGTATCCGAACCCAAAAACCACCTCTATGAATAAAATATATCTCATTTTACGCGTATCAATGCGAGGAGCAAAGTTCGTGAACCAAACCCCGCGTTTTAAGGCCCTAAAACGAATGGTTTTCGAGATATTGCCAGAAAACTATCCCCGGTCTGTGAAATTTCATCGGTTGCCATAGTAACGTTGATCAGTTTCTTCGAGGGAACACAGTTATTAGGGAATATCTCCGAAACCGTTCATTTTAGGAAGTGTGTTTTTGGGTCCCTACAGGACCTCCGAGTATTGTTTCTCGTATCTGGCGGCTTAAAATGAGCTAAATCCGATATTTGTACCGACTGTCCTTGCTCAGTGCCAAGAGGCCGAAAAAGTCACTTACTAATAGAATTTTAAAAAATCGTTTCTTAGTGAGCCCCTACATACTCGGATCAACCAACATGCAAAATTTCAGCCTTCTAGGTCTACTGGTTTGAGTCCTGCGTTGATGAGTCAATTTTGGATTATATATAATATATATATACTAGCTGACCCGGCAGACGTTGTCCTGCCAATCAAAGAAAGTGTTGTAACTTTGTTTCTTGAAGTGCTTTTGTATACACAATATTTTTTTTCAATTTCTGTTAAAAGCCTCTAAACTATCGTGAAATGAATTAACTAATCTAGAAACATTCGTGGAAGCGTGCACAACAACTCTCCAACGTTTCATCGCAATTGGATAAATGGCATAAAACGCATACGGTATTTTGTTTAAATGATTCGTGCGCTGTCACCCATTTGTTGAATCTACTCGTGCTCTACCAACTGTGAAATTGATTTACTAAGTTAGAAATCTTCACTTTAGTATACACAATAACTCATCAAAGTTTCATCGGAATCGGATGAATGACATATGAACGTATACGGGATTATTTTAAAACGATTCGCGTGCCGTCACTCATTTTTTGAATCTACTCATGCGCGACATATTTTAAAATAGATTTACTGAGCCTGAAACCTTCTCTGGAGTGTACTCATTCACCAAGGTTTTATCGCAATCGGATGAATGATATATGACCGCATACGCGACATTGTGGAAACGATTCACGCGCCGTCGCTCATTTGTTGAATCTACTCGTGCGCTACTTATTAAAAACTGGATTTACTAATCCAGAAACCTTTCCTGGAGTGTACGCAACAATTCACCAAAGTTTCATCATAATCGGATAAATGGTATATGAACGCATACAGGACTATGTTGAAACGAAACGCGCGCCATCGCACATTTGTTGAATCTATTCGTGCGCTACCTATTGTAAAATGAATTTACTGAGCCAGAAACCTTTACTGAAGTGTACACAACAATTCACCAAAATTTCATCGCAATCGGATAAATGGTATATGGACGCATATGATACTTTTTTGAAATGATTCGCTTGCCGTCGCTCATTTGTTGAATCTACTCGTGCGCAACATCCTGTGAAATGGATTTTCTGCATTAGAAACCCTCACGTAAGTGTACACAACATCTCACCCAAGTTTCATTGCAATCGGATGAATGGTATATGAGCGCATACGGGACTTAGTTAAACGTTCGCACATCGTCGCTCATTTGTAGAATCTACTCGTGCGCTACCTATTGTAAAATGGATTTACTAATCCAGAAGCCTCCCCTGGAGGGTACACAACATCTCACCCAAGTTTCATCGTAATCGGCCGAATGGTATTTAAACGCATACGGGACCTTATTGAAACGCTTCGCGCGTCGTCGCTCATTTGTTGAACCTACTCGTGCGCAACATCCTGTGAAATGGATTTACTACATTAGAAACCCTCACGTAAGTGTACACAACATCTCACCCAAGTTTCATTGCAATCGGATGAATGGTATATGAGCGCATACGGGACTTAGTTAAACGTTCGCACATCGTCGCTCATTTGTAGAATCTACTCGTGCGCTACCTATTGTAAAATGGATTTACTAATCCAGAAGCCTCCCCTGGAGGGTACACAACATCTCACCCAAGTTTCATCGCTATCGGACGAATGGTATTTGAACGCATACGGGACCTTGTTGAAACGCTTCGCACGTCGCCGCCCATTTGTTGAATCTACTCGTGCGCAACCTCCTGTGAAATGGATTTACTAAGTTAGAAACCTTCACGTAAGTGTACACAACAACTCATCAAAGTTTCATCTCAATCGATGAATGGTATATAAACTTATACGGGATTTTGTTGAAACGCTTCGCGCGTCGTCACTCATTTATTGAATCTAGTCGTGCGCTACCTATTGTAAAATTAATTTACTAAGCCGGAAGTCTTCCCTGGAGTGCACACAACATATCACTCAAATGTAATCGCTATCGGACGAATGGTATTTGAACGCATACGGGACCTTGTTGAAACGCTTCGTGCGTCGGCATTCATTTGTTTAATCTACTCGTGCTTAACCTCCTGTGAAATGGATTTACTAAGTTAGAAACCTTCACGTAAGTGTACACAACAACTCATCAAAGTTTCATCGCAATCGATGAATGGTACGGTATATAAACTTATACGGGATTTTGTTGAAACATTTCTCGTGTCGTCGCTCAATTGTTGAATCTACTCGTGCGCTACCTATAGTAAAATGATTTTACTAAGCCAGAAGCCTTTCCTGGAGTGTACACATCTCACCCAAGTTTTATAGCTATCGTACGTATGGTATATGAACGCATACGGGACCTTTTTGAAACGCTTCGCGCGTCGTCGCTCATTTGTTGAATCTAGTCGTGCGCTATCTATTGTAAAATGGATTTACTAAGCCAAACACCTTCCCTGGAGTGCACTCAACATCTCACCCAAGTTTCATCGCAATCGGATGAATGGTATATGAACGCATACGAACTTTGAAACGCTCTAACGTGCAGAGACAAACATAATTCGATATCACTGCCACCTTTGGTATAAAACACAACTTTCCGCCATGGGCGGAGTGTATGTTATGGCGGTAATTGCCCAGGTTGCGACATGGTGGCTCTACGTGCAGAGACACACAGTCCAAAAGGATCACTTTTCACTAAGGCTAGCGGTTTCCATGAAGACTGTTTATGACTGTATATTGTGGTTCTAAATTTGTGTGTAAATTGTGGTTCTAAAATTCTAAAATTCCTCCTATCTGGTCAAATTGTGAATCTAAACCATACATGGGCCCACCCTAACATTCATACAAAATTTCATCAAAATCGGCCCAGGCGTTTAGGAGGAGTTCAGTCACATACACACGTGTCGAAGAATTATATATATAAAGATATACATATATATATATACATACATAAATTATGTATAAACTTTTGAACTGACGGTGGTTTTGGGGTCTGGGGGATGTGAAACGTGAAAATATGTCGAAATTTTCGGAAAGTCGAAACATGGAACTGCGCTCGAAATCATGTCTTGTTGAGAGAAGAAGTCAGGATGAGGTACGAACTGAGGACTAACTCAGAAGAATGGCATATTTAAAAATTGGAATTATGGATATAATTAGCATTCTGAATGCAAGATCATGATTAAATAAGCATTAGGAAAAATTTTCGTCTAGAGAAATATTTTATTTCGAGAAATAATGAAAATTTTATGACTTGGTAATTTTTAACCAAGCATTAATGATGGGAGTACAGTCCTGGAAATCTACACTTCTAGTCGAGGTTAGCAGCGAGAAACCTGTTTTGAGCCGAGGAAGAAGCAGCAAGGTCGAATTGAGGACTGACACGCGCCAAGGTCTAGAGTGGGGGAATAGACCCATGTCAGGAGCGTGCCAGAAGTAACTATTGACCAATGGGAGAACAGTTTGAATACTAAGGAAGGAATAAATATTAAAATCATCACTTGAATATTTTATGAGAGTGTTACATATTGAATTCACCAGCAGAGGAAAAGAAATTTAAATGGCAAAAAGGATATAGAATAAATGGCTGAGAGAGAAGTTATGTATAAATCAGTCAATTTGCGGGGGAAATCTGATCGACGAGGCTAGGAGACGCCAAGAAACGAGGCTCTTTCTATTTGGACAGTCGATGAGGTAAGACTTTATAATGTTAACTTTTCGAGAAATATACAAAGGTCTTTGTGAACCTGAGACTTCAAGATGAAGCAGCAAGCTATTAAACAGGGAAAATAAGCAGTATTAGTCAACAGTATTAAGAAGAAGTATTTTTACTGCATTTGAAGAAGTGATATACGGCGTGATATGATATTTGAAAGTTTCAAGTGAAACATCGAACACGTAACTACACAGGAAGGAAGTCAGAAGAAGTGAGACTTTATCTAACAAGAACTTCATCAATCTACACAAGAATGTATAAAGAAACAGGTCGCAGGGGAGAAGCTACGACTACACATCATTTAGCAGTGAGGAGAATGTTCTAAATTCATCATGTTGGGAACGTAGAGCTGTGCTAACTAGCGAAATCCAGAAATGACCAGATAACATAGCAATATCAGCAGCGAGCTGCAGAACATCGCAGTTTTCGCTCACGACGCTACAAGCTACTACCAAAGAAATTCACACTATGGAGGTGATTTCTTGTGTTGGAAAGAACACTGCAAGCTACCGACTTCAATGAACATCGAGATCTAAGAAGAGACGAGCGGGATTCGAGATGGAGAAAGCAGAGAACCTGGAGCGGGAGAGCGCCAACCACCGAGAGTTGCAAGGGGGTCGTGTCATCGCCGAGGAAGGAGGAAGCAAGCAGGCAGACGAGTTACCAGCTGGGAACCGGTTTGGAGACAACATCCCAAGGCATTCACCTGTAGTGCAGTCCAGACATAGCAGAGATGACATAACGAAACCAGTCCGCGGGGGCGTGCCGCATACCAGAGGTCACGTGGGAGGAATTCCAACGGACAGAAGCATCATCAGATCTGTCACCAGCGATCTCAAAGCTGAAGGTAGAACGGCGCAATTTTACACACATATGTAGTTAGTTCTTGTACACGTTATTCCAGAATATGGACCAACTAATTTGCATTTATAACCCATGTTATTGTATTGTCTTGAAAGTTTTTAGTAATTTCTATAGTTATTTTCATACGTTACTCGGACGTATTTTGAAGGCTTGTTCGATGGTCTTAGACATCGTTGGTATTTTTCTCTGTCATTTTCGAACGTTTAGATTTTACTTACAGTTAATTTCGTTATGATTGTTCCCGTTTATTCCGTTAGATTTGTTGTAACATCGGAGAACGACTATATATGTATTGGAACTTGAGAGGAGGAGAGTTAGATTTGTTGTAACATCGGAGAACGATTATGTATGTATTGGAACATGAGAGGAGAAGCGCAAAGTTGTGATAAATGAATAATGTATCAGAGAAAGAGAACAGTCATGTGTTTGACAAACGTAAATAATTTATAATGTAATATCAGAGAAAGGAAGGACATGAGAATCCTATAATAAAGAGTTTATTCATATCAGAAACGATAACACTATGTATAATACGAAATTGTTAATAGGAGTATTCAATATTGGCATTGAAAGAACTCCAGTATGAAAGAAAGATAATGACAATGTAAAACACAGAAGTTTAGTTGTACGGAGAAGGACAGTATGCGATGGTTGAAGGCATAACTAAATAAGAAACGCTATTATGGAATGTTATGAATGTATATTTGTTAGAAATTATAATGTAAAATGGAAGTAAGGATATTGGCATCTATTGTTAACAGAAACGTGAGGAAAGGTAATTGTTATTTACAGAACAGACGCCAGCAGACTTAAAATTCAGAGTTAAGCGAGAAATTGTAACAAGGAAGTAATTGAAGCAGAGAAGGAAGTATGAGATGAGTTATGGTAGTTAGAATTGTGGAAAGATTGTGCGATAAATATATGAGACAGCGAATTTAAGTGGAAAGATTTTAAACATAGCACGGAAATGTATAATCGATAGAGGATTTTGTAGAAGGAGGAGTAGTGTATTCATGAAAGATATTGCATTAGTGATTTCTAGTAAGAATACTGAGTATCATATTTGATGAACGTAGTTGATATGGAACCGTAGAAGTTTTGTGAAAGTGCTAAAGAGGAATGAATAATGAGATGCAATTAGATTGATGGAGGCACAACAGAAACGCGATGATATGAAATGTGAGATTAATAATTTGAGTGAAAAGGTTTTGAAATATTTTGTGTTGATTAAGGGAAACCGTACTTTGTATTTTGAGAAGATGAGAGTGTGGAAAGTGAGGGTAAAAGCCACATACTCTCGATATTTGGTTTGAGAGCTTATCTGAATAGTCATGAGTTGCATGTTTGTATAATTATTGAATTATTGAATACCGGAGTTGTACACTTAAGTGATGAGCTATTAACTTCATTGTTTGTATCTATGATTCACATGGAATTGACGCATACATACCTATAATGACCAGTTTTATTGTGTGAAATACGGAGAAAAGTAGTGAGATACAGAGGAAAGTTGTGAAATGAACTCTTGTAAATTGGAGACAGATATTATGAAATCGTGCGGGTCGCGATCATGTAAATAAGTGTAAATATTTTATTATAATTGTTATTAAACATTTTTAATAGCATTTAGAAACTTGACAGTATATTTAAGGAACTTTAACGGATGTATTACGTAGGGAGTATGTCTGTCATTTTGGAACGCTAAAGTACAATTTTTAGTGAACAGGTGGGACAGATATTAACGTCCTGAATTTGAACAATTTGTGTTTAAAAATATCTTACAGCAAGATTTATTATTCGTATGTGAAATGATGCAGGAGAGACACTTGTTAAACGCACCAAGCCTAAGTAAGGCGCAGATATTTCATTTTTAAATAGTGATTTTATTTTATTATTGGTGTAGGGGACATAAATTGTTATGTCGATTTCAATTTTTGTCAATAAATGGCAAGTGTAATATTTTTATTCTTGCTAAGTTTTATAGAACTGATTCTTGATTCAATGCTTAATTACGTTATAACGATACCGCTAGCTAGATGCAGAGCCGATCGACACTTTATCTTAACGCCCGAGAGCCGAGTTGCTCATTAGTGCTCTATCATTTTTTTTTCTTGTTCTGTATGCAACTAGTTAGTAGTATAGTTAGAGATGTATATGTGTGTTCCTAGGGTTCCCTAGTCATTAGTCCGGTAGGAGTTGTTCAACTCTTAGCCGGGTGTAGAATTTCCTACGATCATTTTACCATCTGCGCGGATTTGGGACTGTGGTCTAGCGGAATTCGGGCGCAGTACCCATTGCAATAGTTAGCTTTCTAATGAAATCTTCCTAAATGTGTGAAAGCATGTCATTTAATAGTAGTTCCATGAAACCGACTTTGGGTCCTCTAAAAACACAAATAAATAGTACTTTAGTATCTTTCAGGCAAATCTCTACGAAGAGGTACTCAGGTCTGAAATTCTCATTATTTGGGGATTTGCAGATAACCCGGCACTTAATGTGCTGTCGAACATACACTGCTACTCCACCCCCTTCTCTGCGTTGTCTGTCATTGCGGTAGATATTATATCCTGGCAAGGTTACAGATGAATCAGTAATGGACTTATCGAACCATGTTTCACTGACAGCCATTACATCAATACCGGAGTTAACAAATGTGTATTCAAATTCTGCGAAATGTTCTGGCATTTTAAGTGACTGCGTGTTCAGGTGAGTTACTTTAAAATCATTGGGTAATCTATCAGCTATATCACAAAGTTAGGCATGCGTATCATACTCATTGGTACTAATATCCATTCAAAAGGTAATTGAAAGTTATTGTAAAATTTTAAACAAGAAATATTAAAAATTACAAAATCTAAACTTAAGCTATTTTCTAAATATTAATCAATAATATCGGCTTGTATTTTGGCTAGACACTGTAGTAAAAGTTCCACCAGTAACCATATTACATGTTTGTGCTTACACTTGTAACTTTGACCAGTAGAGCCCCTCACACTGGCACGTATGAGGGACCTTTACGTACGAGGAGCGGGAAACTTTTTTTTTTTTTCAAAAAGTCCAATTCTCGGAATGTTTTCACAAGATGCTTCGTATCATCAATGCGGATCGGAACAACGCCATCTGCAGTCCAGACACCGTGTAACCCAAAGTGGCTTACTGCTTGTTTTACAATATCAGTCCGGGTTTTCGTCAGATCTTCCCTTACAGTTATGCCGGTATTCCTTAAGATTTTCTTCGACCTGAAGAGTGCTGCTCGATCTGCATAGGACACGAACCGCACTATCATTGGCCGCTTCTTTCCAGCATTCCAGAATCCTACACGATGAGATCGGTCTATTCTTTGGGGATCGATTGTCACGTTCAACTTGGCAGCAACATCCATTACACACCTGTTGGTGTCCTCGCCTGGAGTTTCTGGAATACCAAAAATTAAGTTATTTCGACGCTGGTACAGCTCAAGTTCATCATTGCGGTCATTCAGTTGCAACTCAAGTTGATTTATAGTGTCGTCTCACCTGGCAAGTTCCTGTCTGAGTTCATTGATGACCTGGGTGTAAAAATATATTCTTTCTTCTAGTTTATCAATCACCTTATTAGCAACTTGATCCACGAACTCCTCGATTAGGTTCGTATTACTCCGCAGGTTTAAAATGTCAGCTGAGTCTCGGCGCACATCCTGCGTAGCTTGGTTGTGGTCCGCTGAAGAAAAAGTAGTGCCACTGTCCTTCGAGTTTCTTTTTGAGCCGTCAGCTTCGCTAGCATTGCGACAACCACCACCCTGACTGCGATCCACGGTCTCCAATTGTTTTCCCGAGCTGCTACCTGCTCCGTTCCTCTCTAGGGCGCTAGGGTCGTCTGATTTCACTTGCTTGCGCTGTCCACCCTTCGTTTGTTCACGAACTCCGCGCTCCCCACTGCGGTCAACTGCCTTCTTTTGTTTGTCTTTGCCCGTCATTTTGTAGTTTTCAACTCTAACTTCTCACACACTTTAATACTTGTTTATCAAAATAACAGCAATATTTCAACTTACTGCGTTTATCACCGAGCGTTCTGCTGTTGATTTACTTCTCACTGATCACTCTTGCAATGCACTGCTTCTGCTTTGTCACCTTCTAAAAGCAATTCTGGCTAGGAACTGTCACTCATGTTTATACCGCCATATGGTTGCACAGAGATGTCTGAGAGAAAAAAAACGTGATATCAATATATTTGATCCATGGGGATTATTTACTTCAGTCAGATTGGTTCGGAAAAATAACCCCTTTGAAGTCATAGAAACAAGAAACATTGATGATTTCACTCAGCTGAGGAAAGTAATGGTGAAAATGCAAAAGATTGACACCATAGAGAGGAGGTTAATTGGCTGAAGATTAAGTGGCTGCAATTTAGAAAGATTGAACCAGAGCATATATTCTTTAAATATGGCTTTTATGATGAGCAGCTCAGAAAAATAAAAGTAATCAGGAGAGGGCCTTATACCCCATTAAATGACCTACAAGTGAAGCCTTCGTATCAAGGACCAATTCCCATTTCAACAGAGAAGTACAACGATCTTATTGAATTATGCAAAAGTGGAATAATCAGAGTACATTCGACAGATCATTCAAGCATGGTGTCATAAGTGACAGTACGAGTTATTCTGATCAATAAATTAGTCTACAATGATATCCGACGCGTCAAACTGCGGACTGAACTGCATTGTTGAAGTACTGTGAGTACATTCCTAATATTCATGTTATAAATCATACGTGTTATGAATCGGGACTCTCGCAGATGGAAGTTGATAGTGTACTGCTCGGGTCCAAGCATCGTGAACCTGAGAGGAATGTGGATCGTGAACTATGAGAAGTGATGGTGACGAGTGATGAGGGTTCCCAGTCCATGCGTAATAACAGAACCAAATTCATTGGTCGGTGACTCACTCACTCACTCATTCACAACACCACAGTGGTTTGAGCAACGGCCCTATGTTATCAGTTAGCTGTTGACAGGCCCTTCTCCTCCCGCCTGCCACTTCACCTCACCCCGCAAGTTCACAGAGTTTGGACCGAGCAGTACATCCTCAGATTAAGGGGGCAAAAAGAGATGATGACTTATTTCCTACTTCAGGATTTTATATTTTTGCTGTGTTTTAATGATGACGCATGGAAAATACTAAAACTAAAACAATACTTTCCTCTCAGCATTGTAGTTCATTTCATGATTCATTGTTAACTTGATACCTAATAACACTTGCACCTTTAACCTTTAACTGGTGACGTGCGGAATTCGGAACATAACTTGTGACGTGAGGTCTACGAGACTCCTGCCAAATATATCACAGTAACGAACATTAAATGTCGACACTTCATACAACTACTGGCATTATGTTATCTGTTTAAGCATGCAATAATCTCTCGTAATATTAACATGTTTAGGATCTAAAATAAAAAGTAGCTATTTTATTAATTTTTTACTCACAGTTTGCAGACATTCTGATAAATTTCATGGTGCTTGTTGTCGCCACTAAAAATTAAACAAATTCATTGCAGATCACTTTTCACTGATTCACTTTAATCCAAAGAACTAGAAAATACCATGTGTAAACAATTATAATATTATGAATGATAACGTACAACACACTTTGGAACCTAACCGTAACTGGTGACGTAAGGTCTGCCAGTCCACTTGAAAACTTCATCCTTAAGGCAAGCTAACGAGGGACACGAAACTTTCATCAAAGAGTGAGTGAAGTGTCAGCATGAGCACACAGATAAGAAGGCAACATAAAAAAGCTCCGTGCAAGATTTAATTAAAGAAGCACAGATGTTTTTATTTCTTTTATTTCACGCCACCGCTTACATATTAAGAAATAGAATCAAATAATGCTTTGTGGTCACTAAATGATTCACAAAAAATTTACTCCACGCATAAGTTACCTACATAAGCTAATGTAAAATAATTTCAATAGAAAACAAGATGTTCATTAAAGAACATATAGCCTACTTTCTCCTAAATGCATGGGTATTGTTATAACTCTTTGTCCTTTTCAAGGAGTATGATTGAATGTTGGTTGTAGTAGCTTGTTGAAATACAACGTGCTATAGGGATATTAAACATGAATATGAGGTGACCTTTGCTAGTGCTACCTCTGTACCAAATTTCGTTCAATTCGGGTTCACCGAGTTTGAATTGATAGGGGGAATCGATTTGCACACATACATGGCCACCATCTGCAAACTATTGGGCTGATGTGCTTGCAGTTTGGTCAGAATATGTTTCCCACATAAAGATATGGTGTTGCAAAATTTGGTAGAGACTAGATTATTAGGTTGGTCGTAATTACATTTTAGCTTTTAACATTTGGGTGGCCGCGATTACGTTTCCGTCAAGATAGCGGTGATATAAAACATGACACTGAGGTGCCCTTTGCTAGTGCTACCTCTGTACCAAATTTCGTTCATTCAGTTCCACCGTGTTCGAATTAATAGGGGGAATAAATTTTGACATAAAGATGGCCGCCATCCGCAAACTATTAGGCTAATGACCTATTAGATTGGTCAAAGGATGCTCCTTCCATAACGGTAAGTTGTTGCAAAGTTTGGTAGAGATCGGATGGTTATGTTAGTCGTAATTTGATTTAAGCTTTAAACATTTGTGTGGCCGCCATTACGTTTCTGTCAATATGGCGGCGATATTAATCATGACACTGAGATGCCCTTTGCTAGTGCTATATCTGTACCAAATTTCGTTCCATTCGGTTTCACCGTGTTTGAATTAATAGGGGGAATCGATTTGACACAAAGATGGCCGCCATCCGCAAACTATTAGGCGAATGACCTATTAGATTGGTCAGAGGATGCTTCCTCCATAAAGGTATGTAGTTGCAAAATTTGGTAGAGATCAGATGATTAGGTTAATCGTAATTTGATTTAAGCTTTGAACATTCGTTTGGCGCCATTACGTTTCAGTCAAGATGGCGGCGATATAAAACATGACACTGAGGTGCCCTTCGCTAGTGCTACCTCAGTACCAAATTCCGTTCCATTCGGTTCTACCGTGTTCGAATTAATAGGAGGAATCAATTTTGACATAAAGATGGCCGCCATCCGCAAACTATTAGGCGAATGACCTATTAGATTGGTCAAAGGATGCTCCATCCATAAAGGTATGAAGTTGCAAAATTTGGTAGAGATCGGATGATTAGGTTAATCGTAATTTGATTTTAGTTTTAAACATTCGTGTGGCCGCCATTACGTTTCAGTCAAGAAGGCGGCGATATAAAACATGACACTGAGGTGCCCTTTGCTAGTGCTACCTCTGTACCAAATTTCGTTCCATTCGGTTCCACCATGTTCGAATTAATAGGGGGAATCAATTTTGACATAAAGATGGCCGCCATCCGCAAACTATTAGGCTAATGACCTATTCATTTGGTCAGAGGATGCTCCCTCCTTAAAGGTAAGTTGTTGCAAAGTTTGGTAGAGATCGGATGGTTATATTAGTCGTAATTTGATTTAAGCTTTAAACATTTGTGTGGCCGCCATTACGTTTCTGTCAATATGGCGGCGATATAAAACATGACACTGAGATGCCCTTTGCTAGTGCTACCTCTGTACCAAATTTCGTTCCATTCGGTTTCACCGTGTTTGAATTAATAGGGGGAATTTATTTTCACACAAAGATGGCCGCCATCCGCAAACTATTAGGCGAATGACCTATTAGATTGGTCAGAGGATGCTTCCTCCATAAAGGTATGTAGTTGCAAAATTTGGTAGAGATCAGATGATTAGGTTAATCGTAATTTGATTTAAGCTTTGAACATTCGTTTGGCGCCATTACGTTTCAGTCAAGATGGCGGCGATATAAAACATGACACTGAGGTGCCCTTCGCTAGTGCTACCTCAGTACCAAATTCCGTTCCATTCGGTTCTACCGTGTTCGAATTAATAGGAGGAATCAATTTTGACATAAAGATGGCCGCCATCCGCAAACTATTAGGCGAATGACCTATTAGATTGGTCAAAGGATGCTCCATCCATAAAGGTATGAAGTTGCAAAATTTGGTAGAGATCGGATGATTAGGTTAATCGTAATTTGATTTTAGTTTTAAACATTCGTGTGGCCGCCATTACGTTTCAGTCAAGAAGGCGGCGATATAAAACATGACACTGAGGTGCCCTTTGCTAGTGCTACCTCTGTACCAAATTTCGTTCCATTCGGTTCCACCATGTTCGAATTAATAGGGGGAATCAATTTTGACATAAAGATGGCCGCCATCCGCAAACTATTAGGCTAATGACCTATTCATTTGGTCAGAGGATGCTCCCTCCTTAAAGGTAAGTTGTTGCAAAGTTTGGTAGAGATCGGATGGTTATATTAGTCGTAATTTGATTTAAGCTTTAAACATTTGTGTGGCCGCCATTACGTTTCTGTCAATATGGCGGCGATATAAAACATGACACTGAGATGCCCTTTGCTAGTGCTACCTCTGTACCAAATTTCGTTCCATTCGGTTTCACCGTGTTTGAATTAATAGGGGGAATTTATTTTCACACAAAGATGGCCGCCATCCGCAAACTATTAGGCAAATAACCTATTCATTCGGTCAAAGGATGCTTCCTCTATAAGGGTATGTTGTTGCAAAATTTGGTAGAGATCGGATGATTAGGTTAATCGTAATTTGATTTAAGCTTTGAACATTTGTGTGGCCGCCATTACGTTTCCGTCAAGATGGCGGCGATATAAAACATGACACTGAGGTGCCTTTTGTTAGTACTACCTCTGTACCAAATGTCGTTCCATTCGGTTGCACCGTGTTCGAATTAATAGGGGGAATCGATTTTCACACAAAGATGGCCGCCATCCCCAAACTATTACGCTGATGACCTATTAGTTTGGTCATAGGATGCTCCCCCATAAAGGTATGTTGTTGCAAAATTTGGTAGAGATCGGATGATTAGGTTAGTCGTAATTTGAATTAAGCTTTGAACTATTACGCCGATGACCTATTAGATTGGTCAAAGGATGCTCCCTCCATAAAGGTATGTAGTTGCAAAATTTGGTAGCGATCGGGTGATTAGGTTAATCGTAATTTGATTTAAGCTTTGAACATTCGTGTGGCCGCCATTACGTTTCAGTCAAGATGGCGGCGATATAAAACATGACACTGAGGTGCCCTTTGCTAGTGCTACCTCTGTACCAAATTTCGTTCCATTCGGTTCCACCATGTTCGAATTAATAGGGGGAATCAATTTTGACATAAATATGGCCGCCATCCGCAAACTATTAGGCTAATAACCTATTAGATTGGTCAAAGGATGCTCCCTCCATAAAGGTATGTTGTTGCAAAGTTTGGTAGAGATCGGATGGTTATGTTAGTCGTAATTTAACTTAAGCTTTGAACATTTTTGTGGCCGCCCTTACGTTTCTGTCAATATGGTGGCGATATAAAACATGACACTGAGATGCCCTTTGCTAGTGCTACCTCTGTACCAAATTTCGTTCCATTCGGTTTCACCGTGTTTGAATTGATTTTCACACAAAGATGGCCGCCATCCGCAAACTATTAGGCTAATGACCTATTCATTTGGTCAAAGGATGCTTCCTCTATAAGGGAATGTTGTTGCAAAATTTGGTAGAGATCGGATGATTAGGTTAATCGTAATTTGATTTAAGCTTTGAACATTTGTGTGGCTGCCATTACGTTTCCGTCAAGATGGCGGCGATATAAAACATGACACTGAGGTGCCTTTTCTTAGTAGTACCTCTGTACCAAATTTCGTTCCATTCGGTTGCAACGTGTTCGAATTTATAGGGGGAATCGATTTTCACACAAATATGGCCGCCATCCGCAAACTATTACGCTGATGACCTATTAGTTTGATCAAAGGATGCTCCCCCCATAATGGTATGTTATTGCAAAATTTGGTAGAGATCGGATGATTAGGTTAGTCGTAATTTGATTTAAGCTTTGAACATTTGTGTGGCCGCCATTACGTTTCCGTCAAGATGGCGGCGATATAAAACATGACACTGAGGTGTCCTTTGCTAGTGCTACCTTTGTACCGAATTTCGTTCAATTCGCATTCACCGTGTTCGAATTGATAGGGGGGACAGACATTCAGAGTACACACACTCACACACACACAGACACACACACACACAGACTCACACACACACATACACACACACACACACACACACAGACTCACACACACACATACACACACACACAATTTTTGGCCCTGTAGTGATCTCATAAGTCTACTTTCATTTTTGCAAAAATCGAAAGTAGGCTAATAATTAGAGCCAAAATAGCGTATCTCTCTTAATGACCTTAATTTATACCATGATTCTATAACTGTGCATGTTAGAAATAAGTGCACAATAATCTTTGGAAATATGTTGGCAATATATTAAAAAAATCAGCGACTTCAAATCAATATATATAACCAGTTACATGCTAATGAACAACAATTTTGTTAGTTTTTCTTGCTTCCTGAAAAGTAGTGATTTTGTAGATACGCTGTTCTGGTCCTAAGCCGGTGAAATATTGTTGAAAATATTACAGGTCGTGTTACTGAAAGTGTCAAGGACAGTGTTAAGGAGGAAATACAAGGTGTACAATCATCCCTGGAAGATTTGCAGACTAGTGCCTCTGAGAATAAAGATAACATATCGCGTTTGCAGGTTAGTTTCAAGGAGATTCAGACAGAAGTAAGTGAGGTAAGGGCCAAGGTTGAATCTGTCCAGAGCGATGTAAGTTCTGTTCAGAACGTTGTAAACCATGTTAAGTCTAAGATTGACACTGCTCAGGGTGATGGAAGTGCTGTTGAGGGTGATGTAAATCATGTCAAAGCTAAAGTAAAATCTGTTCAGGAAAAGGTAGATAATATTCAAACGGATGTTAACAATGTTCAATCCGAAGTAAGTGTTATACAAACAGACATTAATAGGGTACAGACAGAGGTGAATAAAGTATTCATTGACGTAGCCAAGGTAAATACCAATGTTAACGGTATATCGTCTAAATTAAACAATATTGAGTACAGAAATGTAGTTTTCCAAAATGATATTAGAAAAGAACTAGAAGTGTCAAAAACACAATGTAAAGAGAAACATTAATGTAGTTCAGTCACAATTAGGTGATCTGAAGGAAAACGTAGATTCTTTGCGGTCCCAAGTAATAGACCATAACAAGATTCGTAAGGACGATATAGAACTTGATATTAGTGAGATGTTGAAAACTCATGTTATAGTTTGGAAGGAAGAGTAGAATAAGTCTAGTAAAGAGCATATCAACGAAATTCAAGAAAACATTGAAATGAAGTTTGCTAGTAATTAGCTAGAATTAACTAAGAAAGTACGAGCGTGCGGACTGATTTCAATAAACGTTTAGATCAGCTCCAGCAGACACAGGTCGACAATAAGGATCAATTATCTCACGAAAGTAAAGCTTTAAAAGATCAGATTAGCAAGGTAGTCACAGATGTGAATAACATTAATAAGTTTCAAGAGGAAAAGTCTACCGAATTGGAGGAATACATCACTAGGAAACTCCAAAGCTTATACCTACAAGATACTTCTGTTTTTGAATCTTATAAAGTAGAGATAGTGTAGGACAAGAGGAGAGAGACTTCAGAAGACAAACAAGGGTACTTCGTTCTATAGAGAGGCCCGTGTTCAGAATTCTCGAAGCTAAAAGAGATACGAGGGATCCTAGGATTGTTAGTCAAAATACTCAGCCTAGGAACATCACAGTTATACGTAACATTGAAGATAAACATCGTCAGTTTAACAAAGAAGATGGATTCACCCCTATACAGTTTATCAGAATTCTGAGAGATTACTTCATCGAAGTCTAGGTTCCTAGAGATAGGGAGATGAAAATAGTAGAAAGTTATCTAGCTCTAGCTCCCTTAGAATGGTTTTGCGCGTTCAGGTATACGTTTGTGGAGTTCGAGGAATTTGCAGATGCCTTAATTAAGAGATTCTGGAGCATTGAAGCACAAAATAGTTTGAGGACCGAAGTATACTCGAGTACTTTGCCAACTCGCTATGCAGACTTCTTCACGAGGCAGTTAGCCCAACTTAGGTTCCTTCAACCCCATTATCCACGGCAGAACTGATCGAAGCTATTTCGAGACAGCTTCCAGTTGAGGTCAGGAGACTGATTATCTCGTCTCAAATAAAAGATTTGGATAGCTTGGACGAGCTTCTGCGCAAGCTTGATTATACCAGTCCAATGCCCACTGTAATGTCCAGAAACAACAAGCAAGACCAACGAGACATTAACACAATCTATGTCGATCAGACACAACAAACATAGAGTCCCAAAGAGAGAGATAAGACTAGTATAGGTCCGGAAAGAAACAACTATTTCCGAGACAGGAGACCCGAACCGAGATATCGCAGATTCCGAGGAGGAAGACCCTATCAACAGCAACAGGGGCGGAATAATGACAACACCCGTAGGAATGGTTACTACCATAATAACTCTGACTACCGTTATAACAACAATAATAACAACAGTTATAACAGAAATAATAGGTATAACCAGGGTTATAACAGGAATCGAAACTACAGAGAAAATTCGTTCACAAAGGAACAGTATGATGAAAGGCACAGAGAAGGGAAAGAATACTTGAAGACCTTAAGACAGGATGAGCAGAACTGAAAAGGAAGGGAGAAAAACCCGAGTGTTGAACCTCAGCCTGGTACAAGCCAGCAGGGAAAAAACACTCAAGGACAAAAAAAAAACGATTATAAAACAGATGTACGAGTTTTAGAAAATGCTAGACCACTAAACAAGATTACTATTTATGAGATATATGAGCTGACAGATGGAGACCTACTGTATGAAAAGGGAGTAATTAAAGGGGAGAGGCCATGTGAACTGCCTATTATAAGTATGAGTGTCAATGGACAAATGTATACGTCTCTTATGGAAACTGGTGAAGTTATATCCATATTGTCCGAGGAGAGTTACCAGAGACTGATAAAAGGTGACAGAATGACTGTTTTACCCGCATCATCAATCAATGTGCGTGGTATATTCCAAGACAGGCCAGTAAAATGTAATGTTCAGGTGCTGTTAAATTTCGAGATGAATGGTCGCACTTACGAACACATCATCATCGTAGTAAGCAAGATAAAATTTGGCGTCGTGCTTGGTATAGATTTCATTACCAAAGTCGGTGCAGTCATTGACATAAAAAACCGCATCATTAAATTTAGCGAGGGCTATGGGACGAATGTTATATGAATGCATAACAGGGCTTTGTTGAAACGCTTCGCTCATTTGTTGAATCTACTTGTGCACTACCTATTGTAAAGCGGATTTACTAAGCCAGAAACCTTCCCTGAAGTGTACGCAACATCTCACCCAAGTTTCATCGCTATCATACGAACAGTATGAACGCATACGAGACTTTGTTGAAACTACTCGTGCGCTATCAATTATAACATGGATATACTAAGCCAGAAACTTTGCCTGTAGTATACACAACCTCTCGCCCAAGTTTCATCGCTATCGCACGAATGGTATGTGAACGCATACAGGACTTTTTTTTAAACGCGTCGCCCGTCGTCGCTCATTTGTTGAAAGTACGTTAACAATATGATTAACTGCTAGATGTAATAATATCAATATTCTTTCTTGAGAAATATAGGTGGGAGATAATTTGTATCAAAGACTTGTAATTTCACTTAACACGGCTTAGCAATTTTAGCATATTCAGTCATTAATGGCTTGGCATGAAAAGGGATACGATGTCTTTGATAAAATCTCAACCTTATTGATACCAAGAAATTAACTTATGCCTCAACTGAATACATTTTGCTGCAAATATGGTACATCAAGAAGGCTTTTAACCGCTACGTGCAAGGCACACAAGTGCTGTGCCTTGAGAAACACCTTTAATAGTAAATTATACTTCTAGCCACTATGGATTAATATGTGTTTCGTCAAATTCTCTTCCCGGGTCACTTGTCTGCGCATATGCTACATGAGTATAGCTTCTCACCACTGTGGGTTTTGATGTCAGTCTTTCAATGAGTTTTTAGATAAAATATGGATTCGAATTTGTTGCATGAGTATGGTTTCTAGCCGCTATGAGTTATCATCTGTGTTCAAATCACTGTTGTTACAAAATTGGCTACGCAAATGCTACAGGAGTTTGGCTACCCACCATTACAGGTAAACATGGGTTTTTTTCAAATGATTTCTCTCACACAAGTTAGCTCCGGACGTTTTGCGTGAGTTTTTTTCCCCACTTTTATTGATATATATATATGTGTCTTCAAATGACCTTTCTGATAAAATTAGGCTTCGCATGTGTTACGAGCATGGTTCCTCGGCACTGAGTCAACGTGCGTGGATTGAAACGACTCTTCAGATAAAATTTGCTTCGCAACTGCTTCATGCCTAAGGCCTCTCACCACCATGGGTAATCATGTGTCTCTTCAAATTATCTCTTCGAGCAAATTTGGCTTCGCAGGCGCTACACGAGTATTGCTTCTCAGCACTATGGGTTAACATGTGTCTCTTCAAATGGCTCCTATTACAAAATTTGGCTTCGCAACTATTGCACGAGTATGGCCTCTGACTACTATGGGTTAACATGTGTGTCTTCAAATGGCTTCTAACATAAAATTTGGCTTCGCAACTGCTGCATGTGTATGGTCTCTCACCACTATGTGTATACATGTGAGACTTCAAAGCAACTTTGATGTTAAATTTGGCTCCGCATGTGCTACACGAGAATGGCTTCTCATTTCTATGGGTATACATGTGAGACTTCAAAGCACTTTTCTGATTAAATTTGACCTCACATAGGCTACAAGAGTATGGCTTTTCACCACTATGGGTATACATGTGAGACTTCAAGTTACCTTTCTGAATAAATTTGGCATCGCAACTGCTGCACGAGTATGGCCTCTGAGTACTATGGGTAAACGTGTGTGTCTTCAAATGGCTCTTGAAGTAAAATTTGGCTTCGCAACTGCTGCATGAGTATGGTCTCTCACCACTATGTGTATACATGTGAGACTGGAAAGCAACTTTGTGATTAAATTTGGCTTCGCATTTCTTACACGAGAATGGCACCTTACCACTATGAGTTAGAATGTGTGCCGACAATTTATCCTTACGATAAAATTCGGCTTCGCAAGTGCTACATGAGTATGATCTCTCACCACTATCGATCAACATATGTCTCTTGAGAGAATACGACGAAAGAAGCTTGGAGTTACATATCCTACATATATAAGGCTTCTCACCTCTTTGAATTAGCAGGTACGTCTTCAAATTCTTTTCGATTGTACATTTTCTTAAAGATACAGTGCCGGAACTAGTATTATGTCCTCCAGTATTCCAAAAAGCGGATATCGTCCTTACAGCAGGATTCGAAGTATCACGGTATATCAGCCTGAAATCAATGGTAATAATATTACAGTGCACTCTTAATTAAGTTGAATTATCTGAGAAAGGTGAATAAAAGTTTTCAGATCTAGAGGTCGAACTAACAAAATGATACCTGGTATAACTTTCATTTATATATCTATCAGGAAAACTGCCCTTATCAAGTACCTGGAACTCATTATAATGTTATTGGTTTTACATAACATTTGATAACTGTGGCTTTTAGAGACACTGGGTAGCCAGAATTGTGCCCTGAAGAAGATTTTTAACGTATCAACAAATCTACTGATCACGTTTGCAATGTTTTTCATACAGTCATAATACATTAAAATTACTTATCTATCATGGGAACAAAATGGTGTGTCATGTCGGAGTACTGTATTCGGAATCGTAGCTTTCCTTAATAAATATGTAATCCGTAATATTTAAAAAATAAACAAAGTACACATGTGTGCCCACTTGAAAATATTTGCCAGTATCCAAGATGAGCAGAATCGCAGAATCTTCCTGGTCCACGTCTACAAAAATCACTGAAAGAAATGCCTGACAAATAGGACAAAAGGAGAATAGTTCTACAATTGTACTATGAATTACACTACTAGGTTAAATATCAAATTCTAATAGGAAAGTGAGAAACTTCCGGTTCTCGGGATATATAGGGTGGAAAAAGGTGTTGGGCACCTAAAATTACCTCCATAGTACAACTTCTAACTAATTAATATAAATCAAAAACCTTAATTTATAAGAATATGTTGCGGATAAACGAACCCCTCGTGTCCAACGGTTTATTAGCTAGTGACGATACAACAGTTTAAACAGAACTCTCCTATTCGTACACGAAGACATAATACAATTCTAAAACACAAAATTTAAAAAAAAAAAGGGAACTTTGTTCTCAAAAATACAATAAATACTTCTAGAATGCCATCAACAGTTCCAAAGCCGTCTCGAGTTACACTTCCTGTCCAGATTTCATAACAATAATTAAAAAAAACTATATTAAATTCGTAAACCAGATTTGGTTTATCAATACTAAACACATTTAACAGTGTAGAAACTCAGTTTTCTCACAAATAAAAAATATTTGCACTCATCCTGATTGTACAATAGTCAGCCGATGCTATTGTCGATCTACCTAAATTATTGACATCTATTTACAACACTCTTACGACATCCCCATCATAAGAATATACCCCTATATGCGAGTTTCCATTACCATAACTCGTATTGTCAATTTATCAAAAGAAACTACCAACCATTGGCTCCTGCTCTTGCTTATATCTCATTCGTGATTATCATGGCCGTTCAATAAAGCCTAGCTCATGCTTAACTTATTAACATCAGGTTAAATAGAGCAATAAAGATAATGATAACACTTTGTTTAAATTGAATTACTTAATTCGGGCGTTTTCCGTCGATATGTGACCTTTTATAGTCGCTTCCCAAAATAACTTAACGCATCTTACATCTTTACAACTTTCTCATACGTAAGTAGGGGGACGATAGGAGTTTAAACTCACCCCACCACTACTCCCAATGCGAGCGGATAACTCCCGAACCCATGGTCAGAGTTTCACGAATGAGGTGTCGTTGGACTCAAGCTGACGGAGGCTTTGGTATTGACCACTCGTTATATTTTTGATAATTTTTTTGAATATTTTTGTTTTTGAAAATAGACGATAGTTTGAAAACCAAACATGATAGAATGTTGTGCCATGGCTCAAACGAACGGTCTCTATGTCCTTTATTTTTATAATAACACTTATCTTATTTTTACGTTTTTTTGAAAACAGTCCAATTTTGAAATTCCTATATTTTGGAAACTAAGAAATTTACAAAAAGCTTTGTTTGACATAAATGAATGGCCCTGACCCCCTCTACCCGCAAAATAAATTTCAAGCCTCTTGGACTAAAACTGTGCAGTAGTGGGATGAGGCCGGTTCTGCTTACTCGCCTACTTTCTTATAAACTTTGCCGATATCTCCCGAACGCGTGGTCGGATTTTAACGAACGAGGTATTGTTGGCGTTGGGATGACGTCTTGATTGCTAAGAATGTGTGTTGGTATTCTTTTTTATTGAAAATTTTTGTTTCTTGGATTGGCGCTTTTTTGGAAACGGTGAATTTTGGAAAAACGTTTGTTTGACGTTAATGAAAGGTGGGTATGCCCTCTAGGTGGGCAGCAAGTTTCAAGGGTGTAGGAGGAAAAAAAATTATAGCCTACTTTCTGGCGATCATTGGTGATAATTGGTGAGTGGATGGTCGGATTTTAACGAACGAGGTATTGTTGGCGTTGGGATGACATGCTCTTGGCTAAGAATGTTTGTTGGTATTTTAAAATAAGCTTAAAAATTTTGTTTTTGAAAGTAGGCAATAGTTTGAAAAGCAAACATGATAGAACGTTGTGCCTTAGTTGAAACGAATGGTCTCTATGACCTTTATTTTTTATAAAAATACTTTTTTATTTTTGAGATTTTTTTGAAAACACTGAAATTTTGAATTTTCACTACTTTGGAAACTAAGAGGTTTACAAATAAGTTTGTTTGAAATAAATGAAAGGTCCCTACCCCTCTATCATGAAAATAAATGTCAAGTCTCTAGGACAAGAACTAAGCATTTTTTTTTTAATTTAATAAAAGAGTGTTTGTAGACATAGAGCCGGTAGCGCTGGGCGTGTGTTCCAACGTGGCTATGACTGACCATGGTGGATACAGGAAATGGCTATTTCGACGGGGCGATGTATGGCAAAACGAGGGGTCGCTTTTCGATATTTTTTCCTATGACGAATGAATGAAAGCGAATATTTTGAAATGTGACAAGCATGCTAAGATTTTTTCACCCCTGAAGGGGATCTTAAAAGTTTTAGTTAACGGTGATGAGCGAGATCGCTCTCTGACACAACAGACGGTTGTAGGATATGACCAAGTGATTCTTAGACGTTGGCGATCTCGGTGACCGTGCCCGGAAGAAATGAATTGCTATTTTGGTGGGATGGCGGGGCAGTTTATGACGGTTGGTTTTGTGATATTTCCCAATGACGGATGGAGGCGAATATTTGAAAAAAAATAGGTGAAGCATGCTAAGAATTTTTTACCCCTGAAAGGGATCTTTAACATGCTAGTAAACGGTAATAAGCGAGACCACTGTCTGACAGAGCGAATAGTTGTAGAATATGGAAACCTATAACATTTGCTCGACCAAGCTATGTGCATGAATGCAAAGAACCAAAACTGTAAGGTCATTCCCCAAAGATGTTATAAACTCAATATTGAACTGGGTAAAGTGACGTGTTATAGGGTGAAAGTAACATGGTCATGTATTGTGGATGGCCGCTTGCTAATGATTATTATTATTACAGTAAAATGTTACGAATAATAATAATAATAATAATAGGACACACACATGTTTTTCAATGCTAACTCACACACAGTCCTGCTCACTGGAGACTGAATATTGTACCTAGCCAGACGCCTCGTGAGAGCTGTTGCTGTTGCTGACGAGGCAGGAATGTCTACGTCAGCAGGAAGTGTGATATCAGCTTACTTGCGTTGTGGTGGCTAGCAGGTGTGACGATTAAGCAGCCACCATGTTGGTTCTTATGCAGTAGTACTACCAATGTATAACAGGCAGCTTATTTGGTTCCTTATTAAAAACATGAAACTACTGTCGACCAAAGTATTATGTGTACTCGAGTTTGAAGGTTGTTTGTGACGTAACCAATAGACATACATAAAATCCAATAACATCATTATTTTCGTCGTTCTATTTTACGGGAGTCCATGTAGGTTTGGAATTTTTAGTTTATATTGTAATATTTTTTATCGCAGTTGGAACACAAAAAGTGCACGTTTTTAAGCGTGTTTCAACCATGTGTCACATTTATGAATTATTATCTCACAAACCCTTCATTGTATCGAATCCAAATTTTAACACAATATACATTGGAATGTTGTATAACTGGTTTATTAATTTCAAAATTTTTCGTGTCCAAGAAACAATGTTGTTATCTATTGTCTAAGGTAACGTTTTCTCGGCTTGGGGTGGTTGGAATATGTAGTTCTTGGTCGCGTTATATTCCTTAGACATAAAAAAGTTATGTTGAATGACTTTAAAATACGTAAATTAATTCACTTATTTTATATCGGTTTATATTTGAACGGGGAAATACGACCTCGCCTCGCTCGGCAGTGAGGGGCTCCATCTCAGCAACGCTGTACAGCCTACCCCGGAGCGGCTGGCAGGTGAATCATGCCTTATTTCCACGAACAAATACAAACCGATATAAAATAAGTGAATTAATTTACGTATTTCACAGTCATACAGCATAACTTCTTGATGTATAAGGATTACAACGCGACCAAGAGCGATATTTTCCAACCACCCCGAACCGAGAAAAAGTTACCTTACAAAAATGATAACAACTTTGTTTCTTGGACACACAAAATTTTGAAATTAATTAACCAGTTATACAACATTCCAATGTATATTGTGTTAAAATTTGCATTTGATCTGATGACGGATTTTTGAGATAATAATTCTTAAATGTGACGCATGGTTGAAACACGCTTAAAAATGGGCACATTTTGTGTTCCAACTGCGATAAAAAATATTAAAATATAAATTAAAAATTCCAAACCTACATGAACTAACGTAAAATAGAACGGCGAAAATGATGATGGTATTGGATTTTATGTAGGTCTATTGGTTACTTCACAAACACCCTTCAAACTCGAGTGCACATAATACTTTGGTCGACAGTAGTATAAGGTACGCAAATCTTATCGAGATTGAGGAATGTGGGGAGGCGTGGGAACATGTGAGAGACAGACATGAGTTCAAGGTCAAAACGCTGAGAAAATGCAACTCTCTCTATTGCTAAGCAGACTAATAAGAATTGCGTTAGTGATACACTGACGGGACTAGCAAATAGACGTATACTGAAGAGCTGTGGAAGAAACATACTTTTTTTTTTGGTAAGTACCTACAGTATGAATGATTATTTTAATAATGTCATGCTAATGAACCTTAAATTTGTAGTTATTGATTAGGTAATTAATGATTTTTATTAATTTATTTGTTTGCAGGTAACCGGTATACCTTACATGTCTGAGATACAAGAAACCATTGCGCTTTTGGGCCCACTAGAAGGAAAGAGTAACAAGCCAGTGCAAGTGAAGGTGAGATTATTTTTTTAAACAAACTTGTTTGATTTTTTTTGTTTGATATTATTTTATTTTATGAAATGCATGTATTAACCTGAATTTAGGTATTTATAGCGGTTTATTTTATTTATTTTTAGAAATTTGGAAAGAAAAGCCTTACCACCGTAGCAGTTGCTGAAAACCCAAGACGCATTAGAGTGCAACCATTGCTTCCAGGCAGTGAAATATTCAAAACTCATGTAAGTCTAACTTAAAAATGCTATTCTATTTTACCACTAATGAAAAACCATAGACAAAAAATATTCATTACCTGTACATGACTGGTACAATGATTGCTTTCTTGAATAATGACTATGTATTGGCAACCGGTACAAGACCATATTGGTTGTTTACCGAGAATGTACAAGGCCATATTGGATTTAAAAATTTTAAAAAATAAAATAATAATTTATGGGTGGTTCCCTATGGACTCAACAAATATCTACAGGTTTGAACAAGATAACCTGAACAAACTGACATGACATTCATTTTTGTTTATATATTGGTTAAAGGGGGATGTAAATGACTAAAGCTTTATAAAAAGAAAATAAGTGAATGGGTTACTGTTAGTGCCAACATACAGTTTATTTTTAATGGTGTTTTGTAATATTAATGTCAATTAATGTTAAAGTTTAATTACAAGTATTGAATGATTGATTGATTGATTGATTGAGTGATGGTTATTTTGCTTGTTTTAGGTGTGGTCATGCGCCATTAACGTAGTGAACAGACAGTGAACAAGCATACATTATGTTTAAAGTACTCTGTGCTCTTGTGCAACGTTAATAACTTGCAATAAAAAGAAAATGTTATTATAACACATGGCGTTAGTACCAAATACAACAAGTGAGCAAGTTGGTTTACCACGTGGGTTAGATTTAAAATCAGAACATGATCGTTGGTTAACATTTGAATCGTGGCCTGTAGGCTTTTTGTCTACACATGAACTTGCAAAAGCCGTTTTTTTTTACTTGAACCGAGAAGATATGGTGCGCTGTGTGTTTTGTCGTATTGAACTTTCACACTGGAAAGAATGGGATGATCCCTTTAGAGACCATTTGTGATGGTCCCCTTGTTGTCCTTACATGCTTGGAAAACAAGTGGGTAACATACCCGTGTATTCATTTTACCGAACCACAAGGCCATTGGCCGCTGCTTACGTTGCTGAATCACAAATAAATAATAATAATAATGATATATTACCAGCCAACAACGGTAGTGTCGATATATGTGGTCCATATGCCATAGACAGTGTTGAATTGGCGTGTGGTTTTGAAAAATTGGTAGTGTGCAAGACTAAAGCAATAGTACAGAGTACAGCTCTGTTGAAAAACGTTTAGAATCTTATAAAAATGTTTGGCCATTAGTATTAAAACACCTTACCAAACAACTAAGTGAAGCTGGATTGTTTTATACTGGTGAAGGAGATAAAACAATATGTTTTTATTGTGGATTTGCTTTAAAGGATTGGCAAATGACTGATGACCCTTTTGTGCAACACGCTCGTTGGTTACCTAACTGTAAATACATGGTGTTGCTTAAAGGTCAGGAATTTGTGAACACTAATCGTAAAGAAAACATGATTGCAGCACTAGACCTAAAGGTGCCTTAGGAGTTAGAACACGCGGAGCAAATGCATGAGGCTGAAAAAAAAAGTCTTGCCTCACGAACAGATACAAAAGTGTGACCAACAATTATGTAAAATTTGTTATCAAGATGAACTAGGTGTTATATTTTTGCCTTGTGGACACATGATAGCATATGTCAAGTATGCATTAGAACTTAACACTTGTGCTTTATGCAGAAGAGTAGTATCTGCTACAGTTAGGGCATTTCTTGCATAACTAGTATAATTTATTAGCCATGCATAGTGCAAAATACCTATATGCACAATATTATTAAAGCTGTTTTAGAGTGTAATAGGTATGCTTTTCTTTTGTTCATAGACTACTACAATGAATGTTTTGAACGCTGTGCGGCAAGCTCGTGGCTTAGAGACAAAGAAGCTCTGCGAATTGCCAACGCATATTCCATTCCGCATTATCAAGATTCGAAAATTGAAAACAGCATATGGTGATCGTGTACTTTGTGTATGTGAAAACTTTGAGACATTTCTGCCTACACGGTTTAATGATATGTCGGAGAGTCAATAAAGCTGTACAACCTGTACACTTAATTTATGAAGATTTTAAAAACAGTAGGTGCGTGGTTCGTTTTAAAAAAATAAAAAAAAAACAAATGTCAAATAATAATGGAAGATATAAGTCATGACAATGGACTGAAAGAAAAATATGCGTATAGAATAATAATATTTTAGTGTTTAGTATTGTCTTAAAAATATTTTCATGAAACCAAAAAAAAAATGTATATAAAGTTTGTAAATAAATGAAAATAATGGTACAATGGTGTTTTATGTTCTACAGAAGTCAAAATATTTAACATTGCAGAGTATACTTGATTATGACAATAAAATGCACACTTAATAAAAGTCTTTGCTCTTAAGATAGTGTGTTATAGTTTTAAAAACAAAGCTTGTTGTAGATCTTTTTTCTTCCACGGTGAACAATAGGCATGAAAACGTTATTGTATGGTTTCGGATCATTATTACTATCATAATCATAAGCAGCATGATTTATATCACTATTATTATAATCACCATAATTATCCTCAACAATATCCTCAACACTAGTAAAACCAGTCAAATCTTCCTGTTCCTCTTCCTCTTCCCCTACAGTGCCCTCATGTAGAGTTTGCGTGGCTTTTGATAATGTTAAGGGGTTTTTGAACGTTGAACTATTGTGAGCAGCAATATTGTTTTCTTGATCTCGCTTTTGAGCATTTTTATGATTTTCTGTTGACAGCAACAATGTTTCACGTAGTGCACTACATTGATGATCACTGACACTTAAAACCTCACTATTTTTACTTTTTAGCTCACTGCGACATTGTTTTGAACAACGCCAAATAACAGTTCCATTTTTATTGGTTCCTTTCACAATATATGAATATCCTTTATAGAATGCATGAGGCTTACCATACCTAGTCACTGATACTTCCATAGCAACTGTCAAGCATAGACTAAGCTCTAGTAAAGACAACTTGGTAATAAGAACAATAGTTTAATGTGCGAGCATATATCGATGCAAATGTGGGAGCAAAAGAAAAAGTTGGGAGTAAAAAGTGTAAGCAAAAGTGGGAGCAAATATGAGAGCAAAAAAAAAGTAAGAGCAAGTTTGGGAGCAAAAAGTGGGAGCAAATGTGAAAGCAAAAGTGGGAGCAAATATGACAGCAAAAAAAAGTAGGAGCAAGTTTGGGAACAAAAAAAGGGAGCAAATGTGAAAGCAAAAGTGGGAGCAAAAGTGAGAGAAAAAAGTGGGAGCAAAAAGTGTAAGCAAAAGTTGGAGAAAATATGAGAGCAAAAAAAAGTGGGAGCAAATATGGGAGCAAAAAGTGGGAGCAAAAGTGGGAGCAAAAAATGGGAGCAAAATAGTGGGAGCAAAAAAGTGTAAACAAAAGTGGGAGCAAACAAGTGTGAGCAAATATGAGAGCAGAAAGTGGGAGCAAATGTGAAAGCAATAGTGGGAGCAGAATGTGAGAGCAAAAAGAGCGAGCAAAAGTGGGTGCAGAAAGTTGGAGCAAAATGTGTGAGTCAAAAGTGGGGGCAAATGTGGTGTTTTACTAAAACAATCTCACCTAACCTAACCTAACCTAACTTTTCCTAACCTAACTTTATACAACCTAACCAACTTCACCTAACCTAAACTAATCCAACTTCACCTAACCTAACTTGACCTAACTTCACCTAACCTAACTTCACCTAACCTAACCTTCCAACTCTCAGATCAAGAATTAAATTCTGGGCATAGTCGAGTTGGAACCCAAAACCTCTGGGATAACATCCAAGTATACTAGCCACTACACCGCGAGATGGGCAAATTATCACGCAACACAACACAAAAATAAAAGTTTTCTGTAGTGTAATTCATTGGCTGACAACCATAGTTGAGAATTCAAATCCAAGACGTCAGGACTTTTGTTTTGAACATTATCAGAAATATTATTCCATTTACATTTTGCTGCTGCTTATACTTATAAGAGTTGGCATTAATATGGGAGTAAAAGTGAGAGAACAAAAAAGTGTGAGCAAAAGTGAGAGCAAATGTGAAAGCAAAACGTGGGAGCAAATATGAGAGCAAAATGTAGGAGCAACCATGGCTGGTTGTTGAGACTTTCAAATCAACTAATACACAGGAATTAAATTTTAGTAAAGAGACTTGAGTAATAATAATAATAACAGTTAAAAAAATATTCAAGTGGATTCATTTTCTTTGAAGGTGGAATTTCCAAAGTACCGTCAACAATAATAATTACATGAACAGTGGTAAATCATACCCAAGACCTCAGGACTTTTGTTTTCAAAATTATCAGAAATATTATTCCATTTACATTTTGCTGCTGCTCATAGTTATAAGAGTTGGCATTAATATGAGAGCAAAAGTGGGATCAAAAGTGAAAGCAAAAAGTGGGAGCAAGCAGGGCTGGTTGTTGAGCCTTTCATATCAACCAATACACATAAATTAAATTTTAGTAAAGTGACTTGGCGAATAATAATAATAATAATAATAATAATAATAATAATAATAATAATAATAATAATAATAACAGTTATTTTTCAAGGTGTAATTTCCAAAGTACTGTCAAGAATAATAATTACATGAACAGATTCCAAGAACTCTAGAGTGCTTTTAAGGTTAATGATTGGCTAGGAGTGAGATAGAGCTAGCTAACCTAAGTTAACCTCACATGACATATTCTACAAGTTTAGACTTGCTTTGAGACTGGCTGTGTCGTCACAGATGAATGGCGGTGGGAGGCTGGCAAAAAGGAAAATGTTTTTGTGTAATAAAAAGGCATGTATGTTGGCACTAACAGTAACCCATTCACTTATTTTCTTTTTATAAAGCTTTAGTCATTTACATCCCCCTTTAACCAATATATAAACAAAAATGAATGTCATGTCAGTTTGTTCAGGTTATCTTGTTCAAACCTGTAGATATTTGTTGAGTCCATAGGGAACCACCCATAAATTATTATTTTATTTTTTAAAATTTTTAAATCCAATATGGCCTTGTACATTCTCGGTAAACAACCAATATGGTCTTGTACCGGTTGCCAATACATAGTCATTATTCAAGAAAGCAATCATTGTACCAGTCATGTACAGGTAATGAATATTTTTTTGTCCATGGTTTTTCATTAGTGGTAAAATGGAATAGCATTTTTAAGTTAGACTTACCTGAGTTTTCAATAGTTCACTGCCTGGAAACAATGGTTGCACTCTGCTGTGTCTTGGGTTTTCAGCAACTGCTACGGTGGTAAGGCTTTTCTTTCCAAGTATCTATAAATAAATAAAATAAACCGCTATAAATACCTAAATTCAGGTTAATACATGCATTTCATAAAATAAAATGAAATAAAATAATATCAAACAAAATAAAATCAACTAAGTTAGATTAAAAAAATAATCTCACCTTCACTTGCACTGGCTTGTTACTGTTTTCGTCTAGTCGGCCCAAAAGCGCAATGGTTTCTTGTATCTCAGACATGTAAGGTATACCGGTTATCTGCAAACAAATAAATAAATAAAAATCATTGATTACCTAATCAATAACAACAAATTTAAGGTTCACTAGCATGACATTATTAAAATAATCATTCGTAGGTACTTACCAAAAAAAAAGGATTTTCCTTCCACAGCTCTACTGTGTACGTCTATTTGCTAGTCCCGTCAGTGTATCACTAACGCAATTCTTATCAGTCAGTTTTTCCTAGGCCAATATTTTTACCCGGACCAATGGTTTTTGCTTAGACCAATAATTGTTAGGTACAATCCAATACAAACCTTCATTTTGCCCAATTGAATGGTTTTTGACAATGGTTTTAGCCAGCGGGCCGCGTCAGCTAAATTAACATATATATGCATCCCTGTTTCTTTTTATGCACCAATATTATGTAGCTTATTTTCTATCCCACATGTTGGCAACAATGTGTGTTCCATTGAGTGCACCTTGTTGACACTTGAACGAGATTCAAGAGGGGGTGGATCATGGCAGTCGCTGTTAAAGGCGCAATAAATGAAAACACATATTGAGAAATTTAGCACATACTTCAGGTGGAACAGTGACCATGGTTACTAATTTAAATAGGATATGTCAACCAAAATATGAAACCGAGTATGTAAAGGCAACGATCATGTCTGATGCAAGTGTAAAAGCCACGTTCCGGTCAGATTCAAAATGAATACAATATACTCCACCTGCTCCTCTTTTGTTCCTTTCACCTGGGATTCTATTTTCTGGCATTTCATCCCAATCGAAAGAAACCTTCGTCTTTGAAACTCTGGTCTTCATACCATACTCCCTACATTTCTGTTCAAGTTCAAACATATTGGCTTGCAAGCTTTCGACGGAGTCCGTCATTACAACCAGGTCATCCGAATAGGCCAGACTACCTAGCTTGAAATTCACCCAGCCAGTTTATGCCCTTCAACAAATGGTCCATGTATAAAAAACAGTAGCGGGAACAACCTTGAACCAAAAAATCATCCGACCATCAACTTTCACTGCTGCCAGATTATCAACATAATTAGTTTCGATTGCATGTGGCAGCTCTGTCTCGATACCATAATCTCTCAGGATGATAAGCGTCTTCTCCCTGGGTGCTCTATCGTACGCCTTCTCTGGATACACAAACACAACTGTCTATTCCTCTCGTAGCATTTTTCACCCACTATAATTATTGCAATCTCTCCTGTTACCTTGCTTATAAATTGATGCGAATAGTAGCTTTGTCCAGTCAGAGGGTATATTTCCTAAACCACATGCCAATTCGATTACCCAATGCAACCATTTCAGCCCTGCATTCCCACTATACTTTATCATTTCAGGCTGAAATTTAACTACCCCTGCCGCTTTGCAACATTGTAATTAATTTAACATCCTCTCTACTTCTCCAACCGTGATCCCGTTCCCATCCTCATTCTCCTCCAGCATAATCTAAACATCTGCCACATTGCCAGATCAGCCTCCATTAACATATACAGGGTCTTTATTTTTTGCTTGGAAAGATGATTCCGCTCGACCTTGGCCGCCGGTCCCCGGCCAATAGCCGGCTGTTACAGGTTGGAGCGGCCGTATTCCCACGCTCATGCTGATGTTCACGTCTGAGCTCCGAGCTAATTGGGAGTTTTATAAACCTACTGTGTACTATATATCATATTGTATAATGGTTTATTGTGATTGTGTTTAGTGCTGTAGTGCCTTATGTGAAATATTCGTTAGGTGAACGTGTATATCCCCACGATACGCACATAAAGTGCAGGAAATCGTGCGCTACGACAAGACGAACGTTTTGAGTGAAATTTCCAGGGAGACATCTTCCTATAAATCGGACAATAAAACAACTGGCTAAGTGATTCAAACCTTCAGGTTCAGTAAACTATAAAAAAAGACGTAAAGGTCGTTATTTCCTTAATGAAGCTAAATTAACCGGAGTAACCGGAAGCTTCATAATGAGATGCCGAATATGTTTGACAGCAGTTGGGGAAAATTTTCAGCATATAATGTAAACATGGTGAGTAAAAATACACGAATCTAATTTTAAGCACCGTATTTTGCCGTACATATGCAAGCGCGGTAACTGGAAACTGAGCCGCCACTGGCAGAGTACGTGAGCGAGAATGTTCTTGCCAAGCAAATATAACGACCCTGTATTATGTTTTCGAAATATTCCTGCCATCTTTCCAATGCTTCCTTGGCATCAACAACGAGTTACCCTAAGTTATTCAGAATACTGCTTATTTCTCTCTTTCCTCCATTTCTATGATTCTTTACAACACTCCAGAAAGGTTTCCCTGCCACTTGACCTAACTTTTCCCATTTATATCCAAATTCCTCCCATGATTTCCTGTATTTCTGCCTAAGTTATTTATCCTGGAGACTTTCGACCCAAATCCATCGTCAAACAGCACTCATTTGAGAATGAATTTCCTACAGGTAACCCCATGTAAGCCCAGAAGTCCAAGTCCTCACCCCACTTACCCATTACCTTCTCATACCCCACAGTTGTAAACTTTGGACACGCAATAACAATATAAATATGTTCAATGACAGATATAATAAGAGGATATACGATTTTGCCAACAAACCTTATCCACATACATTTTTGAATTTTGAATCCATAAAACAAAAGAAAGCTTTTCCGTATTATGTTG
Source organism: Meconema thalassinum (assembly GCA_946902985.2). Classification (NCBI taxonomy): domain Eukaryota; kingdom Metazoa; phylum Arthropoda; class Insecta; order Orthoptera; family Tettigoniidae; genus Meconema; species Meconema thalassinum. Next base: position 51,725,200 of record OX336395.1, read on the forward strand.
TCCACTTACTCATTTAGATGATGTCTACTTGCATCACTCTCTTCATCTTGGGTTTCTTCCTTTACATCCTAGTGAAAAGAATGAATCATTAATTACTTTGCTGTCTTCTACTCTATAAATAACAAATAATGTAACTTAACAGAACAGCTCACTGAAATTAAGGTAATATCATCTGTAAAAGAGACTGACAATACATTCGTATTCTCCATTAATTTTACTGGATTATACAAGGCATCCCTTCTTCTGAAACTTATCAAAGCCATCATTCTTCATAGTATAATTAAACCTAATTGTGATAGAATATGTGAGGAACAGTGCTTTAAAGGAAGTAATAGACTTAAAGATTGAATAAAGAACATTTAATTCGACATTTTCCAGCAGTTAGACTATAAGGGATTTTTACCTAACTGCTCATTTAAATCACATATAATAAACAAATGAATTTGCCCACCAAGCTCAATGAACGTATACATTATTCATACAGTATATGCCAATATTCTGCCAGAACTTCTTCATAAATCACTGCGCATATTTGAAGAAGACAATTCAGATGCGGTTCATGAGGAGAATAGCTGGATCCACACAATGGGATACGAAAAGATCTGAGATAATCCTTGAAGAACTATAACTAAAACCAATTATCAACACGTACAGTAGTAAAGATCAGCATGGAAGGATCATGTACTACGTATGAAGACCGGCTGGATCACCAGACGAATCCTCAAATACCAACCTAGAGGCAGAAGAAACGTAGGTCAACCAAAGAAGAGATGGAACGAAACTGTAACAGGCCACCTGGCCTAACACTTGGTAGGAAGAAGTAGAAGAAAGACTAAAGAACTAAAGAGCCAACTTTTCTTAAAATTTAGGATTCATGCCAATGATTAATCTATATGGATCTATGTAGAATAATGACGAAATTAAGTTGGTAAGGACGAAATTTCTAATTAGTTCGAAATACTGTATACCTGGCATAATGTAGCCTAATTGAGCACTACAGTTGGCAGCCACAGTGACTGAATATATTCTTAGTTCCATCTCTTAAGGTACATAATACAAAATTTGGTTGAAGTCCAATGGATAGCATGGACGTTACATGCAGTTAAACATTGGATCTAACCGCGCCCGTAAAATCATGTTGGCAACAATGTCATGCATGTATTGGTCAGAAACAATCTGATATAATATGATCTATTGTTGTGCCAATTTTGAATGAAATCCATTTGTTAGTATATAAATAACATGCATTTTCAAATTGGACCTATCAGCAGGCTTAGAATCATGTTGGCAGCACTGACGTATATTAGGTACTCCAAATTAATCTAGAATGCAAGGTACTATACGTGTGCAAATCTTAGAGCGATTGGCTTGCATACTTTCTAATATATTTATATTAGGGTAACAAAAATAGAAACAGCATTTATTAACAGTTGGCAGCCCTGATTGCTCTTAAGAATGCGCATAGTCATATTTTTTATGGTACACATAGTACATACGAAATTTGGTTGAAATCGAAATGATAGTATGGAAGTTACATGTATTTAAAGTTGGACTTCTCAGCAGGCTTAGAATCATGTTGGTAGCACTGACGTATATAACTTACCCCAAATTAATATAGAATGCCAGGTACTATACGTGTGCATAGTTTAAAGCTGTCGGCTTGCATACTTTCTGATATACTGGTATTTGGATAAACTAAATTGAGAGCATTTAATAACAGTTGGCAGCCCTGTTGGCTCTTAAGAATACGCTCAGTCATATCTGTTTATGTACACTTAGCACATACGAAATTCGGTTGAATTTCCATTGAAAGTGTATAAGTTATATGCATTTAAATATTGGACCTATTAGCAGGCTTATAATCATTTTGGCAACACTACCATGCATGGCCTTCTGGAAATTAAACTGAAATATTAGTATCTATACGTGTGCCAATTTTGAAATAGTCCCATTCATACCTTCCAAGATCTCCAACATGTAGCTCAAATTTCAATTGCGATTTTTCAGCAGTTGGTAGTTCTGACATCATTTTCAAATACGGTATTGAGATAATCTTTACTCCTACCAAATTTTGTTTTGATTGCTGCAGTCAGGGGGAGGGGACACACACACAGACAGACAGACACATATTTGCCCGGATGGATCTCATAAGTCTATATTTTCCTAATTTTTGCAAAATGTGAAAAGTAGGCTAAAAACATCGAGAAACAAGAGAGAAAAATACTCAGATAAATCTTAAGACCAAATTAAGGAAACAGGGTTTGGATGAAACAGATGACACTTGAAATCTATCACAGTATAAAACAAAAAGTTCCGTGACGAACTAAAGAGCCTACTTTTCATACCAATGATTATTCTACAGTATATGAACCTACCTAGAATAATGATGAAATTAAGTTGGTAATATCGAAATGTCTAATTAGTTCGAAATATTCCTGGTATAATGTAACCTAATAGAGCACTACATTTGGCGGCCCTGGTGACTGAATATAGCCTATTCTTAGTTCCATCTCTTAAGGTACAGAATACAAAATTTGGTTGAATTCCAATGGGCGTTACATGTAGTTAGACACTGGATCTTTCAGCACGCGTAAAAGCATGTTGGCAACAATGTCATGCGTGTGCTGGTTAGAAATAATCGGAAATATTATGATATCTTGTTGCGCCAATTTTGGATGAAATCCATTAGTTAGTATAGAAGTTACGTGTATTTTAAAATTGGACCTATCAGCAAGCATAGAATCATGTTGGCAGCACTGACTTATATTAATTACTCCAAATTAATCTAGAGTGTCAGGTGCGATACGTGTGCAAAGTATAGAGCTGTTGGCTTGCATACTTTCTGATTTATTGATATTAGGGTAAAAAAGACAGGATTTATTAACAGATAGCAGCCCTGAATGCTCTTAAGAATACTTATAGTGATATCTGTTATGTTACACATAGCACATACGAAATTTGGTTGAAATCCAACTGATAGTATAGAAGTTACATGTATTTAAAAATTGGTCCTATCAGCAGGCTTAGAATCATGTTGGTAGAACTGAAGTATATGTTACTCCAATTTAATCTAAAATGTCAGGTACTACACGTGTGCATAGTTTAGAGCTGTCGGCTTGCATACTTCCAGATATATTGGTATTTGGATGAAGAAAGTAGAGAGAGCAATTATTAACAGTTGGCAGCCCTGGTGGCTCTTAAGAATACACTCAGTCATATCTGTTTATGTACACATATTACATACAAAATTTGGTTGAAATCCAATTAATAGTGCAGAAGTTACATGCATTTAAAAATTGACCTATCAGAAGCCTTAAAATTATTGTGGCAGCACTGTCATTTATGGCATCCTGGAAATTAAACTGAAATAGTATTATCTACATGTGTGCCAATTTTGGAATAGCTCCCATGCATACCTTCCATGATATCCAACATGGAGCTCAAATTTCTAGTGCGTTTTTTCAGCAGTTGGTAGCACTATTATAATTTTCAAATATGGGTTTGAGATATTCCGGTATACATCTTTACTCATACTAAATTTGGTTTCGATTGCTGCAGCCGTTTAGGAGTTGATAAGGGGGGGGGGGACACATACAGCAAGACAGACAGACAGAAGGACAGACAGACAGACCGACAGACACACATTGTCCCGGATCGATCTCAGAAGTTTACTTTTTCCTCATTTTTTCGAAATGTGAAAAGTAGGCTAAAAATATTACAGATTGCAATGTAGACGATGTAGCATAAATATTGCCACTTCATATTGCTACTAACTGCATCAACTGGATCCTTTTCTGAAAATCAGCACCTTTCCATTTATCCGAGTTGTCAACGAAGGTGAAATTTAATTCTACAAGGAAACCTGAATGAATATGTTCTCTTCTTAAGGCTGGCCTGGGTGGTGTTCGAACCTGCTGGTTGGAATTTATTGTTTATTGTCGGCAATCATGTCCAGGCACCTGTAACTGCCGTACATGACATTCCACCGACTCATTCATACACGTCGTTAAAATTATTGTTTTGATAACATTGAAGGGCATGATTTTATGGTGGTGCGAGTCCTACTTACAAAACTGGAACATTTTAAGAGCATCTCTAGATTGAAAGATAGTTTCAATTACTTGCAAGTTTATTATTCAATAGTCATCTTCCGGCAACTTGTTAGTTTGCTGATGATGACCTCACTGTGGTTGAAACTAGTCCTAGTACATTACATAACTAATAATAATAAATGTACTGACCATTGGTGGTTTTATTTAATACCATTTAGATTTCATTAAATGTTGTTAGTAAGGACCATTTGTTTCAGATATGGTTCACTACATATCTATACATATTTAATATTCTCTCATACATTTCTCTATAGAGCTGGCGGGCTGGCATCCAGCTGTAAAAACTATTGGCCCATAAGGACTCTTATCTACTCCTCCCCAACCCTCCAGAAACAGAAAATTAGTAAGGGTAGAAATACATTCACACACACATCTCATTTAACTGTAAAATATGAGAAAAATCAGAATAAGGATTTCCCAATGCTTACATACAAATGAATGTAAAGCTGATACATATCACCGGCAGGCATTAACGACTTCACTGTGCTCGTATCCCTTCTTTCCCTTATGTCTGGCACACAACTCCAAGCTTGAAGTAGACATAAACTCCCGCTGAACCTTATAACTAAAGATCCATATCCTCGGCTTGGGCATAGCTACTTCAACTTCAAATACATCATTTGGCAAATACATATTTCTGTGGACCTCTAGGAGTTCGCGTCTTGCTATGAGGAAAAGAATAGCTTACGAGGTATTGCATGTCCTCTATCGATTAGATTCATTCACTTACTATTAGTTTCTTAATGTGGTTATAGAATAATCTCTTACTCTTATTTCATATCTGCAGGTATTTTGTTAGCCTACTTTTCACATTTTGCAAAAATGAGGAAAAAGTAGACTTATGAGATCGGGCAAATGTGTGTCTGTCTGTCTGTCTGTCCTTCTGTCTGTCTGTCTGCCCGTCTGTCTGTCTGTCTGGCTGTGTGTGTGTGTCCCCCTATCAACTCCTAAACGGCTGGAGCAATCGAAACAAAATTTGGTAGGAGTAAAGATCTATACCTGACTATCTCACGGCCATGTTTGAAAATGATGTCAGTGCTACCAACTGCTAAAAAATCGCAATTGAAATTTGAGCTCCATGTTGGATATCTAGGAAGGTATGAATGGGAGCTATTTCAAAATTGGCACACGTATAGATAATAATATTGCAGTTTAATTTCCAGGAGGCCATACATGGCAGTGTTGCCAAAATGATTATTAGCCTGCTGATAGGTCCAATTTTTAAATGCATATAACTTCTACCCTATCAATTGGAATTCAACCAAATTTCGTATGTGGTATGTGTACATAACCAGACATGACTGAGCGTATTTTTAAGACCCACCAGGGCTGCCAACTGATAATAAATGCTCCTAATTTATTTTGTCCAAATACCAATATATCAGAAAGTATGCAAGCCGACAGCTTTAAACTCTGCACACGTATAATACCTGACATTCTATATTAATTTGGAGTAAGTTATATACGTCAGTGCAACCAACATGATTCTAAGCCTGCTGACAAGTCCAACTTTAAATACATGTCACTTCCATACTATCATTTGGATTTCAACCAAATTTCGTATGTGCTATGTGTACTATAACAGATATGACTATGCGTATTCTTAAGAGAAACCAGGGCTGCCAACTGTAAATATGTGCTGTCCCTATTTTTGTTACCCTAATCAGAAAGTATGCAAGCCAATATCTCCAAACTTTGCACACGTATAGTACCTGGCAATCTAGATGAATTTGGAGTAACTAATATACGTCAGTGCTGCCAACGTGATTCTAAGCCTGCTGATAGGTCCAATTTTAAAATGCATGTAACTTCTATACTAACTAATGGATTTCATTCAAAATTGGCACAACAATAAATCATATTATTTCAGATTATTTCTGACCAATACATGCATAACATTGTTGCCAACATGATTTTACGCGCGCTTTTAGATCCAATGTTTAACTGCATGTAACGTCCATGCTATTCATTGGACTTCAACCAAATTTTGTATTCTGTACCTTAAGAGATGGAACTAAGAATATATTCAGTCATCAGGGCTGCCAACTGTGGTGCTCTATTAGGCTACATTATGCCAGGTATACAGTATTTCGAACTAATTAGAAATGTCGATATTAGCAACTTAATTTCGTCATTATTCTAGATAGATTCATATACTGTAGAATAATCATTGGCATGAAAAGTAGGCTCCTTAGTTCGTCACGGAACTTCTTGTTAGTTATTGTTGTCATAAGGGGCGGAACTACGAGATCATCTGCCCCTAAAGGGGAGTAAAAGTGACAAGCCAAGGAAGACCATGCGAGACAATTGTGGAGACAGTCAAAACCATCTCCCCTCCAATTGCCTCATGACGGGACTCCGGACCACTCCCCTTTTTAGAATTCAGTAATTTAGTCGACCCCGGAATATGTTGTATACCTATACCGTAACAATTTGTTAATTTCTTCATACAAAAATACAAAGTAATCATCAGGTAACAAATACAACTTGATTGTGCTAAGGATATGCTAAAATTACAAGATGTTTTAACAAAATATGATAAAATGGTCCGGTTAACACAAAAACAAATTGCCAGTGTTTCGCCCCAGTGTACCATTGGGCTCGTTAGTTGGTATGGTACACCTCACCAAGACACATGCCTAGTACATACTGAGAAGGCCACTGCAAAGCACAAAATACTTGTAGAATTGACGCTACGAGCAATGCCAATGTACCACGATAGACAAACTCCCTTTCGCAAAACAATATAACCTCCAAATTGCACATCGAAAGAAAACATGATGTTAGTTTTGTACATATGAGTTAATATATAATAACAAAATATAACAAAATTATCCAGCCAGCTCAAAAACAAATTGACAGCGTTTCGCCCCAAACTTCCATTTAGCTCGACAGTTGGTTTGGTACACTAACTTAATTACAAGAGGACCTTTTCACATAATTATGAAAATTAAGATCTAGTTATAAACGCCAGCCTAAGCTGTTATATATGGTCTATCATACAATAACTCAGTGAATAGAGCAACGGCAAATAAAGAGGGAGGACCTGTGTTTGAGTCTAGCATTACTCGGACAATATAATGCTTTACCATCCAACTAGACGTCTTCTGCTTACTAGTCCATACACAGCCTCACAGCAGACAGCTTGTATTTACCATCAGCATGGTCTCAATACACAAATTTGCAATCCCTAAATAACATTTGCCAGAAAACGATGGCGATCAGAACATGTCCTTTATAAGATGCAACAAATAGTAACCCAATAAGATGCTTACCTCTTTCAAATCTCCACCACATACTAATGATGGTAGTTCTGTTTTGCACGGAACAATCTCTGGTATGGAGTATTCTTCTATCTTAATACCCTCAGTGAGATCAGTATCATCCTGCAGACAATTACTTGTATCACAAACACGTTCCTTTACATAGGTGGAATTAAATCTTACTCAGGTTTCTGTGACTTTGAATACCTTTCAAATACAAATACTAGGTAAGATAGTTTGGTTTTAAAATTATTTAAATGTTGGAATTTGTACCACCATAACTTTTTTGTTTAAGTGCGTGATTGTAGCAATGTGATTAAATATTCTGAGCAAATAACGTGCATAGGGATTAATTTCGTGCAATTCATTGGCTTGCATTCTCTGCGAGTTTGTATGATTTCAGTGGACGTTACGAGAATAGTGTAGGGTAAAATTGCTTTGAGAAATATAATTTTTAGATTTTTAGATTTAAAATTGAATGGCTCTTCAAATATGATCAGGGTCATACTCTTATATTAAATGAAAATATAACATGCTTGTAGGGCACAGAAAACTGTTCTCGAAATTTAAAAATGGTATCAATTCGTTATATAACAGAACTAAAGTCATTGTACTTAGTAATTTCATGTAAATTTCTTTCAGGATTGGTGAAGCACCCGCTACAATTAGGTACAATCAAGTTGCCCCACTGAGAATGCCAATTGTGCATCGCCCTTCAATAAAATTACTAAACAGGGAATGTATAATCCCAGGTTAGGTAACAAGACCATTCATTGTTATCAGAGGACTTGGGATAGGAAAGCGATTGAAGGGAAAAAATACCACGATGGTTAGACACTGGAAATGATGAGCCATATAGTAAGTTGAAAGTAGGAACCACCTTAAAGGATTTGATTAGCTTACAGACACATTTTGTGGGCACTGATGGGAGCCATAATGCGTCAATAACAATTTATCTGCCATATAGGAATGCTCTAACATGGTCAAAACCACAAAACACAACCACTGTCCCCTTTTCTGTCGTATCAATTCTTTGGACTAAAGATGGTTTCTTGCTATCATACTCAGCTATATCTCTGGAACAGAATGACTCCATTTCACATCCGTTAGTAAGCAGGCATGTTTCCCGGGATATTGTTATTACATTCTTTCTGCCAGGCTGATCAAAATGCTGTAATTCATATGCAGTCTACAACGGTCCTTGTGAAGGTGATGGAATAGCAGGGCTGTTCTTCTCGAGATTAAGAAGAGAATTTAATAAAGTCAACCTTTATCTTTCACAGGGTACTAAAGACATTATCGATATTTGTCTCCTTTCCTCCCTGCTCCAATATTACCTAATAGAATGAAAATATTCTTGCTATCAGTTAGGAAACTATTTAATCATGTTCGCCGGTTTGTTCATATGATCTAGATGATCACTAGCATGAGTTTCCTAACTCAAGGTTGAAGATACATGCAGACAATAATTGAGAAATTAATACCCAACTTATGTGCACTGGTCGTGAAATATAAGATCCAATTTAACACTGTGACCGATTTAGGGAGGGAACAGAATATTAACCATGCTGATTTTACAAAGATTAAATTGGGCACATTTATATCATGAAATGTAGATCAAAAAGGGAAAGAGGAGTGGGCTCACCTTAAAGTCACCAGCCTTAAGCTCATTAAGGTGTACAGGGAACATCATCAATGTGAATCTTCTGGATTTGCTGAAGGTATGCACTCATGTTGGTCATACCACAAAGAAGTGACGGTATTTTATCCTCCAAGTCGCAAATCCATCCGTAGAGAGGATGAAGAAACACGAAACAGACATGGAGCTGCCCATGTGAAAGGGCTTACCACGTTCTCATGTCCTCTCCAACACATTTCACTACTTTAACCATTCCCTCAGCAGCCTATGTACAAACTTAGAGGGCTACAAAAATACTCGGGAAAGCGACTGTATCAGTGTACTAGGTATGAGAGGATATGAGAACTTGCTGATCCTTCTCTTTCTTACGTGCCCATTTAAGCATGCCACATATTGTCCTCCGTAGAGATTACACACGCGCATTTTAAAACTAACTTCACAGATGTGTTCAGGATCTAATCAATATTAATGCAATGCTTCAACGGGATGAGGAAATTTACATTTGTGATATCCTCTTGGTGGTACTACCCAGTGAGCACCATTGAATGTGGGCTACACACATCTTAAGAAAAGTAGAGGATATCATCAAGTGAAGGAGGAGGTAAATTAGGGAATATTAAGAGCTAGTAAATAAAACAGCCAAGTAAGGTGAGAAACTGATCAATCATCTAATACTACCAGGGTCTCAATTGTGGGAAGAGTTACTCAAGGGAGATCCAGTTCAAAGATGGAAAAAGGGAGCCTGGGCCAGTACGCAGAAGCAATTACGAGCTCTACGCAGACCTGTCGATTTGAAAAACGTTACTACTAATGTAGTCGTGGCACGTTATGTTCCAATCCTGTGTATTCATACTGAAGCAAATGGAGGTGAAAGAAGACGGTAGTCGTAGGATGATCGTCACTGCTTAAACCTCGTATAAGTCCAAAATGTCTCTCAGCAGGGTCATGATTTAATTCTGCAGTTAAAACGTACTGGTATTGTAAGTACAATTTGCGCGCGGTAATGTATCACTGATTAACTGCCGTCATCTGTTCAGACCACGCGCTCGGCGCGGCGGGTGGTGTTGAAATTTAGAACTACTTCATCTTAACCATTGAGTCATATGGAAGTTCCACCACGTATTACATTATTCGCCCTGGTTTTATCTTACTTTTACTGTTGGTCAGCTTGACTCAAACACATCGAAATCATGCCATTAAGATGAGCCTGCATGTGGTGGGGATTCCCATCTTCTCATATTTTGTCAATGTGGTGGCCGCTCGTTACTTTATTACAGTATTTTTACTGATTATTACTGCCACCTTCGGATAGGGTTTTTAATTATAAGAATTACTACTGTTACATCAAAATAAAACGGACGAGCGTATCGCTTTCTGTCTCCCTCTGAAGAGCTACGACTAACAGTTTGTATACGCAACACTGAAAATAAGGCGTCAAAACTTTACATTGGAACATAGTGGCTACTAGCCCCCTCTACTTGATAACATGTTATTGTGATCTATCTTTATACTGTTAACTGCTTTACATTGGGACATAGTGGCTACTAGCCCCCTCTACTTGATAACATGTTATTGTGATCTATCTTTAAACTGTTAACTGCTTTACATTGGGACATAGTGGCTACAAGCCCCCTCTACTTGATAACATGTTATTGTGATCTATCTTTATACTGTTAACTGCTTTACATTGGGACATAGTGGCTACAAGCTCCCTCTCCTTGACAACCTGTTATTGTGATCTATCTTTAAACTGTTAACTGCTTTACATTGGGACATAGTGGCTACAAGCCCCCTCTACTTGATAACCTGTTATTGTGATCTATCTTTATACTGTTAACTGCTTTACATTGGGACATAGTGGCTACAAGCCCCCTCTACTTGATAACATGTTATTGTGATCTATCTTTATACTGTTAACTGCTTTACATTGGGACATAGTGGCTACAAGCCTCCTCTCCTTGACAACCTGTTATTGTGATCTATCTTTAAACTGTTAACTGCTTTACATTGGGACATAGTGGCTACAAGCCCCCTCTACTTGATAACCTGTTATTGTGATCTATCTTTATACCGTTAACTGCTTAGAAAATGACACAAATTATTCTCCAGACACATGCGGTATAAGTACACACAAGAGGGGTATAGATCTTTCATTTTCTCTGTAGCAACAGTGGAAGAAACGTTGCAGCAGATTTTGGCATGGAGGTTTTTATCCCTTTTTGCTACTGATAATTGAACAAGTGTATCACTGATGTGTTCCTAGTAGGGCTAGTTTGTCAGTGTTGGTATTCTGTTCCTAATACTCTGAGGTCCGGATTCATTGCAGACACTTATATGATTGTTGTTATAAATCAGTGACTCTTTGTTTAATTTCTAGTTAAGTGTGATATATTTTTTTAAGAATTATTTTGTCCTAAGGCTTCAGTACTATCTTTATGTTTTTGATAAAATGAGTATTGAAAGGAATGTTAAATGATGGTGGTTTTTAAAAAGAGGAATTCTATAGCATATTTATTAGGATGTAATTGTTTACTCAGGATAAATATAATTTTCCCTCCTTTTACTGTAATCTCTCCGATTGTTCTGTACTGAAATATAGCTCAACCTTCCCATCGGATACACCATTGGGCAGTCTAGATTTAACAGATAGGTAAATCAAGATGTTTAATTTTGCATTTAAATATAATTCTATTGTTACTATAATGTGTCGAGGACAGTAGTTAACTGAAAAATTTTAGCATGTACTGTAAGTTCAATGGTACAACCATTATAAGAATGATATTGGACACAATTCCTGAACTCAAATAATCCAGTGAAATCATATTTAGTGTGTTAATGTTTTCTTGCAGTGTCCTCTTCTTTCCTAGCGTGTATCCCACGATAGTGCAGGGTCCACTTATTTGGTTGCTGTTCGCCACTTCTTCCTGTCAAGGGCATCTTCAGGTTTGAGTCCACACATCACCACGTCTTCCTTGATTCTGTCCAGCTATATTTTCTTTGGACGTCCACGGGGTCGATTTCTTCCTGGATCCTATTGGAGAGGTGTCCTTGCCACAGAGTTCTCATCACCGATGCCGTGTTTCTCTCATTTTATCGGTAATGGCTGCAACTCCCATCTGTTTCCGAATATGTTCATTCCTGACATGATCAAGTCGTGTAACACCCATGGACCAACGTAACATTTTCATCTCCATTCCATGTAGAGCTTGTTCATGCTTGGTTGAAGCTGGCGAACATTCTGCGCCTAAAGTACCACTGGTCTTATCATGGTCTTGTTACCTTTCCCTTTCAAAGGGATAGGTAATTTCTTATCTTGCAGTGTGTTTTCATTTTTATCAGTCTCAATGAAAATTTCATTTGATCAACGTGGGCTTTCGTTACTAGTTATTGGCTTATAAAAAGTAAGCTAGGTCTGTTGTGAGTGAAACTTGTATCCAGATTTACACAATGCATATGTTGGAAGATGAGTAATAATATGTTCTTTTCCTATACAGTATGTTATTGATTAAGAAATGCAGGTCCATGATCAATATTCAGCGTGGTCAGTATTTGTTTGTTTACGTCACTGCTTACCAACTCCTTGCTAATGTACTGCTGCATACTCGTTGTGAATAAATGAGATGTTACTTGCCACAGCAGTGCTTGGCTTACACTTTATCAGCTCCATCTCCTCATACCAGGGCACAAATTCTCCATGGCAGAAATGGGAATTAAATCAGGGCCGCACGCACGATGAGCTCCTAGGCGTGTGGATCGCAAAAACGTCGAGAAATACGAGGTATCTAAAAAGTAGCTAAAGGTAACTAAAAAGTAACTTCCAGTAGACACCCTGATTAGCTTTACAATAGTGGAGGGCGAGTCGGTTCAACAAGTGCGAAAGTTTAACAAACATTGAATACAAACAACGATATTTAAGTTTATATGATTTCAGTGTACTTCAATTTCAAATAAAACATTTCCGTGGACATCTTGCTATCGCGACCTGCTATAAGGAAGAGAATATCTTACGAGGTATTGCATGTCCGCCGTCGTTATGGATTCATGTGCATACGATTTGTCTCTTAATGTGGTTATAAAACGATCTCTTAATTTTATTTCATATTTGCAGGCATTTTGTTATGGTACCTTCATGCTTATCTCCAAGTGCATAAATTTAGAATAATCAAGATTACGAAAAAAGGTCGTCACTGCATTCTGGCAATTTACTGGAGTTAAAGTGACAAGCAAAGGAAGACCATTCTAGACAATTGTGGAGACAGACAAAACCATCTCCCCTCCAATTCCCTAATGACGCGACTCCGGACCATTCCCTTTTTAGAATACAGTAATTTAATCGACCCCGGGATTTTACGTACACCCACACCATTACAATACTGTAACTTCTGCATACAAAAATACAAAATTCACATCAGGCAACTAATACAAATCGCAAATTGATTGTGCTAAGGATATGCCGGCTTTACATACTGTACTATTCACTTATGAGAATTAAGATCTAGTGCTGAACGCCGGCCGTGAAAGCCTAAGCTGTTACATAAGATCTATCATACCTTAACTCAGTGAATGGAGCAAAGGCAATATAGAGGGAGGTCCTGTGTTTGAGTCCAGCACTACTCGGACAATATCTTTACCATCCACCTAGACGTCATCTGCTTTCCACTCCACACACAGCCATACAGCAGACAGCTTGTATTTATCATCAGCATGGTGTGAATACACAATTTTGTAATCCCTAAATAGAATTTGTGAGAAGGCGATGGAAATCAGATGCGATAAGACGCAACAAATAGTAACCAAATAAGATACTTACCACTTTCAAATCTCCACCACTCACTAAAGATGGTGTTTCTGTTTTGATGCACGGCACAAACTCTGGTATGGCGAATTCTTCTGTCTTAATATCCTCAGTGACATGAGTATCATCCTGCAGACAATTACTTGTTTTACAAACTCGTTCATTTCCACAGGCGGAATTAAATCTTACACAGGTTTCCATTACTCTCAATACCTTCCAAATTCAAAGCATAATACAAGAGCTAATGTAGGTACCAGATTGGTAGCTAGATCGGTTCATATATTATTTAAATGTTGGAAATGGCAACAAAATAACTTATATTTTTTCTTGTTTACGGGCGTGAAAGGAGCAATGTGATTAAATGTTATGAGCAAATAACTTGCATAGGGATTTATTTGGTGCCATTCTTTGCCTTGCATTTTCTGCGACTTTGTATGAAAGTGAAAGGGCTTACAACGTTCCTCTCCAACCAATTTTACTACTTTAACCATTCCCTCAGCAGCCTATGTACATACTTTGCGGGCTACAAAACATACTGGGGAAAGTGACTGCAGCAGTGCAATTGGTATGAGAGGACATGAGAACTTGCCGACCTATCTAATTCTTACATGCCCATTTAAGCATGTCACATGTTGTCTTCTGCAGAGATCACACAAGTATATTTCGAAACTAACATAACAGATGTATTTAGGATCTAATCAATATTAGTGCAATGCTTCATTGGGATGGGGAAATTTACATTTGTGATATCTACTTGTTGGTGTCACCCAGTGAGCACCATTGAATGTGGGCTACACACATCTTATGAAAGGTAGAGGAAATCATCAAGTGAAGGAGGAGGTCTGACTCTTAAAGTAAATTGGAGTAAATTACCATCTAGTAAATAAAACTGTCAAATAAGGTGAGAAACTGAATGAACATCTAATACTATCCGGATCTGAATTGTAAAAAGAGTTAACCAAGAGAGGTCCAGAAAAAAGATGGAAAATGGGAGCCGGCAGAAGCAATGGTGGGCTTTAGTCAGACCTGTCGGTTTCAAAATCGTTCCCTCTACTGTAGTTGTGGCACGTTAATTTTCAGATTCTGTGTATAAGAATATTTAGAAATCATATCCATTGTATCAAACTAACAAACTGACCACAGGGAGGCGTAAATGTTTAGCATTAAGGCCTGAAGTTTCGTTGGTGGTCATTTTGTCAAGAAGAAGAGGATGGAGGAGAAGAAGAAGAAGAAAGATTTGAAGATAATTATTCATTTGAAATATGATTGCTGTTAGCAAAGTTAGAATCTAAACGTTGTTTTTAGCTGGTATAAAGCTTGCTTACCCATGGCTGCCTTCCCTTGTCACCACTAGCCTATAAGAAATAGGTAAACAAACAGCAGCGCATTCACTCACGGTGGGTAAGTGGATAGCATGTCGGTCTACTAACCCCAAGATTGCAGGTTCGCTCCTGGCCGTGGTAAGTGATTTTTGAAAGGCGGCAAAAATACGACACGCATGTCATATAATGTTGGCATGTCAAAGAACCCATTTGAATTTAGTAGGCCGTGTTCATAATGGCAAAATTTATCTCGGGAGTTTCTGCCAACACAAATTTCCACAATTATCCACTAGAAAGCGCTATAGTGTTCAAGGAGCTTAGATATCTAACCTCCTTGACTTTCATAGTGATTCAAGGAACATCGAAATTCTACATGAAAGCTACCCTCTGGGTTTCAAATTACAAAGCTTGCACCCGGCACCATACGATAAAAAAAATCAAATGCCTCATATAATTTAGGTATCAATACATCATCATCAGCTACTGTATGGTCTTCTTATAGAAAACAAGACTGAGTTATCAAAACTACCAAATAATATTTAATCTAAAAATCATTCGCATTATTATCAGAGAGGTAATGCAGATCCGTTAATAATCTGTATTTGCTGTTCCTCTTTAACAGCTATAGGCTATTATTATCTCAAATATATTTCCAGCCTCGTCCTGTAGATTATCGGAGGCCAATTGCTCATTTGTTTCCCGGGTAGTGTGACCGATTGTAAAATATAAAGATGCAATATGAATATTAAGGTACCGTACGTATACTATTAATACCGGTAGTAAAATTTAACAGATCCTGGTTACCTCCCATTTATTACATTGAGTTCCTCTCATGACTCATCTGGCCAGCACATCGAGCTTATCTACCTCGCGTTGACTGATCTCTTCCTGTTACACAGCGCGCACTTCCCAGTTCTGGTCCGTGCTTATGCCGTGTATTAAGTTAGTGTTGATCTGTCGTTCCAACTGTTCTCGAGTTGTGAAGTGTTACTTGGGGTATAATTCTCATAATGCCTCGCCGTGTGAACACGGTAGAGGAATGGGTATTTATGTACGATTATTATGTGAAAACGAGTCTTGCAGGGAAGTCGTTAGACGTTTCATAACACATTTTCCAGGTGTACGCTCTCCACATAGAGATACCGTGCGGAATCTCGTAAACAAATTGAGAGGAACTGGTTCTTTACTCTATAAGAAGCGAAGTGTTAAAAAACGTGTACTTAATGAGGAAAAAGTAAATGAAATCTCAGAAAGATTAGAACATACGCTTACAAAATCCCTAAGACGACTTGGACAAGAAACCCTCACACGTTGGACAAACTGAAAGAACATATCCGGAGAGAAATAGCCTCATTTACCGAAGACGAACTTATGCGTGTGAATCGGAGTTTCCTAAGACGATGCCGGAAATGTGTGGATGTATGAGGAGAACATTTCCAACATCTCCTGTCATAGCCTAAGGTACGACCTTAGTTTATTAATTCTTCCTTTCTTCATTTTAATTGTTATCTCATGTCATGCAAGGATAAAGTGAGCCAAGTGCTGTTCTGTTCATATTGCTATGCATGCCGAGCGGAGAGTGGTGAGTCAACGGGAGATAAGCTCGGTGCGCTGGCCGGACGAGTCATGAGAGGAACTCGCTCTATTAAGTAACTGTCATTCGCATACCACATAGTAAGAGAATTGCAACTTACAATATTCGGGAATTCATCTGATCTGGGCAAGCATTCCGGCTCACGCTTGATGAAAGCCTGTTCCTCCATTATGTTCACGAAACTAAAAAAGAGAAAGAGCACTCATCAGAGAAAGACCGTACATAAGGCAGTACGCCAAATATGCATCATGATTAATACATCAAATGAGGTGGCTTCAATCCTCCTAACGTATGGTAATACTCGTTGTCCGAATATAACCCTCGAGATGCACAGTAATAAGCAGAGGTTATACTGTATTTGTCAACAACATTAAAACTAATGAATATAACACTCAACTTGCAACCACTTACTTGAAGTATTAGAATTGAAGTTAAACGTCATGATCGTATTATTCTTTAATAGTTACAGATGCGATTGATTAGATAAAATAAGGAATTGATGGCAGGTGCTTGTAGAGCAGTGAAATAGCACCCTGCATTCCGTTTCTCTAATCATATGTAGCCTACACACACCTGATTTGGGGGCAGGTGGAATACATAATAGTATTGACTGGCAATAATGTACATAACAAACCTATCAACACGTTTAAATAGGCTACTTGTAGGTAACCATAATATTCCACTGCAAGAGTAGCAAACAGGCGTTCATAAGCCACTGAAAGAATCCTCGTTGAGCTACAAAGAGCCCAGCTCAAACTAGAATCATTATCGCGTTCTAAAACTAAAAAGGGGGTTATATGTAGGCTACATAAATGTATTATGTTCTCATAAGGCTGTTCTTAGTCTGATATCCACATTTATTTCCGCTGTGAATCACGTAATCATAACCAAGTTTTGTCATGTTCTTACAGAAGATAATTTTTAAGTCTTACAACATGGACAAATTACGTTATTTCGTTTAAATTCTAGACTAATAACTTGCCAAAATGTGTAACAAAGGTACTGGTTCGCTCTATGGTACACGCCAATGAACTTACTGGTACCAATGATAGGCTAAATGAGTGTTAAGAGAAAATTATAAGACTAGAAACAGATCACACTAAAAGCAATAATCACTGTAAAACTCATATTTGTCGGTGAAAGTGGACTTGTAGCACTTTCAGCAGTTTAGTTTATGAAAAACTACATAGCCGTAGAAATGTTGAAATATGTAAACGTGATTGCGTATTATAATTAATTATGTGCGTTTGGGTAAGAAAGGCCCTTTGTTCGAGAAATATCATGGTTTACAAAGCAGGCTTAAAAAAATTCTGGTTTTGTGTTTATAATTTAGAGCTTTTTATTCATTTAAAGGGCGCTTTGCTAGGGAAAAAATGCTGATTAAATCGTTTATTTCTAATTTTTTGGCCGTTTCACATTCGATTGACAGAGTAGCCAAACCGTCCACACGCTCCTGCGCCATCGTTGATCGCAAGTAGCGTTTGATTAGTTTAAAAATGGAAAAACTCCTTTCCCCCGAAGCAACCGTCATAGGAATAGTAAGCATAATTCGATAGGCCGTCCTTAATTTAGGATAGGACCCCTTTATCGGGGCTAAGTACTGTAGTGCACCTAAATCACTTTTTTACAGATGTCGGAACAGCGTAGGCCTACCTAAATAATTGTAGCTCTAGAAAAAGATCTTCTGCATCCAAATCTTCAAGCTTGAAAGGTTTGTGATAATTTCATTATCGAACAGTGCCGATTGTACAGGTGATTATTTTGCTGGAGCGGGGCCAGCGGCCTGCTACAGTTCACGCCACGAATTTTGGCCGGTGAGCCCCGGTTTTACAGTCTTACAGAGGACAGGTGGCGAACCTCAGGCAAGTGCAATTGATATGTGAGTTGCTTTCCGCGCAACTGTAAACTCGCGTATCAATTGCACATGTCTGAGGCTCACCGACTGTCCTTTGTTCCACTGTGAAACCGGGACTGAGCGGCCAAAAACCGTGACGTGAACTGTACCAGGCGAGTGCACGTTCCGCAGATTACGCGGAGGTAGAAACCGTAACAGAGTACATTAAGTGTTAATTCACCAGCAAATCATGATTTAAGAACTTAGGCTACGTTTTCACACAAGATGCTGAATATGATCTCCTCCAGCCGACAGACATACGTTGTACCATGTAAATAAATAAGCGATTACGCGTTGTAATTCCCTTATATCGTGAGGGATATCTGCTGCCGTATATTGCTCCACTAGAATACGGGTAGGCTAATTGATCTGTACACTATGTATTTTAAATTAACCCTCAATTAAACATCAAACGGGCTTCGGTCGGTGCATCGATTATTTACAGTAAACCCGCAGAGTGCTAAAGGAGTAGATGATGAAGATGAGGATAATTGTTGTTTCAAGTGACCTAACATCTAGGTTATCGGCCCCTAATGGTCTGGGTGATAGCACAAATGACAATTAAATGGAAACCGTAACGAAAATTAAGTTAGACTGAAAACACTTACAAAAGGTAATTTAGAAGGAAAATACTCACAAAATGTAGTTTAGGCTCAAAATAATTACAAAATGCAATTGAAATTGAAAATACGTGAAAATGAAAATCCACAGCCTGCTTCCAGTCGACCGGTTCAGGGAATGGAATGAATGAAGGCCCCATCTAGCGGCGAGGATATGAACTGTGCCGGTTACCTATGCCTGTCGCACTCCCCTTGGGCAATGAGTAAATGAATAACAGATGAAATCAAATGATAATGGAGAATGTTGCTGGAATGAAACCAAAAATAGGGTATACAAAGTAATACTGGTGTGCACTACTGAAATTCAACACAGGATTTGCACACAAAATGCATGGAGCTCGTATTTTTTAAACACAAAACCCTTGAAGTGCAATAATGTTCACTGGAAAAGGGCTGTCATAAAATCTTTTAGCCACCTGCCTACAATCTGTTATATAATTAGGTAATCGATAATTTTAGTGGGATGGGTGCTGTATGATGACTTAGTATATTAGCTGCTTGTTCCTCACCAGAAAATCCAGGTACAATTCCTGATTAATGCATGGTGGACATAAAAAGGAAATCCTGTGGCTGAAAATTGTGAAATATAATAGCATTGGTTTAACGTCCTCTATAATTGCAACGATTTGAGAGTTCCGAGGTTGCCACAATTATCCCCTGGAGAGGTTCTGCAAAATAACAGTAAATATACAGACACAGGCCTACTGCATGCCAGGATCCAATCCCGCAGCTAGCGTGTTGTGAACGAGGGCCTTATGATTGGTCAAGTATTTGGTGCAGCCTATTACATTTAAATCATCATCATAATCCATCTCCAGTTGCCCGGGTTTGGCTTATGAGCCCCTGTGCTCATACCACTTCTTCATCACCATGGTCCAGTCTAGACCTTTCTTCATCACATCCATTAGTGCACCGACTGCGTTATATCTACTAGCTTGAGGAGAATTACTTGCTTATCGCGTGTGTTCCTCTTAGTTTAATAATAATTTTAAGGAACCTGCAATAACACCTTGCGGACAACTCCACACACTTCATAGTTGTACGAGTCTGTGTTCTTACCTGCAATATAAGTTGTTGAGCTCGTCGAAACTAGGTAACTAGGACGTGTGGTACAACGCCTGCATCGTATTAAATGCGTGAAGTGGGTTCTATATTACAGAAGCCATGAATTCCATTGTGCACATAAGTAATGGCAAGAAATAAAAGGACTAGCTCGTCATAAATAACATTTTAAAATTACTACTTTTAATTGTATCTTTGTCTTCTTACTGCTATTTTTCTGGGAGTTTCACCAAACTAGTGAACACTGTGCCCGCGTTAAGCCTACTTTATACAGAGAGTAGTTTCATATCTCGTGAATAACTTAATTGAATTGGACCGAGCTGAAAATTATTTAGTCAGATTTCACTACTGTACTTTTCAGGAGACAGGTAAAACGTAATTGACAGAACAGAACCTAGCAAACACACTATATTAGTCATCAATATTGTGATGCAAATATTCAGGTTATATTAGTGTTAGCGGAAATCAATTTTAATTTAATAAACCTATTTTTCAAATCAATTTTGGAATCGTGACTTAATGCCATTCAGCTCGGTGTTCAGTTTAGTGCAGCATAATACCTTCTAAGATGAATATTTCACATGCTTTCTTATTTAAAAATGGATTTGTAACATAAATACCACCTAAACCCTGTACAAATGTAATTTACAATAGCACTGTAACACGCGGGAATCTCGCAGTGCGGCCTACATTAAGTATGGAATTCGGCGCTGAATGGCAGCAAGTCATTGACTTGAAGCTCTTCTCCTCCGATTGCACTGCTTATAGCAATGGTTTTAGGCTTAAACAGAAGGCTGACTTAATTCTTTCCTGTGCCATTCCCAGGCCCTTGGGTCAATACTTCAGAGTACTAATACCATCTTTAGCCTATTTTCATTTATGAAACAATTAAATCCGTTAGGAACTAAACAGTCAATTTTCATATATCCTACTTATATTAATTGCCTCTATCAAGATATAAATTTCAGCTTGATTGCTGTAATAGATTCGAAGATATTGAGGACCGTCTAAATCTTTCGAATGGTCACCATGCTGGAATTATATATATAGGCCTTAAGAGTTATGTACTATTACATGAAGATTATTGTGTAGGAGATTTATTCTAACTTTAATTGCATCATTAGGACACACGAAATAAAATCCACATTTTTAAATTTCGCTTAGCCACCAACCTGTGGTTATGAATATAATTTAAATGAATTAGATGCCAGAGGATCATAATTTATTTAAGCATATACCGTTCCAAGTTTCACTGCGGTGGGATGGTTAAATCGCAGGAAACATCCATTTGAATATTTAAATTTTCTTGCTGACGCTATGTCGGATTTATGCTCACCAAGTTATTGAACGTCCCATGGGTGAACTCATGTTTATAGCCTCTATACACATACAAAATTTCAGTTTGATTGCTGTCATAGATGAATAGATATAGAGAACCGTCAAAATATTTCGGATTGTCACCATGTTGGATTTCAATACACGTTGGCCATAGAGTTAATTATGTACAATTAGATGAGGATTATTGTGTGCGTTCATTATTCAAACGTTAATTTCGATCGCATGATTAGAACACAAGAAATATAAGTTACATTTTAAAATTTCGCACAGCCACCATCTTGAGGTTAAGTAAACCATTAACTAAATTAGCTGTCAATACATCGCATTTTGAATAGTCATTTGGCATACCATGCTTCACTGCGTTTGAGTGGTTAAATCGCGAGAAAAGTCCATTCAAATGTTTCAACTTCGCTTGGTAGCCTTGTTGGTTTTATAGTTAACAGATTTCTGAAAGTTACATAGGTGAGTTGCTAGTAGTGCCTTTTATCATCGTGCAAAGTTTCAAGATGATATGAGTAATAGTTTCAGGGATATAGAATGCCGGTTAAATATTTCGCGCAGCCGCCATGTTGGATTGGTGAGACTTAATAAAATTTGAGGGGCGCAGTCGGAGTCACCCAAAATGGTACTATGACCTCGCGAAGTTTCATTGACATCGGTCAAGCCGTTTAGATGTTACTAGGAAGGGGACACACACGAGGATGCACACACACATACACTCACGGACAAAGGTGATTTCATAAGCATATTTTTTCATAAAATAAAATAGACTAAGTATCCAGACACACGGCGAATTTCTCCCTGGGTGATGTTCGTTATAACTTGCCGAATATTTATATTTACTTCCCGAATATCGCGTATCGTGTGCCTATATGTGGTAGGTTATTACTGAATGTTAACACTACCTAAGGGAAGATGATGAGAGAGAAAAGGAGGTGGGATGAGGAGTGGAAACAATTTTTAGGCTGAGAGGAAGAGAATCCAACACAAACCATTAGTAAACACCGATATAAACCGGAATTTCGCAGTGCAAAACTTATAAAGTACCTAACTTGAGCGGGGTCTTGCACAGGGCAAGCGGAGAGCGCGGCATGAATTGAGGTTACTGGCAAGCTTTCGCCAAATGCTCTTTCCCTTTGGGGAAGGGTGATACTCTAGCAAGGCAAGGTATATCAAAAGGAACTGATCTAGGCATTTGCCCTTCAAAAGGGTAAGATTTTGGAAGACCTTCTGGAATACTAGAAGGATTTGAAATTGTAGTATTTTTTTATTACTAGACACTCTTGGATCCCCGACAGAACAGCCGAATGCCCCCAGGGTGGGAATAGAGAAAGCAACTCTAGTGCCTTCAGCAATATTTTTTACTGTTATTAGTGAGAATCTTTGAAAAATACAAATTGTTACACTTAAAGCAGGCTAAGCTTTTACCCCGCAGAGTGCCGACTAAAAGCTTAGAACGGAGGAAACCCTCAGACCTAACTTAAACAAAATTAAATTTTTAAAAGTTAAACACAAGTTAGAGAAGAAATCTCTACAAATAGGAAGCTGGCGGAGTGAGCTGTACTTGCCTTAATGATTTACTAGAATTAGCTCTGACAGCTAAGAGAAACTTTGCAAATGTTGTTATTTGAATTATCGTTTTAAACGCAACAAGTGGTAAAGTTTTTATTGATTTAGTAACTGCCTTTATTATTTTGAAAGATGAAATAATTTTGGGAGAAGAATCGGGGAAGAGAAGGTCCTGCCTAACCTTTGTTCTAGTAAGAGATATAGCAACAAAACAACAAATTATTTATTTAACAGTTGATATAATTTGAAAGAAATAACAATTATTAGATTTAGAATCTCATTTTGAGTTGAGAACAACGTTTTTTGTTTACAAACTTCAAGGTCTAAGACCTAATATTTGGACATTTACAATTGACAAATAATTTTAAACAATTTAAATGGTTTCGAACCTATTACGAGCACGAAACCTGCACAAAGGTTTTAAGATATGCTTAAGATTAAGAAGTTTAAAGTTTGTAATGACAAATGTAAAGTAATTATAACTTTGATAAATTAGTTAGGTAGGATACAAACAGTATTAGAATGCCCTTATGGCAAGCGATAAGGCTATAAACAAATAGATTAAATTACTGATCGTAGCAGGAGGAAAAAGGAGAATTACAAGCGGAGGTTACCGCTATTATTTAAACAGAAGTTAATAAATGGTACATTTCAAAAAGATCAGGTCGTATTAACGAAGCCTGGATGAAAAGAAATTAGGTACAAATGTTTAACAATTAGAAAATTAACGATTCCTGAACCAGCAGGATAAGAAAAGAAAGATTAATAAGTAGTTTCAATAATTACTAATATTTAAACAGAGTGAATAAGTGGTACTGCCCCCGTAAAATGAATTATTTGGGATGAAAATGGGAATAATTTTTCGAAGCCCATGATAAAATTTAACCTAGCAATATTGAGGCTGGATGTTGGCAGAAACCAGTCGAGAGGCGACGTTGAGCAGGAGGGAAATTCCGTCACGTATTGTATTGCGCAATGGAAGTTTCCAGAAGCTTAGAATCGACCTAGCAACAGCGAATGATCCCAAGAATTTTTTAAACATTGTTATAAATTATCCGATTGGATATGAGCTTACAGTCAATAAGAAGAAGTTTTACAGAAGACGGGAGTTCCAGCAACTAAATTTGTATGGATATTTAACACATTTAAGCCCCTTGAAAGTGAATTTATATAATGGTAAAGAGAAGAATCTGATAATCAGAATCGATGGACTTGGAGGGGAGACGCCAAACATCGAGGTTCTTTATTATCTGAATGTTAGAGAGGTCAGACGTGTTTTTCCGGAAGAGAGAGGAGTTCCGAGTGTTTCACCGAGCTTGTAGAAGTTTGACTCGTGGAGACAAGGTATAAGCGAGGCGAGAGTTAGGAGATTACCGCGCCTTGAAACTAAGTGAAGTTGCGATGAACTTATATGCCGCAATTACTTCGGTCTGATCCACTTCAGAGACATTATTTCGACTACAGATTGTAGCTTACTATCGTATTTAGTATATTACGAACTCTGAGAAAATTGAGAAGAATCTTTCAGAAGATATAAGCGTTTTTGTGAAGCGTGAGAAAAATGTTTGTTTCCAGCGCGATGAGACACTTTTGTTCGAGCGACTACAGCGCATGCACCAGACACAAGTGAGTAAGAGTGAATGTTAGCATTGCTTTTGTAGAACTGTATAACAACACCAATAGGATGAATGTGTATTCCATGTTGAAGAACATTATTAAGTCTGCTAATATGAAGTTAATTATGGACTAAATTAGTATGTGCGCCAGGGATATAGGCAGATAGAAGCGATAAAGTCAGCGATGGAGCTTCGTTAAAGGAGTCTGTTCATGAATGTCTACTTGATGAGCGAACATGAGACTTGATGTACAACTGTATTCTAGAGCATTATTGTCAGACATGAGTTCGACATTTACACCAGCGACTACAGAACTATGTTCATATTCCATCTACATGAATGTTCGTTATGCGAGTGAGGTCCACGACTTTCTTTTCGAATGTCATTCGAAATGGGAAGCAGAACTTTTGACACTGCTCGTTGTTTTGATGAAACTGTACTGTGACGGAGTAAGAAGAGACATGAAAATCATCAAGAGGTCCAGGGTAAACCCGGTCACAATGAAGATGATGATTGGAGGCCCGCAGTTCGATCCCGGTCGGAGCTTGCTGTTTTCCAGTAGGGGAATTCGTTCCTTTCCTGAGGTCACGAGTTCTTGGAGACGAGCTAGGATCCAACCCGAATCTTTGGAAGATGTAACAACTGAGTATTTTGTAATACTCTATCTTGAGCTTCTAGACTTCCAGACCAGGTAGCAGTGTTCACTAACCTAGTAGTTGGAGCTTTGTAGTGACATTTTTGAGCAAATCCTTTATCCATATTTCGACACAATATTTATGTACTCCATGCATAGTCATTTTATTCTTCGAGATTATTTGTAGTGATCGTCTTTCGACGCTTTTAGCTTTGTCTGTTTGAAATCCAGTTTCTGAACTGAGTATTTTTCTTGTTCGAGGAAGAAGCATTTTGTCATTTCCTTTAAGGAATAGTAATTTATTTTCGACGTTTATGAATTCATTTTGAATTCAGGTGATAGACATTTTCGTCTATGTTACCGATTAAATTAATTTTTATTCGTTTAATTTGGGCATTTTATCCGTCGAGAAGAAACATCAAGAGAGAAGATATTGGTAGTGATATATTGTGAAATATCATGGCATCATTTGGAAGAGAAACATTTAACGTGGAAACGATTATTATCGTCAGAACTCATAGACATTCGTTCAGAATGGAGATAATACGAATATGACTAATTGTATGTTTTATTGAAGAAAGACATGAACTTTCAGGCATTAAAATAATTTGAAGTTAGAATCTTCTTGGAAGATTTATTATTATCCGACGTTAGGGAAGTTCTTGTTTGATATCCTCGTCGTGATCGATTCTTGTTGGACACACATATATAATTTTGTGATTAAGTATTTGCGAGGAGTAATATAATGTCAAGTTGTAGACATCATATTCCTTCATCGGTAAAAGTTGAACCCAGAAGTGTGAAGTTAAGATTCAGTATTTTTATTAAGTGTATACACAACAGTTTAAATTTATCTGAGTAACGTTTTAAAAGTAATAGTGAGGAGGTCTGTATCGATTAGTCCTAAGGTCGTTTACATGTATAGATTAATGGTTTAACAATTGATGTTATTGTTTATTAGACCAGCGATTGGTGTGACAACGCTGAGGAATTATGCCCTTTTTAAGGAATGCCAGTTTGAAAGAAGTGAAGGTGATAACCCTTCGATAGTGGTTATATATGTATGTAATTCCGTGTATAGTTGGCATACGAGGTTTTTGCGAAGGTGTTTCCGCATTTTATATTACAGTCATTGCGTGGGCATGACTAGGTTTGGCAAGGCATAAGGTGTGAGTTGACAATACTCCTTATTTTATACACGGCTTTGGATTAGAGAAGACAGGAGGGTCACGATTGAAATTGAAACGGGAAATGGATAGTGACATCTGTTATGTTGTACTCATATTTAGATTATTAAACCCAAGTATGTAACGACATATGTTTCACCTTGAGTGGTCGAACGTATTTAATCAATTATGACACCAGATCAGAAGGGAGAGAATGGTGGTAGTATTTCTGAAGCTGTAGAAGCTTATGAGGATCCCAGTTAATTGTATTTGACATAACTGTGAGATCGGAGCTCAGGCTCATGTGTATATAGACGCTACTTATTTTAAAAGATTATAGCCTATGCTATTAGCGTCATTGTAAATTCATTCAGTATTAACTTTCTTTATTTGCCAATCGAGAGTATGATATGTTAGGTATAGGAAGTTTATTGATTGTTTAGCGTAGTGGTTAGCGTATGAATGTTGATGTGACAGGATGTGGTTTGTTTCTTGTTTAGTGTGAATGAAATGAACTCCATTGGGACGTCACAATGCGAGAGTCTGAAAGGAATAGTGTATAAAAGTTTTGTTTCATTAGCGTGTAGGATGTGTGTATGATTCGCGTATTTGTCTGACGTGAATCTGTTCCATATTAACATAGCTTGTGATTTGATGGAGAGGTGTATTTGTGGGCAAGGCTGGTATAGCGAGGGTTTGTTTAAAACTCGTTTCCATCCAAGGCCACTGATCGGCCGCGCACAAATATGGAGAGTTGTTGCGGACCGACAGGCAAACAGCTTTTAAACCAGCCAGCTCTGGGAATGTAACGGAGTCTGTTATGTCATCAGACACGTGGCGAAGGTCGCGTGCTCTTAGCGCCCAGGTGTTCATTGTGAAGCGCGCCAGAGGAATATAGAATACACAGGGGTCTTTAATTGATGTATAGCTTGTTGTTATGACACAAGCTGCCCCAAAATTTGTCACAGCGTTCATGGAATGCAGTATTATCAGTGGCGTAAATGTGAAGAAGAAAGAAAGG
Source organism: Meconema thalassinum (assembly GCA_946902985.2). NCBI lineage: Eukaryota > Metazoa > Arthropoda > Insecta > Orthoptera > Tettigoniidae > Meconema > Meconema thalassinum. The sequence goes on from OX336395.1 coordinate 51,752,845, forward strand.
GAGTGTGTTTTAATTTACTGTATGAATGTTTAGATTTAGTTTACACCTTAGTCATTAAATTGTTTAGTTTATTAGAAGCCGCGTCGTTTTGATTTATTTTAGATATAAGGAGATGCAACTGTGAAACCCATTATAGGTCCAGAGGCTGACCACGAGATCCCCGAGAATGAAAGGTAGATGTTCTACTTCGAGCTAAGTGCATTTTATGTAATTCACAGTTGTGTCATAATTTCCACCACGTATATATATATGAGGGTCTAGTTGGGGTGGATCCTTGACTAGTATTTGCGCCGGAGCTGTCAGGGTCTACGAATCCTGCCTTGCTTCGGATATCCAACAGACCGCCTCTAGAATATACGGCGACAATACATGGAGAAAAATGGGAGTGCGCCAAATTTTGGGCGAGGCCTCGGTGAGTTGTAACTAGATATTTAGTTTAACCTAAACTTGTTAGTAAAAGGTATTTGAGGAAAAGGAGATAGGAATTTATAGTTCTGACCAATTTTGTTGCTCTCAATCGAACGCGGCGCGGTAAATAGTTGAACGGACACAGTTTTGCACTAAAGTTTGTTGATAGATTGGGAGATTTCACTCTTGCAGCACCGAAAGTTCATGGAACAAGTGAAAAGTTATTGCAGTTTCTAGGGAACACTTAGTTGAATTTGACTTGAATAAGTCTATTGCGTTGGAAAGTTTGTGGATTGTAGTTAATAGTTCTAGTTAACATGAGGTTCCAAGAATTTGACGGTATTTAGTATAGTTCTTTGCGGTTTGGAGTTTATTTTAAAAGGAAAATTCCAGAACTGTAGACAGTTAAATGGAGCGGTAAGAATCCCACGATGGAAAAAGTTAATTTTATAGACAGCTATGAGTATTAGCAGAAATACCACGGTGTAGGGAAGGTATCCCCGTTATTTCGTACAAGATGCACTAAATTTCATATTGTAAAGCAAGCTTGGATAACTAAAGCATTGCAAAGAAAATCCCACGATGACTGTTATTCCACAATAGTGCGTAATTTAACACACTATCTATAAAGTTTTGTTAAAAGCATTCAGCATGGATTAAAAACATTAAAAGGTGTTTAAAATCATTGAAGTTTCGTACTTAACTTTTTCATAGCCGTTGAAGTTTGATGGCTCCTAGTAGCCGTTACTTTAAAAAACAGACATGGGGTCAATTTTAAAATTGTCTCATGAAGACAGGAGACTGGCCTCTAAGAGAGAGCGTCGAACTGTACACTTGAAGTCTGAACTAGAAGTGAGAACGAGCAAAGAAGCACACAATAGAGCTAGGTATGCGAGGAGGGAGGGAAAGGAAACAAAAGAGCATATATCAGAATGGGAAACGTAAACAAAAACTCTTTATACAATGTAATTTTCTTCATGGAGTAGTGTCTTCAAGGAGATGATAGCAGAGGACAGCGACGAAGCCTATCGGAGTGTTATGCAAGTCCTCTTGACCAAATGAATCCGGAGAACTTCGGCGTGTTACCGCGAGATACCGCTAGGTAGATTCCATAGAAGATACACATCTAGAACAAACTTATAAACAACTCAAGCACGTGCACGGAGCAAATAGAATACAGAGGGTCGCTGTTGGTGTCTGCAAGGAGAGAAATTAAATACATAAAACTAATGAGAAAAAGCAAAGAGCAGCAAGAGCTAACTCTAATTGAACGTGTATTCCAAGGAATACACCATACCTGGAAGGCCAGACACCAGCAGAGAACAGAAAATACGATTTTAGAGATTGAAAGGAAGGGGCGCCATGAGAGAGATGGACCTTATAATATGCCCATTGATGGCCAAGATCCTCACCACCCTGACTCTTCCGTCCCTTCCCGGGTAGCATTCCGCCACCCTGCCAGAGATCCAAACTAGTGGGGGGAAGAATCCCTAACCATAACCAAATCGCCCACTTTGATGTCAGGATTGGAAAGAAGCCACTTCTGCCTCCGTTGCAAATAATTTAAGTACTCCAATTTCCATCTTTTCCAGAAGGAATTACGAAGAGCTTCAATTTTACGCCAAACAATAGGCAAGCTAAAATCTCTATGAGAATCAGGAAGGGGGGGGGGGAGGGGAAGAAAGAGAACAACCAATAAGGAAATGACCAGGAGTTAATGTAAGTAAATCATCAGGATCATTAGAAAGCGGGGTCAAGGGCCAGAATTAACAACACCTTCGATTAAGTTAGCCAGTGAGTTAAATTCTTCATAGGTTAGTATACGATTACCTAAAACCTTTTTAGATGACGTTTGGTAAGTTTGACACAAGATTCCCACATGCCGCCGCGATGGGGAGCGTAAGGAGGTATGAACCGCCATTTAAAACCTTTAGCATAGGAAAAGTTAGAAATTTGTTCCATGGCAGGAAAGATGTAGGTGCTTTCTTCCACAATGAGGCTGCGCCTTGAAAGGTGGAGGCGTTATCGGACAACATTTCAGATGGGACGCCACGCCTGGCAGTGAAGCGAGAAACAGCTGACAGAAAGTAAGAAGTAGAGGTGTTTGTTACTAGTTCCAGGTGGATCGCACCAATAACCATGCAAACGAAGAGAGAAACATAGAGTTTTGAAAATAATTTGCGTCTAGCTTCAGGAGAATTACGCTGATATTGAAATGGGCCCATGTAATCTACACCAGTTCAAGCAAAGGGACGAATAGGAGAAGAGCGGAAAGAAGGTAGATCGCCCATCATTTGAGTGCTAATATGAGGTTTCACCTTAAAGCCGGGGATGCATTTGTGTATTACTGAGGAAACTTCATGAACTCCGTTTATTATCTAGTTCTTTTCCTTTAACAAACAAAGCAGGGTGCGAGTACCAACTGGCAGATTTCGATAATGCAAGTCACGTATCATTAAATAAGTCACGTGATGTTTGGAAGGCAAAATGACAGGATGTTTTTGTCTTCAGAATGTGAATAATGAGAAAGCCTACCACCTACTCTGAGTAACCCATTTTCATCAAGGAAAGGGGCTAGAGCGCAAAGACGACTAGATTTTTAAAGATCCTTCTTAGCTGAAAGCAAAGACAATTCAGTAGGGAAAGCTTCTAGCTGTGTGATTTGCAAAACTTTAATAGTAGCAAGATTTAATTCATGATTAATTAGATGCGGTTTAGGAAGAACAGGCTGGCCAACAACGAGATATTTCCATTTAAGGTAGGCAAAAATCCGAATTAGTTTATGAAAGGAAGGATAGCGAGATAATAAGGGAAATGAAACGCTGGAAATGAGACACGAAGCGGTAGATTTGGCTACTTTAACGTCAGGCAAGTTAGACATTGAAACTGGAGGTTTAGAAGGCCAGCACGAAGAGTCTTCAATTAACCACGAGGGCCCATGCCAGTACACTTGAGATACTGCCAATTGAGAGGGTAAGCAACCACGTGAGATAATGTCAGCTGGGTTATCAGCGCTAGGCACATGTCCCCATTGACATCCTAAAGAAAGCGTTTGAATTTTAGAAACTCTATTGGCAACGTAAGTTTGCCAGAGGGTGGGGGTTTTGGCGATCCAAGAAACAGTGATCATGGAGTCGCTCCATAGAAAGATTTGAAAAAATTGATTTTTTTAAACTTTCTGCAGTTTTTAGTAAGTTCTGCTGCCATGAGTGCAGCAAACAATTCGAGTCTGGGCAAAGTGATAGTTTCAAGAGGGGCAACTTTGGATTGAGCACAAATAAGATCTGAACGTGAAGATCGTTTAGAGGATTGCAATAAGCAAGGTATGCACAGCAACCATAAGCTTTTTTGGAGCTGTCGAAAAAAAACATGAAGAAAGAAAGATGTATTACAAGGAGCGATAATTAAATTTCGAGGAATTTCAATAAGCGAAAAGTTAAACAAACTACATCGAAAAGAAAGCCATCTATTAAGGAATGAAGAGGGAACAGCTTCGTCCCATTCACATTTGAGGGACCATAGCTCTTGCATGAAAAGCTTGGCGATAACAATGACTGGAGCTAGAAATTGAAGTGGATCGAAAATCTTTGCTATTTGAGACAAGATTTGCCTTTTTGTGTCAGAGAGCTCGTCGGAAAGTGAGACCTTGTACTGTAGATGAGAGTTTCAGTGCGAGTGCACCAGTGTATTCCTAGCGTTTTTATGGATTCGTAATCTCTGCAATTTCGACAGAAGTAGGATCTACATCTTCTAGGGGAAATTGAGCAAGGAACTCAGGTGAATTCGAATCCCACTTATGAAGTGGGAATCCTCCATTTTTTAACAATACTTTTAGTTCAAGAGAAAAGAGGGAAGCTTCTTCAAGAGTCTGAAGGGATTGAAAGTAATCGTCGATATATAAGGATATGGTTTATGCTTCTGAAGCTTTAGCGTTAAATAAATGACCATCTTGAGGGGCTAACATATGTAGGGATCGGATAGCTAGGAAAGCGGAAGGTTTAAGACCATACGTAACTGTTTTAAGCAGAATATTTAAATGGGTTTACTAGTTGCGTGACGCCATAAGATTTTGTGAAGATCTTGCTGCTCAGATTAGATTAAAACTTGACGGTACATTTGCTTTATATCCGCAATGACGGCTATTGGGAACAGGCGAAAATTTAAGAGTATGGTGGACAAATCGGACTGAACGGCAGGACCGGAATGAAGAGTATCGGTAAGGCTGTTGCCATTAGCGTCAAGTGATGACCCGTTAAACACAACTCGAATTTTGTCTTTAACAAGAGGGTTTTACCACACGGGATGGTGATTTAAGAAGACAGTTTCGACTTGGGGATGTAATTCGTCATCAGATTAGTTGACAACTTCCATGTGATCCAGACATTCATATTCTTCCATGAAGTTGATATATTGCTGTTTAACGAGGGGTTCCTTCTTAAATTTAGTTTCGATACCAAACAGAGCTTTACACACTTTAGGCTGAGAATTACCTAGTTTTGGAGGATTGAGTAGTCTTGGCCTTTGAACTATGAATCGGCCGTCGGGTGTGCGTGTAGTGGTAGAAATGAAAAGTTGCTCTCAGAATTCGTTTTCTGAGGAGGTTGAGTTAGGGGAATTGATGTTTTCAAGTTTCCAGAATTGTTCCAAAACGGTACTTACAAAGTGACATTGCGACACGGGTTGGGCGGAGTAATGGGGGAGTTGACCAGTAACAATCCATCAAAAATTAGTGTCTCTGGCAAACACATTGGAAGATAATTGACGAATTTGCTTGCGAAGGCAATTTCAGAAAACATTAGCACTGAAATGTATGTCAATGGGACCTTGTATGTTAAGCAGAGGATCGGCAAGCCTCGAGTGAGAAGGAATATTCCAACAAGACGTGTCAACAGAGTGACTACGAGTATCTTCACCAATGCTGTTAAGAATGAGACAGTTCAGTTTGAAAAGATTGTTTCTTCGACAAGTGTCCTTTATAGTTGATTTTTGAGAATTGCAAGGCTTGTGATTTTAAACTGTTAATGCCTGATACATTGATATAAGTGGGGGTTACTGGAAGACCAAGTTTTTTGATTAAAGAGTTGGAGAGAAAATCATGGGTCGCTGCTGAGTCGAGGAGGCCTCGGGCGCGAACCCAGTTACCAGATTTATTTTGAACCTCAATTTGAACCGTGAACAATAGTACTTCAGCACTACGAAAATACTTGGCGTCTTGTATAAAAGATGACGCATTAGACTTGTTAGTATTGTCACTTTTTTGAGAAGTGGACGCTGCTGATGACTGCGATTGTTCATGACGATGCAATAAGGTGTGGTGCGCCCTTTCACAATAAAAACAGAGTCTAGTGGACTTGCAGTTTGAAGCGGAATGTTTAGGTGAAAGACAATTAAAGCAGTACTAGTTTTGAGATACCAATTTCCTTCTGTCATCAACTGATAGCTCTTTGAGAGATTTGCATAAGTATAAAGCGTGAGAATCTTTGCATAGTATGCACTTTAACGGTTCATTAGAAGTTTTACGGGGTTCACCTTGGGTTCTTAATGCAAGAGAACTTGCGTTGCGGCGTTCATTGGACCTAGTTTGGTGACTTCGATTTAGAAGAGCTAGACCCAGGTTTTTGAGTACTAGACGCTGCATATTCGGTTTCAGATTTAGGGGACATGGATTCATGTTTAGAAATGGGACAGGTGGGATCACTTTGGTTAGCTAATGCGGTAAAAATTTGACATCTAGTATTTATAAAGGTGACTAAATGCTCATAAGATTAATCTTCATTATTAGAAAGTTCTATTTACCAAGATTTTAGAGTAGCAGTATCGACTTTGGAAACCACTAAGTGTATTAAGAAGGTATCCCAATGGTCAGTGGGCTGATTCAATTGGGATAATGCTTTAACATGAAGTTGTATTGTATCGATGAGGGTACGCAGACTAATGACGTCATTATGCTGTGAGGAGGGCAAGTTGAATAGGGCCTTCATATGGCACTGAATACGTAGCCGTAAATTGCCGTATCTTTCTTTCAGTAGATTAAAGACAATAGGATTGTTTTCGGCGCTTAATGGGAGCGCTTCAACTAACTGCAGTGCTTGATCGCGGAGAATTGATCTCAAATAGAGAAATTTATAAGTAACTAATTAAATATCTTCATTGTGATAGACAAGAGAACAGAAAAGTTCATAAAAAGAATCCCAAACAGATTCGACTCCTGAAAAATGAGGTAGATTTATTTGGGGAAGTGGGTTTAGGTTTATGAGTACCCTCACGAGACGAGGTTTGTTGTTCGTGGAGTGAGCTGAGAACTGAAACGTCCTTTCTCTGGTCTTCCTCAAGTTGACGAATTATCCTGAAAGCAGGGCCTATGCCTTCATAGCATTGGTTTTCTACTTCTACTCGATCATCTGTTTGATTGAGCATGCAAGTTTAAATTTCAAATGATCGTTCATAGTCTTTACACGATGTTTCAATAAGTCTAACTGAGCTTTTGAAAGATCCAGCTCTTCGATATATTTTATAAATCGGATAATTTGCCCTTTATAAGACGCTCGTTTGGCGGTAAGCTTGTCATCCCTACTTTATAAATCTTTGTCGGGGGCCATAATGAAGTAGGTAAATTGGAGTACAACTTACAAGAATGTGGAGTTGGTGGAAATACTGTCAGGTAGACAGCAGCGAGCAGGTTGAAAGTGATAGACACTGAGTGAGACAGGAGCGACCTCTTTCTCCTCCACAAGCTTTGCACAGAAAAATTAAAGCTGAAAAATTCAAAGTAGATATTAGTAAATTGCAAGATATTGACAACTTGGATTCTCCAGGGTTTCGGCACCAGATTATGGTAGGTTATTACTGAATGTTAACACTACCTAAGGGAAGATGATGAGAGAGAAAAGGAGGTGGGATTAGGAGTGGAAACAATTTTTAGGCTGAGAGGAAGAGAATCCAACACAAACCATTAATAAACACCGATATAAACCAGAATTTCGCAGTGAAAAACTTATGAAGTACCTAACTTGAGCGGGGGCTTGCACAAGGCTAACGGAGAGCGCAGCATGAGTTGATGTCACTGGCAAGCTTTCGCCAAGTGCTCTTACCCTCCCGAGCAAGTATTCGGGTACTATGGTGAAGGGTGATACTCAAGCAAGGCATGGTGTATCAAAAGGAAAGGATCTAGGCACTTTCCCTTCAAAAGGGTAAGATTATGTACCCGATAAAGCAATCCTTTAGGCCTGGATGAAATAAATTGATCTCGGGGGTGGTGCGTTCGTTATAGTAACTGACTTACTCAGCTGTGCGAGGTGGTCAAGAACTACTTTGAATTGACTGTCAACTGCCTCTAACACGAATTTGGGTCAAAAACAAACAGCAGTTGCCCTTACCGATTTTATTATAAACAAATAGTGTTATTCTGATTTTATGTCACACAAATATACACTCTAGCAGGAAACAAGGACATTTTTTACACAGATAATGACGAGTACCTTTCATAGACGGGCTTCGGACCAAATGGGGCCCAACCTACGTTAGGCTAATATAACTACGATATTTAGGGCGGGCAGATCATATCCAAGTATACGGGGCTAGGCACAAGACAAAATTACTACAAAATAAACACGGGCTGAACCCGGATGAACAAAAGAAAACTACTATTCACGAACAGTAGTACAAGCAAAGAAATACGAATCAGCATGGCAAAACGACATGCACCCTTAAATTAATTAGCTAACAACGGTATGTGGTAATTACAGCTTTGACCAAGACGAGACAGAAGGACTCGCCCTACATGCACAATGGCTCGCGCGGGCCGGCCGTAACTATAAATAGCTCACTACCTGCGCAGCTGTCAAAGCAAAACAAACCTCTACTGTGCTTACATTATGCGAATATACAAATGGTAAATTTATAATATGCTGGTGTACATCGGCGGGGGGATTGTACCAGTGTTTCTTCATGGTGTTCCTGAAAAACACACATATATATTCCCATGCGTGTGTGACTGAACTTTCTCTGTTATGAGGCAAGGACCCTCTCATACAGAAACAACAACAACAAATGTACCATTACGTGCATCACGACGCCTCTCGTATCAACATACGGCTATCGCACGTGGTACGAACCTCGGCTAACCTCGCCGGCAACCTCTAGCCCCAACACATAAATATCACACACGCACCTGTGGGAACAACTCACCATAACACACTCGTAACCTCTCGCCGGACACTGGTTCGACCCCGCCGGTCTCACAGAAAGTAAAAGTGGCAAAGGGTCACTCAATATACCTCATTATGTGGCGAAAAACTATCCTCACTGGAATTTATTAATCTCACGATAAACAAATATAAACCAACTATGGTCAAAATCATTAACATCATTACATTAAATGCCACACGAACAAAACATCAAAACTTCACGTGAATTTAATCTGACGTGCCCTGGCTCACAAATCATTCTTACCTACATGGACATACTCGTACCATTTGAGCCCAAAGACATGCATTAAACTAATAATGGCGAGTACACACACAACTCCTAACTAGAACATGCTGACCGTTAAATAACTTGCCTCCCGCATCTGTAATGACTGTGACTAACATCGTCACGCAAGCTACTGAATCTACATTACTGTCCGCCCCCCTTTCGTAAGTTATATACCCATAATTTGAAAGTCAATACTCATCATTTCTGCCGTCCAGGTGAGGTGGTCTGCATGGTGTCCTGGGTTCGCTCAGACCCTCTAAGTGCTACCTTAGCCCATGGTGCAGAGTCACCAACTGGACCCCATAATCCTGCCCATTGTTACGCGCTGGGATTCACACACACAGATATCTGCCTCCAACACAGGCAGCACTGGTATTTTCCACATACACTGGAATTACACTGAAAATGCACTGAAATTACACTGAATTTGATAACATATTTTTACTCCTCGGATGTCACTAGTAAAAATGTTCTTCCGTATCACTTCCTGCTGGTGGGACTTGTCCTATCGGGTTCCGAACCTCGTTCACTTGGTCTCGCGTTGGTGGACCCGTACCGTTTTGTTCGGCACAACCTCAGGATTTAAAACAAGATTAACCTGGACCGAACCACAGTTTCGTAGGCGTTAACTTAGAGAGTCCGTCTGGCAACATTAGTGACGTCACGCTTCGAACGCTCAGTCCCGTACTTCGGCAATCAGCGGGGATCCTCCAGTACCCCGTGAACTTGTCGCTATCGCGATAGCAAGTATAGCACTGGGTGCAATGTCCAACACCCTATTTCCCTATCGGCGTAAAAACTCTAACCAGTATCACTTAATGCACTCTATCTCAAACACAAGTACATCGCGGCTCCAGCTCGCGGCTGGTATACATGACCGACCCGACCTCAACAGTCCGTCGCATGAAGTCTATACAAGAAAATGAACCCCCGCTCCTCGTGCACTAAGCTTATATAGGCAGGCCGTTGGTACACAATGGACATATTGCCGCCAAAGAATCCGCTCCTCAGGAAATGGTCGCAGATTCACGAGTGATAGCTCATATTGTCACGTTAAATGGGCAGGTACCGAATATCCAGTTCTGATTAGGATTCGATCGTGGGGAGACTCTTCATATGCCATTGCATCATGACGCTAGCAAATAGTCCCAGGTAGCGTCATCTACACCTCCACCAGGCCGAGTTTCGCGCCGTATCGTGGATCACTGCGCCTGCGAACTTAAAAATCCACCAATACCGAGTGCTATCTCCGGTGTCTTACCAAAGTTATGAATTTTCCTTGCACCAAAAAAAAAAACAGTTTCTTTTCCTGAATTTGATAACATATTTTTACTCCTAGGATGTCACTAGTAAAAATGTTCTTCCGTATCACTTCCTGCTGATGGGACTTGTGACGTCACGCTTCGAACGCTCAGTCCCGTACTTTGGCAATCAGCGGGGATCCTTCAGTACCCCGTGAAGCTCTTCTTTCCTTTTAAATTTTCATCATCTAGTTTTCTAATTACATTTATTCGCATGGCTTCCTATTGTCCTGGGTCATGTACCTTGGTTTTAAAACCCACGCTGGCCCATCCTGCAGCACTGGTATCCTAAATTTTTGAGTGACTAACGTACAATAAGTCTCCAGCATAAACAATGACATGGAGCTGGCCAAGTCTTCTCGGAAAGGGGCTAGTGCGTATCTGCGCTCTATTGTCCTGGGGTGGGTGCGCCTTTCCATCTCTACACTGTGCTCTGAGCTGGCAATATCCTACCCGTAGCGAAATAATATATTCATAACTTTCTGTCTTAAATGCTTCAAAATTACATTCAAATTTTGCCCTTCGGTTACATTTTCCCCTCAGTCACTTTTGAAAAATTGCGCGAGTGTAATAAGTGCGATTTTTCAAACCCATAAAATTTGGATGTCCAAAAAAACTGCATGCTGCCTTGCTCGGTTGCTTCACAGGTCGTTACGGATTTTGTTTCTCATCCCCATAGTCTCAGCTGTTCGTTGTGAAGTTCCCAATTTTCCTGCGGTGCTGTCAACTCTCAGTCATGTTGCGGCTCTCCATCCCTGAAGTCTTCCCTTCGTCGCTGCTGCTCGTCCATCCTGGGTTCGGATCGCACCTCTTCATTGAAGTTCACTCGCTGCAGTCTGGCCCGGTGGACTTCTTCTTCCTCTTCTTCTTAGTTTTGGGTCCTGCCCTTCCGGATCGCGCCAGTGTATTGCGGTCCAGGATCGTTCTCCCCTGCTGTGAATCTTGGTTCAGCGCTTCTCCGTACTCTTGGTCCGGATTTTCTCTGCGTCTAATGGCTGCCTCCCATTTGTCAGCCTCAGTACGCCCCTGCTCATCGCTATTCTTTTCGTGGAGCTCACGCAAGTATTGCTGCGACTCGATGTAGCGATCGTCCAAATCTCGCCTTGCCTGTCCCCATGGCTCTGCACTTCCTTGTTGGTCCGGCCGTGGCCTGTACTGCCCTGGCCTTGCTTGTCTCGACTGTTACGGTTTCCCTGTTCGCCTGTCTTGCTCCCAGCGTCCGTGTCGGCCGCGCTGCTGCATTGGGTAACCTCGGCCTTCCTCTCGCCTGCCGTAATACCTGGGTTCGAATTCACGGGGCGGTTGGTACTCTTGCCTCCTCCAAGCTTCTCTTGGCGCAATTCCTGTGCTCGTCCCTTGCTCGCGTGTTCTTGGCGCCCGTTCTATCTCAGTGGCATGAACCTGTTCTACTGGCCTCATCCGCTGGATATGCGTAGTGGTGTGGTCTAACTGCCTCAAGATTCCCTCGGTCTGCACGGCAGTTCTTGCATTCGCCGCAATCAGTGTCTCCTGCACCTTAATTGGCAATTGCTTTCCAATTGCAGACACTAAAGCTAGCTCCGAAGGTGCCTGGTCCAGTTCACGCATTTTTGCGAACTGCGAAATGAAATATTCCGTATACTTCGTTGGGCCTTTGGTTTGGAACTTTCTGGAATACAGTTCCAACCTCAGGTTCTGCTGCTGTTCCAAGCTCCAGTACGTCTTCAGGAAGGCTTCCCTGAATTCGTCCATGTTTTGGAAGGTGTACCGGAAACTCTGGAACCATTCCAGTGGTGCCTGGTCAAGTAGCTTCTCTACTGCTCTGAGCTGGCGATCTGGGGCCACGCGGTGCTCGATAAAGAACTCCCCCACCTCACGGAGGAATTGTTTAGGGGTCATATTTCCCCGGCCATTGTACTTTCGAGGGCGGTCATCCCCTGTCCGTATCACGTGGATTATGGGTTGTGGCGTCGCGGCGTCTTGCGGCGTAGAGGCTCTCCGCGTAAGGGTTTCAAATGTGCGGCTAATCGGCTCACCCTTATATTCCACGAATGTTTGCTCTGGAGAGGCCTGCATCTGGTACGCCACCTTTGAACACCCGTTCGGCTCGTCCATTGCTCGGATAGCTTCCCGTTGCAATTCCAATTTTGCCTCGTCTTGGATCTGTCCTCTGAGGTCCATTTTAATAAGTTTGGCTTCCTGTCTCTCCATGCGTCCCGCCATTTCTTGCTCCATCCTTCTGAGCCTGTTAAGGTTTTCTGCCATCTCGACCTTAATTACTTCTTTATTATTAAGTATTTCCTCCCTCATCTTCGCGTGGGCGGTCTCGATTACACTCTTTACCTCCTTGTGCTCCGCCATTCTTTGGTCCCGCATGCTACTCCGGTGTGTGGCAACCTCGCTCTTGACCTCTGCTATGCTAGCCTCTATATGCTCGTGAACCATGGTAGCATTCTCCTTCACCTCCTGGATCTGCTGTGCCAACCTATCGCTTCGTTCTTCTAGAGCGGTGACTTGGCTAGCTGCGGCGCTGACCTCCCCTCTGACGTCATCTATACGCGTGGTGAGCCTAATGTCCATAGCTCCCATTCTGTCAGTCATTTCCTCTAAGCTTTCATTCATGCCCTTGACAGTATCCTTAACCGTGCCTATTTCCTGCATTAACATCTGCTTTTTCGTCTCGCATTTCGTTTCTACCTCTTCCAAACCCTTGCTAGTTTTCTGTGCGAGTTCTTCTATTTTCCCGTTTGTCTCCCTAGCGTACTGTTTGAGCGCGACTCTCATAGCTTCCCCTTGCGAAATACAAGTTTGACCTAACTGTTCGGTCCTGGCATTTGTTTCCCCAAGTTTTTTATTTAGGGTCTCTGAACTCTCCTCCAATTTCCTACTCAAAGTATCTGCATTTTCCTCCAGCTTCCTACTCAAAGTTTCAAACATCGCCTGCATTTCCTCGGCGCTCGCCATCACGACAAATACAAAGATATAAAAAACACAAATGAGCAAATGGGGTCTGAGCTCCCCCACAGTCATGCCATGCAGTGTCCCCTACTGACGATAAAAATCATAATAAATAAATAAACCAGGCACAATAATTACGCTACCAACACACAAAGAAAATGGCCTCAGAAACACAGCCTCAAATTATGCAGATTTTCTAAAATGCAAATCTCTACCAACTGGGATACCATTCCTACTATAATGTGCTAAACCCGTTCATATACGTTAAATCCGCATGCCACTAGCTCAGGGCCAATGACTGCTAACCTAGCTCTCACAAGCGTGGGCTACCTATACACTTCTTTCCCTTTGACTCTTTTCTAACGACACAATAAGGAAATGTTTGCCTGGGCTTCCCGATATTAATTGTAATATTGCCTACACGTGATTTTACGCTATTAAGCCCAGGGTCAAGTAAATTTTGAGTCCTTGGTTGCCATTCTCGTCTAATATATAACTCCACTATTTATTCAAATATCACACATCTCTCACACTCCTAGATCATAGATCTATCGCCTCCTACGTTGTGCGCCATGGTGGGTGTTTGTCCTATCCTACGATAGCTACATGTATTCGTTACTATTTTTCATACATCGGGCACCCTTCCCGGTGCGAGGATGTGTGTATTGCGCAACGTGTGCGTGCATCACCACCTGGTATACGAGAGGTCTTCCTTGTAATCGACTCTCCCGGCATGCGTTCACTAGGCACATAGAAAATTAAAGGAGGGGAGTGGGGGGGGGGGGGATTAACTTACGATAACGTTACTGAGCCAATGCCAGACTCTCATCCCACAATAACCAACAACAAGTGTACGCCAGAATAAATACTGTTTCCTTAGATAAAAGAAAGAGGTACAAGCATTCTTTATGTACCTGATAGGGCAATCCTTTAGGCCTGGATAAAATAAATTGATCTCGGGGGTGGTGCGTTCGTTATAGTAACTGACTTAAAGGCCTAAAGTGAAGGAAACAGGTGTCTCACAATTACAGAAATGGCGTACACCCACATCTTACTGAGTCCGTAATTTATTTCCAACAAAAAACTGGCAGAAAGATATTACAGAAAAAAACTAATAAAAACCCAACTGGCATCATACAAAGAAAAACCAACACCATCAACATTAAATATAAAAAAACAATGAATATGTGATATCCCAGTGCGCCCCTCTAAAAAAGTAGAACAAACTTCATCCCACAGCATGAAACCTTACTAACAGCTGAGATCAACCATTGAATTTACATTAAATCACTACATCACGTTACTCAGCTGTGCGAGGTGGTCAAGAACTACTTTGAATTGACTGTCAACTGCCTCTAACACGAATTTGGGTCAAAACAAACTGCAGTTGCCCTTACTGATATTATTATGATTTTATGTCACACGAATATACACTCTAGCAGGAAACAAGGACATTTTTTACACAGATAATGACGAGTACTTTTCATAGACGGGCTTCGGACCAAATGGGGCCCAACCTACGTCAGGCTAATATAACTACGATATTTAGGGCGGGCGGATCATATCCAAGTATACGGGGCTAGGCACAAGACAAAATTACTACAAAATAAACACGGGCTGAACCCGGATGAACAAAAGAAAACTACTATTCACGAACAGTAGTACAAGCAAAGAAATACGAATCAGCATGGCAAAACGACATGCACCCTTAAATTAATTAGCTAACAACGGTATGTGGTAATTACAGCTTTGACCAAGACGAGACAGAAGGACTCGCCCTACATGCACAATGGCTCGCGCGGGCCGGCCGTAACTATAAATAGCTCACTACCTGCGCAGCTGTCAAAGCAAAACAAACCTCTACTGTGCTTACATTATGCGAATATACAAATGGTAAATTTATAATATGCTGGTGTACATCGGCGGGGGGATTGTACCAGTGTTTCTTCATGGTGTTCCTGAAAAACACATATATATTTTCCCATGCGTGTGTGACTGAACTTTCTCTGTTATGAGGCAAGGACCCTCTCATACAGAAACAACAACAACAAATGTACCATTACGTGCATCACGACGCCTCTCGTATCAACATACGGCTATCGCACGTGGTACGAACCTCGGCTAACCTCGCCGGCAACCTCTAGCCCCAACACATAAATATCACACACGCACCTGTGGGAACAACTCACCATAACACACTCGTAACCTCTCGCCGGACACTGGTTCGACCCCGCCGGTCTCACAGAAAGTAAAAGTGGCAAAGGGTCACTCAATATACCTCATTATGTGGCGAAAAACTATCCTCACTGGAATTTATTAATCTCACGATAAACAAATATAAACCAACTATGGTCAAAATCATTAACATCATTACATTAAATGCCACACGAACAAAACATCAAAACTTCACGTGAATTTAATCTGACGTGCCCTGGCTCACAAATCATTCTTACCTACATGGACATACTCGTACCATTTGAGCCCAAAGACATGCATTAAACTAATAATGGCGAGTACACACACAACTCCTAACTAGAACATGCTGACCGTTAAATAACTTGCCTCCCGCATCTGTAATGACTGTGACTAACATCGTCACGCAAGCTACTGAATCTACATTACTGTCCGCCCCCCTTTCGTAAGTTATATACCCATAATTTGAAAGTCAATACTCATCATTTCTGCCGTCCAGGTGAGGTGGTCTGCATGGTGTCCTGGGTTCGCTCAGACCCTCTAAGTGCTACCTTAGCCCATGGTGCAGAGTCACCAACTGGACCCCATAATCCTGCCCATTGTTACGCGCTGGGATTCACACACACAGATATCTGCCTCCAACACAGGCAGCACTGGTATTTTCCACATACACTGGAATTACACTGAAAATGCACTGAAATTACACTGAATTTGATAACATATTTTTACTCCTCGGATGTCACTAGTAAAAATGTTCTTCCGTATCACTTCCTGCTGGTGGGACTTGTCCTATCGGGTTCCGAACCTCGTTCACTTGGTCTCGCGTTGGTGGACCCGTACCGTTTTGTTCGGCACAACCTCAGGATTTAAAACAAGATTAACCTGGACCGAACCACAGTTTCGTAGGCGTTAACTTAGAGAGTCCGTCTGGCAACATTAGTGACGTCACGCTTCGAACGCTCAGTCCCGTACTTCGGCAATCAGCGGGGATCCTCCAGTACCCCGTGAACTTGTCGCTATCGCGATAGCAAGTATAGCACTGGGTGCAATGTCCAACACCCTATTTCCCTATCGGCGTAAAAACTCTAACCAGTATCACTTAATGCACTCTATCTCAAACACAAGTACATCGCGGCTCCAGCTCGCGGCTGGTATACATGACCGACCCGACCTCAACAGTCCGTCGCATGAAGTCTATACAAGAAAATGAACCCCCGCTCCTCGTGCACTAAGCTTATATAGGCAGGCCGTTGGTACACAATGGACATATTGCCGCCAAAGAATCCGCTCCTCAGGAAATGGTCGCAGATTCACGGGCGATAGCTCATATTGTCACGTTAAATAGGCAGGTACCGAATATCCAGTTCTGATTAGGATTCGATCGTGGGGAGACTCTTCATATGCCATTGCATCATGACGCTAGCAAATAGTCCCAGGTAGCGTCATCTACACCCCCACCAGGCTGAGTTTCGCGCCGTATCGTAGATCACTGCGCCTGCGAACTTAAAAATCCACCCATACCGAGTGCTATCTCCGGTGTCTTACCAAAGTTATGAATTTTCCTTGCACCAAAAAAAAACAGTTTCTTTTCCTGAATACAGCTCTTCTTTCCTTTTAAATTTTCATCATATAGTTTTCTAATTACATTTATTCGCATGGCTTCCTATTGTCCTAGGTCATGTACCTTGGTTTTAAAACCCACGCTGGCCCATCCTGCAGCACTGGTATCCTAAATTTTCACTGACTAACGTACAATAAGTCTCCAGCACAAACAATGACATGGAGCTGGCCAAGTCTTCTCGGAAAGGGGCTAGTGCGTATCTGCGCTCTATTGTCCTGGGGTGGGTGCGCCTTTCCATCTCTACACTGTGCTCTGAGCTGGCAATATCCTACCAGTAGCGAAATAATATAATCATAACTTTCTGTCTTAAATGCTTCAAAATTACATTCAAATTTTGCCTTTCGGTTACAGTAAATTGCAAGATATTGACAACTTGGATTCTCCAGGGTTTCGGCACCAGATTTTGGTAGGTTATTACTGAATATTAACACTACCTAAGGGAAGATGATGAGAGAGAAAAGGAGGTGGGATTAGGAGTGGAAACAATTTTTAATCTGAGAGGAAGAGAATCCAACACAAACCATTAATGCACACCGATATAAACCAGAATTTCGCAGTGCAAACATTATGAAGTACCTAACTTGAGCGGGGGCTTGCACAAGGCTAACGGAGAGCGCAGCAAGAATTGAGGTCACTGGCAAGCTTTCGCCAAGTGCTCTTTCCCTCCCGAGCAAGTATTCGGGTACTATGGTGAAGGGTGATACTCTAGCAAGGCAAGGTGTATCAAAAGGAAAGGATCTAGGCACTTTCCCTTCAAAAGGGTAAGATTTTGGAAAGCCTTCTGGAATACCAGAACTATTTGAAATTGTAGTAATTTTTTTATTACTAGACACTGTTGGATCCCCGACAGATGTGCCGAATGCCCCCAGAATTGGAAGAGATAAAGCAACTCTGGTGCCTTTAGCAATATTTTTTACTGTTATTAGTTAGAATCTTTTAAGAATACCAATTGATGCACTTAAAGCAGGCTAAGGTTTTATCCCGCGGGGTGCCGACTAAAAGCTTTGAACGGAGGAAACCCTCAGACCTAACTTAAACAAAACTAAAATTTTGAAAAATAAAACACAATTTAGAGAATAAGTCTCTACAAATAGGAAGCTGGCGGAGCGAGCTATACTTGCCTTAATGATTTACTAGAATTAGCTGTGACAGCTAAGAGAAACTCTTCAAATGTTGTTATTTGACGTTTCGTTTTAAACGCAACAAGTGTTAAATTTTTAATTGATTCAGTGATTGCCTTTTTCATTTTGAAAGATGAAATAATTTTGGGAGAAGAATCAGGGAAGAGAATGTCTTGCCTAACCTTTGTTCTAGTAAGAGAGATAGCAACAAAACAACCAATTATTTATTTAACAGTTGATATAATTTGAAAAAATTAACAATTATTAGATTTAGAATCTTATTTTGAGTTAAGTACAACTTTCTTTTGTTTACAAATTTCCAGGTCAACGAACTAATATTTGGACATTTACAATTGACAAATAATTTTAAACAATTTAAATGGTTATCGAACCTATTACGAGCACGACACCTGTACAAAGTTTTAAGATGTGCTTAAAATTAAGATGTTTTAAGTTTGTAATGACAATTGTAAAGTAATTATAACTCTGATAAATTTGTTAGGTAGGTTACAAGCACTATTAGAATGCCCTTATGGGAAGCGAAAAGGCTATAAACAAATAGATTAAATTCCTGATCGTAGCAGGAGGAAAAAGGAGAATTACAAGCATAGGTTACCGCTATTATTTAAACAGAAGTTAACAAATGGTACATTTCAAAAAGGTCAGGTCGTATTAACGAAGCCTGAATCAAAAGAAATTAGGTACTGAACCCTTATGATATCATCTGATATAATAATGATCCATATTTGTATTTCTTATATTTGAAAGATAGCATTCATACTAGCAGCAGTGGATACAATTTGGGGGAAAATGTTGCAACTGTTGGAAATAAGAGACGAGGGGGATATATTTAGCCCAAGCTAGCGAGACAAGGGAATGTGTGACTAATTGAGGGGGTCAATGTTCAAATAGCTTGGCTTCGGTTGGTGAGTTATGGGACGGTTTCTACCGGTCTTGAGGGGACGGCAGAGAGGGGAGACGAAGTGTGACAAGGAAGAAGATACTTGTACGTCACAATGTAGGAGGAGTTTCTAGGTCACACTCTACGAGATGAATTTGAATCGACGAATGAGACAGGGTACCCATGATCGATTGTGATCCCGCTGGTCAAATTCTTAACCTGTGCAATGAGAGAAGTTCAACGAAATTAGTCGCAAGTCTGTAGCTCAAATACTTCGATTTATTTTTAAAATTTGTCCCCTCCACTGGAGATTTGCCATGTTCTGTATAAATGTGGGTGACACTTGTACACTATTTTTATGTGTCGTGGGTGACACTTGGACTCTATTTTGAAATGTCGTGTGACACTGGTCAACGTTATTTGGAGGTGTTGTGAGTGACACATATCAATTTCGAGGTCTCTATGGAGACGAGTGCTAAACTGTATAACTTAGAAAATCTGACGAGTATTTCAAATAATTAAGTATTTGGCAGAAAGTCATTTTAACTTTCATTATTCTGCCATGTGTATTTTGCGTGTGAACTTTAGAAGCTATCAGGCTTAAAAACATATTTAGGGAAAGTATTCATCGCACAAATTGCTTAGGATTTTGAGTGGATCTAGCAACTAATTTAGCAATTTTAGTGGTTAAATTAGAGAACTGTGTATTAATTGAACATTTTCCAGCCCTAAGAAATCATCAAGATGTCTGGAACCAGACCAGTAATCGGAAGGATGACCATAAACACACCAGCGATGATGTCGAGGTCCGGCTAAACTAACTGCTGGGTCATGAGCAGTGATGTGAGCTGAAGGTTTTTGGCGAAAGAATAAGTAAAAAATATTGATTATTCAATTTTAGTTGTAGTTAGATTGATTTGGGAACTGTAAATATTTTCTTGTGTATTTAAATGTAGTTTGATTTTTATTTTGTGTACCGACACTCGAGTGTAATGTCGTACGTGACTATACTTTATTTTATCTGATTTAGATCATTGTAATGTAATTTGTAATTGTACAGAGCGTGTACATGTTGCTATGTTTTTCGAATCGTTTGAGCAGAACTTATGGTTTGAGCGATAAATGGTGCTTTTGTAAGAATAAAATAACGATAAAATTAGAAGTTGGGGGGTAACATTTGACCTTGTGTTTTGACATAAACAGGCATTTTATTTGTGATTTGCCTAGTGCAATTTTATTTGCAGGGAACCATAGTTCTCTTAGTATGATGTAAAAACTAATGAAGTAATGATTTTAATGATCTTTGGGAAAACATTTGAAGTCTTTCTGTGGCATCTTAAATCTGGATCGTAATTCAGGTGATGAGATGTGAGCTGAAGTCATTATCCAGCTGTGCGTTATATGTGGTTATGTGTGTTTATGTGTGTCTACATGCGCGGGAAATATCGTGGTAACCTGACCATGATTCCTATCTGCAGCAGTGTATAATTAACGGCAGTATGATACTCCAAGGTGGCTACTGGCCGGTTCGTCGTGTCTTGTAATTCTTGAGAGAATTATTGGGACAATAATATGGTATTTTCACACAAGTGTTTTTTTTAGGATATCCAGGGTATTTCCGTGATCGTGGGCCGCTGTGGGCGAGCTTCCGATTTGTTGTTGAACGCACTGGGTTAATGACATATGACTTCGGCGAGACGAACAGATTTAAGATAACACTAATTAGGTGTGAGGCAGGTGTTCCGTGTCCTCGATGCTTAAAGTGAGATAGGCATGTATGTTATAATTTGTGATTTAAAGGGAGTTCGCCATACTCAGACTATAAGTTTCTGCATTAAGTTGAAATGCATTATTTGTGTTGTTGTTAAATAAATGCCACTGGGCATGGTGTGATTCTTGTTTAGTTAATCTGAATCCATTTTTGGATGGTTGTTGTAAATATCAGAATGACGGTCGGCCATATCCTCCTGTATTTTGTTGTGGTCACGTACGCTTGTGTTGATTTGTCAAGACCCGTTTGGGCATTATTGTCGTGTTTTTGCACGTGGTCAAGATCACGTTCGGAGATCTACTTTGTATTATATAAGGGTAGCGTGTGTCGGATACTTCTTAATGTGCTTTGCAGTGTGTTCCCTAGGCTAATCTAATTTACGCGGAATAACGGATTCGTTACCTGATGGGTAAAGCCATATGGTCATGGATCGCGTAATCAGCACTTATTTCCTTCATATAAGTCAAACATCATCACACGCGCACAAGTATGGATTTGAGAAGAGGCGTATTAGTTTCAAACGTCTTTTATTTTGACAATCTCTCCAGAGATATTTTATTTTAATTAAATGGTAAATTGTGGATGTTTGAACGCCACATGATAATTGTGGTGTAGACACAACTTAGGGTTTACAGTTGTGGTCTAAATAGAAGTTGTGGGAGTAAATTCAAGGTGTTGTCTATTAATTTTGTTGTTATATTTTTGGTTATTAGACTAGCTTTATTTAGTAAACTGGTGTACCTCCTTTCTTTAGTTATGATTTGTCCTATGTCTCCTTGTAAATTATGAAAAGCACATTTAACTGCACGGCTAACATGAACCGAAACACTACCCTGAAATTGAGTCTTGTTACGCGTCTTTTGCAAGGGTGCAGTACAAAAGTTTAACAATTAGAAAATTAACGATTCCTGAGCCAGCAGGACAAGAAAAGAAAGATTAATAAGTAGTTTCTATAACTACTAATATTTAAACAGAGTGAATTAGTGGTACATAGAGAACAATTGGGAGGGCGCCAAACTTTGGGCGAGGCCTCGTTGAGTTGTAACTAGATATTTAGATTAGTCTAAATTTGTTAGTAAAAGGTATTTGAGGAAAAGGAGATAGGAATTTCTATTTCTGACCAATTTTGTTGCTCTCAATCGAACGCGGCGCGGTAGATAGTTGAACGGACACTGTTTTGCACTAAAGTTTGTTGATAGATTGGGAGATTTCACTATTGCAGCACCGAAAGTTCATGGAACAAGTGAAAAGTTATTGCAGTTTCTAGAGAACACTTAGTTGAATTTGACTTGAATAAGTCTATTGCGTTGGAAAGTTTGTGGATTGTAGTTAATAGTTCTAGTTAACTTGAGGTTCCAGCAATTTGACGGTATTAAGCATAGTTCCTTGCGGTTTGGAGTTAATTTTAAAAGGGAAATTCCAGAACTGTAGACAGTTAAATGGAGCAGTAAGAATCCCACGATGGAAAAAGTTAAGTTTATAGACAGTGAACCGTTTTTTCTTTTCCTCCTGTAGTCTTCCCTTTTTCTCTTTTCTTCGGAGTGTCAATTATCGGAATTGTTCTCTTTTCTTCTTGGTTATTACTGGCCAGGGTAGCCGAGCAGGTCAGTGAACATTTATATAATTGCTGCTCATGGTTCGTTATAGTGATTTCTCACTATGCCGAATCGTGATTAGTGACACCTCTTTCCTTTTAACTTCCTTTTTCCGTCACCTGTGACAACCGTTTGTTACCCTCCCGGGCAGTCTTCTGTTTTTTCTATCATGGTAGGACCTTTTTATTCATGCACCCGCTCTCATTTTCGAGATGCCTTGCTTTCATTCCGTTTTTGACCCGTTTGTGTGTGTTTTTATAAAGGTGCGCGTAGTGGTGCGAATCTCGTTCTTTTAATGTAATTCCGTTATGCCGGATCTATGCTGACACCATCAAGGTAGGTTACGTATTTTTATCTTTGCTCATTGTATGGAATACTAGGGCGTTTCGCCATTTCTAGTATGTCCATGGAGTATGTGTTTCGTTCCCGTTAATCTTTGTCCCCGTTTCGTTGTATCGTTTTGTGTTGGTATTTGGTACGGCTTACTGAGTAGCGTGTGTTCAAAGTAAGACCTATGCCATGCCTTTTTCCTTTAGTTTGCCTTTTATCTTAGGATTGCGTTTTCTTATGCAAGTCCATGAGTACGGCTTAATCCCTTTCTAACGTAATTTATTTTGATGGTTGTCTTTTTATTTTGTGTTGTAATATCTTTCTCGTAATTATTTTTAATATCGGTTTCTTGCCCCTTTTGTTTTTATTCTTTTACGTCATATCTACGCGCGCTTTTATTAACACTCCGTCCCCCACGCACTCCCTCATCCCCTTCAGGGCTATTTGAGCTACCGTTCGCTCTTTGGCGGTAGACTCACTTTCCCCGACTCTTTGTCTAGGCCTTTTAATCTTTATTTTTCACCATGTAATTTTACTCTTTACGAGTATACTTTCCCCGATGTGTTTCCCCCCTTCATCGTTTCTCTCTATCGATCTTGACATTTACGTTTGGGTTCTTTAGCCCGTTATTTTACCTAGTATCACATGTTTATCGTCCACTTAACCTCATTCATAGCATGTAATGCTTCCTCGTCATTCCTTGATGTTATCTCTTTGGTCAATACATTACCTCTTCCTTGCCTATGTGTTGAGTACGTGTACGTTATTTAGTCTCTATTTCTTTAGGATAAGCTAAGCTAGGACCATAATGAAAAGCGCATTCGAATAGAACTTGCATTCACATGGCAGTGAATGTACGTTCAATCCATCGCCTCTGATACCTTCATAACCTTAGTCCGGTTTAATGGGTCCAGCGCCAGGCTAAGCGGTACACTCTTCCACTGCGAACTACACCTACACACGGCACAAATGGTAGGCAGAGCCTGGTCGCTATTCGAATATATCGCTCTACATGTAACTACACCTAGTTTCATTCCCCAAAATGACATAAAAGGACCGCTTAGCCCACAAATCCGTCCACCTGTATGTCTAAGTTGGCAATATGGTACTTATCGTTTGTTTTTTGTTTTTCATGTGTCGTGACTAAAAGATGGCAGCGGATTAATGTGAAAAAGAAAAACAAACTGTTGTGCGAAATAAGGAAATGTTCATGAAGATTATTATGCAGGTGATAATTGTATGCCGTAGTAAGCAGCTTTGACTTCAGAGTAAAGGTAGAGTCTGCATCAATTATATATTCGTGCCTTTTCTGCGAGTGCAATGACAAATATGGATAACGACATCAAGTTAGTGTGAAATCGAGTCGCCTACTAATAAAGATGTGTTGCATTTCGCCAACACCAATGCTTCGACGAAACTTGATTGGTTGGAATTCGACCCCTTTGTTTCTACATTGCCTATCCCGTTAGCACATAAATCAAACTATCAAGGCGGAAATGTCGCTAATATAATAAACAAATGGAATGTTCGATATTCGGGGGAGGAAGGCACTTCCTCGGTATTTGAACTTACTACACGTATTGAAGAATTGTGTGCATGCTATGGTTTGGTTCCTGACAGTGTTGTTCAATGCCTCCCTATGCTATTATGTGGGAACGCTTTAAAATGGTACCGTCTAGTCCAGTATCCCTTCAGTTCATGGGTTAATTTCGTGAATGGTTTGAAAAGGAGATTCACGCCATCTGACTTTGAGCATGGCTTAAAGCATGAGATTTTCTCCCGTACCCAAGCTCTCGGGGAGAATATTGATGATTATGTCACAGCGATACGTATCCTAATATCTCGACTTCCAGTTCCACTGTCTTCTAGTGAAACTATTAATACTGTTTATTGTAATTTACATCCCTCCTATAAACAGTTTATTTGCCGCTCTTCTGTATTTGATACTGAAGACATTCTTATTCATGGGCGTGAATTTGAAGCAACTGCCCGACTGTGTAATAGATATATCCCCCCTCTAGAGCCTTCTGAACGTATGTTTCCCGAATTAGCGTTCAAAATGAATGAATGTAGTAATAAGATCGATATGCCTGCATGTGGGCAACGTGGCAATAATACTACTCCAGCTCATTGGTCGACACGACACTACAACAATAGAGGCAATACCTTCGCCTCTGTTAATTCACATAGAACTAATGTTCGCGTTAATGCCGTGAATCATGTCCAACGCAGTATCCCCCGTTCCCATAACCTTGATGTAAATGCCCCTCCTCATGTGAAT
Source organism: Meconema thalassinum (assembly GCA_946902985.2). NCBI lineage: Eukaryota > Metazoa > Arthropoda > Insecta > Orthoptera > Tettigoniidae > Meconema > Meconema thalassinum. Next base: position 51,777,779 of record OX336395.1, read on the forward strand.
GCTTCCACGTCCCCGGTTCGATGCTGGAACTGCTTAAAAAGGTCACATACCTACCGTGATTGTTTAGTACAGCTAAAAGGGAAGTTTTGTTTTGGTGCGGTTTACAAGGAGTAATCAAACCAATCTGTCCTCGCTGCAATGCTACTAATACCTAGGAAAACTATTGAAGCTTTGCTATGACGAATCCTATCGTAAGGCTAAGAAGATTTGTTTCAGCAGACTACGCTTCGGTGACAACTGATTTTTCCTTCCATCAGTAAGATAGGTCCAATGCAGGAAGATATGCCATTACTTTTCAGGTAATTGACTAGGTCTTGGTGAGCTCCAATCTGTGAGCAATGCAGGGGCGTACCGTGGAACTTAATGACTGCCTGCAGCAAGTACCTTCTTCTTCTCTTGAATGTGTATTTCTCTTGTAACATGTTTTTCAGCTTATTTCTTCAAGTTTACGTACGATGGCGCAAGATGGCATTGCTATCAATTTTAATTATCTACTTCTTTTCAGGTTATTACTTCGAATAATATTTAAATAGATGACGTCTAGTCATTTTTCCTCGTTCCTAATTAATCTTTGTCGGAGTATCGTGGTAGTCGCCACTCAACTTTATCCCATTATTAGAATAAGATAATATCGCTCTCTATTAATCGTTCTTTCTTGTGTTAGTTAATTATCATATCTGCTCTCTGACATCCTTACTGGAGAGATTAAGGAAGACAACTTTTGTGTACTTATATTTATTATATATTGTAAATCTCTAACTTTGTAATTTTTGTAAAATATATGGCGAGGAAGCAAGGTTTTTTTTATTTTATCTTAACTATTTTGTTTTATCTGGTTTAACTTAAGTTCTTATTGAGAAATTTTCGTACCTAGATTTTTATATTTATCTTCATTGAAGTACATTCTTTTGAGTCCTCCCCATCTTCCCCTACTTCTAAGCTCCCTCTCATCACATTTTCGTGATGTCCCCTTTTTTAATCCCTTCTCCCTACCTTATGTTTAATTTTAAAAAATTCGTCTATTTTGGTGGACGCAACAAAAATTTTGGGTGTGTGTGTGGGAATCTGAACCGTTTTTTATTTTCCTCCTGTAGACTTCCCTTTTTCTCTTTTCTTCGGAGTGTCAATTATCGGAATTGATCTCTTTTCTTCTTGGTTATTACTGGCCAGGGTAGCCGAGCAGATCAGTGGACATTTCTATAATTGCTGATCAAGGTTCGTTATAGTGATTTCTCACAATGCCGAATCGTGATTAGTGACTCCTCTTTCTTTTTAACTTCCTTTTTCCGTCACCTGTGACAACCGTTTTGCTACTCTCTGGGCAGTCTTCTGTTTTTTCTATCATGGTAGGACCTTTTATATTCATGTTCCCGCTCTCATTTTTCGAGATGCCTTGCTTTTATCCGTTTCTTACCCGTTCGTGTGTGTTTTCTATGAAGGTGCGCGTAGAGGTGCGATTCTCGTTCATTTTAAGTTAATTCCGTGATTCCGGATTTATGACACCATCAAGGTACGTTGCGTAATTTTTGTCTTTGCTCATTGTGTGGAATACTAGGGCGTTTCGCCATTTCTAGTATGTCCATGGAGTATGTGTTTCGTTCCCGTTAATCTTTGTCCCCGTTTCGTTGTATCGTTTTGTGTAGGTATTTGGTACGGCTTACTGAGTAGCGTGTGTTCAAAAGTAAGACTTATGCCATGCCTTTTTCCTTTAGTTTGCCTTTTATCTTAGGATTGCGTTTTCTTATGCAAGTCCATGAGTACGGCTTAATCCCTTTCTAACGTAATTTATTTTGATGGTTGTCTTTTTATTTTGTGTTGTAATAACTTTCTCGTAATTATTTTTAATATCGGTTTCTTGTCCTTTTTTGTGTTTATTCTTTTACGTCATATCTACGCGCGCTTTTATTAATACTCCGTCCCCCCACGCACTCCTTCATCTCCTTCAGGGCTATTTGAGCAACCGTTCGCTCCTTTGACGGTCGACTCCTTTCCCCGACTCTTTGTCTAGCCCTTTTAATCTTTATTTTTCACAATGTAATTTTACTCTTTACGAGTATACTTTCCCAGATGTGTTCCCCCCCTTTATCGTTTCTCCCTATCGATCTTGACATTTACGTTTAGGTCCTTTTGCCCGTTATATTACCATCACATGTTTGTCGTCCACTTAACCTCACTCATAGCATGTAATGCTTCCTCGTCATTCCTTGATGTTAGCTCTTTGGTCAATACATTACCTCTTCCTTGCCTATGTGTTGAGTACGTGTACGTTATTTAGTCTCTATTTCTTTAGGCTAAGCTAAGCTAGGTCCATAATGAAAAGCGCATTCGAATAGAACTTGCATCACATGGTAGTGAATGTACGTTCAATCCATCGCCTCTGATACCTTCATAACCTTAGTCCGGTTTAATGGGCCCAGCGCCAGGCTAATCGGTACACTCTTCCACTGTGAACTACATCGTGCGAAAGGCCAGACGGCACAACAGCTATTAGTATTAGCAGAAATCCCGCGGGAAGGTATCCCCTTTATTTCGAACAAGAAGCACTAAATTTCATATTTTAAACCAAGCTTGGATAGCTAAAGCATGGCAAAGAAAATCCCACGAAAACGGTTATTGCACAATAGAGCGTAATTCCCCATAGTGTGTATAAAATTTTGTTAAAAGATTGGATTAAACACATTAAAAGGTGTTAAAAATCATTGAAGATTCGTACCTAACTTTTTCATAGCCGCTGAAGGTTGATGGCTCCAGGTAGCTGTTACTTTAAAAAACAGACATGGCGTCTATTTTAAAAATTGTCTCATGAAGACAGGAGACTGGCCTCTAAGAGAGAACTCTACGCTCGAAGTCTGAACTAGAAGTGAGAGCGAGCAAAGAAGCACACGATAGTGCTAGGTAGGCGAGGAGGGAATGGAAGGAAACAAAAGGGCATATTTCAGAATGGGAAAAATTAAAAAAAACTCTTTATACAATGTAATTTTCTTCATGGAATAGTGTCTTCAAGGATATGATAGCAGAGGACAGCGGCGAAGCCTATTGGAGTGGTATGCAAGTCCTCTTGACCCAATGAATCCGAAGAACTTCGGCGTGTTGCCGCGAGATACCACTAGGTAGAAGATACTCATTTAGAACAAACTTGTAAACAACTTAAGCAAATAGAACACAGAGGGTCGCTGTTGGTGTCTGCAAGAGGGAAATAAAACTATTGAGAAAAAGTAAAGAGCTAAAGCTAGAAGGAACGGTGTTATACGTAGTGCATAATTCATAATGGTCCTTGCTATAAAATCCAGACTAATTGCCTAACCCAATGTATTTGTTATTATTTTGTTATAATTCATAATTATACATTCTTACCTTATCTTGCAATTTTGTATGGGTGTTTACATATTTACCAAATCTTATCACACCCCTGAGAAAGAAGTTTAAGTTTGTCTTTCCACGTCTGCGGCTTTGGTGGCGTAGTCGGTAGCATGCCGAGTTTCTACGCCCAAGAGCGCGGATATATTAAGAGCGTTAGAAGTCCTTCAGTACCGTACGGTATTCCTTCTTCGAAAGAGGAGTAACGCCGGACGTCCCATGTCATATCATGCTATTTATTTATTGGGTACAGAATGTCCCAGTGAGCTGGTAGCTCAAGGGGGGGGGGGGCTGCCCGTTACAAATATGGCTTAGTAACTTATAGTCTACTAGAATACGCTAAGCTGGTAGGAGAATTTATTCAGTGTTTATGGGTTCATCTATAATCTTCAACATATGGTTTCAGGAAGTAACTGTGTGCTTCCTTCTTGATTTTGTTTATGTCAATAATTTGTCTCAGTTTAGAAATGAAGTTGTTATAAGATGTGCTGGCTGAACAGAAAATACTTTTAACAGTTTATCATATCTAGTTATGTTTGTCGACTCCATGTGGTTTGTTGATCTTGTGTTATGGGTATGAATGTCGCACCTGCATTGCAGTTCTGTATTAAGATTAATAAAATGTTATTTATATTATAACATAAGTACAGCTTCAGAGTTTTTGATCTGGCTTCGTAATAGCAATATGTTTGTCTCCTGAAATACTTATCCATGTGGTTTCCTAAAATCGTAACCATACATGATTCTAATTGCCCTTTTTTGGAGTACTTCAAGCTCATTCATTTATTCCTGGGCTCATTTACCCCATATTATGGTCATGTACATAAGGTGAGAATGAATAAGAGAGAAATATATGCTCCTTAAATCTTGATTGCTTATTCCATATTCCCTTCATTTTTTACAACACCAATTACACCAGCAATTTTCTTCTTTACATTTGTGACATGTTCATTCCAACTTAGGTTATTGTCCAAAATGACGCGTAAATATGAGTCTTGTTTAACACGTTCAACGGGTACATTGCCAATTTTAACTACGTTATTTTGCAAGTGTCTGAACTGTAAGCTGGTTTATGGAATAGCATGCATTTTGTTTTTGAGGTACGGGTACATTGCCTATTTTAACTACGGTATTTTGCAAGTGTCTGAACTGTAAGCTGGTTTATGGAATAGCATGCATTTTATTTTTGAGGTCCTTATGATTAAATTACTTATTGAAAGCCATATTGTTAATATATATAGCTATGTACTGTCAATTTCTGATAAGGTACCATCATAATAAAAGGCTGTACTGTCCCAATGTCTGAAGTTTTCTCCTTCTTACAGCTGTGCTCACTGCCGTCATTGACGCGCTCAGAAAAATTCTTAAATCAATTCTAACGAACATAGAGACTGCCTTAAATCCTTCACTTTTGTCCACAGATGCACTAATCATAGTCACAAGGGCGTTCCGAGCCTAATGTTTAAAGTCTTATATTAAAGCTCCGCTGGCCACTTAATTTAAAAATAGGTAGCTTTTTAATGAACTCTACCTAAAATCACTTGCCAACTATGTACAGTACTGGAATGTTGAGGCTACATGGAGATATATAGCAAAACTAAATTACTAGGCACTGAAAGTCCTCCACGCTGCAAGTGATCAAAACGTAGAATTATAACCAGTTATTTTGATAGTGCTGCCATAATTTGACTTACAGTCAGGCACACAACACTTCCTAGGTATTGAAATGTTTTAATGAAATATTAATAAAGAATTTGTTGGCTAAACTAATTACCAGTCATCGGTTACACATACAACTTAATACGGGAAAGACTCACTTCTAGAACTTCCAGCAGGTCTGATTTACGATGAGGAATATCATGGGTGTTGAAATAGTTAGTACGAACTGCTATTAGATGCTATCATATCAAATTAAACGATATTTATTAACCAAACATAGCATTCGATCTTACGTGTTTATGCATCTTAGAGCCCTGTGTTGCCAAATCTAACAACGGCACGACTTGAGAATTATAGATGGTGCTCGAAACAGCCTTTGGCTATTTAGAAAACAACATATATATTAGTCATGGCCTGGAGTGAGTTTTGTTGCACGTGTGAATACACTAAACTCGTTAACAATATGCGTTGTTATTTTCCATTTTTACACCTTTTTGCAGTGACCTTAAGTCTATATGTTAATTGTCACAAAATTTTAGCTTTGAATGATATTCTTCATATGCGATATCTTAACCCTTGTCGCGCAACCTGAAGGAACATATCCAGTCGCGCTTAGTCTGAGAGGCTCACTTCTTTATTTTGTAAGAAATCTTCTAAATTTAGCGCCAAATAGGCACGTATCTTTACTTTCTTGATATTTGGTCCCTTTTAAAATAAGTTAATGTATTTTTATGGTTTTATTTACGATATTTATGCTTTTTAGTCGGTCTAAACGATTGTACCTAAATATATTGGGTGTTATGCCCAGACCCTAACAAAACATTAGATGGGATTCATAGATTCAGGTAATATGTTTCAGTAGTTATGTTGTCTACACCAGGGATTCCCATTAGGAATTTTTCTCGGACCCCCTAAAGCGATCTTAATTTAAGCACGGACCCCCTCCCTTCTCCAAAATTGATCAAGTCAAGACTTAAAATATTTAAATTCCTAATGCGAACCTCTGCCTTGGAGTACTGTGCTGTATTATTTGTATGTTAATATTTATTAATTTAATTCTTCTTCTTTATTTGTTTCGCCCAACTTTGGGGTACATGAAAATCAATCACTTCTTATTGTTTTCAGCTTTCCTTTTGGCCCAGTATTGCCTCATCCTTTGAGATCTTGCTTCCCGTTCTTCGGCAGAGATGTGGATCGTACGCTTTTGTTTGAGTTTCACTTGGAACCGTTGCTTCTTATCCTTGGTGACGGTTTTGGCTGTTTTGTTCATGAGCATGGTGTCTGTAATTTGGAGATCCACAAGGCCTTTCTCTGTTTCCTTGAACCAAAGAGTTTTTTTTTATAACGGAAGTGGTCGAAGATCTTTTTTGGTTAATCTGCTTGAATTCATCCGGAGGATGTGCCCATAAAAATCAATTCTCCGTTTTCTTATTGTGTCCGAGAGTTTTTCAGTTTTTTGGTAATACTATTACATCATATAATTTTTTGTCGTAAAGTTAGGTAGTGCTACAGACATAATAATAACAATGCAGTGGTTGAGAAAAAAGAAGGAACAAGTCCTATTATTATAATTTTGTTAACAGCATTAATGTGTAAAAAGGGCCGGCGTTCAATGAGGCAAACGTAACATATTCTTTCCCGCAATTCTTTCTCATAATCTGGTTGCAATTTTGAAATGTTCACCCTGAAATAAGTCCCAATTCTAGTCTATTTCTATATTTGCTTTTCATTACGCATATTGCGGAAAAAGCTTGCTTGCACAAGTAAGTTGCTGCGAACGGAATAATAATTCGTATTTTCTTATCGATGATTCACATGTAGTCCTTTCGAGCTGTCACCTAGACGTCTACTAGCTTTCTTTTCATTTTCATGTCACCATTTGTGGTCAATTCAATGAGTTGGTCTTGTTCCTCCTCTGATAGTAGCTGAATATTTTCAATTTTGAAATCGGAGCTGAATGGGTCACGAGTCCGGCAGTTATCGCCATCTGGCTGGGGAATATAATTCCGAAAAGTAGTTGCAAGACTACGAAGTTATTTTACCTAGCAAGACAAACCTTCGTTCGATGACTGCAGAAAAGTTTTTAGTGTGGGGACATGGGCATGTGAGACATTTTGAACCCTTGCTGCCCATATATTACACTTTTTCCCAATCGCATTGATCTTGTCTTCAGCGCTGAAGATATCAACATAGTCACCTTGCAATCTCAATTTCAAAACATTCGAGTGATCAAACAGGTCAGCTAATTAAACAGTTCTGCAAAGCCAAGAAAAGTCATTGAGCAAATCCTCATGTATCGTCCCAAGAATAAAGATCCGTACCTCATCTTTCGGCTCGAAAAAACTCGTTAAGATTTTGCCCCTTGAAAGCTATTGCACTTCAGTATGAATGAAAAACTGCTCAAGCTCGCTACCCATGTCTTTGCAGAACAATGCAAATAACCTGCATCTTAAGGAGCTGATTTTGACATTGTTAATTATTTTCACCACTTCATTAAGAGTGCTCTGCAGCAGTTCAGGGAGTCTTTTGGCTACTAATGCTTCCCGGTGAATACAGCAATGTGTGCGCACTTCATAACTGGAGCTACTTTTTTTCACTTCAGCTTGGAGGCATCCAGACATAGCTATCGTGCCATCTGTCGACAAACCCACATAATTATTTCTTACAGGCGATATCATGTTTATTAAAATAATCGGTCAGAGCTGCCAAAATATATTCTGCTTTCGTATGTACTAGCTCGCAGGAAAAAAGAATATCTTCATATATTCCATGATTACAAAAAAAGTACAAAAACCAACATTATCGCCTTTTTGATATGTCGGTACTCTCATCCAACTGCAGAGCAAACATGTCACACAAATGGAGCCTTGCCAACAACGTCTCTTCAATTTTGCTTGACATATCTGTAATTCGCCTTTGCACAGAATTGTTAGACAGCGGGACGGGCTTTGAGTCAGCATCATCCAGCATTGTCTTGCACAGAATAATTTCTGAAGGTAGAATGAGCTCTTCGGCAATGCGACAAGCTGAGATACCTCGTAGGATGCAAGCGTTGCATTTTCAGTCACATTTTCACCAGAACTTTTGGTAATTACTTTCTGGCATTATTTCAGTTCGAAGAGTTCAATGGATTTACCTTTGTGCTCCGAGATTTTGGTATCTAGATGCCTCCGGAAGCTTACAGGTTTCATACTCTCGTTGGCAAGTGTTTCAAAGCATATCACGCATTTAGGCTAAGGACAATCTTCAGGTCCATGATACGTAAAGCCAATTTCCAAATACGAGGGCAGATCAAAAGATAAGTTAACACTTCCCAGTTATGGCCATTTATTACACCACCTATACAACAGCAACACTCCTATAACGACATACAATTTAACTTCACTTTTCCACATAGTTTTCAAGAGACTACAAACATTTCTGCGAACGCACAACCTACTTGCCGATGCCGGATGCATAAAAAGTTCCTCCAGCGTTCTGCAACCACACGGAGACAGCGGCCTTCACCTCCTCATCGGTCTGGAAACGTCGACCAGCCAGCTCCGTTTTGAGCTTACCGAACAGATGAAAGTCACATGGCGCTAGGTCTGGACTGTAGGGTGGATGTTGCCAGACCTCCCACTTGAAACGCTGCAGCAGTTCGCTCATTCGGCTAAGTGAATTTCTATGGCTTCTTTTATGGCAAGTTCCCTACATTTGTTTCGTAGTGTATGAGTCTTATATCATTTCAATGTTTGTAAAGCTATGTCCTGTGTCATACATGTGCTCGCATATTGCAGAGTGTTCCCTGTGTTTGAAGGCATTTCTATATTCTTTATAACGTGTGTACATCCTCCTTCCTGTCTGCCCTACGTAGTTTCCTTGACACCATCTTTCTTGGCATGAAAATAGGTACACCTGATTTCGAGTAATTTTTTTGTTATGGAGGTGCTTACCAAGTGGGTTGTTCGTTCTGAATGCTAATTTGTTTCCTGCCTTTTTTAATATTAGTGATTTTGTACGAATTTGCATTCACGAAGTTGAGAAATGCGAACTTACTTCACTGGTTGGTGATTGTATTGTACCATCTTTTTTCGGATAACTTTGTATTATTTGATCTGTCTTATTAGGTGGAATATTAATTTCTTTAGCAATTTGTTTTATGATTTAATTTTATTGTTGAAATTATCCTTTAACATAAGTATACTTACGCCCGTTGGGCCATTGAGTTGAATCCAACTAATTTATTTGTTGTTGGGTGGTTGGAACAATTATCAATAGTGTGTTCGAGTGGGCTTGCGGAAGATAGAGAACAACAAGTTATTCCTCGACCGTTCAATTGTTGTATTGAGGTAATTTATTTTCCGTTCGTTTTCCAACTCCTTAGTAAATTTGTTCGAATGGTGTAAACTGTTGATATCTTGTATGATAATATCTTCATTTTTTTTGTTTCCGTGTCATATATGCATAGAACATCGTTCACGTATCTATCGCATTGTTTAATCCCATTTGTCTTCTTGTGTGTTTAAAAATTACTTTCTATGCTGTTTATGAAAATGTTGGCTACTAGACCGCTGAGTAGTGATCCCATAGCTAACCCATTTGTTCTATTTTCAGGTTAGTGTGTGTAAATACTTGTTTCCCGCCTAATGTAATTGGGCACAATTTGTGTTGACCGAATGGAAAGCTTCTTTATTAGAATTAATTAGGCAGCACTGAAAAATGGCTTCTATCACTTTAAGTAAACCAATAAGCATTCAAATTTCCATTTTCTTCATCCACATCTGTAATATATCCGTACTTTTCTAGTAATAAACGTATTTGCTAATCATAATCTACATGTTAAGAGACGGTCCAAAGATAGAAAGACATCCTACGCTGATTGATCTGCAATCTGCTTTTCATATTTCAATCACAGAACTCTGTTTTTCATTCTAGGAGATTGCGGAGAATATGGTAATGTGTTTGACCAGAATTTCTTTATGATTATAAAAATAAAGCTAGCTTTGTGGCCATTTTTCAGTGTTGCCATATTAACAATAATATCGTATCTTTCAGTCGGTCATCACGAAAATCATTCCAATTACTGGAATATGTGAAAATACTGAAATAAATTACAAGAGATTATGATTTATATATATTATTAAAGACTATTGAAGAATGAAACTAAGGGATGACATGTTTCGCTCGTCAAACGAGCATTATCAGATCTTATATGCAAGACAAATTGTTCTACAAAACACCACCAAACCCACGGAGACTGCCCCCTCAAAGCAAAATACAAGAAATCCCGTCAGAAAACTTAGTAAGTCTGGTAATAATTACTGACAAATATTAAGGCATCAGGCTGAATCACTATTCATTTTAAAGTTGCAAAACTCAGATATAACTATCCCATGAACAAAAGTTGTTTTCCTCCCCTAAACTAATCTATCTTCATAAATTATAGAGTATAGATTCTTGCCGCTATGGATTGGCCCTTATGGTGTCACGGGGTCGATACATCGGACGAGGGGGTTTCTGCAAAAAAAAAAAAAAAATGACTGGCCGATGTATTGACCCTAGTTTTTCTAATTTGTTTTGTGTTATTTCCAGACACGCAGCGCTAGAACTGTTGTAACAAAGATAACGCGGGAACCATTCTTTCTCAGATTATATCGATAAATTGACGTTCCGTGAGTAACTGGATCCATAACAGATATTCTTTGAAAATGCTGCAGTCAGTTTTGTTCCCGTGTGTGTTATATTTCGAAGCCTTGTATGTTTATAAGAATTGACAAGTATATAACAAATATACTATATCGATTGTTTAGCCTGTCAAATTTATATAAAAATTTCTAATTTTTTTAACAGGAATAAATTTTAAGATTTTTTATTTAACAAATGTGGCAAAATATTAATTATTTAGATCTAGAATGTTAACAATATGTTTACCTGCTAGATAAGAAATATGTACACACTATCTTGAAACATATAGGTGGGAAAATGTCACTAAATTTGACTTGACAATTTTAGCGTAATCACTCAATAATTGCTTGGCATCAAAATAGATGTCATGTCTCTCAAAACATCATAACCTTATTTATGCCAAGCAATTGATTAATGCCCTTTCATAATACATTTTGCTGAGCGCATACACATGATGACTTTCACCACAAAGGGTTGACATGTGCGCTTTGGAAGACCATTTGATAGCAAATTTGGCTTCGCATAAGCTACATTCGTATGGTTCCTCATCGCTATGAACTATGACGTCTGCCTTAAAAGGTTTCCTTCATCAAATTTGGCATTTGCTGCTACGCGTTATCACAAGTGCTTTCAAATTCCTCCCTTCAAATATCCCTTTTATGCAAATTTGGCTGAGCATATGGGTCTTACCACTATGGGTTAACATGTGTATATTCAAATGCCCCAGCAAAATAAGCTTCGAATGGCTGCCTACAATTATGATTACATGCGTTTCTTCAAATAGTCTCTACGAGCAATTATGCTTCGCAAATGCTGCATGAGTATAGCTTCTCGCCACTCGGGGTTAAGAAGTGCGTCTTCAAAACCCTCCTTCAATGGTTTCTCATGTGGTACGTGAGTACGGCCTTTCTATGCTATGTTTTTCATACAGTCCAAATCCTTCCGATCAAACAAGGCTTCGCATGTGCTACTTTGTATGTGGCTTTGTCCCACTATGGGATAATGTATGTCTCTTCAAATTGTTGGTCTGGGAAAACTTGGCTTCGCATGTGCTACAGGAGTATGGCCATTCACCACTATGGGTTAACATGTGAGATTTCAAATGACTCTTCAGGGAAAACTTGGCAAGGCATGTGCTACATGAGTGTACCTTCTCACCACTATGGGTTAACATGTGTCTCTTCAAAGTGCCCTTCTGGGAAAAATTGGCTTTGCATGTACTGCATGAGTATGGCCTAACACCACTATGGGTTAGCAAGTGTGATTGCAACGTACACTTCTAGTAAAACTTGGCGTCGCATGTGCTACATGAGTGTGGCTTTATACCGCTAGGGGTAACATGTGATATTTCAAATCGCTCTTCAGGAAAAACGTAGCTTCACATGTGCTAAATGAGTGTGGCCTCTCGCCACTATGGATTAACATGTGTCTCTTTAAGGTGTTCTTCAATAAAAAGTTGACCTTGCATATACTGCATGAGTATGGCCTCACACCACTGTGAGTCTGCATGTGTGATTGCAAATAGCCCTTCAAGCAAAACTTGGCTTCGCATATGCTATATGTGTGTGGCCTCATACCACTATGGATTAACCTGTGTTTTTTCAAATCGCCCTTCCGGGAAAACTTAGCTTCACACGTGCTACATGTGTGTGGCCTCTCGTCACTATGGGTTAACAAATGTCTCTTCAAAGTGCTCTTCAGTAAAAAATTGGCTTTGCACGTAATGCATGAGTATGGCCTTACACCACTATGGGTTAACATGTGTTTCTTCAAGGAGCTAGAACACAGGAACTTGAAGTCACATATTCTGCATGCATAAGGCTTCTCGGCACTATGGATTGTCAGGTTCGTCTTCAAATTTTGTTGGATTGTATATCTTCTTCCCGGCACAGCGCTAGTATTATTTCCTCCAGTAATACATAAAGCGGATATCGTCCTTACAACAGGATTCGAAGTATCAGGACATATCAGCCTTAAATCATTGGTATTTATATATTGCAGTGCGCTCTTAATTATATTGAATTATCTGAGAATGCTGAAGGAAACTTTCGAGTTCCAGAGATCTAATATTAGAAATGATAACAGGAACAACTTTCGTTAATGTCGCTACAATGAAAACAGTCCTTAAAGGGTACATGGAACTGATTTAGTTTCTAATCTTCAATACTACGGTTTTCATACAGTCTGAATGTTTTAAAATTAGTTATTTATTATGCAAACAAAATGGTGTATCATGTCGGAGTATTTGAAGTCATAGATTTTCATGATAAATATGAAATCTGTATCAATTTCAAAAGAACAGATTATACATGGATAGGAGTAAATATTTCCACAGACACATGTTATTTGGCAATGAATCAACTTGGTCCTTGATCTCTTTCTGCTGTAAAGTATAGCAAATTTCGGATCTCAAATGCCACCATTAACACCAAAAATGTTATCTTAAAGCTGAATAGCTATTACAGTTATTTCTTTTTAGATGCAGTTTGCCCACTCTTCAGGTGTTTTATTCTAATGTATATGCGTGAGATACATTTCATAGTTCATTACTCGTATTTTGTTAACCTTCTAATATTTCTCCTTTCACCTTATTACGACTGATAAGCTTGGTATATTAGCAGCATTGTAAGATGAGGAAGCATAACCAACAAATAGTATTGAAATTACTCAATGGATTCGGAAATTGTGTGCTGATTCATACTGCCAGTGCGAATGCTCAACTTATTTTTACACCACATAGTGTCGCTTTAACAACATGGCAGTACGAGGATGTAACGACTATATGAGAGAATCCGGGTATAACAAATCTAGCTGACTTAGAAAGTGCGTGCTCGTACAGGTGACAGAATAATCCACAGTATACTCACTACAGAATAACCATTCTGGCTTATTGATTATGGTGGGAATTTACAGATATGCAAAATATGTGATTTCGAAACAATATGGGATATTCTGCTTCACTGTTGAATACTTCATGGATGAATGGTTACCACTATTTACGGCTTCATAAATTGTGTGGAGACGAGTGATTAGTTTTAAACACAAGATATATCACATACTATATATTGTACCCATGTGAGTAATCTCGATGGAAAATATGCTTCCGCCTCCAGCTAGCGTCAGGACCCGGGCGTGTACCGTTCCCCCATTTAGCAGTTGCATATTTTGGATTTGAGGCTAAAAGGTATCAACTCTACAATGATAAGGCACAACTCTATTCTAAAACTTTAATTCAGTAATAAAATCATGGCTTCAAACAAACAAAACAAATCCCACAACCATAAAAACAAAAGCAAACAAAAATTACTTCCACAATCCACTAATATGAACATAATATTACCATAATAATATCATAACACAAACCTTTACCCTTCTATCAACTTCACAAAAATACTCTAGTGCGGTGATGCACATACAACTTCAGAAACAACTGTACTTTAATTCATCTGTCATCCAATGTGACTTCTTTAATTTCACAAAATTACTTATTCCTTTAACCTCGTCTTAATTTGACGATTATGTGTACCGTGTGTGTTTGATCCTTCTCATCCCACCAAATGCTTTACATGCATTAGCCTTTCTGGTGTCGCACAACAGCCTACGTGCAACTCCATAATTATGTAAGCTACCCCTACACTTCCTCTATTTATATAGTTCCACTGCATGCCGTGTGTGATTTCATCTTAAAAACGTTAGTTATCGTTGTGTCGGACGGTACTATTAAACTACCCTTGCGCGCGTAGCCTGTGGCATCTTGTGACCAACTTCAGAAAAAGTTGTCAGTGACAGTACAAATGCAACGTCTAACCATTCGTTAGATAGCTAAAATCATGAACCATCAGGGTGATCTATAATTATCAATGTGTTCTTAAACCACATGGCTTCATTACTCAATATAACAATATTTCATTTTATGTCATTAACAGGGTCTAAAATCTGCCCCTTTTTAAACCTTCTTTCACGGTTCGCATGACCGTCCCAGCCCTCTCTCGAGCGGCCTGTACACAATAGAAGTGGAGTGGGGTTCCAACATTACCTCCACCCTCGTTGACACACATATCTCAATGGATTTAAACTGAATATTATGCAAATAGGTTCTGGACGAGCTTTCACATTTATTCCTACCCTGAGGATAATAATAATTGGCACCAATATTAGGCCCATTTCAACCTGAAGGTACGAGGTTCATAAAACATTGGTCTCGTAGGTAACCGGTATCTTAAATAAACATTGCGGTCAGTCACACATGCTGCCGTCTTAAGATTCGCTTCAACGAGCCGAATCACTCAATAATAAGTTCTCGGGGAATCAGATAGAGTGCAGAGGTGTCCAACGTTTTCCTCTCACCGATCACGGGATTCGAACCCGGAACATTCCATATCCATCATCAGAGTTAGGGTCCATTTCACTAAATACACTCTGGCATAAAGCACATCTCCCAGTATGCCCCTGGCATACGAGATTTCATACGTAGAATAGATTACCTGGTTCCTGACCTAATGTTATGCCCTTCGTCCTATAATTATTAAGAGAAATCTATCAATTACTCTATAAGCTTTTTACATAAGCCGCAAATTCAATTCACTAGAAGCCCTTCCATTTCCTGGCATAATTATATTCCCATTAATACAATATATTCTGATATAAAACTCTTTTCTTAATCCCGTAATGTAATCTTACTGTATAATCTTACTGCTTAGATCGATGAGTCTTGCAATTAGCGTAACTATTTCTTGCTTGCAACATTTTACCTGATGCATTCATTCATACCTTTTATTATTTATTATTATTATTATTATTATTCTCACTGACATAATTTACCAAAATCCGACACAACTAATCATCTTAAAAATCGAACAACCGTGTTCGTTCATTACGTTTACATAACTGATTTGCCATTTTAATTACTAGTGGTAACGATTAATCCACTCTCTGATGCAAGATAATATCTCAACTCTATTAACGAAATCAACACAATAATGATTAAACTTGGAGGGTCTATCTCCTCCTACTGATTCTTACTGGCATCTTTATAACTCTGAAATCACACTACATGCAGTGGCCTATGCTTCTACTTAAACATAATTTGTGGGGTACTCACATCTATCGGCTCGTCATGGTGGCTCCAACCACTTATATCCTTCCGGGTCGCCTGCCATATGCAGATTTAGTGCGACATTTGCATCTTGAATGCACACACTTTATGATACATATCTCCCGTTAACCACACGACACTTTGCATTCCTCTAAGGAAGCTATTGCTCCCAAAACACATTACACTTTATCACTTATTAAACCATTAATTTAAAAGACATTTCACATATGATTTATACATAACACTCGTCACTTTTTACACTTTCCATTGGTTGAAATTCCCTAGCAAATATATCAAAATTGCAGGTGTCGACAGCATCTTTCGTGCTCCTACCAACTCCTGATTGAAAGTCTGGTTCCTCTGCCCCCGGAATTCACCAACAGTTTATCCATACTCCTAGGGTAAGCTTCCTGCTTTGCATAAATATGCTAACTTCCGTCCTGAGCGTTACTATTTGGTATTCTAAGACATTACCAAATGCTTCGTAAAGTTTCTCCCAGCGCATTGCAGCGTAATAAAACATGTATAATCAGTCAATACACTATACATTGCGCTTAACACTGTACATAATTTTACACAGATTATTATTTTCAATAGTTCTGCAACTATCTCACACGGTGCTTCCTAAGTGAACACAAACCATTGTTCGTACTGCTGACTACACCTGCAGCACGACTGTCATTAATAAAACCTTCTAAATGTTCTACTGCACGGCTTCCCAAATCGAAGTCCGGGCCTCCTTCCTTGCCTTCGGTAATACACATTTCACACAATAAAGTTCGTTGATTACCGTACTTCTTATTAATTTCTGACTATACATTCTTATCTTCTCACTTGGTGCATTACGATGTGCGGTGAATATAATGGTTCACTCCAATGTACAAGTCTTTGTTTGAGCGTCCTTTCATGAGCCGGACCGACATACGTTCCGCCTCAACAACTGCTTGACAACTGTGAAACTGTAGCGACGACTGTCCCCTGCCAAGGGTCGACTCCCTTATATTCGTTTCACACAAAAAGTAGAGCTAAAATTTCCCGCGCTATCTCGACTCCTCTCCCAGCATGATTCTGGTCTCGAAACCATGCTCATCGGGTTCCTTTCTCTTCACTGATCCCAGAACTATCTGCGTGCTGAAGGATCGCTCGGCCAATTAATTAATATTAATTGTTTTCTCCATAGCGTGGGGACGCTGTTTCACTGGGAATCCCTGACGACATCGTCAAACCCAGCCGCGAACCTTCATAGTCTCAGGTCCTTCCGCACTCCATTAAATATGCGTAAATTTCGCAGATTAAAGGCTCTAAAATTAGCCTCCTGGCTAAAGATTCACCTGTGCGCAACTCTTATGTCATTGCGTTACTCCAATCATGAGTAATCAATGATTTTCCTTGGGATCTATCCCCACTCTTCTTCGTCCTATTCTCAGTCGGGGAAAAACTGGGTCATTATTCAAATCCCCAGCCCCTTCCAGACGACTTAACGAGGTCAGCAAGATTGACGTGGCTCCAAGGGTCACCTCCCACAATTCTGAGCCTATTAGTAAAACGTCAAACTCTCTACTTCTGCGTTCTAAGTTCAGCATAGCCTACTCCAAGTAGTCCAATAATGCTGTATTCCGGTTCTTCTCCCTGCAGTATTTTAATAAATAATGTCATTATCAACAGAAATCACCTCAGTGATTAAATATACACTTTCCTCTAGGGGTTTTTCCACTGAAACTCCCTTAACAGATCTCGGGTTCGTTCCCTGGTGGAACCTTTATTCTGAGATCACAATCTCTGAGATCCCCGTTCGATATCAGTCAGCATAACCCCCTCGGGTTCATATTCCCCTTGCAAAACTTATAGAAATCAATTGCAAGTGATTTTCTGTAAGTAACCAGCTGACTGTCTACCACTGTCTGTGTTTACATCTGGGGTCCTTCACCTCGTCTGGCTGCGAGTAGGTTAGTCTAGCCCCCCCTTCCACACTGCGCTCAGCTCTAAGCTGTTCATTCTCTCGACGGAGTGTCGCATTTATGGCCTCGGCTTCCCTCGCCGCTTCAACCATTTCTTTGTAAAATTCTAGCAGGCACTGGCACTCTTGTTGTTCGCTTCTACTGGGCAAGCTGTCGGCTTCTCGTTCCGTCTTGCCGCGTGAACTTTCAGGTCTGACTGCCTGGCTGACTTCGCTATCCACGTTCAGTTGGGTGTGCGCTGCTAATACTTCTTCTTGTTCGTCAAATTCTTCTGGCGAATAATACACTTTTAAATTGGCTGCATTCATAACGACCTCGTTTCCATTTTCTAAATGCCTTATCCTGTATGCATTGTTTTGTAGGTCTCTAATCACCTCGAACGGGCCGTGATATGCAAAAATGAACTTCTTATACTTCCGTGCCTCTGGATCTGAACTGGCGGGTTTCCGGACTAACACTTTCTGTCCGACGAGAAGCGGTCTGTGATACCTCTTCGCACGATTTCTTCGCTGACGTCTCTCCGCCTGTGCTTTGAGATATTCGAAGGTTCGTTGGATCCTCAATTCTCGTCCTGGCTGTGCGTCTACTGGTAATGGAATGACACCAGTCCACGGTCTCTCCGGCCTCTGATCCAAATGTAGAGTCACGGGAACCTGACCGGTCGCCTCATGTACAGTATTATTTATACAGTATTCAATTACTTCTAGGAATTCAATCCAACGCCATTTCTCTTCAGATCAGTAGATCTTCATGTATTTCTGGATCTCTCTCATTACTCTTTCAACTGGACTTGCCTCAGGATGGCGAATGGTAGATAAAATCTGCCTAATTCCTAGGTTTTCCAGTTCTCGACGAAATTCTGCACTTGTGAAGCAACTTCCGTGGTCCGAGAGGATGTTATCCGGCTTCCCAAGAATAGGAATAACTCTCTCTTTCAGGCGTTTCAATACCTGCTTTGAACTTGTCTTCTGTATGGGGCATAATACCACCATTTTCGAAAATACATCCATGGCTACAAAAATGTGTCTATTGCCTCTACGTGCTCTAGGCAGTGGTCCAAAGTTGTCTATGCTTAATAGCTGCCTTGGCTTCTCCGGTAACAACGGGATAGGTCGTTGTCTCATTAAAAAGGGATTTGGCTTTACCCTTTGGCACAAATCACATGTCCTAATAGCATTTCTCACCGTTTCTCTCAACTTTGGCCAAGTAAATGCTTCTTTCAACAGAGCACAAATTTTGTCTATTCCGGGATGTCCAAATGCTCTGTGTGCTAGCCACACCAACCTCCTCTGCAAAGATGCAGGAATCACAATCCTTTGGCGTGTATGATCTGCATCATCCCACTTGTGTAGTATCTGATTATACCATACATAATCTGTTGCCAATGCCTCTGCCTCTCTGTATATTGCAGTTCCCCTTGCTAAGCGTCCCTCAAAGTAATCGATCATCATCTTCAACCACGGGTCTTCGCGTTGTAGGTTGGTAAGATTCCTCAAGTCATCCAACGTCTTCTGATCTCGATTCTCAATCTGGACAGCTAGCGCTTCCTCTTCTCTAGGGTAACGGCTTAATATGTCCGGTATTACATTTTCTTTCCCTGGACAGTATTCTATTTCCACATTGAATTGCTGAATATACAGGGACCATCTTGTCAACCTCTGGCTAGACAAGTCTGTCTTTAACAAAAATGATAAAGCTTTATGGTCTGTTCTGAGGACTATTTGAAAGCCATACACGAGTTTATGCCATGATTGCAACGCGTACAAAATTGCGAGCAACTCTATCTCTGTAATCGTGTAGCTTTTCTCATGGGCTTTCAGCCTCCTACTTATAAAGGCAATAAAAACTTTCTTTTCAGGCTGGTCAACATTTTCCTGGAATAGCATCGCTCCTATACCTATAAGTGATGCATCCGTCTGTATGATGAACTTCTGGGTATAATCCGGGTATCCCAGTTTCACATATTCCAAAAGCATTTGTTTTGACCTCACGAATGCTTCCTGACATTGCTCCGTCCAATTCCACCTGCCGCCTTTCTTCAATAGGTCCTGCATGGGTGCTACTGTCGTAGTATAGTTTGGGCAGTGGTTCGAAAAGAATCCAATTACTCCCAAATACTGTCGGACGTGCTTTACTTTCGTGGGTCGAGGGAAATTTCGAATTACCTCCAATTTCTCTGGATTAGGCTTAACTCCATTTGCATCAATAAAATGCCCTAGGAATTTAACTTCCCTCTGACAGAAGTGCGATTTCTTGATATTAACCTTAAAGTTAGCTTCTCGAAGGTCATCTAGCAACTTCTTCAGGTCTCTCATGTGCTCCTCCAGGGATTCTGATGTGAGTAGAATGTCGTCTACATATCTGATGGTACTCTCCTTCACATCATCAGATAGATTGCGATCTAACGCTCTTATCAGGGCTGAACCAGCTGTTTTCAACCCAAAAGGTAGCCTTAAAAATGTGTATGTGTGTTGATCAAACATAAATCCTGTCAACAGACTAGTTTTCTTCTCTAATTCAAGATGGTGGAAACTGGATGTGATATCCAAGTTTGTGAATACGGTCTTCCCTTTGAACTTCCTGAGGATCTCTTTAATAGGTGGCACTTGGTAAAACTCCGGAATAACCTTCAAATTTAAATGTCTCGGTCCAGACATACTCTAACAGTTCCGTCTGTCTTAGGTACGATTACCAATGGACTTACATAAGGCGTAGGTGTCTTCTCAATAACACCGGCCTCCAACATCTCCTGAATTGCCTCTTTCACTTTGGCATAATGCTTTTCAGCTATAGGGTAGGGTTTCTGCCTAAATGGTGTCCAATCACTGACTTGAAAAGCATAAGTGAAGTTCTTTATACGACCAGGTCTCGAATCAAAGACTTCCTTCTGTTCCAGTAATAATTGCTTTAAATTTTCCTTCTCTTTTAGCCCTAGTTTCGCTTCTTCTAGCTTTTCCGAAATACATTCTTCCAGTTCGGGTTCCAGATCTTTTTCCATGTCTGTGGCTAGTGTTTTCAGTTCTTCTTCTAACTGCTCCTTAGCTAACACTTCTTCCTCAGCCACGTCTCTGTATGTATGCCATACTTGTTCACTTGACCCTGGTTCATTCTGATTGAGTGCGACCTCCAAGCCTTCGGCATCCTCATTCACATGGAACATATCCCTGTCCTGTGCTAGGTCTATTATTACTCTGTATTCCCTTATAAATTCTGCCCCAATAAGTAGGTTATAAGGCAGTTTGTTTACTAATAGAAAACTCTGTGAAAAAATAGAGCCTCCTATCTGTAAATCTAGGAATACCTGATATTTACATATCATCGTTCTGTCTGGAATTTCCCCTTTTATTTTGACACTAGAGATCGGTATTTTCAAAACATTCTCTCTCTGGGCTATTTCATTTTATAAAGCTTGTGTCATAAGGCACACTGTAGAACCGGTGTCTAACAGACTTCTTATTTTCAATCCTGCCACTCTTACTATTATAATAGGCAATTCTCTCTTGACCATGACCTGTGATCCTCTCGTATCCTCGATTAGCTCTTCTGGTTTGGCTATCCAATTGATGATGTTAACAGACTTCCATCCATCAGTCTTGAACTCTTCTAATTTTGGGTTTTTTTTCTTCAGCGCCCGTCCCCTTGGAGTTTCTTCTCTCCTGTTCGCTGCGCTGTAACTCCAAACTCTTAGCTCCATCTCCATATCTGTCTGGCGATGTCCTGTTCTGCATAACCTCTTGCCAGCGGACTTGTTGTTTCTGGGGCTCATCTCCCCTTTCCTCGAGGTATCGCAATGAAGCGTGATATCGTTCCTCTACCTCGTCATCGAAGTTACTTCTTCTTTCTTGGGGTCTCCAATTTCTATTGTTGCTTTCTTGGCCATTGTTACCTCCATTGTTTTGGTACGGTCTACCCCTGGTATTCTGCTTATTCCACGAATTTCAGCCTCTTCCTCCCCTACTAGCATTCCCTTTGTACTTCGGCTGCCATCTTCTGGGTTCCTGTTCCCATTGCCGTCCGTAGGAATCTAATGTTTCAGTGCTCGTAGCTTTGTTGTTCCTTGGAGCTTGATGTTGGTCAGTCTGCGTGTTGGTCACGTGTACCTGTTCCACGGTTCGTCTCTGACGCATCGTATTGGCTGTTGTTAGGTCCAGTTGTCTAAGAACTGTCTCCATTTCTATAGCCGTTTTCGCATTAGCCGAGATTAGCAGTCTTTGGATCTCGTATGGAAGCTGCTTGGCGATAGCAATACATAATTCCAGCTCGCTCGGTTTTTGATCCAGTTCTTTGAAACGACACATCTGAGATATAAAAAACTCCGCGTACTTCGTTGGGTTGCTGGTACTGTATCTTTTGGAATACAAATCCAATCTCAAATTTTGCTGTGTGGCTGGATCCCAGAACCGTTTCAAAAATGCCTCTCGAAACTCCTCAACAGTATCGAAAGTATACCGGAAACTGCGAAATCATAATGCACATTCTCCCTCTGTTAGTTTCTCAATGGCTCGTAGCCTGCGCTCTGGCGGTATCCGCGCATCATTCAGATATTCAGACACTTCCTTCAACCAATATTTTGGTGTCATATTACAGTGGCTACCTGAGAATTTCCTTGGTTTTTCTTCGCTTGCCCTGATTACGTTTATCACCTGGGTGTGCATAGCATTTTCATGTGGCGTTGATGCTGCAACTGGTGCACCTGGCGTCATATAAGGACTTTCGCCTGGGCCTGTAGCATTCCTGATTATAGGTTGGGTTTCTAAGTCTGCCCACCTTGTTTTCCTCATATCTTCCATGCTGCCTTCACTTGACTTAGGATCTTTCAGAAGGGTTTCCTCCTGTGCGATTATCCTAGTCTCCATTTGATTGTGGCGCATCTCCGCTCTTTCAAGTCGAGTAATTACCTCCTTCTCGATTCTGGTAAGTCTATCTCGATTTTCCTCGGCCACTTGAAATAATTTCTTCTTGTCTTCTTTCAGGCTTTGTTTGATATGGGAGATTTCATCCTCTACACCTTCCTTAATTTGAGCAAGGGTCTTGTCGCTTGCCTCTGTCTTCTGGCCTTCTCTTACTTCGAGTTCTTCTCTCAGCCCTTTAATTTCCTCTTGAATGTGTCCACTATCTATTCTTCCGTTTCTTAACACAGCATTTCAATCTCACTTTACAACGTTCACAAGCCACAGAATTAACCCTACTGAATTTGTTAGTAGTACTTTTCCACTTCTTTATTATCTGTTTGATTGGTAGCCTTCTAGACTACTCTCTTGCACGTAGGTTTCGTTCTAATTTTAACTACAATAAACTATTAACAATAATGCTCATAATATTCTATCCACTGTCAAAGTTCCCCAGTCAATGTGAAACTTATTCCCCATAGCCGTTATTTGATTTAGTACAAATGATCCTTCAGTCTCCTGTCCAGAGAGTCCCATTCTTCCCGCCTGCATACTTCACGAATCCAACCCAAATCCAACTTCAACCTAGATATTTCCCATTTCATGTTACTCCACCTGCCTCCGGATATTCATACTACAAATATCTATGCTTTGACCAGTAGAATGCCAGATATTCCGTTTGTCACCGTTGTGATGTTAACCCCCTCACGAGTGGCCTTCGGCTGGAGATCAGATGGTCTCGATTGGAATTCCACGAAAGAGAAGGGTAACATTATATAGAATTATGCATAGACAGGTCAATTACTTCAGATAGAACATTATTGCAGTACTTTCCCGTTGCAGTGGGGGACAAAGTATGGCACAGGTAAGCTGGAGCCATGAGGTGGCAATTCGGGGCATTGGTTATTATTGATATAGATGGCCACACCATCTATGGGACCAGTAATGCATGACTATTTCCGAACTGCTACACCCCTTCATAATAAAATAATAAAAACCAATCAATTAGGCATCATATCAAATTTCTACTAATAGTACACACACTGCACAATGTCAGTAAAAAAATATTACCGAACAGATTTACATAGACCCAGCCGTACCACTGTCAGAACTATGGACCATATAACATCACATGATGTATCTCTAATGCTACTGTATAAAATATTAAGATACTGTCACTCTTCCGAATAATTTAGTTAAAATAATTTACTACGATTACATGGTGAACTAAAATGGATTTGAATACGAACCTGTTTTCCGTACGGTGCCCGTTAACATGAGCAGTTTCAGTTCATGTTGAAATCGATTTCAATATGGTATACAATTTTGGGTTATGTTGGCTAACCGGTATTAAACAGCAAAACATAAGATCAGTAATTATCATCCAATATTTTTTGACAGAAAAAAAAGGATGTGCGAAAGATTTTGATGTTGTTTGTTCTAAACACGTTTTTGTCCAGTTTAATAGTGAGCAAATGTTATTGGTTTACGTCCCATTTAACTACTGAAACGTTTAGAGACGCCGGAATGTTGCCCCGAATGGGAAATGTAACGTGTCAGTGCCAGGATTCGATCCTGCGACCTTGGACAAAGCAGGCGAGAAAGTTACCGCTCCGCCACTCAGCCAGTCAATTTATTCATAGCAGACAATTGGGAAACGGAACGGAATAAGCAGCAAAGGGAGACAGGGTATTTATACTTTCTCTGTTGAGCACATTTTACGTACAGATACACCAGACCAGACATTAAAGGCAAACAGACCAAAATACACTAATGCTAAAAACACGTGCAAACAAACTACGCTTATCAACCACGACAGGAACACAGACAGAAACGTAGAACATGGGCAGAAAATAAACAAGCAATTAGAGAGTCGGGTGACAGATGAGACTAGATAAGTTCAACAATGTTACTCGAGAGCGCGCACAATCGCTTTGAATACGATACGCTGTTTCATGTTTCTGAACACCACAATTTTTACCGCATCGATCTGAGTCCTGTTTACTTGACAGTATTCAATACGCCAGGTACACTAAAATCTATTTGAGTTCGCCATGTAAATGTACTAATTATATGGTTACAAATCCACCATTTTGTCTTACTTGCGTCCCCTAAACTCTTGAATCCGTCAGTTTGCCTCAACACATGACAGAGCGCGGTGGGCAAATGGCCTGTGGGTGGACGCCATTTGTAGGTGAAACAGATATTTGTATCTGAGAAGACAACTGACAGACTGTTAATGTTTCAGCTTTTTGCAGGAATATTCCACGAAGTTCAGATGGCCAAGGGCCTACTTTCGGCGTGGCTAGGACAAGAGGACACGAGAGGCTACCACAGCGGGGTTCCGTGGCTCTACTC
This sequence comes from Meconema thalassinum, assembly GCA_946902985.2. NCBI lineage: Eukaryota > Metazoa > Arthropoda > Insecta > Orthoptera > Tettigoniidae > Meconema > Meconema thalassinum. The sequence goes on from OX336395.1 coordinate 51,802,762, forward strand.
ATTCATTACGCGACAGAGCGGTAAGTAGTTGCTTTCTGCCAGCTGTGTAAGTTTTACCCGGAGCCAGCTGCCGCTCTGTCCAGAGCCGGGGGCGGCAGTCTCCTCCCAAAGCAAACCTGGGCGTTACCAGCTCGCTGACAGCTTTGCACAGGCATTGATATGCTGCTAATGGAAATGTAGGCCTATCATCGTGCAGTCTCATAGGCTTCACCAATAGCCTCTAATTGTCACTAATGATCTCCCCAGGCCAATCAACTGGTGGGGCACAGTATGAAAATATATGGAGCCTCTTTTGAATTATGCAGTACGTCTTGTTACTTGTACCAGGCTCTTATTTTAGCATCTTGTCGATCTCCCTTTGTCAATAGGACAGATGACCTCACTGTTCCACCCATTTTAACAATAACCATTACTCACATGGTTTTATTTTATTATAAATGATATAGTTATTTTTATTGAATGGGAGATTTTTAATTTAAACAGATCTTCTTTAATTATAACTTTTTTATTTTTAGACCTTAGAAGCCTAGGGAGTCTATCATGGTCTTTGCCTTTACTCACTACCCTTATTTTTTGAGAAGTCGAAACTCTTCCGTCTATAGCATTCCTGTACGTCAACAGGTGCAGGTGACCTCGATGTTACACCCCTTAAAACATTGATCCCCACCACCACCTGTACAAATGATGCAAACTGTTATTACACTTTTGCCACTCGCAACCAGAGAGACATGGGTGAAGGCCAAGGGGCTTTTAGTTGAAACTAATTATGCCAGAATTCAATTTTCATGTTTCCTATCCCATTTCCTTCATACATACACATCATTTGTGGTTGTTTTGCCTTTCGCCATCTACTTTACAAGCCTTTAATTGCAAGTCGCCTCCATGATTCCCTATTAGCAGTTAGCAATGCGGCCTCCTCTGCTACTACTCATCTTATTTTGAAATCAATAAACACTGAATCTAACCATCGCCCCCTAGGTCTACCTCTGCTTCTCTTAGCCTCTAAAGCCAAACTCATTAACCTCTTAGGTAATCTCTCCACGTGACGCCACAATTTTAGTCAGCTCATACGAAGATATTTATCTAGAATGTTAATTTCTAACGTAGCCTTTATCTCTTCAATACGAGTACCTCCCTGCCATTGCTCCTATCCTTTTGTCTCAGAAATCATTCTTGCTACACTCACATAAGTTATCTCTAGGTTATGTATATGGTATTCTGAATCCACCCAGCTCTCACTTCCATACAGCAAGATCGGTTTAATTACTGAGAGATTTAGGGAGAGTTTTGTCGCTACATCTTGACCCTATTTCATTTACCAAGCTACCAACTTTAGAGAATGCACAGCCCAAGTACTTAAAATCTTCAGTAGCACTGAATGAGATACGAACGATAACATTTTCTATACTACATAAATTAGACAAAATACCTTATAAAATGATGTATAAATAATGATTACTCGTCCGCTGACCACAACCCACCCACACTCCCCTGTTTAGATGACGACTTATATAGGTAAACGTCTAGTTGTATGAAAGACAGTATTGCCAACCCCCCACATTCAGTACTATTTCATATCCCATATCGCAAAACAAAAGAGCGCCGTCAAGTTAATGTGAAAATGCACCAAGTTTCAGTCTTAAGTCAGACATGGATTGTGCGTGTTAACAATCTCCAATTTCAATCAAGAATATCATAACGCATCAATAATTTTAATCCAGACCAATGGTTCTTGCCTAGCCCTGTATTTTAATCCAGATCAATGGTTTTTGCTTTGACCATATTGTTAGGTATAATCAAATCAGAACCTTCGTTTTGCCCAATCCAATGGGTTTCGGCATTGGATTTAGCCTGCGGGCCGCGTTAGTGTATATATACATTACTGGTTTTTTTTTCACGCACCAATATTCTGTGGTTTATTTCGTATCCCACATGTTGGCAACAACGTTTGCGCCTCGCTGTGTGCCGTTGAGTGCACCTTCTTGACATTTGAGCGAGATTCAAGCGAGGTTGGAACATGGCTTCCGTTGTTTAAGATGCAATAAATAAAAACACATATTTACGTACTTTAGCTAATATTTCAGGTGCAGTAGTGACCATGGTTACTAACTTGAACACGTGATGTCTCCCAAAAGATGAATGTAATGGTAACGATCACGTCAGATGCAAGTGTAAAAGCCACGTTCTGGTTTCATTCAAAATTAATAAATATTCCACCTGCTCCACTTTTGTTCCTTCCACCTGACAGTCTATTTCCTTGCATTTCTTCTCAATCGACAAAATCTTCGTCCTTTAAAGGCTGATGTTCATACAATACTCCCTACATTTTTGTACAAGTTCACACCTATTGGCTTGCAAGCTTTCGCCGGGGTCCGTCATTACAACCAGGTCATCCGAATAGGCCAGACCACTTACCTTGAGACTTACCCAGCTAGTTTATGGCCTTCAACAAATGGTCCATGTAAAAGGACAGGAGCGGTAACAACCTTGAAAGAAGAATTCATCCTACCAGCAACTCTCACTGCAGCCCGATCATCAATATACCGAAGACACTTCTGATCGCCTGCAGCAGCCCTCCCTCGATACCATACTCCCTCAGGATGCTAAGCGTCTTCTCCGTGGTTGCTCTAACGTACGCCTTCTCTAGATACACAAACACAACTGTCTATTCCTCTCGTAGCACTTCACAATAACTTGTCGCATACTAAAATGTTGATCTTGATATCCTCGTTGTGGTCTAAAGCCACAATGGATTTCATCCTTCATACTCGCGGCCAGTGATCGAACTCTTTCTACAATGCCTGAGTACACTTTGCACGGGACACTTATCAAATAAATCCATCTTTAATTATTGCAATCTTTCCTGTTACCTTGCTTATAAATCGGCGCGATTACTGCTTTTGTCCAGTCAGAGGGTAGATTTCCTAAGCCACATGTCAATTCGATTATCCTATGCACCCATTTCAGCCTTGCCTTTCCACTATACTTTACCAATTCAGGCTGAAATTCAACTTCCCCTGCCGCTTTGCAACATTGTAGTTAATTTTCCACCCTCTCTACTTCACCAACCGTGATCCTGTTCCCGTCCTCATAATCCTCCTGCATAACCTCAAAATCTGCCACATTGCCAGATAAGTCTCCATTAATATATACAGGGTATTTTTGCTTGGCAAGATGATTCCGCTCGACCTTGACTCCGGTCCCCGGCCAATAGTCGGCTGTAAGGCCCCGCTCATACTAAGGCGATATAAGATAAGCGATATGTCGTAAGCGATAATATACGATACGCCACACGCACAGACAGAAACGTGAAACGTAAAGGGAGGTTCACAGGCCCGCGATTGCACAACATATCGCAAGTGACATATCTCTCGAAGTACCACTTGCTGGTCTCTTGAGCGATTAGTACCGTACGATAGTTCGAGCTGTAAACCTACTGCCGGGAAGAAAAGAAGACAATTCTGTAATTCCCTTCATTAAATCCTCGTAACACGTGGCTTTTCAGTAAATTAAAATTTTCAGGATTCATTGGCTAGAACTCCCTGAATTCATGTTGTGACAGCTCCCAAGAAGCAACGGCCGAGCTATGGTGCACGATGGTGTGATTATAGGGATGTCTTTCCTTCTTCTTCTTTTTCTTCTTCTTCTCCTCCTATGCCTGACCCAATAAAATGTCTTCCTCACTTGAGCTCATATTTGTAACTAAAGTAGTGAGAGTTGTGTTCCCACCTAATATTTATCGCCCAGGTCACGCTGATTTATCGTCCGCTGTCTGAACCTTCCTAGCAATAGATCGTCCCAATATATCCCTTACGACATATCGCCTGTCTTATATCGTCTTAATATAAACGGAGCCTATTACAGGCTGGCGCGCGCTGTCTCTGGCCTGCGGTAGACGTGTGAGCTGCGAGCTAATTAAGTGCTTCATAAAGCTACTGTGTACTGTCTATCTTATATTAGTAGTAGCAGAAGTACCCGTTCTTCGAACGGAGTTCGGTGTTAACACCAGATATTATCAATTGAGCTACTGTTGCAATGGTTAGCGGTTTGTCATTCCTTCATAAGTGTATCAGAACGAAGTTAAATTTCTGAGAATATCACACACACTGTTAATTTAAGGGCCTAAAAATGTGGGTTTCGGACACCCTATATAGACTCTCGACTTTTGTGTCTCACATTGAGAAGCGCATAAAGAATTTTTATATTTCGCCTATTTTAGCATGTATTTTGAGAAGTTTTTCCCTATATCCACCTTTCTACAGTATGAAAAGTACGGTGAAGAATTTTATAAATGATTGGTGTATTGACTCTCATGGATGCCATACCTAATTTTACGATGCACCAAGCATCCAAACACGAGTTATAGGCGTACATAAAGGTACACAGAAAGACAGACAGACAATTCTATTGTCTACAACATATCACCCAGATATCCAAATATGGGTATATCTACCACACAGTATCAAACAAAATCATCCTTACGATGAACCCCTATGTCTACAAAAAATAAATAAAAAATAAATGATGAGTTAAAATGTGTTCTCAAACTAAATTCAACTAACGTGTACTTCATGACGTGAAATAGCATTGAAAGCCTTGTAGACGGAACGCAATACACGTCACATAAAACTGACCCTCTACGTTGTGTTAGGTCCCCATACACAGGAAGACCCCTTTCATAAACTATAAAGGCTTGCGGTGCATGAAAATTCAGGTTCTTTAGCCTCAAATGTCCCAAATTCCTAAAAGCCGCAAAATATGCTGATTCAATTCAGGAATTTTTGAAAATGATGTTGCTGTTTGGAGATATAATAGACCTTCTGTACTATATTTCGCACGTGAAAATTGCGTGAATAATTACAGGTAACCCCTTGACCCCCTTAATTGCATTGATAAATTATACAGTCCAAGTTGGTTCCGTGATAACCTAATAGCCATGTGCAAACTTTCACAGAAATGTAATAAATGGAGTGACATTGCTTCTTACAGAAATAGATGGAAAGTTGTATGCCACCCTTGAGATAATGTTGTCATGGTTACCGATTTGCATTCCTTCATTAGTTTGTTAAATTAAGTTTAAATTAGTTTTCTGGGAATACTTCTGAAACTGTTGGTTTTAGAGCCTTATAATGTAGTTTTCGAGGACCCTTTAGGGCCCCCGAGTTTTGTTTCTGGCTCAGAGGGGCTTTGTCTCGTCGTTGTACGCCATACTATAATACTAATATAATAATATAATATAATTTAGGGATAGGAATATAATAGACCTGCCAGACCACACCCGCAGGTGTAAATCGCGCGAAAAATTCTAGAGTACCCCTAGACCCCCTTAAGCGCATTATACGTATTGATGAATTTTACAGCTTAATTTGGTTCCGTGATAACCTTCTAGCCGTTTTCAAACTTTCACACTAATGTAATTAATGGAATTAATGGAACCTCTGAGAATCTGTTGCCATGGTTATCGGCTTGCATTCGTTCATTAGTTTATGAAATGAAATTAGTTTTCTGGGATTATCTCAAAACCTGTTGGTTTTAGGGCCTTAAAATGTGGTTTTCGTGGAACCTTTAGGGCCCCCGAGTTTTGTCTTTCACATTGAGGGGCTGAAAATGAGCTTTGTCACGTCCATCTACGCCTATTTCAGCATGTAATTTAAGAGGGTATGCCCCCCCCCCCCCCTTTATGAGAGGTACGGAGAAGGGTTACATCAATGATTAGTACCGTGCCTCTGATGGATATCTGTACCAAATTTTACGCTGAAACACCCAGCTGTTCTTCAGTTATAAGGGAACAAAGTTGTCCACAGACAAACAAACAGACAGACAGACAGACAGACAAAAAAATATTTCGCGCGCATCCATCATAAAACAGTCTGAAACGCGTAAAAAACTCAAATTTCCGTAGAAATTCAGAAAAAACAGGCAAACTTTCATTTTATATAGAGAGAGATTGACTGCACCGCTCGGTGTCGACCGTGTTTTATTGCACAAATTTAGGTTTTACTCGCTAACCGTTGGAGATACACGAAAAATGAAAAGCACCTTTCGGATGGAAAATTAAATGTTAAAGCTCGCATATGCCATTAAAAGTTTGCAAGTTCTTAGCCTTCTCTTTTTATTTGAAATGGAAATATGAAATTTTGAAACCAAAGGGTGTAATGACGTCACAAATGTGGGTTTTACTCGCTAACCGTTGGAGATACACGAAAGGTGATCAGGACCTTTCGGATAGGAAATTAAATTTTAAAGCTCGTACGTGCCATCAAAAGTTTTCTATTTCTTAGCGTTCTCTTTTTATTTGAAATGGAAATATGAAATTTTGAAACCAAAGGGTGTAGTGACGTCACTAAAATGGTCGCCATTTTTAAATAGTGCAATATATCGAAATCAAAAGTAGCCTATGTGTAACTCTGGTAAATCAGCTACATCCATGCAAAATTTCATGTCAATCGGACCAGTGGTTCTTGCGTGATTGAATAACAGACAGGACGATAGACAGACAGGACGACAAACACCATCTCATTTTTATATATTAGTATAATAATGGTTTATTGTGATTGTGTATAGTGTTGTAATACCCTATGTGAAATATTCATTACGTAAACGAGTATATCTACACAATACGTATACAAACTGCTGGAAATCGTGCGCTAGAACAAGACAAAGGCTTTGAGTGAAATTTCCAGGAAAACCCATTCCTATAAATTGCAAAATAAAACAACTGGCAAAGATATTCAAACGTAGAGGTCCAGTAAACAATAAAATAGAAGTAAAGGTCGTTATTTCGTTACTGAAGCTAAATTAACCGGAGTAACCGGTAACTTCGTAATAAGATGCTGATTATGTTTGGCAGTGGATGGGGAACATTTTCACCATATACTGTACACTTGGTGAGTAAAAATGCATGATACTGATTTGAGCACCATATTCTACCGTACATAAGCACGCGCGGTAGCCGGTAACTGAGCCGTTACTAGCGGAGCGCGTGACCGAGAATGTCCTTACCAAGCAAATATAAAGAACCTGTAGCATGTTTTCGAAGTATTCCTGCCATCTTCCGTGTGCTTCCTTGGTATCTAAAATGAGTACGCCTAAATTATACAGAATACTAATGAATTCTCTCCCTCACGATGGTATCCTCATCTTGACGTGATGTGGGGGATTGAGAGTTCAAATGATCCTGCGAGCTATGCCGGCGGGAGCGTAAGCTCCTGGTAGGGCCACCCATGCCGGACAGGTCAAAGGTGATGGGCCAGTCTAAGAGGGATACCCTGGTCCTCCAGGTTGGGGGTTGGGCGTAGGGATAACGACCCTACCCTGTAAAAAAACTCAATGTTACGGATACCTTACAAGTGCCTCGGAATGCTGATCACTTGATGACGAACCGGCGAAGGAAACGGTTAATGAGAAGGAAAGCGGATATTATGTTAGCGACATGGAATGTGAAAACCCTAAGGAGACCTGGGAAATTGAGAGAGATCAGAGAAGAAATGGGAAAATACCGAGTGGAAATGGCTGCACTACAAGAAATACGATGGAAAGGCCAAGGAATGATAGCGTCAGGGGAACATATACTGATGCACAGTGGAGGAAACACCGGTTATGGTGGTACAGGCTTTCTTATTCAAAAGTCTGTTAAGTCAAGTGTAATAAACTTTAATGCTATAAATGAAAGGATGTGCTCAGTGCGACTACGAGCAAAGTTTTTTTAACATCACCATGTTCTGTGTCTATGCCCCCACAGAAGAGGCAGAAGAAGAAGAGAAGGATAGCTTCTACACTAAGTTGGAGGAGAAGGTCAACAAAGTACAAAGACATGGTGTGAAAATAATCCTTGGGGACCTAAATGCCAAAGTCGGGAAGGAAGAGGTGTTCAGAGATATAATAGGGAAGGAAAGTTTACACGAAGGGAGTAATGACAATGGATTGCGGTTGATAGACTTTGCCATTGGGAAAGAAATGGTGGTGAAAAGTACTTGGCACCCAAGGAAAGATATCACCAAAGAGACCTGGTTGTCTCAGGACGGAGTTACAAGGAATATAATAGACCATGTGATTATTGACAAACGACATGCATCAGATGTTACGGAAGTAAGTAGTTGTAGAGGAGCAGATGGGGACACAGACCATTACTTGGTAAGAATCAAGTATACACAAAAAATAGATTCAGCGAGGAAACAAAAATGTGAAAGGAAGATGAAGCATAATATCGGAAGGCTTCAAAGCAACAAGGAAGTATAAGATGAGTAGAGATTGAAAGTGGGAGAAAACATGGAAAACAATAAGAACCTCTGAGAAGAAGGTAATGTGGAAACTAAATGGGAGTTACTGAGAAACACCATCAGTGAAGCTGCAGAGGAAACGCTGGGGCGAGCCGAATTCAAGAGAAATATACAATGGTTCGATTAAGAATGCTCGGAGGCAATCCATGAAAGAAACGAAGCAAGGCAAAGAATGTTGCAACGGAGAACAAGACAGACAGTGGAGGAATATAGAGAGAAAAGGAAAAGGGCAAGCAAGTTAAAGCAGGGTTAAGAAAAGGCAGTATGAAAGAGAAAGAATAGAACAATTAGATAAAATGAGGGAGAGTGGGGAGATTCGGAGATTTTATGAAAGAGCAAGAGATTTGAGGAAAGGGTTTCAACCAAGAGCAGTCTTTTATAAGGACAAACAAGGAAATTGTATAGGAGATAAGAACAAGATGCTACAGAGATGGCAGGAATATTTCACAGAGCTACTCAATGGACGAGGTGAAGAGGAAACCGCGAATGGGGAAGAAGCGGAACATGTAGGGATTGATGAGCAAGAAGAAGTTGAAACACCGTATTTAGAGGAAGTTAGAGATACAATCAAGGAATTAAAGAACAATAAAGCCGCCAGAGAAGACGGAATAGAAGCGGAGTTGCTAAAATTCGGTGGAGAGGTAGTGGTAAAAGCAATACATGAACTAATAAGGGAAGTTTGGCCGAAAGAAGAAATGCCCAGGGTTTGGACTGTAGGAATAATATGCCCTGTGTATAAGAAAGGGGATGAATCAGTATGCGGCAATTATCATGGGATTACTCTGTTGGATATAACATACAAGATGTTCAGTAAGATTTTAGCCTCTCGACTGGAGCGTTGTGTAGAGAAAAATATTGGGGGAATATCAAGCTGGATTTAGAAGGAATCGCTCTACAATGGACCAGATATTTGTAGTGAGGCAGATACTGGAGAAATTTTATGAACATGATAAGCAGCTGGATCAGCTGTATATAGATTTTAGGCAGGCATATGACAGTTTGGATAGAAAGGAAATTTTTAAAATTATGAAAGAGTTTAAGATCCCGTTAAATTTGGTCAAGCTGACAGAAATGACTATGGAAACCACAATCTGTAAGGTTAGATTAGAACAAGAGATGTCCGAAGAATTCATTGTAGAAAGAGGTTTGCGACAAGGAGATGTAATTTCTACATTACTCTTTAATGTAGCTCTAGAAAAAAAAAATTCAACAACTGCCAATCAATCCAGGAGGGACCATATTTAACAGACAAGTGCAGGTGATAGCATATGCGGATGATGTAGCATTAATTGCAAGGAACACTAAAGCATTAGAAGAGAGCTACGTCCTGTTGGAAGAAAAGGCACGAAAGTTAGGATTGGAAGTGAATACAAGTAAAACTAAGTATATGAAGATGGGAGACTCCAGAGAGGCAAGAAGAAGAGAGCCGTATATTAAATTAAATGGAAAAGAACATCAAAGAGAAGAAGAATTCAAATATTTGGGCTCAATAATAACTGAGGATAACAGAACATCAGTGGAAATACAAGAAAGAATTAAAAATGGAAATAGATGCTGTTACGCTCTGCAAAGCATGTTTAAATCGAGGAATGTTAGTAGGAATACTAAAATAAAAATTTACATCACATTACTAAGACCTGTGGTTATGTATGGATCGGAAGGTTGGGTTATCAATAGAAAAGAAGAAGACTGGCTGCGAAGATGGGAAAGGAAGATCTTGAGGAAAATATACAGGCCAGTGAGAGAGGAGAAAGGTTGGAGAATAAGGACAAATGTGGAACTACAGGAACTCTTCGGACAGGCAGATATTGTGGTCAAAATTAAGCAGTGGAGGATAAGATGGGCAGGACACGTTCAGAGAATGCCAGAATCACGTAGTGTAAAGAAGGTGTTTACGCAAAGACCGGATGGAAGGAGGAGAAGAGGAAGACCCAGGAGACGGTGGATAGATGACGTGGAAGACGACCTTAGGAGTATGGGAATCAGGAACTGGAGAAGGAAGGCGGAAGATAGACATGAATGGAGGCAGGTGTTAAAGGAGGCCAAGGTTCTTCAGGGACTGTTACGCCGACAGTAAGTAAGTAAGTAAGTAATGAATTCTCTCTTTCCTCCATTTCTATGCATCTTTATAACAGTCTAGAAAGGTTTCCCTGCCACTTGCCCCACCTTTTCCAGTTTATATTGAAATTCCCCCCATGATTTCCTGTATTTCTGTGTAAGTTACTTATCCTGGAGACTTTCAGCCTTAATCCATTGGCAAACAGCACTCACTTTCTGCACTTCACAGCAGATTAGTTGGTGGTCTGTTTCATCAAAGAAGCCCCTGAATGCCCTACAATTCCTATCAATTTACTAAATTCAAAGTCAGTTATAATACTGTCTATTATTGGTCCGGTTCCTCTACCGTTCTAAGTGTACCTATGAATCTCCTTATGCTTCGAGAATGAATTTAATACAGGTAACCCCATGTTAGCCCAGAAGTCCAATATACATTTTTCTAACCTATCCTCGACCCACTTACCCATTACGTGCTCATACCCGACAGTTCTAATTCCCATCCTAGCATTGAAATTCCCCATCAGTACTACACTATCATTGAAATTTAATCTAATTTAATGTCTTTCAGTCGGTGAACATGATTATAGTACATCAACTTTAACGCAAATACCACAGTAGAGAACAATAACACCTGTAAATAAGATTGACGCGTTACACAAGATATACGAACTTATGTAATCTGAGCACTGTATATATATATATATATATATTTGTGTATAAGTGTAATTAATGACACCATAATTAATTAAGCCTAAGTAAGCAGGACCTGAGGATGAGCGCTTGACGCTCGAAACATGTCCTCCTATTAAGTAGGTATTTGTACATAAAGCGTGTTAGTGTGTAAATACTTGTTTCCCGCCTAATGTAATTGGGCACAATTGGTGTTGACCGACTGAAAAGCTTTCTTTAATAGAATTAGGCAGCACTTCTATCACTACAATATATCTCTGTGATATAAAAACCTTCACTAATTAGAGATATGCTATTCTGAGTTCAAAGAACAAATGACAGTTCTTTGAAATGTAACTGGTAAACTATTTCAGGTACCTGGACGTAATGCTTAATAAATATTTCCAAATTCAATTTAAGTTAAGCATTTTGATACACAGCGCCCAAAAGAAGGTTAATGATGCATACCCAACGACATCCCTTAAATACAGTACTGTACTTCCAACAGTGACAAATCTGAATGAGAATGGATTGTTTTGGACTGCTCAATAAAAACTGAATATCAATATAATCTTTGGACATGCCATAATAATAATGTATTTTTTTTTCAATGACAGATATAAGAAGAGGATATATGGTTTTGCCAACAAACCTTATTCACATACGTTTTTTTAGTTTGAATCCATTAAACAAAAAAAATGCTCTTCCTTATTATGTTGTCCACTTACTCATTTAGATGATGTCTACTTGCATCACTCTCTTCATCTCGGGTTTCTTCTTTTACATCCTAACGACAAAAATGAATCATTAATTCCTTTGCTATCGTCTTATGCTTCTACTCAGTAAATAACAAATAATGTAACATAACAGAACAGCTCACTGAAAGTAAGGTAATAGCATCTGTAAAGCTGACTGAGGATACATTTGTATTCTCCATTATATTTTACTCGATTGTAAAAGTGATAAAAAAAATGGGGAGAACAGTGCTTCAAAGGAAGTAACAGACTTACGCATTGAAAAAAAAAAGAACATTTAATTCGACATTTTCCAGCAACTAGACCGTAAGGGCTTTTTACCGAACTGCTTCATTTCAATCAGATATCATTAGCAAGGGACTTTGCCTTCCAAGCTCAATGAACGTATAAATTACTCATACAGTATATGCCAATATTCTACAAGAACTTTTTCATAAGACACTCCACATTTTTGAAGAAGACAATTCAGATCCGATTCATGAGGAGAATAACTGGATCCACACTATGAGAGAGGAAACGATCTGAGGTTATCCTTAAATAATTAAAAGTAAAACCAATTATCAACACTGTACAGATCAGCTTGGAAGGACCATGTACTAAGTATAAAGACCGGCCAGATCACCAGACGAATCTTCAATCCAACCTAGAGGCAGAAGAGACGTAGATGAACCTAAGCAGAGATGGAACGAGACCTTAACAGGCCACCTGGCGTAACAATTGATAGGAAGAAGAAGAAAGACTATTAAATTCTCAAAAATATTAGAGTAAGCCAGTTATATACCTCTGAAAAGAGTGTATTGTTGACTATGTAACATAAATATTGCCACTACATATTGCTACTAACTGCAAGTAGTAGGTCTACTCTATTCACATTATACATCAACAGTTATTGAAGTGACTGGGATAGAGAGAAATAGGATCATTTTAAAAAAATCAGCACCTTTCCATTTGTACGAGTTGTCAACGAAGGAGAAATTTCATTCTACAAGGCAACCTAATTGAATGTGTTCTCTTCTTAAGGCGGCCTGGGTGGTGTTCGAACCTGCTGGTTGGAATTTCTTGTTTCTGTCGGCAATCATGTCCAGGCACCTGGAACTGCCATACATGACATTCGCCCGACTCATTCATGCAAGTCGTTAAAATTATTGTTCTGATAACAATGAAGGGCATAATTTTATGGTACTGGGAGTCCTAGTTACAAAACTGGATAAAAATCAAAGGACATGAGACAGTTGTTCATTCTTTCAGCCACATTGCAGTAGAGGTTACAATACAAAACACTGCTTGGAGCGTTGACTATTATTCTAATAGCTCCACCCCGCTCATTCCAAGAGACACCTATCGAGTCTATTTCAAAAGCTCTTATGAATATAGTCAGATACGGTATCTTAAACAAAGCCTCTATTAAAAAATAGTTTTAACACACTTGCAGTGATTAAGGCCGCCAAGCAAGGAACTTGCACAACGGATCTTACATTTATACCTAAGAGCTGAGCTCATTTTAAATATTTAAAAAACTTGAAGCTCCAGGTCATGTGGCCAGGCTACTTTTTCCATCTGAGGACAAGTGAGTTTCAATTCCCCCCCATCTTCCGTCCTTGTTATAGATCACCATGGATTCTCATTTTAAATTCCAGGCAAATGCTGGGGGTGGCACTTCTTAATAGGCCAACTCCACACTTGATTCTGATGAAACAATAGATAGAGGTAACATAGCGGGTTTAATCTTAAAACATAAATAGAAACATCACACATACTGGATCACAGAGGGCAAAGAGCAAAAACATGAAAGATATCAACAAAATCTGAACATTTAAACGCTTGCTGTGAGCGTCACTTCTACACATTGAAATCTAAATGGTATTAAATAAAACCACCAACAGTCGGCATGTTAGTATAAAATATTGTAGTTTCGACCACCGTGTGGTCATCATCAGCAAGTTGTTGGAAGAAAACATTTAAAGAATAAAATTGCAGTTAATTGAAACAACGTTGTAATTATGAGATGCTCCTCAAAAAGATTCCAACAAAATCAAAATCAAAATCAGATCTATTAAAAATTATTTAACCAACAACAAATATAACCAAAAAATTATAAATTATTTTGTAAATAAAAGTGCTGTGTTGCGCTCAGGATTTAGCAAGCAGTTCCGTGAAGAACTACCTAGTATACAGCCTATTTTCATATAACCTACTTATGTTAATTTCCTCTATCAACATACAAAATTTCCGTTTGATTGCTGTAATCCATTCGTAGATATTGAGAACCATCTATTATTTCGGATGGCCGCCATGTTGGAGTTTTTTATAATGTAGGTCTTAGAGTCATGTACTACGGTATTAAATGAAGATTATTGTGTAGGAGTAGTATTCAAACATAAATCGCAAGATTATGACACAAGAAATGAACATCAGATTTTAAAATTTCGTTGAGCTGCCATCTTGTGATTAGGAAAACAAATGAAATAAATTAGATGTCAGTGGACTGAAAGTTCTATAAGCATTTACCATACCAAGTTTTACTGCACTCGGATGGTTAAATCGCGAGAAACGTCCATCTAAATATTTATATTTCGCGTTGCCACCACGTTGGATTTGTGCTCACCAGGTCATTGAAAGTCCTATAGGCGAACTTATGTCCATAGCCTCTATCAACATACAACATTTCAATTTGATTGCTATCACAGACAATTAGATATTGAGAGCCGTCTTAATATATCGGTTGATCGGCATTTTGGATTTTTATATATGCAGGCCATAGTGTTATATACTATTTGAAGACGATATTTGCGTTGGGTCATTATTCAAACGTTCACTTCACTCGCATGATTAATACACGAGAAATAAAACAATAATTTAAAAAAGCACACAGCCACCATTATGAGGTTATGTGAACAATTGACCTAAATTAGATACCAGTGCATTGCAATGTGTATGAACCTTTACAGTACCATATTTCACTGAGATCAGATGGTTAAATCGCGAGAAAAATCCATTTAAATGTATCACCTTCGCTTGACCGCCATGTTCGTTTTGTACTTTACAGGTTTCTGAAAATCTCATAGCTGAAGTTCTAGTAATACCGCGAGAAAAGTATATTTAAAAGTTTCAACTTCGCTTGACCGCCATGTTGGTTATTTAGTTAACAGGTTTTGGTAGCCGTACAAGTGAACGCGTAGTAGTGCCCTTAATTACCCTACAAAATTTCAGGGTGATATCGGTAATAGTTTCGGAGATATGGAATGCCGGTGAAATATTTCGCACAGCCGCCATGTTGGATTGGTACGACGTAATAAAGTTTAAAGGGCACGGTCGGGGCGGGCCGAAATAGCACTATGACCCTACTGAGTTTTCTTGAAATATCTCCAGCCGTTTAGAAGTTATTAGGGGGACACATACACACCCAGCCAAACTCACATACGCACACACACACGGAGAATAGGTGATCTCATAAGCCTATTTTTTCATTAAAGGAAAAAAAAGGCTAAAAATGAGAATTTGTAATTATTAACACTAAAAGGAGTATTAATTATAAGTCGAAACCACATAAAATGTTCTTCTAATATTGACGCTTCTTGAGATTTTCTGTGTGTTGAATATATTGTTTGCTTATATAACATTGTAACTTATCTGATATCGCACTGGAACATTTTGGGAGCATCTCAAATTTACAACATAATTTATATACTTCTTAGGAGATAATTTATATTTTTTGATAAAAACTCTTTTATGAAGGCGGAAGTTGATCCATGTACTGCACATTTGACACCATAACATTCCGTGAAGAACTATACAGCCTATTTTCATATATCCTACTTACGTAATTGCCTCTATCAACATACAAAATTTCAGTTTGATTGCAGTAATAGATTCGTAGATATTGAGAACCGACTAAATATTTCGGATGGTCGCCATGTTGGATTTTATATATGTAGGTTCTAGAGTTATGTACTGTTACATTAAGATCATTGTGTACGTGTTGCATTCATACTTCAATCGCATGATTAGGACACAAGAAGTAACAATGAGATTTTAAAATTTCGCACAGCTGCCATCTTGTGGTTATGGAAACAATTGAAATAACTTAGATGCCAGTTGATTAACATTCGTATAAGGATTTACTGTACCAAGTTTCACTGCACTCGCATGGTTAAATTGCGAGAAACGTCCATGTGAATATTTATACTTCGCGTCGTTGGATATGGGATCACCTGGTTATATCAAGTCCTATAGGTGAACTTAAGATCATAGCCCCTATTAACATTAAAAAATTCAGTTTGATTGCTATAATACAGGTAGATTCGTAGATATTCAGAGCCGTCTAAATAATTCGGTTGGTCGCCATGTTGGATTGTTAAATGTATAGGCCATAGAGTCATGTACAATTAAAGGAAAATTATTGCGTAGGTTCATTATTCAAACTTTCACTTCGATCGCATGATTACGTCACAAGAAATAAAAACTTAATTTTAAAATTCGCACAGCCGCCATCTTGAGGTTATGTAAACAATTGAACTAAATTAGATACCAGTGCATTACAATGTCTATAAATTTTCCTGTACCAGATTTCATTGCGTTGGGAACATTAAATCACGAGAAAGGTCTATTTAAGATTTTCTAATTCGCTTGGCCACCATGTTCGTTTCGTAATTAAGCGGTTTTAGAAAGTCTTATAGATGAACTTCCAGTAGTGTCTTTTATCTCCGTACAAAATTTCAGGGCGATGCCGCTAATAGTTTCAGAGATATAGAATGCCGGTGAAATATTTCGCACATCCGCCATCTTCTGGTTATGTAAACAATTTAACCAAGTTAGATGTCGGTGCATTACAATGTGTATAAACATATACTGTACCAAGTTTTTTTTGCGTTTGGTTGGTTAAATCGCGAGAAACGTCTATTTAAAAGTCGCAAATTCACGTAGCCGCCATGTTGGTTTTGTAGTTACCAATTTTTCAAAAGTCATATAGGTGAACTTCTAATAGTTCCCTTTATCACCGTAAAAAAACTCAAGGGTGATATCTGGAATAGTTTCGGAGATATTGAATGCTGGTGAAATATTTCGCACAGCCGCCATGTTGGATTGGTGAGACGTAACAAAATTTCAAGGGCACGGTCGGGGTCGTCCGGAATAGTGCTATGAACCTACCGAGTTTCATTGAAATCGCTTCAGCCGTTTAGAAGTTATTAGGGACACACACACACACACACCTCACACACTCACACACATACCGAAAAAAGGTGATCACATAAGCCTATTTTTTCAAAATTGAAAATAGGCTAATAACCTTCCAACATAAAAAGAGCCAGGGTATATTTCAGGTTGTACATATACAGTTGCCATAATGTCTTCCAGGTAAGGTATTCAAATGTACTCTGTGTAGTGCAGATTGGGTATTCAAGTGATATTACAATAGAATACATTTCAAGAAACACACCCAATGCGTAAGTAGTAGAAGAACATTTATATTTGGTTTTACCTTGTAATTAATATCCCTTTTCGTTTTACAAATGACTAATATATTTCTAAATAATGAGAGTAACAAAGCACTTTTATTTAGAAGGTAATTTATACTTTTTGGTGAAATAACATTGTAACAGATCTGTTTTCCATACAATTGGATATTTTGAGAGCATGTCTAGATTGAAAGATAGTTTCATTTACTCGCAAGTTTATTATTCAATAGTCATCTTCCGACAACTTGTTAGTTTGCTGATGATGACCTCACTGTGGTTGAAACTAGTCCCAGTACATTAAATAACTAATAATAATAAATGTATTGACTATTGGTGGTTTTATTTAATACCATTAAGATTTCATTAAATGTTGTTAATAAGGAACATTTTTTTTCAGATATGATTAACTACATATCGATACATATTTAATATTCTCTCATAAATTTCTCAATAGAGCTGGCGGGCTGGCATCCAGCTGTAAAAACTGTTGCCCCATGGGGACTCTTATCTACTCTTCCCCAACCCTCGAGAAATAGGAAAATAATAAGGGTAGAAATACATTCATACACAGCTTATTTAACTACAAGAAATGAGAAACATCTGTAATAAGGATTTCCCAATGATTACATACAGCCGGCCCCGTGGTGTTGAGGTAAGGCGCCTGCCTCTCACCCGGAGGCCCCAGGTTCAATTTCCGGCTCCATCAGGGATTTTGGAAACTGACGTGAGGGCTGGAACGGGGTGCACTCAGCCTCGTGAGGACAATTGAGTAGCTGTCTGACAGTGAGGCAGCGCCCCGATGACGAAAACGAAGATTAACGGCCGAGGAGACCCGATGCACTGATGACGGGTCATCCCAATATCTGCAGGACAAGTGGCTGGGCAGCGGTCACTTGGTAGGCCTAGGCCCTTCACGGGCTGTAGTGCCAAGGGTAAAAATGATTACATACAAATGAAAGTAAAGCTGATACATATCACCGGCAAGCATTAACGACTTCCCTGTGCGCGTATCCTTTCTTTTCGTTATGTCTGGCCCACAACTCCCAGCTTGAAGTAGACATAAACTCCCGCTGAACCTTATAACTAAAGCTCAATGTCCTCGGCTTGGGCTTAGCTCCTTCAACTTCAAATAAAGAGGAAGGTCGTGTGTTTGAGTCTAACACTACTCGGACAATATAATGCTTTACCATCTAACTAGACGTATTCTGCTTTCTAGTCCATACGCAGCCTTACAGCAGACAGCTTGTATTTGGCATCAGATTGGTCTGAATACACAAATTTGTAAACCCTAGAAAGCATTTGCCAGAAAACGATGGCGATCAGATCGTCCTTTATAAGATGCAACAAATAGTAACCCAATAAGATGCTTACCTCTTTCAAATCTCCACCACTTAATAAAGATGGTACTTCTGTTTTGCTTGGAACAATCTCTGGTATGGAGAACTCTTCTATCTTAATATCCTCGGTGAGACCAGTATCATCCTGAAGACAATTACTTGTGTCACAAACACGTTCCTTTACATAGGTGGAATTATATCTTATACAGGTTTCTATTTCTTTGAATACTTTCCAAATACAATGCATAATAGAAGACCTAGGTAAGAAAGTTTGTACAGAATGGTAGCTACCTTGGTCTATGAATTATATGAATGTAGGAAATTTTACCACCAAAACTATTTTGTTTATGTGCGTGATAGGAGCAATGGGATTAAATATTCTGAGCAAATAACTTGCATAGGGATTCATTTTGTGCAATTCCTTAGCTTGCATGTTCTGCGAGTATGTATGAATTGAGTGGACATTACGAGAATAGTGTAGGGTAAAATATATTTGAGAAGTATAATTCTTAGATTTTTAGATTTACAATAGAATGGCTCTTCAAATATGATCATGGTCATATTCTCCTATTAAATGAAAATAATGCTTTCATTTAGGGTACCGAAAACTTTTATCGAAACTTAACAATGCTATCAATCAATTTTATAACAGTATTAAAGTCATTGTACTTAGTATTCTCATGTAAATTTCTTTCAGGATTAGTGATACACCCGTTACAATACGGTACAATCATGTTGCCCGACTGAGAAACATTACATGTGAATTGAGCATCACCCTTCAATAAAACTACTAAACATGGAATGGAGAAACCCAGGTAAGGTAACAAGACCTTTCATTGTTATCAAGGGAATTAGGGATAGGAAAGCGAAAGAAGATAAAAAATACCAAGATGATAAGACACTGAAAATGTTGAGTAATAAAGTGAGTTGAAAGTAGGGACCACCTTATAGTATTTAATTAGTTTTCAGACACATGTTGTGGGAACTGATGTGAGCCATAATCCGTCAATAACAATTCCTCTGCCGTCTAGGTAGGCTCTAACTTTGCCGAAAGCACAAAACACAACCAACGTCCGCCCTTCTGTTGTATCAATCCTTAGGACTAGAGCTGGTTTCCTGCTAGCATATTCAGCTATATCTCTAACACTCCTTCATTTCGAACAGATTTACGCCATTTTACATCCGTTACATAACAGATATGTTAGACGGGATCGTGATATTATATTCTTTCTGCCAGGCTGATCAAAATGCTCCAATTCATATGCAGTCTACAACAGCCCATGTGAAGGTAAAGGAATAGCAGGGCTGTTCTTCTCGAGATTAAGAAGACAATAAAGCCGACATTTATCTTTCACAGGGTACTAAAGACATTATCAGTAGTTGACACCTTTCCTCCCTGCTCCAATATTACCTAAGTAGTGCGCCCGTGTGAGCTATCGCTACGCGAATGTAGGTTTATGGGGTAGTAGAGGAGAATGTGGGAGAAAGAAGTTTTAAATATTGAAGAAATGTATTTATTGTTGTTAAACGGCATATGTACATGAGAAGAACACAAATAATTATATAGAAAAGTGTTTTAGCTGAGAGACTGCTCAGGTAGCAGTAGCCCGTACGCCCGCCAGATGGCTGCCGCCGCCACGCTTCCCTGCGCTCTAGCGGCAGGTTCGCCTAACAGTAAGCCGCGGTACAAATAGTGTCAAGTCTTTGTTAAGATATACTGGGTTGACAGTGCAGTATGAGCAGTAGAGTAACAAACGGTATTTCATGTAAAGAGCCTCATTTTCTGTACCGGTAATGGAGAGCGCTATTCGCATCCAGTCGGCCGTGTCTCGTCAAGAGCTACTGTTGCCTGGGAACGACATTACTTTCCATTCCTTCATGAGTTTATTTTATGAATCTATAAGCCTTTTCTCGAGTGTAAAATGGTATTTATTTAATTGTCAGGCATTTAAGGAGTAAGTGAGTGTGTTTTGCGCACACATTGGGTTATGCGGAACCTGTAGGTACCCCATATATGTGCGTTGGTGTTAATAGGACCTTATTTTCGGTACTAAACTGGAATGGGACCTTAGCAGAATAATATAGGGAGGATAGATTGAAATACTCTTGCTATCAGTTAGAACACTATTTAATCATGGCCGTCGGTTTGTTAATCTGATCTAGATGATCACTAGCATGAGCTTCCTAGCTCAAGGTTGAAGATACATGCAAACAATAATGGAGAAATCATTACCCAACTTATGTGCACTTGTTCTAAAATATAAGAACCAATTTTACACTGTGACAGATTTAGCGAGAGAACAAACATATTACTTAGGCTGATTTTACAAAGATTAAATTGGCCACATTAATATTATGAAATGTAGATGAGAAAGGGAAAGAGGAGTGGGCCCACCTTACAGTCACCAGCCGTAAGCTCATGAAGGTGTACAGGGAACATCATCAATGTCTATCTTATGGTTTAGCTGAAAGTATGCGCTTATGTTGGTCATATCTCAATGAAAAGATGGTATTTTATCCACCAAGTCACAAAAACGATACACCGCGAGGATGAAGAAACACGAAACAGACATGGAGCTGCCCTTGTGAAAGGACTTACCACGTTCTCATGTCCTCTCCAACCCATTTCTTTGCTATAAACTTTACCTCAGCAGCCAATGTAAATACTTAGAACTTCCAAGAGTACCCAGAGTGCCAGAACAGTGAGGCTGCAGATTCAATACATCATCATAAACTAATGTTAGGAGTTCTTATAGAAAACAAGACTGAGTGATCCAAACTTCCAAATAATATTTAATCTAAAATTAATTCGCATTATTATCAGAGAGGTGATGCAGAACCTATAATCATCTGTATTCGCTGTTCCTCTTCAACAGCTATGAGCTATTTTTATCTTAAATATATCACCAGCCTCGTCCTGTAGATTATCAGAGGCCAACTGCTCATTTGTTTCCCGGGAAGTATGACCCTTCGTAAACTATGAAGATAAATATGAGTACTAAGTTACGGTACGTTCAAAATTAATAGTAAACCTTAACAGATCCTGGTTATCTTAGCATTTACTATTAAGTCATTGTCATCCACATACCACATAGGAATAGAATTGCAACTTACATTGTTCGGGAATTCATCTGAACTGGACAAGCACTCTGGCTCACGCTTGATGAAAGTCTGTTCCTCCATTATGTTCACGAAACTAAAAAAGAGAAAGGGCACTCAACAGATAAGGACCGTACCTAAGGCAGCACTCCAAAATAAGTATCATGATTAATACATCAAATGAGGTAGCTTAAAACATCCTAACGTATGGTAATACTCGTTGTCGGAATATAACCCTCGAGATGCACAGTAATAAGGAGAGGTTATACTGTATTCGTCAACAACAGTAAAACTAATGAATATAATGCTCAACTTGCAATCAGTTACTTGAAGTATTAGAATTGAAGTTGAACGTTATGATCGTATTATTCTTCAATAGTTATCGATGCGATTGATTAGATAAAATGAGAACTTGATGGCGTGTGCTTGTAAAGTAGTAAAATAGCACCCTGCATTCCGTTTCTCTAATCCTATGTAGCCTACACACACCTATTTGGTGGAAGGCGGAGTACATAATAGTATTGTCAGGCAATAAAGTACATTACAAACCTATCAACACGTTTAATTAGGCTATGCGAATGTAAAGATACTTTACTGCAAGAGTATCAAACGGGCATTCATAAGCCACTGAATGCATCCTCCTTGACCTACAAGGCGCTCAGCTCAAACTAAAATCATTATCTCATTCAAAAGCTAATATGGGTGTAATAGGCATGGCTTATAAACTACAGAGGTTGCCTCAATTTTCACTCACCAATCAGCGCTCACAAGGCGGATGACGTCACAAGATACCAAACGCGCCATGTGGGGAACGTAACGAAACTGTCAACATCAGCTGTTGAGTACGCAAAGAACAGTTTATTCTCATGAAATTATTGGTAGCCTAAATGGGTGATAAAATAACTGAATGTAGCCTACTTACATTTTATGTTGTGATCTTCTTGAATTTCTTGGAAATTCGCCTAGACTCGGTAGCAGTATCGTGGGTGTTAGTGACTTCCAATTACCACTTCTTATGCAAGATAGAATTGGAATGTTTCAATCTGATGAAGAAAATTGTTATCACAGCTGCCTCAACCCCACCAGACGGTACATCAGAAACTTCTCTCGACACAAAATCTGTCGTTCTTCTTAGAACGTTCTTGCCTCGTTGAAATCCGTATTTTCCGTGAAATGTGACGAATTTTGCTGAAATGTGCCGGAACTGGTTTAGCCAAGTTTCTGAGGGATCGGTCATACCACCGTATGACAAGTGTTTAATTCAGGTTGGTAATGCATAATCGTGTTAAGTTTGCATTCCATAGGTTAAGTACCCAAGTTGTGGAAATTTACCTTGGAACTTGTGGGCTACATAACCTGCAACATAAGCCTTGCCATCTTCCTCACTTTGTTCCATGATATTGGCAATGATGGACGCAGGTTGAACATTGCTCCCTAAGGTTGGTTCTGGAAGCACGTTACTTGATTCAGACACTATGCCAGCTTTGTTTAGTGCTTTAGCAACTACATATTCATCTGAATCTGGATCAGCAGTGTTGGTTTGCTTTTGAACAACTCCAGGATTTTTTTCCTAAAATAATCATCCTCAGTCTGTAAATGCAGTCAAGGGGAGCCACCACGGGTTCGCAATTGTGAAAAGAGGTTTTCCAGTACATCTTGATTTAGCCTATGTGTGAGAATGTACTTTGTATTATGCCTACGGGCCATATCTCGGAACAGAAGTCGAAGGGATTTTATTGAAAGGATGACTGCTTTCTGTAATATTTGCAAATAATTTTTACCAATACAAAGAGAATTACTCATGAAATTTTCCATCTTGTCCAAAAACAAAATACCATGCCTGGGTGTATATAAGGGGGGGGGGGAAGGGACTGAGGGGGCTTCAGATCCTCCCCCAAGAAAGCCAACTTGGGTACAACATACAATGTATTTCACAGTAGTCTACTTTTAAGAAATAATTATCAATTTGTAAAAGGAAATGAGTTTTTACCTTTCTGCTTTATAAATTGACAAGTAGCCCATTTAGATATTTTCCATTCATACTCCATAGGCTATAATAGAAAATTCATTAAGTACTCACAATTTTCCACGATAGTCAGCCCCTCCCGCCCCCCCCCCCCTCGAAAATTTGTATACACGCCCCTGATACCATGTACGAAATATGTCAAAAATATTAACAGCTTTAAAATCATCCTAGCAGGTCATCAAAACTTAAGAGTAGGCCAGCTAGGCTCACTTACCATTTGGTTTTAGATTCCTTGGAAATCTTGGCTTTATATTAAGCAATTCGGCCCTGTAGTCTAATTCGAAGTCTTCACTCGTAAAGTGCAGGGAACATATCCTACTTGTTTGAGCGTTGCAATGATCTTTTCGCTTACATGCAGCAATCCACTGATTGCTAAGGCATGCGTCTTTAGGCATCGTGAAAAACGACAAGTCATTTCCAACTTTGTAATAACTGTGACAAACTGCCACAGCACAACTTTGGCCTGGCATGATTATAAACAAAAGGGCTTAAAACACGTGTTTAAACCACTGCAATCCATACAATATAAGTTGACTTTCCTTGCATATCTCGCACCTCGCGCGCTACGAGGAAACGTGTGACGTCACGTCCTTTCCCTTCCCTCCGTGATCCCCTCGCCTAAGAGCTCCATATTGAGGCAACCTCTGTAGTTTACTAGCCTTGTGTAATAGGTACTATAGTGCGCGACAAACAATTGGAAGCCACAGTGGCGGCTGGTGATTTTTCACTTGGTGGTGCCAGCATATTCAAAATTTGCAATAAAATCATTCAAAGTTGCAGGTACGGTTAGTGCATATTTTATGCAATAAGTTATATGTTTAACATTATTTAACTGTGCTATTGTAGAAGACGTTTTTAATTGAAGTGTCAGCTGAAGTGAATTGAGAAATTGCATAACTACTACAAAAGCCTCCGTGGCTTAGGCGGCAGCACGCCGGCCTCTCACCGCTGGGTCCGTGGTTCAAATCCCGGTCACTCCATGTGAGATCTGTGCTGGACAAAACGGAGGCAGACAGGTTTTTCTCCGGGTACTCCGGTTTTCCCTGTCAAAATTTCATTCCAGCAACACTCTCCAGTATCATTTCATTTCATCAGTCATTCATTTAATCATTGCCCCAGAGGAGTGCGTCAGGCCTCGGCAGCCGGCACAGTTCATATCCTCGCCGCTAGATGGGGGGCTACATTCATTCCATTCCTGACCCGGTCGGAGACTGGAAGCAGGCTGTGGATTTTCATTCATTTCATAACTACTACAAATATTTTAGTCTCGGGATTTTTCGCCAAAACAAAAGTTCCTCCTTTCTCTACTAGAAAGCGCTAAAGTGTCAAGGAGCTTAGATATCTAACCTCCTTGACTTTCATGGCCCTCCAAGGAACAACAACAAGAATTCGACAAGCAAGCTGCCCTTTGGGTGTCAAACAACAACGCTTGCACCTGGCACCGAGGCCATACGATATTATATCATACACATATTTTGATCCATATGCATTTTAAATAAAAACCACTTTGGGCCGGTTCTACCACATCCGGGCAAAGGGGCCGATAACTTGCCCGTCGGAATAAGTAAGAATTTCCGTTCGACCATCAACGGGTAGCGCTATCGGCGGTATAAACTTCGTCTACCCGGAGTGTAAATTTTCGGGAGCTTCGAGAGGCCGATACAGCACTACCAGCCAGATTTGAGCCGTGACTAGGGTTTCTTTGCATCATCTATGCTGTACATAACCTCTTCATAAATTACTAATAATACAATTAGAATCATTTGGTAATTTTGTTGTCACATAATGATATAATTACAATTATTAATTAATTATAAGGGATGTAACAGTTACTGAGCATATTTTATTTTAAGGCTATGGAAGAGCTAATTGACGTCCTGGAAATGTATAACTTTTTTGTCGGCGTAGAAGAAGACGCAGTCACACGTCCAAGACGGAACAGAGATTGGTTGGAGCATAATGAAATTTGGTCGAATGAGGAATTCTTCGTCCGGTTCAGGCTGCAAAAGCCAACAGTTTTATAATTGATGCGGTTGATTGGACATGAAATACGACCGCCTAGTGATTACCGTACGGAACCATCATAGATTTCAAAATATTATCTCAATTACATGTTTTGGAATACTGTATGAAGCGCTCATATAATTTAATAAATTCGCACACGTGTGCATGAGAAATACAGAGTGTACAGGACATTATTCAGGTTCTGTACCGTACTATACATTGTCATTGACTTGGTGTTTTGCTTATGCAGCATAAGACCTGATATTTGGGGCATTGCATTTTGTAGTTTTCTACGTCACTAAAGCCTTGACAAACAGAACTACGATCTTAGGCTTGTGATGACGCGTTATACGGTCAATGGCTTTCATCATAAAATATGTGTGACAAAATCATTCCATCCGCCAAACGAAAAGTGTACTTTGCAACATGACCTATCCAAGATACCTTCTATAGCTGTGCAAGAAGAGTGAAATCTCTCGTAGTATACAGCAAAGAGAACTATCTAATTATGCACAAATGTGCGCATTCCGTTCCATTCATTTTACAGAGTTTACAAACAAACTTGTCGCCTGGAGTGTGATAATTTGATTTGACATACATTTTATGATTGAACCTATGCACTGCAAGCCTTGTCACAACATGTCTGTAGCTCATATAGGCCTAAGCCTGTTTTTAGACTGCAAAGTAGCCTATTGCTAGAAACATATTTCACAGGCTTTTCCTCCTTGAAAAGCACTGCATGCTTGTATAGTTTTCGATTATTGAGTTTAGGTATGGATATTCAGTTGCATTCCTCCGAGAACTGAATCACATGCTAGGTTTATACTGTCCAGAAGTGTCGCGAGAGGTTTTGGTACTAGGCCTATATCTTGTTGAAACCAAAGAACACGTGATATCAACAAACAACGGACAAAAGTGAAACGAAAAGAAACAACGCATCTAACGATAGGTGGCTCACTCATCGATTACTCAAATTTAACAAAAATCAGGCTAGCCACCATCTGTATTTTGCTATTAGGTTCCTGGCAGCTGCCCGGAACTTGCACGGAAGTGGTAGAACGCTGCCAAAGATGCACAGAGGTTTACACCAGCAGATAGTTTATCACCCGGGTTGCAGCCCGCAACTTTTACCCGGATGTGGTAGAACCGGCCCTTTTAAGAATTATAATTGAACAAACCTCTCAGAAAAATAATTTGAAGAAAACAACATATGCTAGGCCTACTCATCAAAAATATTTGTTCCAAAACCTCGATCGACACCTTCATTTGAATTAATAACAGCGGTCCTATCGCTAAATGGAGATTGTAACAACTCACTTACTTTATTCATTGTTACACTTCCGAAAGGTGACACAGAGCTCATTGAGATTCCTACGGCTTCGTAAGTTGCGCTCGAGCTATGCGATCTTCAAACATGAAACAAATCAAATTTTATTAAGGAACCTAGCTTGCATGTATCGATTCAAAAAGCACACTTAGGGCCGGTTCTACCACATCCGGGTAAAGGGGCCGATAACTTGCCCGTCGGAATAAGTAAGAATTTCCGTTCGACCATCGCCAGGCAGCGCTATCGGCGATATAAACTTCGTCTACCCGGAGTGTACATTTTCGGGAGCTTCAAGTGGCCGATAAAGCATTACCAGCCAGATTTGAGCCGTGTGCCGTAAGTGTTTCATGCATCATCTATGCTGTACATAACCTCTTCATAAATTGCTAATAATAAAATTAGAATTATTTGGTGATTTTGTTGTCAAATAATGATACGATTACAATTATTTATTAATTTTAAGGGATGTAACAGTTACTGAGCATATTTTATTTTCAGATTATGGAAGATCTAATTTACGTTCTGGATGTTTTTGATAACATTCTTGACGAAGAAGATGATGTTGTCAGACGTCCAAGGCGGATCAGGGATCGGCCGGAACATTTTGAAATGTGGGCGGATGACGAGTTCTTCGTCAGGTTCAGGCTGCAAAAGCCTACAGTTTTATATTTGCTGCGGTTGATTGAACATGAAATACAACCGCCTAGTGAAAGGTAAGTTGAATACCGTACCGTACCATCATAGAATTCAAAAAGCATTTGAATTACATAGCCTAGTTTATGCTAGACTCAATGTGGGAATATATAGCATTCATATAATTTAATAAATTCGCACAAGTGTAGGCCTACATGCAAAATATAGTGTGTACAGGATAGTATTCAGGTTCTGTACTATACTTTGTCACTGTCTTTGTGTTTGGCTTGCAGCATGAGACATATTTGGGGCATTGCATTTTACAGAATTTACAAACAAAGTTGTCGCCTGTAATGTGATTATTTGATTTGATATACATTTTATAATTGAACCTCATGCACTGCAAGTCTTGTCACTACATGTCTGTAGCTCTTATAGGCCTGTATTCAGATTGTAAAGCATTGCCAGTAACATATTTCACAGGCTATTCCTCCTTGAAAAGCACTGCATGCTTGTCTAGTTTTTGGTTATTGAGGTTAGGTAGGCCTATGGCTTTTCAATTGCATTCCTCTGAGACCAGGCCATCATGGTTAAAGCACCCATCTACTTAAGTTGCAGGGGTTAGGGTTCATTTAAGTGTATACAAATTTATTACCCTCCATTTATGAAATTCATAAATAAATCTCTTAGGCCTATATGTAAATTTCAATTTTTTAGGCACAGTAAAATATTCTTTGTACGGTGGACTATTTTCTACTATAAATATAGTTATAGTCTGCAATGAGTTAATGGTATGTGCTGGTCAGTTTGTCTTCTCTGTTGTCAATTCACAAGAGTTATTTTTATTTGAAAGGCAGATGATGTGATAATAATATTGTAATATGAATATTTTGTAGTTTATTTGCTCATGCATATTTTATAATTATGCCCAATTTCTCTATTTGAAGAAATGATGCAGTGTCCCCAATGAATCGTCTGCTGTTGACACTACGGTTCTATGCCACTGGAACTATGTTGATAGCTGCTGGCGATTTCAGTGGTGTCAGCAAATCATCAGCCTGCACAATAGTGAAGGTAGTAACCTGTGCTATTGCTAGGCTCCGTCCTCGATTCATAAAGATGCCAGATTCCGAAGAAGAATTGCAGGACATACGGCTGGATTTTTATAGAGTTGCTCGCTTCCCCAAAGTTCTCGGAGCATTGGACTGCACGCACATAAGGATCCAGTCACCAGGTGAATAATTACTAAATACTTGTTGCTGTAGGCCTATATGTCTTGTTCATGGTTTGGGGTCACCTAGATGGACTGAGATTAATTCTGAATGAAATATCACTTACTTCTTTTTCCAATTTCATTTCGATAATACACAGTACTAAAGAAACAAGTGTTGCATATTGTTTATTTTGCTATGTGTATGTAGTCACATTATACACAATATAGGGTACGTACAAAGAAAAACAGCACACAATATGATGTGAAAAAGAGACAGAAACACACAACTAATAACAAATGTTATAATGTGGGACTGAGAACACAAACATGTTGGGGGCATATCAATACCGTGTATGGCCAGTCGTGTTACCACCCTGAATAGGAATTCGAGGCGTACGTCGACCGAACATGATTCCACCCCAAAGCATGACTGAACCTTCTTGGTGTTGGTGGCGTTCCTGGATGAAGGGCTCGTGAAATCTCTCACCCACTCGTAGCCACACTCGAATGCTCCAGAAAAGGTATTTTGGCTGATTTGAATATTTAGGAAATTGTTATATAAGGGACATCTCATTCAGTATTACAGTACCATATCTGGTTAGCACATGTGATATTTTGGGGTGAAATGACGAGGCTGGTGGTTGAGATTACACATAAAAGAAGAGTCCTTGGCTTATGATCATGAGATTAGCGGTCTTTGTAAAACTACAGGCTCCCTTCCTATTGTTAGGTGGATTGACACGTGCTGCCATAAGTTCTGTCAGTAATATTTAAACGCATTGTAATATGGTAACTGTGAATGAAGAAGTGTGGCAACACACTTTGTCGTCCACAACTTCACCATGTTCCATTCCGACAGTCTCGTAATAGCAATTTCTGGCATATAGAGGTGAAAACATGGAGGCAATTCTTCCACTGCCCTCTTTTGGTTGAGTTTTTACTGGTATTTAACATTCCCTATGATTTTCACATGTTGCCCCAGGATATTTCAACATCTCTCCAATCTTGCAAGTTACGTTTGCGACCGATATCGCATTTTCTAGCTTACGGAGAGGCCTCCAACTTCCGTATGTCCACGGTCTTGGTATAACGGAGCCATTCTTCCACGCACATGACATTTCAATTGAAAACATCTACTAATAGTTGGCAAAAAATTATACTTTATAATATAATAATCGGCACAATTATCAATTCTTGAGTGTTTGCACATTGATTAGTCGATCAATAGAAGCTTTTCACTCGTATTGGCCGACTGAAAGGCTTCTAATATTTCCACATTGATTAGTGTAAATACATCATATCAAATGCTAATGAAACAAATATAGATGCGGTAGGGGTTTTTGAAACTTCAGGACCCTGTCCCCCTCCCCTCTCCACAATGTAATTTTCACTCAGTTCATTCCCCTCCAGAAGCAAACACTAGTTACGCCACTGAATAGTATCTATTTCAAGTACCGTGGCACCTACTCCAATCATCGACCCTCATAATTACAGATACACACATTACTAGAGCTCGAGTCAGCCGGGAAGGCGGTGCACAGAACACGATGCTACCATTATGTCATACCTCGCTTCCATCCCATCAATCACAGTCAGTCTGCCTTGAGAATCTGAGCTAGTGTGTAGTCAGAAAAGCGAAGTGATTATTATATCGTATTATTTAAAGATTCAGTTGAAGCGATTGTGTACATTTCGAGTGCTATGGAAGCTGAGGGAAGTAAACGACAGGTTGTGCATGGGCAAGCCCGAGAAATAGTTTACAAAGTGTACGAATCCTTTTAAAGTCTAAACAGCGTGAAAGAGACTGGCTCGATGAGGTAGGCGGCGGTGTTGCCACACCGCAGGAACTCACGGCAGCAGCCTGCGGTGTAGGGACTCGGACATGGTGGACCTATTGCAACAGTGGACATGTATCTCTGTCTCTCTCTCTGCGCAAATCCCAGAGAGCTGTGCGCCTTCCCGGCTGACGCGAACTATAGTCACCACAGAAGTAAATCAAATTCCACACACGTTACCAAAAAGAAAAAATGGGAGAAGCCCCTGATAAAAATTCACAAAAAGAAACAACAGCTGGTGCTATCACCTGCAATGTACTGTACTTCAAATTGTCACTAATGTGTATGACCTGTGTTAAAACATGATTACTGTATGTTAATTTGATTGTATTTCCATTTTCAGGTGGTAATAATGCGGAATATTACCGAAACAGAAAGGGTTTTTTTTCACTTAATATCCAGACCGTGAGTGATGGAAAATTAAAAATAAGGGATATTGTCGCCCGTTGGCCTGGTTCCAGCCACGACCAGGTTGTTTTCAACAATAGCCTCCTGAAAGCCAGATTGGAGAGGAACGAGTGGAGAGATGGACTAATATTAGCCGACAGTGGCTATGAAAATCGACCCTATTTGGTGACACCATTTTTAAATCCCGCTACTCCAGCCCAGAATCTGTACAACGAGGCCCATATACGTTCCAGAAATGTCGTTGAACGGCAGTATGGGGTGTGGAAGCGCCGATTTCCTGCACTCTCCCTGGGAATGAGGGTATCCTTGGAAAGAGCCCAGGCCATTGTTGTTGCCACAGCCATCCTCCACAATATGGCCTGTGATAGAAGGGAAGATGATCCGCCAGTTGATCCACGGGTCCAAGAGATTCTTCCAGAAGTGCCTCAGCTGGCGAATCTCGAACGAGGCAATGACTTTACCAGGCGAAGGCTGGTAGACGATTATTTTGCAGCATTAATTAATGAAAGATAGAGAAAGTAATAGTTAGACACAGTCAAAATTCTAGAATGAAAGAGGCTAAAATTCTCGGTTAATAAGGGTAAAAATCAGGAGTGAAACTGAACTGCTTTATTAAGTTATTATGTCATTAACCATAGAATACTAACATTATTCAATTGATGCTTAGTACTAATAATACTCTACGTTAAATTTACGTACATTACGAATTAAAGTAATTACATCGTAGTATTTACACAAAATTTCAATCTTTTCTTAAACACATCAATATGTTTGGAGAAAGGCTCTAAGATTGAGACAGGTAGTGAGTTCCAATTATCAATACCATGGTTAGTGAAATAACATTTCCCATAATTTGCACGCTGGGGTCGGACCTTAACTTTATGTGCATGATCTGCCCTGCTCAGGCCAAATATCCCAATTCTTTTGCGGTAGAGCTACTGCCTTTTAATACCTGCATTACAAAATGAAGAGATTTGTACGCTTTGGAGACGACACACCCCACATGAGTACTCAGTTTCATATCATTCCTTGCATGGAAGCCCAAGTATTTGCACGAGTCTTCTTCTACAAGTACAGTATTTCCGAGCCGATATTATACAGTATTGAAAATCATGAGACTACATTTACTAGTACTTACCTTCATTTTGTTGTCAACCTCACATTTATGAACCAGGTTGAGGTCAGTTCGCAACTGAGCGTTGTCTTGTGATGTTTGAATTTTTCGGTATATTACACAATCATCCGCAAACAATCGGCAGTCGCTTTGAATCGCATTCGGTAGGTTGTTAATAAGTGCCAGAAATATCTACATCAAATGTCCCACCTCTTTGTTATTATCATGGAGAAACCAATAAGTTGTTAAATTCAAGGATAGTTTCCAGGCAATTCTTTGCACCATGATTACACCTGTAGAACTGATTGGTATTAATAACAAAAGCATTGACATCACCACCATAGACCGGTAGAAGCACTGCTGGAACATGGTAGGGTGGGGACAGATATAGAGGGAATTCTAAGCAGTTTAAATTATTCATACACGTACATTTCACGTATGTTAGTATTCTAGGGTTAATAATTATTGTTATTGAGAGTTGGCCGCAGGCAACAGTTTCAAGTTTGTCATCGAAGAGTTAGTTCTTCTATTTGTCAGCACACACGAAAACTGTGAAAAAAAAAAGTCTTATTCCTCTCCTATAGCGTCTGCCACCTATAAAGTCGATAAACCATTTCAACTCCTACCATCTAGCTACAACATTCCAAACTGTGGATTTTTTCAGATATGACAAGGCAGAAAACAATTGTTTTAGAACCTTGCCAATAAATACGGACCTTGCCTAAGAGCGCTTGTAGCTGACGTGTTTATTGTGTTGCTCTGTCAGCCTGCTATCATTGACTCGCGATGGTGACACACCGCGGGGTAGGTAACTCTTATTATGAAAAAAACAATGTAAGCTTTTCAAAATTAGTTAAATTTATTTATAAATTCTGTTTTTTTGCCAATAATGACAAAAAAAAGATAAATTCTTGAGTTGTAGATTCTTTTGTGACTTTTCGCGAGGAGAAACATGTAAATATATTTTTATGTAAAACATGTTCTTAACCAATGTTTGTTTTAATACTTCTGTGAATTTTGACTGTCTCGACTAATAATGAATACACTAAATCTTGGTTATTTTGTGAATTTTTATTTTGAATATTTTATGTACATAAAAAATAAACTATTTGAATGAATTCTTTCTTTCAATGGCAATGCGCCTGGCCCGTAGTATTCTCATCCTTTCCTTGTGCTCCTGCTGCCTGTCCTTGTGCTCCTGTTGAAGCCTCCTGTTCTGCAGGAGAAGCATCCTCGCCTGAAGTTGTAACAAGTCTTTTCTGGTTTCCACTTTTTGTTTTTTCGCCCTGCGACGTGTTGAAGTCAGCTTCCGGCGACTTAAAGCAGGCTCCTCACGGCGACGTAAAGCAGGCTCCTCACTGCCTGCGCAACGCCTCACAGTTGGCTGTTCACTGACTGTGCCTAGAACACAAATACGATTTTAGAGAAACTGCTTGTTATGACGTATCATTGAATACAGTACAAGCACGATTCTGTGCCGACAGTATCAGTGGGAAAATACCAATCTGTGTAATATATTAGTATTTTACAGAATTAAGAGAAATTACGTT
This sequence comes from Meconema thalassinum, assembly GCA_946902985.2. Lineage (NCBI taxonomy): Eukaryota > Metazoa > Arthropoda > Insecta > Orthoptera > Tettigoniidae > Meconema > Meconema thalassinum. The sequence goes on from OX336395.1 coordinate 51,836,525, forward strand.
GTAATCGATTGCTCTAGGCCCGTGCCAAGTTTATTTTGTACAAGATCATGTTAGATTTTGCGGTTAAAAGGGTAGGAACAGCCATGTCTCCTTCCAGCACGAACATAATATTATTGTAGCTTTACCATCCTTTTCAACTGCTACTACTTTTAGAACACTGTGGCGAAGGATCTTAGCCCTGAAGGGGTTCTTTTAACATGTCAGTAAATTCAAACACTGGTTTCCTATGTTTGAGCACTCAAAAAGGCCTTTAGACTGCATCAGACTTGATCATGAAAATATGCCGTAGCAAGAAAGAACCTTACCACTGCACAGCAGTCAGCATTCGAGGAACCAGGTTGTAAATTTGTAAGTGGGGGTAGTCCCTTTATGTAGCCCGAGGTCCTTTCACCTAAATTATGATCATAATGGCCTTTTGACATCCATTTTATGACATACTGCCGGCACATTATCGTGCTCCTATCTAGTGAAATGTTATAACAAGCAGTTGTTCTAGGAATACAATTACTAACATTATGATCTTGCAAGTTTGAAGCTTTTGCAGTTTTAATATATGGGTGGATTTTGTACAAAAACTTGGCATAGGCCAATAGATTGCTTATGCAGAATTTTCTTTGATATTATTGGATACATTTTTGAATTAAAACCTCTATACAATATCTTGCAATTTCTTAGTTTTTCAATAAAAATTAAATTGAAGCTAAAAACATTTAAATAATTTCATTAATCTTGCCTACGAGTGTCGGTAGCTGACGTGTTTATTGTGTTGCTCTGTCAGCCTGCTATCATTGACTCACCATGGTGACACGCCGTGGGGTAGGTAACTTGTTATAAATATTATGAGTACAAATTATTGTAATACTCAAAAGCTTCCCAATGCATGCAGTTTTATTTTCATTCTAGGTTAAGTACCATTTGCAATGCCATGGTCATAAGAACATGCAAAACTTCTCGATATGACCTCTTCATCTGTTCAGAACAATAAATCCCTGGGAATAATGAAACGTATTGGAAAACCTACCTTCATCCTGAACATCCTTGGCCTTCAGTGCCGGATGAAGAGGCGTTCTGAGCATATTCGGCATGAAGGCCGACCAGTCTGGCATCACCACCTCTTCAACAGGAGCCTATAAGTGAAAAATATTACACTCAAATTATCCACCCTATTATACATTTTAATATGAAAGGCAGATATTAACAGCTCTCTGCTGTACTATCAAGAAACGCTTAGAAATATAAGTTACAGGCAAATAATACCCGAAATCAACTGATTGTTACAAAAATATACGTGAACTATGTATAACATCACGATTGGTGGGGGCCGACTGAGGCTGGGAGGGCGATCGCAGTGTTTTTCTTCCCGCAACTCTTTGTAAGTAAGTTGACACAGGAAAAAAAAGTAGGCCTAAAATAAGTTACTTTTATATGCAACGGAAATATCATGTAAGTAATATTTTTCATTTCATTACCTTAAATGTCACTAGGTGTTATTAAGACGTTTCACTTCTTACTTCTTTGTGATATTATTTGGCTGCTCTTAAACCGTTGGGTACATGATCTTTTTGTCCATGGGAGTTGGCTTTTCTTTGTGAATCATCGTCATAATGTTCATTTTTTAAAATTAGGCAAAAGGTAGTTGTATCACCATGTAGGCCCATCAACAAAATAAAAATCAAGCAGTTCATTAAAATAGTAATGTTAATCCATTTCACCGATGTTTTAAATAACTGAAGATATTCTCATATAATCCTAAGTTACTAACAAGGGGAGGATACGATGCATGGGTCTCCGATTCGAACCATCTTTAGTACACGTGTAGGTCATGCCCAGGCATATACCAGCTGCAAGTCGTAAGGTGCGCTTCTCAGCTGTTTCCAAGAAATTAATTAATTGCAATTGCAGTGTGGTGTCTATGTGCGTTGTACGCCTACATAAGCCAACGAGCGCGTGGTGCTGCGGTAAGAGTCCTGCTTCGTAAGCGCGGGATCGCTGGATCGAATCCCACTGGTGAGCTTTTGCAGTGTGTTTTTTGTTTGTTTGTTGTAAACATTGGCAATTCGTACAAATGTAGGTGTCATGAATCCCTTTTCGTTCTCTAGGAAGGACACTGTCCTGGAGTCCTTATGAGCCGGCCGCTACTGATAAAGATCTATAACTTATTATTTACTTTGGGGCAGGTTCTATCATCTATTTGATCATAGATGACTTTTTGAATAGTATGATGTTAGATTTCTATTAGTCTATTAAACTTACCAATGGGCTTGGAGCTGTAGGAGCCAAGTCTTCTTCTTCCTCCAACACCACAGTGGGTAGGCCTACCTCCACTTCTTCTATAACTGAGAAAGAATATGAAATAAGTTGATAACACTATTCATACATCTACTAAAATTGAAGCTAAATTAAAATATTAGAGGCTGCTGTGTACAGGCTATATAATGAATTTTAACTTACCTTCAATTAAGCTCACGTCGTCGGAGTCAAAATGAGGCTCTAGCCCGTTCACACTTAGTGATAGGACCGGTAGCAGCTTCCTCTCCCAAGGCTCGAGTACCTTGGGTCTTGGAGTACTGCCGCCACCGGTAATAAACACTTCAATCCTGCTCTGCGCGGCGTCTCTTCTTAGTTTTTTCTTTAAGCACTCGAATTTAGAGCGCAGGTTTTTGGCACTTCGCAAAAATCCGGCAGCCCGAAACTCGCAACTGAGCTTCTCCCACTCTTCATCTTTCGTTTTCCATGTCACGGCGTCTGTTCTTTTACACTCTATTACGTCCAAATGTTTCATCGCAAGGTCCACCAGTAAGTTCACTTCTTGCGTGGAAAAGTTAGCACCTCGCTCACGTTTTGCCATGGAAATAAATAGCTAAATAACAAAGGTTAACTATAATTATACACTACTTCAACCAGCTGTTCACACGTGATGACAGTAAACAACGAACAAAAGCGAAACGAAAAGAAACTTAGCGCATCTAACGATAGGTGGCACCATCGTAGATTAAGCAAATTTAACAAAATCAGGCTTGCCAGCATCTGTATTTTGCTATAAGGTTCCGCGCAGCTGCCCGGAACTTGCACGGAAGTGGTAGAACGCTGCCCAAGATGCACAGAGGTTTACACCGGCAGATAGTTTATCACCGGGGTTGCTGCCCGCAACTTTTACCCGGATGTGGTAGAACCGGCCCTTATTAGATTAAAACGGTGTTTATATGGTCAATGCCGCATGATGCTATGCAAGTTTATGTAACATGTCTATATAGGAAAAAATAAGCATGGCTATTGCTAACACACACGTGACCACAGCCTCTTTGTCGCAATTTCAGTTGCTGTCACAAAATAAATAGGTGAGATGAAATGAACACGATGACCTACCTCTAAGACAACCTTACTTATCGTACATACGGATTGATTGGAAAGGATATCTCCTGCATCTAATATAAATGAACACAAAAGCTATTTAACGACGGACACTATTCATACACATTTGCAGTCAAACTTGAGAATTTGTGTTTACGCTTGGGACGTGAAACTGTGCCGCCAAATTAAATTAACGAAACACAGTAAAACTCGTTGAAAAATTCCGAATTTTTACATTACAAAGAGAGAACAAATAATCCCCGTCATCAATATGAGCCTAAAAAGTTGCTAAATGTCAAACAATAAAGAACTAAAACTATTTTGTGGTTTGAATTTATTTAATAGTCAAGACACAGTGATTTATCGTCAAGCTGGTACCACTGGAGGTGTGCTGCCATATGCTGTACTCTAGTGGTTGAAAGATAAAGCAGTTCAGCAGTTCTAACGTGTATGTAATGTGTGCTTGTACCTGTGACGTGCTGCTATCTCGTGGATAGAATTAAAGCTCCGCGTCACGAGGCCGTTGGCTCTACCTCAGGGTAATATGCGTCTCAACACAACACAAACAAACTCAAGCCAAACTAGTCCTTATTGCAGTACAGTGTCTGATGCGGTCTGATGTTCGTAGGTAGTGCCGGTTGGCTCTGGCTCAGTAATTCAATAAAGCGCCACCAGAACGCATGTCAGTTTGCGCGCTCGTTCAAATAAATGCAAAATATGTATACAATTTCCTCAAAAAGTAAATGTAATATAAACTGTTCTTGAGAGGGAAAAGTCACATATTCTCTCTTCATTACACTGGTGGTGCCATGGCACACGGGCACCACCTCAGGAGCCGCCCCTGGGAAGCCTGAAGGTCAAGCGGCCCTCCGCTCCGCTCTCCTCCCCTCGCCTGGCGGTCTTGCCATGCTATTGCACGATGCCTTCTGCGGAGTGCTGGATGCGAGAACGTACATGACAACACCGCACCGACTACCCGTGACCTTCAGGCTTCCAATGGTTTGTCCCGCACTATAAGAAGTATTATGTCGTCATAGGGCTGTTTCTAGACTGATGTCGACATTCCGTTGTAAATCACGCAATCATAACCCAAGTTCTGTCATGTCCCTACGGAACATTTTTTTTGCAGTCTTGCAACATGGACAAATTACTATGTTTTTTCTTAAAATTTCAATACTAATGTCTTGCCAAAATGTATAACGAAGGTACTAATTTCACCTACGGAATGGTACACGTCAATTACAGGTACCGATGATACATGACCGTAAAGAGAAAATTATAAGACTAGAAACAGTTCACGCTAAACTCTCAAGAGGACAATGGTCATAATATTCACTGTAATCATTATTAACCGTTTGAAAACACGTAAATACTAGCTATTGTACCTGGCGTTCCCCAAGAGGTGTCTTTTAAAACATACGTGCCAAAAGTTGCCAAGTTCTCCTTGCATCTGATATTACTCAAGTGCAATATTTACTCACAGTAAATCTATAACCGAAAAGTATTATAGAGTGCATTAACTTCGCAGATAAAGCGACAATTATAGTATACAGGGTTGTACATATACAATTTCTCACGGACCTAGTAGTACAGGACAGCTGCACAGAAAAAAAAAACTTTTTTTTTTCCTAAAACTGTGCTATGGTTGGCTTTTTGTAAATCGTTAGAAAAGCACAAAAAAGCTTAACACTGAATTTCTGAATAACTTGTACGATAATTTTGTCGGAAAACTCAAGAAAACATTGAAAAGAGTTTTTCTCTGAATCGACGTATTTTAAAGCAAAGTTCTTAAAACAAAAAATGTAGAGGACATTGTCACCTACAATTCGTCTCATTGAGGTCATGGCATACGTTTTGAAATGCAGAGGCTAGGTGGCGCCAAAGTTTCCAAAAAAGTGTTCTTTCACTTTTTGTTTGTTCCTCTCAATATTATCTACAACATTTATTGAAACATTTTTTTCCCCTCCGCATTACCGTTCCAAAGTTATAGTCTGCCGAAGTGTGAAAATTGTACTATTCAGATGGCACAAAGGTTAATATGTGTACAGTTAAGATTGATACGTTGCGATTGAAATAGGTATGATTGTTTGAGCTAATTAACAAATACAGCCCGCATCCTGTTTGACCGAGCCTTAGGCAGCTGTCCGACATCGGTCCCTGTCTAAAATATGCCCACCGCTCTCTCCCCAGTAACAAAAGTAGCCTTCACTACGCAGCGTTGCATTTGTTGCGCTATAACTTTGGAACGGTAAGTCAGAGGAAACAAACGTTTAAATACATGTTGTAGACAATTTTGAGAGGAACAAATTTCTGATTCACTCTTTTGTGGAAAAAAAAAACCATTTTTTCTAGGTCAAAAAGTGAAAAAACTTTCGGAAATTTTGGCGCCACCTAGCTTCTATATTTCAAAACGTATGACATGACCTCAATGAGACGAATTGTAGGTGACAATGTCCTCTACATTAGTTGTTAAAAAAACGTTTCTTTAAAATACGTCGATGCAGAGAAAAACGCTTTACAATGTTTTTTGAGTTTTCAGACAAAATGATCGTGCAAATTATTCTAAAATTTAGAGTTAAGCTTTTTTTCTTGCTTTTCTAACGATTTACAAGAAGCCAACCGTAGCACAGTTTTTGGAACAAAACCATTCCACCTGTACTGTAGAGGAAAGTGACCAAAGTCGGACCCGAGTCCCTAAGTCGGACCCCTGCATTATTTTGCTTGGACAGTGCTGCTGCATGGTGGCACAATAATTAATGTGAAGATATGAAAGGAAATGTTATGTTGTGGAAGTGGCAGCACTGGACTGTGGGGAGTATCCCATCAGTTCCACCATTCCTGGCTTTCATGTGAGTGGATGTTTTTACACGTGCTCATGGAGTAGTGATTGTTTTATATTTCAAAGAGGGTAAGTCACATTGTGTTTACAGTGCTGTCTTTAGTAAGCGATACACTTGATAAATGTTGTCGAAATACCTATTCTTTTTTTTTTCATAGCCTCGAAAATATCAAGTACAAGATGTCCTAAGTAGGACCCCCGCGGCTTTCCTAATTCGGACCCCTAAAAAACCTAAGTCAGACCCCTAATAACCCCGAGTTGGACTCCTGAAATTAAAATTAAAATTTCTTGGGTTTTATTTAAGCCATTCAAATATTGTTTCAGATTACCCAAAAAATATCACTCCTTGCGTGAGAAAATGGGAAACTCTCAAAGTGGTCGGTTTCTGGATTTTGTGGTCAAAACAATAAGTTATGTTCCTAACAAGACATGATATAATGTAAAAATAAAGTATTTTCACGTTCTTCATTACTTTTCTAGTGGTTTTATGTGATTTTACGTTCATTCTTAAGAGAGGTCCGACATTGTCATACTTTTTCCAAGACGTCATTTTTGTTACTTTTAACGAAAATATTTCATAGGAAAAACTGGGCTGTTATAAGTTAATCTGAACCAGATACAATGTTATAAAACATATCAAAGAACTCATCCAGTTAAAATTCAAATTTAAAAAAGATGAAATTAATAACAATACAGGTAAAAAACAAAATGGGGGTCCGACTTTGGTCACTTTCCTCTACTATAGGGCTGTCTATCCCAAATGATGAACACTCGCACTTCAAACTCTCATGTACACTTACACATTTGAACTCGCTCTCTCTGGGGGCGAAGTATGATTGCTGATGGCGCGAACTAAGGGGTCAAATGACCGTCTCAAATTGTCCTTCATTGCGATCTGATTATTGCGAATATGCTTCTGGCAATACAAGTATGTAAGAAAAGTTGACAAAGGATGTAAAGGCTTCCTTGTCTGTTGAAGGATAATCTAATCTGTAGCATTTCTACCTTGATACCTACTTCTACTTCTGTTCTGCCCCTTGAAACAATAACAGTACCGACTATAGCAGTGTATTGTTTAAGAATAAATGCTACATGTATGTCTTAACATTTTACTGCGATTTAGTCAAATTAAATAGTGCTCAATCAATCGATAATGGCGTAAAATTTAATATTAGATTAAGACCGTTTTATTTTACCTGTCTCGGAGAGTGGTCTCGTTTGCAACTCCTTTGGCTCCCCTCCTGCAAATATCTTAGCTTCAATTGGTGGGGGCTTTGCTATATTGGTGGACAGAAGTGTGTTCCTCCACTAGGCAGGCGGTGTAATGGTTATTTAAAACTTGCCCGCCACTTCTACGTAACCAATGCAAGATCATAGAAGAATATCTGCAAATGCCATCTCTGGCCCAAGTTTTGATTAATTTTTCTGCTGTATTATATGCATCAAAGATTGAAAATATTCCCAACATTTGGTGTTATTTAAAGTTTTGTGAATAATTTCATTATCTAACAGTGCCGATTGTACAGGGTGATTATTTTGCAGGAGCGGAGCCAGCGGCCAGCTACAGTTCACGCCACAAATTTTGGCCGGTGAGCCCCGGTTTTACAGTCTTACAGAGGACAGGTGGCGAACCTCAGGCAAGTGCAATTGATATGTGAGTTGCTTTCCGCGCAACTGAAAACTCATGTATCAATTGCAAATGCCTGAGGCTCACCGACTGTTCTTTGTTCCACTGTGAAACCGGGACTGACCGGCCAAAAACCGTGGCGTGCACTGTACCAGGCGCGTGCACGCCTTCCGCCAGCCAACCGAACTCGGACCTCAGATTGCGCGGAGGTAGAAACCGTACCTTAGAACAAATTCACCAGCGAATCATGATTAAAGAACTTACGTTTTCACAGAAGATGCTGAATATGTTCTCCTTCAGCTGACAGACAGGCGTTGTACAGTGTAAATAAATAAGCGTTTACATGTTGTAATTCCCTTCTATCGTGAGGGATATCTGCTGCTGTATGTTGTTCTCCAGCTCCACTAGAGTTGATCTGTACACTATGTATTTTAAATTAACCCTCAATTAAACATCAAACGGGCTTAGATCCGTGCAACGATTAATTACAGTAAACACGCGGGGTGCTACTGGGAGTAGATGATGACGATGAGGATAATTGTTGTTTTAAGGGGCCTAACATCTAGGTTATCGGCCCCTAATAGTCTGAGTGATAGCGCAAATGACAATGAAATGGAAACCATAACGAAAATTAAGTTAGACTGAAAATACCCACAGAATGTAGAGTGGAAACACTTACAAAAGGTAATTTAGAAGGAAAATACTCACAAGAGGAATGGATTGAAAAATCAGACACAAAATGTACGAGTAGTTTAGGTTGAAAATACTTGCACTCGAAACAACCACAAACTGCAATTAAAATTGAAAATACGTGAAAATGAAAATCCACAGCCTGTTTCCAGTCGACCGACCGGGTCAGGAAGGATTGAATGAAGCCCCCATCTAGCGGCGAAGATATGAACTGTGCGAGCTGTTGAAGCTTGTTGCACTCACCTGGGGCAATGATTAAATGAATGACAGATGAAATGAAATGACAGTGGGAAGTGTTGCTGGACTGAAATTTGTGTCAGGGATAACCGGAATACCCGGAGAAGGACTGTCCGTCTCCGCCTTGTCCAGCACAAATCTCATATGGAGTGACCATGGAATGGATTGAAAAATAATTAAAAATGTAGTTTAGGTTCAAAATACTTACAAAATGCAATGTAGATTGAGAATAATCACAAAAAGCAATTGAAATTGAAAATACGCGAAAATGAAAATCCACAGCCTGCTTCCAGTCGACCGACCGGGTCAGGGAATGGATTGAATGAAGCCCCCATCTAGCGGCGAAGATATGAACTGTGCGAGCTTCTGAAGCTCGCCGCATTTCCCTGGGGCAATGATTAAATGAATGACAGATGAAAAGAAATGACGATGGAGAGTGTTGCTCGAATAAAATATGTGACAGGGGAAAACGGAGTACCTGGAGAAAAACCTGTCAGACGTTTTTGTGTTTAGCAAAGTAGAGGTCGCAAGTTTCTAGATATCAAGCTGAAATTTGGTACGGCGAAAGGGTTAGGGTCTGTGAAGAACCCTATTGATGGGCGTTAAAATCGGTTCAGGGCCGGACCTTTTTTGGGGCCCTGAATTTCATCCTTTTTTGGATCAATATATCTCGGAAATGGTTGGTGGGTAGATTATTAGCTTGGGAATAACCTGACCCCGAAGGGAAGATGAAAAAGAAAAGAAGTGGGTTTTTGGACTGGAGAAAAGGGATGGAGAGAAATAGGAAGAGAATCTGACATAAGTTATAACTTTAACTTTAAGTACACTCAAAGGCAGCTGCCGCTAAAGCAATTATACCCTTGAGAATAATTTAGGTAAGAGCACCAATAGTTGCATTTAGGAATGACTAAGCTTTTACCCAGCAAAGCGCCGACTAAAAGTTTAGACAATGAGAAACACTTACATTTTGAAAAACCAACCATAAGTTGTAGAGAGAATCTCAACAAGCAGGAAGCTGGCGTAGCGAGCTATGCTTGCCTTACTGGCGAGATAGAATTAGCTATAAAAGCTGAGAAAGACTTGGAAACAAATTTGGTGAAGAGTTTTTGCTCAAATGCAACAAAAAGTGGAAGCGTTGTTAATTTTATTTGTAAGGTTTTTAAAGTTAAACCCATAGGAAGAGTAGGGGAAGACAGGATCTTGCCTAATAGTTATTTTAGAGAAATGATAAAGCAAAGAAATAAATCTTGATTTATTTAACAATGCAAAAAGGAGTAATCCATTTAACAAATATATAATTTTAATTTTGTTAACAATTGGGGTCGCAGACCTCCTAAAATCATTTAAAGCTTGCAACAGGCAATTGACAATTTTTTGGTTGAAAAACTTTTATATGCGTTAAAATCTTCTTAAGATTTTGAAATGTTGTTAAGATTAACAAATGGGAAATTTAAATATAATTAACTTAATTAAAGTTAAACAATAAATCAAGTACAAGATGTGTACTTTAAGAATTTCCAGATGGATATCTCAGAAATATGAACAAATAACAACTTCGAAAGTAACAACAACAAAACATAGAGAATGGGAAAATAGAAGTTTCTAAAACTTCTTGTAATGACACAGAATTACGCAATTTAAGGAGAAGACAAGCGTTATCAGTTTGCTTACGATAGCCGACCTTGTCCTCTAGGGAGCACTGTTCGCAACAAACTGTCGTCAGCAAGTCTTAGCTTCGCTCGTTCCCCCTTTAGCTTGCCAGACGTTACTTTCATCCCGAGGGAGCATCGCTTAATTGTGATCCCTCGTTCATAGAGCATTACCCTTTCACCCTCCACACCTTCCAATACTCATCCGACGGTCCCTCACACCCGCTAAAGTTCCCCTAATTATACACCACCCACAACACATACTCACCCCGAGGTTCTACCCTCACAATAAGGGTAAAACAAAGTGGTAGAGGCGCCGGGTAGTTGCGTACATAGAACTCAACCAACGAGTTTTGCAACTGACGGTATCCGGTTCTAACGCAAATCAGCCAAGCAAGTAGCAAAAATTTTTTGAGAAGAATAATCTAGCCGACAATTTTCTCTCTATTTTCAAAAGTAATTATATCATCCCTCCTAACCCACCCATATAGGTAGGTCACAAGGGAAAGCCCTTTACAAGCAAAGCGAGCGCACCAAGACAAAAATATTTTCGAGGAAGGTATTCGGGAGCGAATAGGCAAGTCTTTCTTGTGAGCTAGGACGAAAACATATGTCCACATTCAAACACACCCTAAATGATCTCAGACATCCCTTAACAGCGAGCACAATACCACTTATACCGAAATTAAAGATCAAAACGACGATTTAATAAACGAATACACTGCGCCACGCCTGCTCCAAGAACTCGAAGCAAAGGCATTAGAGATCCGCGCTCAATACCCTGAAGCAGCCGCGAAAATCACACATTTTACACGATCACAGACCACAGCAGTTCGCTAGAACAACAACCGCCGGTATCCAGTGACCGCACAGGGGACATTCCATTAGCACTCCCTCCCCTACTAATACAGCAACTCCAAATCATACGACAAAAGAACGATAGCCTGATCGTCCTGATTACACAGATATTAGAATCAAACATCATCACCAATTAGTGGTGGCCCTAGATATCCAAACCATAGCGCAAACAATAAAACAGGATTTAGACAGAGCAGTATCAGTAGTACAATCTACCCAGTACGATCATACACCCCAGTTAGCGAGGATATATCAGGAGACGAGAACCCCGCTAACCTAACACACATTTCTTAATCCGGGAGTGAGGGCAATTACTTACGAAACAACACAAACTCTGACACTTCATCGCAAGATAATAGACGAGGTAGCGCAGACGATCACGAATCCTTAAGCAGCCACGAGGAGATAATCGAACAGGGCATGGCCATGCAGGCGAAATATCCTATGATCCACCCCACAGAATGTTCAGGGGACGGGCAGGATTCCGAGGAATACCTAAAGGCATTTAATAGGACAGCTAGAATAAATGGGTGGTCGAACGAGGCCAAGAGGCCTCTTACCCGCATACCTCATAGGATTAGTCCTCACATGGTTTGAGCACCATGAGGCCAATTTAGAGGACACCACATGGGACGAACTCTGCTTATTACTAACACACGGGCTCAAGCTCACGCCGGACGAGGACGATTTATACGACAAAATCAGGGAACGAACTCAGGGGCCCACAGAAAGTGCGCAGGCGTACATTAACGCCAAGTTACTGATGTGCGGCAAATATAATATAGCAATGCCAGACAAACAACGAATTCGATTAATCATGCATGGCCTTAGGCCATCATTGGTAGATAAATTATGCACAATTAAAAACCAGACAGTACAACACCTGCAACAAAACATTAAAATAATAGAGGCAGGAAAGAAGATCACGGAGATGACGATTGATCACCATATCAATACGGGCAACGGTGACATACACCAAAAGGTAGATGAGATCGCACAGCAAATGAAGCAATAACAATCGCTACAAATAACACACAAGGGAGAACACTAAGGGATGACATGGATGACACGACGCGGCCAAAATATGATGACAGGGGTGACACGCTGCGGCCACAATATGATGACAGGGGTGGCACGATGCGGCCAAAATATGATGACAGGTATGACAGACATACGGGGGGTCAGAATTACAGTCAGGGGAGACCTACCTACCCTCAACGGGGCAGCCATCCCCACACACGCAAGCGTATTACCCTCCTCAATACCGACAAGACACTCCCCGTCGGGAGAGCCCACCCCCATTCAGACAGACACACGATTCCCCACGATACAGGAAAAACGAGCATTACCGTGGCAATTCACTTGGACAGGCATATACCCCCCACATCGCAGGCAGAGGAGCGCGCCACAGTATGATCAGGACAGCCCTTGTTACAACAAAGCGATCCCTCAGCGCATACAGGATACCCCTATGCGATACAGGCAAGGGCCGGAACAATACCCGCTGCCGGATAACTACGCACAGGGGGGGGGGGGGGCGACACCATGCACCCCAACAAGCTAGGAGAGCTTTGCTCCCCACGCCGAAATACCAACCCCAAACGGCAAATTGGCGACGCTATGTGCCCTGAGAGCAGCCGAGATGGACAGATAGGCGAGAAAACTCGGTTCCAAAAAACTACTAGACGGAGGGGAGCAGCCCTAGTGCAAAACGGCAGAAGATCCTCCCCCAATTCAGTTTCAAACACACCCCGTACAGGGAGATGGCAATTGCCTATTCCGAGCAGTTAGCTTCCTACTCCATAACGATGAAAACAGGCACAAGGGATAAGGATTACAAACGGTTAACTATATTATAAACAATTGGAACGAGCATAAGGATTTCGTAGGAGACGAAACAGAAAACACGTTTAAAAGCAAAGAGGAATACCAACAATATATGGGTAGGGACGGTACTTATGCCGGGGCAGTAGAAGAAACTGCTCTAGGGAAAATAACGGAGCGTATCATACACGTGTACACTAACACTAACTCACCGCCACTGTTTGCCACTACAGGGTTTGATAGACACATACACATACTGTAACAGCTCTCATCCCCCCCCCCCCCCTTGCCCTTTTGATAACCCAATACGTGATAATAATAGTAATATCAGGATATTAAAATAATTAATTAACATGATATTACCATCCCCAAAAAATTTATAATTCATAATACTCCCATAGGGTCTAATTTAATTACTCGCTAGGTCGGCTGAGTTCACAGCAAAAAAAAACCTAGGAGCGAATGTTCCGATTTGCTTGGTATTCAAGAACACCCTGATTTAATTTAGGAAAGAGAATGGGTGGGACGAAACTGATGTCAAGACCAGCTTGTTGAGTGGAAGGCTGGATGCGTACCTCAGCTGGCCATATTAAAATGACCCTGCCAAAAGATGGGGGAAAGGAACAGAAACAAGGTATAATCTTCCTACCGACTGCACGCATTTAAATGAGATAATCAAGTCCCAATAACAATATATTATAAAATCAGAAAGATGTTACATTACTATAGTTTCCTTCACCCCTTACAGCACTAACAAGCCTGAACAATATAGTGATTAAACCTATACACTTCTTAGTCTAACATATAAATGCGAACACTGTGATTCCCAGAAATTAATGCCCAACAGGGACTAAATAATTGTCATTTGCCCGCATGGCAAATTACGCAGTTACATTTGAGGTTAAAACATGAATTTCAAAATGGATCCGGAAGAAGAAGAAAAAAAAGGAAAACAACATGAGAAAAGCAATGCCTCCTCAAAAAACAATGCTGCATCAAACAACCGAGACGCCCCTTAATGGAACGGAAAGGTCTGACAACCTCCACAGTCCAGCATTGACCTTCCCGTCAAGGCTGTCTGACCAAGAATTAAAACCCACGAGGTTCCCATCCAGCTAACCGGAAATACGAAAATAATAATCCACCCTGCAGTAATTACATATAAAGGTACCACCAAAGTATTACTAGACCCTCCAAAAGATTACATACTAAAGTGCTAAAATAGACTTTATCTAGTTAAGCTTACGGACCGCCGACACGCGGCCTTAAAATGACGTTACAAAATTTAGCAGTCAAAGTTTGTATTGATCGTCCTTGGTTATGCCCCTTAGTAATTAAATCATGATAGTACCACCTGGTGTCTTCGGCCCTCCGGAGGAGCTGGCTTCAGTTCCCCCGGAGGCGATCGCTTTTAAGTCCTTTCGTCACCAACCTTCCTCTCGTACTGTCTTCCCTGTCACAGCTCGCACCCTTGTATATCAGCGTACACCCCACCACAACCCCTCCAGTAGTACCAACTGCGACCAGTCGCTCAACCGGCCAAAACAAAGCCAGAGTTCAAGGTCTTGAGTGGGTACTATAGAATATCTCCCCACACAGGTTACTGCCTAGAAACCTTCTAGGAGTCGAGGCGTTACACGATGTCCTTTGTAAGATTTTTCTCAGAATAAGAGCTTGGCGAATGAAGCTGACAGTAAATGTTCGCTTTTCCAATGTTTGCAGACACAAAGCTCGATTTATCTCCCTTTACAAGTGTCTATCACGATAAGCCTATAAGTGACAGGACACACAAAGGCACAAATCCTGGCAGAAGGCTTGGCGAATGAAGCTGACAGCAAATGTTCACCTTTCAAAGTTCACGGATCAAAGCTTGACTTATCCCTCTTTTCCATTTATGATAAACCTTTAGGTGACAGCACACACAAGGGCACAAATCATGGCGGAAAGGGCTAGGCGACCCCATTTCACAAACAGTCATGCGCCGGTTTGGCGAATGGAATTCTCAGAAGAGGTCTGGTGTATGCTCTCATGATAATCCCCCCAGACCTGGAGCTCCTGCTGCGTCTCGAAGATAAGATGAACATGTACCGATTTGCAAAATTGGTACATCCTCCTCCTCCAAAGGAAGACGATGGGGAGATGATGAACAGGGTGATGGTGTCCAGCTGGTCACTTGGCAGCTTAAGAGGCTACTCCAATCTCCGCCAGCGGACCTTGAAGTAGATCTCCTCGGGTAGAATGATGCCATGGGACCTAGATGGTACCTCCAAACTGGGCCCAGATTGGTAGTACACGTCCCACATAGTGACCACTGAAACACACATCAAAACAGCAGCGTATGGTCCAAATACAGTTCCCTTAGAGGGAACAAACGTTCCAGGCCAGCCAACCAGCCCATAACAGCTGAAGTTATCCCAGGAAGGATAAAAAAAAACATCACACGAAGCATTAGTGTGCCATCGAAGTTCACTTAAGAGTCTTTCAAATCACAAGGGATACTTGATGCTTCAAACAAGGTTCTGCGCAAAGAGATAGTGTCCAGGGCATAATTAAAGGTCCACTGAAGTATGAAAAACACACGAAAGGGGCAACCAACTATACGATATGACTGACGTTAACAAGCTTAATTGAAGGTTCACTACAATACTTAGCAAGAATAACTAAATCAACTTATATCAATCAATTTTTGACTAAAACATCCAGAAACCATAATATTTACAAAATTTCAGATATTTTCCCACCGAAATTCCCTGAAATTTTCATGGGCAACACCATCAAAATAGAAATAAAGCAAGGGGGAACTCACTGGTACCCTTCCAAAACAGTTAAACATACTCAAAAATGAATTTACATTAACTTTGATGGCCTCACGCAGTACCGTAGGAAAACAGAACACATTTAGGAAACACCAAAACATTTTAAAACAAACACAACATACCATAATCAAACCATATGGATCGTCTCAGGTATGTGACACATATAAAAACATAATGAATATCAAAAGCCACTGTCTCATTTCACCAGTCGCTGCCCCTAACCGTCCACGGTGGCCATCCGACGAACGACAGAAAACAGCAACTACCTTCCACAAGAACAATAACCAAATGGGGAGACCACGCTAAACAATAGACACCACGATCCAACCAATTCACATACAAGCACCTAACCAAATTTCACCAAATAACTTCATCGCTACTCGCCAACGCATCCTAACAGTCTACAAACTCCCAAGAGTTCCTGTAGGATGACCAACCGAACTCAGGACACCAAGGTGATCACACCTATCCTGAGAACCAACTTACAAAAGTTACACCAAATGTTCAAAATTAAAACATCTCCTCAAAATTAAGATGCCATCTTCTAGGCACCGAACCTAACCAATATCAAACCAACAACAACTACGAGCCCGGTGCAGAGGCTACACTAATTCTACACCCAAAGCACATAGCTCAGCAGAATTAGACACAAATTCAAGTTGGTACCAACCAATTTTCAAGACATACCTAAACGAACGTGGCTCCACCATTAAAAAAAAAAACACAAATTACTTATAACGTTTACTCCCACACACACAACAATCCACATCCATGGTCCCATACACAGATCTACCTCACTACAACGAACACCCATAGGTGTCATGTGACACATTTCTACAAGCACAAGGTGATGAATATCCTCAAAACTTCAGATTCTCTAACCTAGCGGTCCTCGACATGCCACAGCATGCTCAAAATACAGAATTGCAGGATCACAGATGTGATGGCATGATAATTTTTTAAAATGCACGGGGCGGTTACTGCCCCCCCCCCCCCAAATTCACATGTTCTCCACCTTTAACATCTCGCACACACTGCATCATGTTCCACACACAGAATTACAAGGTCACTGAGGTGACAAAAATGATAAATTTTCAAAATGCACGGGGTGGTTAATAGTCCCCAAAGAAAATGCACCTTACACAGAACGAAAGTTAGCTCACCAACTAATAGATACCTCAAATTTCTCCAGAACAGGTACGACATCTCCAGTGCAACACTATCTCGATGCATAGAACAACTGACTAACGCTATGGCCTCGCTACCAGCTCGAAGCTGATGCTAATCGAACTTAAGTTTTCCTTTTCACACCCAAGTATACAGGGATGCATGAACTATGATTCCAACTACAATCACATGAACGTTGTGACAATACCAGCAAGTCAGCAGTCTAACAGTATATACCGCAGATTACAAGTAACCTACTGACTAACCTAACCAGATACATTTTCAACCGACAAGAGATTGCAATTCGAAGATTTTCCAGATCACTGATACAATTTCTAAAGCCCTCACGTCAGCAGCTGAACAACACAGTGAAATGAGCATCACTCTGAAGCATTACACCTTATTTCCACCTAAAATCGAAATTTCACTACCAACCTAACAAAATTATCACTAAATTATCCAAAAAATTTACTCAAAAATATCAACCACGAATACGATGAATAAAACTCAGCTAACAGAAGCAGATCACAGCCTTTCTTGAGGATTACTAAAAATGACATAAGAGATTTGACTTCAACGGAACAACTAGACCATCTCCCATCGCTCTGAACTTCATATCATCGCATTCACAGGAAATAGAACATCATAATTTCACCCTTTACACATCTCGAGTTTCTCGTTCACTAGCAGGTTTACAATTCGATATATGAGTCATAAAAACACGTTTCCTAGACAGATCCTCTAGTAACACTGTTACTTCAGAAGGAAAAGACAGAATCTCATAGGGGCCCTCACATTTTGGCTGCAGTTTACCTGATACCTGACGACCTGGGGCCTTAGCCCAGAAGTTTTTTGCATACACAAAATCTCCGACAGAATATCCACCCTGTTTTCGGCCCAAATTATATCTCTCAGCCAGCTTATCATGCGAGATCTTTATAGCAGCTTTGGCCTCCTTCCAGATTTCTCTGACACGATCAGGAGAGGGTTGGTCAGGAAGCAGATCATGAAGTGACCACAGATTCGTTAGAGGGGAATTTGGGACGAACGCATACATAAGTGAGAACGGCGTTTTCCCATGGGATTCATGCTCAGCGGTATTGAAAGCGTAGGGTAACCAATGTAATGACGAATCCCACTTGGCATGATTGTCACGATGATATGCGATAAGTGCAGCTCTCAAATTTCGGTTAACTCTCTCTGCCAAACTAGGGTTGGGGTAATAGGGTGTCGTGGTGACATGAGAAATAGCATAATCAAAACAAAATTTTCTAAACTGATGAGAAACAAAGGCCTTGGCATTATCTGACACCAAGTATTGACTAGGACCAAAGGAAGAGAAAACAGACTTTAAACATCTTATGACAGTAGCAGAGTCACAATTTCTAGTGGGAAAAATCCATGAAAAGCGAGAGAAACCATCGACACAAACAAAAGCAAAACGGTTACCCAGTTTAGACCTCGGCATGGGTCCAACGAAATCCACATACAAGCGTTCCATGGGCCTAGACGCAGATTCAGAAGCTAACTTACCAACCTTACCACTGACGGTAGGCTTACTCACTTTACAATCATGACACCCCAGCACAAACTTTCTCACATCCTTATCGAGACCCTTCCAAACAAAAGACTGCCTTATTTTCTGTCGAGTTTTGAAAGTTCCTAGGTGGCCTCCAGCGGGTGACTCGTGAAAATACATTAGCATGCCATTTATCAGCTGAGTAGGCAAAACAACCTTAGGCTTTCTATCACGCCTAGTTACACAACATAATACACCAGACTTTAAAATATAAGGCTTTATCTCTTCTCCAGAAACTAATCCAGCAATTAAATCACACAAGACGGGATCTTCCTTCTGATGGTTAGCAATGTCTCCAAACAATAACGGTGAATTTACTAACATGTGTTGAGCTGAATTAGCCCCAACAACAACAGGTTCCTCTAAAGAGGGAGTTTCACACTTGTCAGGAATTTCTCCATAGAGACGCTTAAGTGACACAGCACAAATATTTTCATGATTTTCCTCGGGAACGAGATTCTTACATTTATTAGGAACTTCTTCATACATGCGGCTAAGGGAGTCGGCTATGACATTTTCACAACCCTTTATATGACGAACGGTGAACTGAAATGATGAAATACGGGTTGCCCACCTGGCGATTCGCCCAGTGGTTCGAGGTCTAGCCAGGACCCAGCTCAGGGCCTGGTTATCGGTTTCAAGTTCGAAAGGAACATGTTCGACATACATTCGGAATTTCTCCAGTCCAAACATCACTGCGAGCCCCTCAAGCTCATACACGGAATAATTTACTTCAGCAGGGGACAGAGTTCGAGAAGCAAAACCAATAGGTCGTCTACCTAACTCACCTTCTTGTAACAACACAGCAGCTACATCACCGAGCGACGCATCAGTCTGGATTATAAACTTCTTACTGAAATCAGGGACAGCGAGGACAGGAGCGCTACACAGTGCCTCCTTCAAATCGTCAAAAGCTGCTTGCTGCGACGGACCCCACTCAAATTTCTCGTCAGACCTTCGCAGATGATTAAGTGGCAACGCCCGCTGTGCAAAATTGGGTATAAATTTGCGCAGAAAACCAACCATTCCCACGAATCGGGCTACTCCTTTCACATTTTTAGGGGGTGCAAAATCTCTAATTCCTTGGGTTCGGGAGTCATCGACCGAAACACCTTCAGCAGAAACAACATGTCCAAGAAAGGCAATTTTAGGTTTAGCAAGGGACACCTTAGACAACTTTACGGTTAGACCAGCAGATTTTAACCTCTCAAATACTTCACGAAGATGGCGCACGTGGTCTTCGAACGTCTCGCTATAAACAACAACATCGTCCAGGTAGTGATACAAATAATCAAATTTGATGCCGGAAAACACGTGATCAAGAAGCCTACTAAGCACAGCGCCCCCTGTAGAGATGCCAAAAGGTAATCTGCAATACTCATAGAGATTCCAATCGGTGGCGAATGCAGTCAGATGCTTAGATTCTTCAGCTAACGGAATTTGAAAATATGCCTGCGTCAGGTCAATGAGGCTATAATAGGAGGCGTTTTTGAACCAGGAAAAACAGCTATGTAAATCAGGAAGAGGGATGGATTCTAAAACAATCTTTTTGTTTAACCTACGATAATCTACGACCGGCCGAAAACCACCATTTGGCTTAGGTACTAAGAACACAGGTGAGGAATATGCTGATGTGGAGGGTCGAATCACTCCATCTAGTAACATCTGATCGATTAATTTCTTTAATTCCAACATTTTGGGTGGACTCAAACGGTAGGGAGGATATCTGACGGGTATAGTATCCGTTACTTCAATTTTATACTCCAGGATCTTAGTCATTCCTAATTCGTCAGTGAACACCTCGGGAAAATACCCACACAAATCTCGAATCTCTTTAGCTTGAGCGTCAGATAAATTACTTAAAGCCAAGGATTCAACCCCGGTGGACAAGACGGGTTCAGCATCACGGTTGGCAACATGAGCACTCGCGCTAGGGACAGCAGTAGAAAGAATTTAAATTTTACCTCTGAACAAAACCTGAACCAGAATGATTCGTGTTGCATATCTAGCAGTAAGCCAGTATGAGCAAAAAAATTAGCGCCCAGAATAATAGGACATGACAAATTCTTAATGACCCAAAAGGAAAATTTCCAACAAAATTTATGAATCCGAACCTTAAACTTCACAGAACCAAGAACGTTCAATTGAGCACCGTTGGCAGAAACCAACTTAACATCTACATTCGACAGGTTACTGAATTTACAAATGAGTTTCATAGACAAATACCAATTTTCGCTAACCAATGAAGCAGCGCTTCCCGAGTCTAACAAAGCTATTACACAAGCGTCATTAATTGCAATTTCAACCATAGGAGAGGGTAGAACTAGATCAGAAACTTTAGAACAGACACCATTTGCTCCGATAACTTTGGCATCATCCCTCGTCACCTTATTTCCCAATGCACATCGCTGATCCTTGGCAAGGAGGATTTCAGGATGCTTGTCTCGGAATAGTCAATTTCTTTTTACCGGACAGTTCCATGCTATGTGGCCCTGCTGCCCACAGTTGAAGCACGTCACAGGACGATTACTACTACCCCTAGGCGAATTATGGGAAGGACGACCGGCCCCAGGTGGTGGTCGAACCGAGGAAGGTCGAACAAACGGAACAGGGTTAATGAAAGGAGGGGGCATACTAGTTGCATACCTTATGATATCAACCGAACGCACGGATTCGGCTTGAATAGCGGCTTCACGTAGTTCCCTAATCGTACTCGGATTAGTTCCAACACATAGGCAATTCCGAAATTCCGGCGTAGCACCGGCCAAAATAAGCCTTACCACTTCTTCCTCTGGCATATCTACTCTAAAGACTTTTACGAACCTGGATATGTCCACAATGTATGAATTTAACGGCTCGTTAATACCCTGTGCTCGGTACAGGTAACGTCCCTTCACAGTATCGAGCGACCTGATGGGCACAAATACTCGCAACACCTCGGACATAAAATTCTCCACACTCCAACCTTCACACATGGCACTAGTCACATAGGCCCCCAACGTATCAGACACATGGGAGGATATTAATTGAAAAACCACTTGGTCGCTGACACCGAATTGGATAGCACACTCATGAATATCGACCAATATTCTCAAAAAATCAACAACGCCTTCAACCGTGTCCATACTTTTACCCGATAACTTTGAAACAAAACCCAAAATGGGGTGACTGACAGAACCAAAGCTGGCCTTAGAAAAAACAGAATAATTAGAATGCTCGACATTGGACACGTCACGCCCCGGCATTTCGGCACAGGGATTTCCTTGCACATAATTTTGGTTCCCGGAACAAGATAAAGAAACGAGGTTACGCCCTGAATTTGAAACACTCCCCTGAGAGTCTCGATAAACAGAATTTAAATCCCTAACCGGTTCGGAAGGAGAATTTTGTGTCACTGTAGGCCCCTGATGACCTGAGTTACCCGGCACTTTAAATGATGAAACAGACCCGGAATTATCTCTAGAATTTATTTCTCGAGCACCGACACTAACAGGATTACAACTAGATGAGGGGATATTTAAGACAGACTGGGGTTCGATTACCGACCTCCTTACACGAGGCGAGCCGACAACAGCAGAGAAGGAGTTACAAGTTATACAGTTACAACTACAAGTACAATTTTCACGTCCGGGGAGGCTGAAGGTTACGTTGCTGGTATTATTTGGCACAGAACTCATCACAGCATTAGGGTTAATGGTATTCGAAACTGGTATCACCGTATCAGGACCTAACGGTGCCTGGCCGAACCCAGAATTTGTTGTCACAGTTTCATGATTAAAAGTACGGTTACCGACAATAGGAAAAATCTCTCGACTCTCACAGCTGTTGGGCAGGCGCGCTATTCCACTGCCACGGAGCGCGGCAGGTTCAGCGACAGGATTACCAACTTCGCCAGTGGCATTTTCAGCCAGACTGGCGCCTAGATTTGTCGAGACATTACGGCTACATGCAGGAGTCGAATTCAATAAATCCCCACCTCCACTAACACGATTAACAGTGTCCAAAGTCTGAGCACATTCCACTAAATTAACTTCGGCCTCTAATAGACCTTTCAAATCGGCGATGGGACGTTCTTCATCAGATTGTAACAAATCCCCACATCGGAGATATAGGTAATCAATTCTAGCTTTCAATTTGGTGAGATCAACAGGGCTACATTCTACTTCACTGAAACAATACTTAATTACATTACAAATTTCCCTAATTGCATCACATAACCTTGACTCACCGAGTTTGAATTCAGCAGTTGACAGCTTTGGAAGGGTTGCTGCAAAATTCACGGCATACTCTAGACTCTGGCGCGCTTGTTCTGCGTCCCTGGGCACTTCAAGGTTACGTAACAGTAATTCGTAGGTTACCTCTTCATCCGATAAGTATTTCACGATGATTTTGCGGGAAGCCATCGTACATAAATTTCATGTAACAGAACACAAATTAATCATTACACAGAGTTTAAATCAATCCTACCTATGTGGAGAAAAGATTAATAAGGAGGGCCCAATCTACATTAATTAAGTTACTGAATTTAATTTTAATAATTAAGTTACTGAATTAAATTTTTAATTAATTACTGCAATCAGTCAGCAGGAAAGATTATATGCTAATGGCAAGATCACAGAGCAAAACCATGCTCACTGCTACCAATGTAACAGCTCTCATCCCCCCCCCCCCCCTTGCCCTTTTGATAACCCAATACGTGATAATAATAGTAATATCAGGATATTAAAATAATTAATTAACATGATATTACCATCCCCAAAAAATTTATAATTCATAATACTCCCATAGGGTCTAATTTAATTACTCGCTAGGTCGGCTGAGTTCACAGCAAAAAAAAAAACCTAGGAGCGAATGTTCCGATTTGCTTGGTATTCAAGAACACCCTGATTTCATTTAGGAAAGAGAATGGGTGGGACGAAACTGATGTCAAGACCAGCTTGTTGAGTGGAAGGCTGGATGCGTACCTCAGCTGGCCATATTAAAATGACCCTGCCAAAAGATGGGGGAAAGGAACAGAAACAAGGTATAATCTTCCTACCGACTGCACGCATTTAAATGAGATAATCAAGTCCCAATAACAATATATTATAAAATCAGAAAGATGTTACATAACTATAGTTTCCTTCACCCCTTACAGCACTAACAAGCCTGAACAATATAGTGATTAAACCTATACACTTCTTAGTCTAACATATAAATGCGAACACTGTGATTCCCAGAAATTAATGCCCAACAGGGACTAAATAATTGTCATTTGCCCGCATGGCAAATTACGCAGTTACATTTGAGGTTAAAACATGAATTTCAAAATGGATCCGGAAGAAGAAGAAAAAAAAAGGCAAACAACATGAGAAAAGCAATGCCTTCTCAAAAAACAATGCTGCATCAAACAACCGAAACGCCCCTTAATGGAACGGAAAGGTCTGACAACCTCCACAGTCCAGCATTGACCTTCCCGTCAAGGCTGTCTGACCAAGAATTAAAACCCACGAGGTTCCCATCCAGCTAACCGGAAATACGATAATAATAATCCACCCTGCAGTAATTACATATAAAGGTACCACCAAAGTATTACTAGACCCTCCAAAAGATTACATACTAAAGTGCTAAAATAGACTTTATCTAGTTAAGCTTACGGACCGCCGACACGCGGCCTTAAAATGACGTTACAAAATTTAGCAGTCAAAGTTTGTATTGATCGTCCTTGGTTATGCCCCTTAGTAATTAAATCATGATAGTACCACCTGGTGTCTTCGGCCCTCCGGAGGAGCTGGCTTCAGTTCCCCCGGAGGCGATCGCTTTTAAGTCCTTTCGTCACCAACCTTCCTCTCGTACTGTCTTCCCTGTCACAGCTCGCACCCTTGTATATCAGCGTACACCCCACCACAACCCCTCCAGTAGTACCAACTGCGACCAGTCGCTCAACCGGCCAAAACAAAGCCAGAGTTCAAGGTCTTGAGTGGGTACTATAGAATATCTCCCCACACAGGTTACTGCCTAGAAACCTTCTAGGAGTCGAGGCGTTACACGATGTCCTTTGTAAGATTTTTTTCAGAATAAGAGCTTGGCGAATGAAGCTGACAGTGAATGTTCGCTTTTCCAATGTTTGCAGACACAAAGCTCGATTTATCTCCCTTTACAAGTGTCTATCACGATAAGCCTATAAGTGACAGGACACACAAAGGCACAAATCCTGGCAGAAGGCTTGGCGAATGAAGCTGACAGCAAATGTTCACCTTTCAAAGTTCACGGATCAAAGCTTGACTTATCCCTCTTTTCCATTTATGATAAACCTTTAGGTGACAGCACACACAAGGGCACAAATCATGGCGGAAAGGGCTAGGCGATCCCATTTCACAAACAGTCAGGCGCCGGTTTGGCGAATGGAATTCTCAGAAGAGGTCTGGTGTATGCTCTCATGATAATCCCCCCAGACCTGGAGCTCCTGCTGCGTCTCGAAGATAAGATGAACATGTACCGATTTGCAAAATTGGTACATGGAAAATAACGGAGCGTATCATACACGTGTACACTAACACTAACTCACCGCCACTGTTTGCCACTACAGGGTTTGATAGACACATACACATACTATTCACAGGAAATCCTAGATCGGGACACTATAGCCCTCTCACACTTACACGAAGACAAAACACGGGAATCGAACCTACATCTCCCCAGAATGAAAACAAGATCGAACCCACGCTATCTAAGGACTGAAATACACTCTCTGCACCCAAACATGAAACCGAAATCGAACCCGCACCAAGTAGAAACAAAGATACACTCCCTGCACCCAAACATGAAACCAAAATCGAACCCGCAACATCTAGAAACAAAGATACACTCCCGGCACCCAAACATGAAACCAAATTCGAACATGTACCATCTAAAGACTAATATACACTCCCTGCACTAAAACAACAAAACACCATTGAGCCAACACCATCCCAGAACAAAAATACTCTCCTTGCACCAAAACAAAAGATCAGAGTTGACCACACACGGTCGCAGAGAAGAAACACAGTCCTTACATCTAAACAGGGGACGGGAATCGAACTCACACCCGCCAAGAACGAGAGAACAGCCCACACAAGGAGACAACGGGCAGGGTTCGAATACGCGCCCTCCCAACACTTTGAAACAATCATTGCATCAACACAGAGCCTAGGACTCGAACCCACGCCGTGGCAAAACAAGGTAACAGGCATTTCGGTGAGGCGAAGGGGGGAAAGGATATACAGCGAGGTTCAGACAGGCGTTTCACAATGCACACCAGAGCCACGGGGCAAGAGAATGCGTAACATAGCG
Organism: Meconema thalassinum; assembly: GCA_946902985.2. Taxonomy (NCBI): domain Eukaryota; kingdom Metazoa; phylum Arthropoda; class Insecta; order Orthoptera; family Tettigoniidae; genus Meconema; species Meconema thalassinum. The sequence goes on from OX336395.1 coordinate 51,862,473, forward strand.
AAACGTGCCCGCCACGACCAGGAAATAGCCATCAACTGGCCAGTCAGCAAGGACACAAGAGACAAAATGCAAACAGCGGTAGATCCCGAAGTATACATTGACAAGCACACTTTACACGACAACCACTACATATACCCCCAACAAGACATACGTTGTACACGCGGGCTGAACCCTTTCGCCGTTAACAGTTAACGCTAACATTAACAAACATAAGGTACAAATATTAATCGACACGGGATCAGCAATAAGCTGCATAAACGGTAAATACAGTACCAATGGGGAAACACATAGGGGGACAGTAACATTCGACTCGCAGCTGCCAATTCACAGACCCTCAAAAATTTAGGAATGGCAGACATACTAATTCAGATGGACGACTCCAAAGTGACCCACCCCATGCTATTAATATAGGACTTATCAGTCCCAGGCATAACCGGAATAGATTTCCTCGCGAGATACGCCGCGAACATAAGCTTCGCAGGCAGTGAAATACACCTGACGAACGGACACAATATTAGAACACATTCGGTGACCTACGCTAGAAACACAGCCAGTACACGAGCGTAGCACGACACACGCGAGCTCCAGGCCTCTGCATTGACCACAATTAACACGCAAACAAACACAGACACGAAAACCGCGCTTAATAAAACTCCCACAGAGAATATGACAGCAGAGCATAATGAGAGGCTTACAAAGCTCTTAGAAAATAATAAAGACATTCGCCAACTCACTAGCGGATTTAGAAGTCACGGACCTCATTGAGCACCACGTTAGCCTCATGAGTGACAGGCCAGTTCATCAGCCCCCTTTTAGAGTTAGCCGAAAGGAAAGGCAGGCTATTGATAACCAGATACAAGAAATGCTGGGGGCAAATATAATAGAACCCACCATTTCTAATTACAGCGCGCCGGTATTGCTAACCAAGAAAAAAAGACGGATCTCATCGATTCTACACGGACTACCGTAGACTGAACAAATTAATTGAGAGCGACAATTACTACTACGCACGCACGAACACGTATCTGGACGCTCTCAGTGGAGCCAAGTGGTATACTTCCATGGATTGTTTTAACGGTTTTTATTCAATACCCATATATAAACTGGATAGGCATAAGTCGGCATTTGTCACCGAAAACGGCCTATTCACCTACAACGTACTCCCTAAGGGTCTTAAGAACGCGAGTCAAACGTTCCAAAAATTAGTGGATAAGGCATTTGCAGGCCTGAAATGGAAATCCATCTTGTTATACATTGACGACATAACAGTCTTTTCACAAACATTTGAGGAACACCTCGGCCGCCTGGAAGAGGCATTTACACGGATTCGGCAGGCAAAGTTAAAACTCAAACCGGCGAAATGTAAATTTGCCCTAAAGCAAATCAGCATCCTGGGACACATCGTGAGTAGAGAAGGGATTATCCCTGACCCAGCGAAAACAGACGCGATAACGGTTATTCAAATGCCAGCAAACTTAAAACAATTGAGGAGTTTCCTGGGATTAGCAAGCTATAATCACATGTATATATATATATACCAATTCGCGCATATTGCCCACCCCTTAACAGAATTAACACATGAGAAAACACCCTTCACTATCACACAGAAACACACAGATGACTTCAACACACTGAAACAATTATTAACTACCCCTCCCCTATTACAGCCCTTCCAAGACGATAGACCTACATTTTTACACGTTGATGCAAGTCAGTACGGCTTAGGCGCAACACTATTACAGGAGGACAACAATGGACATAAACGCCCAGTGACATATGCGAGCAGAAAATTAACAAATGTCGAGACCAGGTACTCTGCTACAGAAAGGGAGATGTTAGCATTTTCATGGGGAGTAAATTATTTCAGAACCTATTTATACGGGAACACATTCACAGTTGTCACAGGTCACGCGAGTTTGCTTTATTGGAATAAGTTTAAAAACTCAAACTCGAGGCTCAACAGATTTTTTAAGCTTTATGACTATGACTTTGTAGTCAAGCACAAGAAGGGCGCCACACATCATGATGCGGATGGGCTATCGAGGTTGCCAGTACTCGAACCTCCAGACGAAAATATTGATCATGATTGGGACACAATGCCTACATAAGCAGTTAAACAAATACATTTGAAATAGGAGCAAATGGACTACCCACATTTAGGCCAGATAAGGATAGCATTGGAAGACCTAGATAAGGTAGATACGAAACCGCACGACTATCCTTACGATTTTTCATGGACAAAACAGGGGTGCTAAGGCATAAACCTACAGCTACACATGACACTGCGCCGATGGCGGTGCCAAAAACACTTACAACACATATCATGACAGAGCACCACTATCCACCTCTTAGTGGCACACACCTAGGTACACACAAAACATATTATAGGATCAGGGCGAAATATTATTGGGGAAATATGAAGAAAGATGTAGATAATTTCATAAAAACATGTCACACTTGCCATCGTTACAAAACCAGGCACGGACTCCTCAACCCCGCACCAGTGGGAGAACTATTTCACAGGGTGGGTATCGACATCAAAGGGCCGATCACTCTATCCGACAAGGGCAACAAGTATATCCTAGTAGCAACAGAATACTTCGCGCGATATATGATCACGAAGGCCGTGCCACAAGTGAACACGGAACAGATCGCAGAATTTCTCTTAGAGATAATTGCACGATTCGGAACTTTCAATACATTATTGTCGGACAGGGGAACAGTCTTCACTTCGAAAATCATAAAACAATTACTCACACTGCTCAGAATAAGGGCATACACAACGACGAACTTTTCTCCCCTAACGAACGGACTTACAGAGGCTATGAATAAGGTAATCGGGAAGGCCCTAGACAAATTTACTAATGACATCGGCACTGACTGGGACAATTACTTGCAGGCCGTAACTTTCAGTTGCAATACATCAACATCAAAGGCCACAAAATACACTCCACATTTTTTGCTGCATAGGTATCACCCGCGAAGTCCCGTAGATTACATATACTTCCCCCAATACACATTGCCAGACAATACTTTACGGCTAAATAATCGGCAAACAGACAGGATTAACGTCCGACAAAACATCGTCATTGCACAAAAGAAGCAAAAACACATCTACGATAGGAGACATAAGCCTCAAGAATACAGGGCAGGCCAATAAGTTATGATATGGATGCCCACACGCACGAAAAACGTGGCCGAATTCTTAATCCCTAGATGGGCCGGGCCATTTAAGGTCCATAGGAAATTGTCAGATCTTAACTATATAGTCAATATACGACTCAATTACAAAATTCATAAAGATACCATTCACGTGCGACGGATGAAATCCTATCGCACGCGCGCGGTAACCTCTGCAACCAGGAGCAAAAAACCCAAGAAACGAATGAGATAAATAACATGGTAATCCATTAGAAGAACACAGTAAATCACAGACATTACAATCACACAGAGTTATACTCACTCAGAAGGTTGGACACTACAATCACACAGGTTAACAGTCAGAATCACAGACACTAAAATCACACAGGTTTACAATCAGAATCACAGACACTACAATAACACAGGGTTACAGACACTCAGAGGGACGGACACTACAATCACACAGGTTTACAGACAATCAGAGGCACATACACTACAATAACACAGGTCTACAGACAATCAGAGCAAAATAAACACCAGAATAGCACAGGTTGGAATACACTAGGAAAATAGACACCAGAATGGCACAGGTTAGAAAACACTAGGAAAATATACACCTGAATAGCACAGGTTAGAATACACTACGAAAGTTGACACCAGGATAGAGCAGCTTAGGAAAAACCTAGAGGATAGCGGTGATAGAAGCTAGACTATACGCGCAGGCATAAGTAATAGGACTTCGGAGATAATTTTTTCAATATAGTAGCCATACATCGAGACAATACATGTCGCAAGATATATACAGGCCATGGAAACTACATTTTGCATTACTTTCAAAACAATTGTCACAAGAGGCCAGCCACACAGTTGCAACGAAAACATTGCGCTTGTACGCAATGCATAAACACATTCCGGAATTAGGGGCAGATGACAGGGGGCATACCGGAAGGCATTCCAGCCACGCGCCATAAACGAAACATTGCAAAACGATGACGCTAGTAAACAGACGGCCACATAAAATATACACAATTCCAACAAAACAACACTTACGTCATTATTGGTGATACTATTATTATCATTAATATCCCCATTATGGTCATTAGCACCATTAACAACCAATAACACAACGCCGACACTCACTACGATAGAGCGCCAGTCTTCCCGCCCGCCTACAGAGTACGCAAAGAGAGCAGCCATTATTATGCCACAATACGATTGGCGAACAGCGGTACGCGACACTAGACACACCCACAAGGCGCTCCGATAACACCAGGCGAGAAACGGCCCAGGCAGACAATATGACGCCAACAGGCAAGCGTAAGCAGCACGACCGGGCATAGCAGCAATGAACGATAGGCCACGGGCAACCCGCAGAGGGAAACTCTATTTTCATAACAGATTTCGACTATTCAGCCAACAAATAAATGCATGCAATCAACGGCAAACACAATTTGCCATAGCAGCTAAAAACAACCCCCTATTATAGCGATAAACACGCTACGAGGGCACAGGGATTCTTACGCACAATACGATAACGTTAGCGGCATTTGCGTAACAATACAAGTGAAAAGTCAGCACACACGGTAACATGGAAACAAAAATTACACACATAGGCAAAGACTGCCTACGATCAGACCAGGCAGACCACAGCGCATTGAAGATATAGACATTTAACAATCATTATGGCAGCTATTTTATTCCAGGCCGCAAGGAAGCACCCCAATACCATAAGGGATACATATAAGGGAATGTTATTAGATTAAACGAAATTATAGGAGCGATTACGAACACTGAGAGGACACCTGATATTGCATATAGGAAAATATTTTGATCACGCATAGAAATATATGACCGAGAGAGGGCAGACAGTTCAGGCACATATTCTTATTCCCCCAGAATCACCACATACAGCAAACTTCCCATCCACCCCCGTCCCTACCAATAAGTAATCCTTACAACAATCAGAAGGGCAGGGCATTACATAAACAAATACAGAGGTAACTGCAATTTAACCCTGCTATAGACGCACAGCGCTCCCCGCCCAAAGGAGAGGGTGAACGGAACTAAATATAACGGTTGATATGTACCTAATGATCAAATAAATATTAACTCAATACCTTACCAACAATAATAAAATACCTATATTTTAATTGAGCACATCCCGCATGGACAACCACTTTTAACAACCTTTTATCCTCACCCCGAGCAATAGCTAACATACGCTCGGAATCCTCTCAAGCATATATCCTAGTAAGTAATATACATCCTTGAGCAATATGAAAAATGGGGCCAGTATGAAGTGAAAGCCCAATAATACCATACCATCCTACCCTACGCGGTAACACCTACCATTAACATAAATAAAAAACATACCCCCGAAACCCATTAACGTACCAATGCATGTGTACCAAAATATACCCACTAACACCCTGCGCATTATTTACATAATATCAGAGTGGAAATCCGTTGAGCCAGACGTGCAGAGCAGGTCATTCGACCTCATAGAACAAAATTCCATAATGTCCAATACACCATTCACTTCTCACACACTACCACAAGAATCCTACCCGAAAACAAACCTTAAGAACACACGAGGTAACGGAAGACAAAAATAGTGAGGGCAGTAATGCATACGAGGAACACAGACTTTGGGGCAAAAATCGAGATCTCTCTGGAAATAGCCCACCATAGTATCGGAAATTTAACACCCTAAACAAATAGATTAAGGAAGACGAAACAAGACAAGTTAGAGTAAAACTTACCGTCCGATAGGAGACTAGCCACCTCAATTTCCGACGTAACGTTCACCCTAACATAAGGTAACATCCGCCATTCTGTGTGATGACACTTTGAGCTAGCCAGGACGCAGGTGATTTACCTAAGACGACCAAATATGACTAGACTTCTAAGTAAGTCAGTAAGTAGTAAAAACGTTTGATGCGTGGGGGTAAGTTCTACATCCGCGTAAGTGAAGAAACGGGATTATAAAAGAATTATGCCGCGATGATATGAATAAATGATAAATTAATTTTTATGCGATGCATTTTCCGCACTGATATGAATGATATGAATAGAATATATTTTTATTAAATGTCGGGCAGTGGCCCCTTAGATTTAAATGTTCGACAGCGGTCGTTGAGGATAAGGCTCAAAATAAGGATGATAATAAATGATCTATCGGGGACGCCCGTCAATGCGATTAAAGAGGCGAAAAATAAATTATTGATAAATAGTGAAACGGCATTGTAAGACCGAACAAAGCGAATTACATGCGATTTTAGAAGTAAGCGAGAGTTAAGGCCTAAAATGATCATAATTACGACAAGCCCAGGGAGGACATAACAAATGATGGCGAAGGCCTTAAACAAAGGGTAATAAGGCCATACGAAATGTCATGACATGGTAAATTATTCGATGCAAGTAGGAGAGTGCACTAAGAGTAGGCGGAGGACAGGAGAACACACTAAGAATATGCGAAGAGACAGGAGAACACCAAGGATAGAACCAGAGAAATGCCATTGGACAGTAGACTATTAATCTGCACGTCGAGACGATAGCAGACAAGGCGCCCGAGGAAACGTCTCCATCTCGAACAGCCACCGGAGCTTACTGACAGCGCAGCGCGAACAACCGTATTTATGGCCAAATTGTTTGTATTAACGATCACATGCTTTATTCCAGCAGAGCTCCAACGCAGCAACGAGAAAAAAAAATGATCATGGTAAACAGATAAAGTGGACCACGGTTACACACTATAACACATATTTGACACACTATTGTACACACTAACGATTCATACATCCACACATACACAAGGGTCGTAGATGTAAGCCGGTAGCCTTAGACTTCGGCCGGCTATAGGATAAGAGAACATAGAAAGGCGCCAGGAAAAGCATCTGTGTGACATATGTCAATGACGATTGACGAGGGTATAAATATAATATGTATTAATGATGATATGTTCTATTTCAGACAAACCATCTGTGTGATATATGTCAGTGACGATGTATTAATGATGATACGTTCCATTTTCAGACAAGCGGGAAACAATCAAAACAATATATGCACAATATCTATTTATTTACAGATGGCGACAAATATGTACATAGCTCTTATACATACATTTTCAAACGCCGAAACACTATACTCACGCACTCCCTCTTTCAGCCACACACACTGTTCTTCACTTTCAGTTGCACCAATAACGTGACAACAATAGCGGTCAACGGTGAACAGCGTCCGTGGGACGTTTAGCGCCATTGACGCAAATGAATTAACGCCTTGAATGAAGCGTGCCACACGGTATCTAAGGGCAGCACGAGAGTGTGAGTGCCGAATTTCGATACCAAGGTGGACTTTCTGCCCACGGAGGGAAGACCACTAGATACCGATAGAATAGGCACCTAGACACAAAGCTATGATAAGGACGGCCGAATAGTATATAACACTAGATTAAAATAGCGCGCGTAAGGTATATGCATACAAATATGGCCAGGTAAGAGCTCCACCACTCGAGTGTATTTTTATTTTATTTTCGTACGAAGGGTACCAAGAATATGGATATTATAAATATTATAATTACAGATTATTATTATGACTACAACTATTATTTTACAGGTTATAATTGTGATTATCATTATCATTATTATTTCTACAGGTTATCAGTGTGATTATTATTATCATGATTACTATTATTACTAAAGATTATTATTATTATTATTATCACAGGTTATTATGGTTATTATTACCACCATGACTCTTATTATTATTATTATTATTATTATTATTATTATTATTATTACAGGTTACTATTATGATTATCATTATGATTATTACTATTATTATTACAGGTCATTATCGTGATTAATATTATTATTACAGATTATTATTGTGATTATTATTATGATTATTATTATTATACGACGATTAGCATTGTCATTACATTCACGTATATTATGTATCACATTGTCTACTTGTACACTTACACATGTATTTCCATTTCATGCTCTTCAACGAACAGATTTGTAAAAATGCCTTATTTCTTCCTACACAATAAAAACATTCTGATAATACCATAACTTACACCCCAGGGCATTTGTTTTTTCTTTACTCTTCATACTTAACACTTTTACATATTTCACACTTTAATTTTCTACAGTGTACACGCAGGGAGCAATTTTTTCCTCGCGCTGCAAAGACAGCAAGAAATGTTTACTCCTCAGATGGTTTCTGCGCCAATGCCACAATTTATACGCTATTGGATAAAAACCTATCACTTATGATTATTATCTTGACGTATGATTAATGATTGACGATTTGTGATTTACGATTTTTTATATCCCGAACAATTTATATAAATGTATAATAATGTTCCACCCTTAAAAACCCCACCCTACCTGAGAGTACAAACACTTCTCCGACACCAAGGTACAAACACACGCCCAGACGCACCGAAACGTCTACACCAGAACCAGAGGACCAGAGGTGGAGAGGATGAAGAGGAAGCAGAAGAAGAAGAGAGCCATTCTTACGTCTGAGAACAGTTCGCGAGGACGCGAACTAAATAGAGACGACGTATTGTTAGGCCCCTAAGGGCAATTAGCGCCCTTAAGAGATATATTCACACACGCCAATAAACCTACAATTAAATCTACACTCCACACATCAATCTATAATTATATATTACATCTACGTCAATTACACCTATCTGCCCAGCACCCTACATTATTTCACCCTTCAAAATACCCCTAGGCTGTAAGCAACAGCAACAACAACACACTTCTATTTTCACAAAGCCGGCAGAGTCATACAACATCTCTTGCCAAGGCTTACGACACACATCAACATGAATACAGGAACTAGCTGCCAAAACAGCTATGTGCAAAATTGCAACAGTCAGCAAGCCTAAAATACATAAATAGACCTTCCGAAACAGGAGAGGGGGTCTGTCGCCTTCAGTGTTGCTGCCCGAAATAACATCGTCATCGCCGTACCTCAGGCGAGTGTGTACTTCTCAGGGTCCTATACTTATTTGTCATCCTTCACAATTGCCACACCTATTACACTCTAATCATACTTGTTTGAGGCTATCCCTACTTTCAGGGAAGCGCATCTGCATGTACACGAAAGTCCTAAGTAAATTAATACACTTTTATTTCCAACGTCCGATTGTTCTTATAGTTGCCCTCACCCCACTACACGGCCTGATTCCCTACACGCACATCTCACTCATACACAAGAGCGCTGGGTTAGCGTTATCACTTTGCTTACGACAGCCGACCTTGTGCTCTAGAGAGCACTGTTCGCAACAAAGTGTCGTCAGCAAGTCTTAGCTTCGCTCGTTCCCCCTTTAGCTTTCCAGACGCTACCTTCATCCCGAGAGAGCATCCCTTAATTGTGATCCCTCGTTCATAGAGCTTTACCCTTTCACCCTCCACACCTTCCAATACTCATCCGACGGTCCCTCGCACCCGCTTAAGTTCTCCTAATTATACACCACCCTCAACACATACTCACCCCCAGGTTCTACCCTCACACTAAGGGTAAGACAATAGCTACCACACCCTACATACGAGGCATTCCGTTTAACATATTCTAACCTTGGTCTACCCCTACATTTCTTGTCCTCAACCCTTCCTTCCATAACTAAGCTTGCTATTCCTGGGTGTCTTAGTAAGTGTCCTACCAACCTATCTCTTCTCTTCCCTTCATTAGTAGTCGCCAGAAACATCCCTCCTCTCCCATTCGGCTTAATAGCTCTTAGTTTGTATCCCTATATACCAATCTGATCTTCATCATTCTCCTGTAACACCACATTTCAAACGCATGAATTTATCCTCTTTTCTGCTGCATCAATAGTCCATGTTTCACTTCCATAGAGCGCCACGCTCCAGACAAAGGTTTTCAAAAATGACTTCCTAATACCTAAATCTATATTAGATGTCAACAGATTCCTTTTTTGTAGAAATGCATTCCTTGCTTGAGCCAACCTACTTTTTATATCCTCTTTGCATTTTTCTATCACTGGTTATGTTGCTTCCTAAGTAACAGAAGTCTCCTATTTCCTTCAGCTTTTCACCTGCCAATTTGATGTCCATAGAGGTTTCTGATTTATTTCGGCTGCCTTCCAGTATTTTTCTTCTATGAAAATGAAAATCCACTGCCTGCTTCCAGTCTACGACCGGGTCAGAAATGGAATGAATGAAGCCCCGATCTAGCGGCGAGGATATGAATTGTGCCGGCTGCCGAGGCCTGACGCACTCCTCTGGGGCAATTATTAAATGAATGACAGATGAAATGAAATGATAGTGAAGAGTGTTGCTGGAATGAAATTTGACAGGGAAAACCGGAGTACCCGGAGAAAAACCTGTCTGCCTCCGTTCTGTCCAGCACAGATCTCACATGGAGTGACCGGGATTTGAACCACGGACCCAGCGATGAGAGGCCGGCGTGCTGCCGCCTAAGCCACGGAGGCTAGTAGTATTTTTCTTCTACATTTATTAATTTTTATCATGTATTCTCTCCGTATGACGGAGTCCATACCATTCAAAAACTTATTCAAATCCTCAGGCGTAGCGGCCAAGATGACGATGCCATCAGGAAATCTCAAAGTTGAAATTATTTCTCCTTGGATCTTCACTCCTACTTTAAATTATTCTCCAATTTCCTTCATTGCTTGTTCAATGTAAAGATTGAAAAGTATGGGTGAAAAGTTGCAGCCTTGCCTTACACCTTTCTGAATACCAGCTCCCCTCTCATGTCCTTCAGATCGAATGACAGCTCTCTGGTTTCTGTATAGATTGTATATCTCCCTCCTATCCCTGTACTTTATTCCAATAGATGTCAAAATGTCAAACAATTTAGTCCAATCAACGTTATCAAAAGCCTTTTCTAAGTCTACAAATGCCATGAACGTTCTCTTATCTTACCATACGTAACCTTCCAAAATCAGCTTATGAATTAGTACAGCTTCCCTTCTTCCTACATTTCTCCTGAAACCTAACTGGTCTTCACCCAACTCCGTTTCTATCTGGTGTTCCATCCTCTTGTAAATTATTCTAGACAGGATCTTTGAAGCATGAGTAATCAAGCTGATTGTACGGTAATCTTCAAAAACTGCCAGCTTCCACTTTCTTTGGTATAGGGATAATAACATTCTTCTTGAAATCAGAGGGTACCTCACCAGTCTGATAAATCCTACACACAAAGTGGACTAACCTGAGCAGACCTTCATCTCCTATGCAGCGTAGCAACTCAATCGGTATATCATCTATGCCTGGTGCTTTGTTCCTGCTTAAGTCCTCCAATGCTCTGTCAAATTCTGATCTCAATATTAAATCTCCTTTGCATCCTCTCAATTTTCTCCTCCTTTTCCACTACATGATTCTCAATCTTTTTTTCCTGATACAAACACTCTATGTAAGCTTTCCATTTCTCAGCCTTTTCTTCCCTATCTGTTAGAGGCTTTCCATTTGTGTCCTTAATAGTATAGTACTTAGTATTCTTTTCCCCATAAGTATTTGCTAATCAAAATCTACATGTGAGGAGACGCTCCAAAATTGGAAATACAGCCTACACCGATTGATCTGCAATCTGCTTTTCATACTTCAATCATAAAACTCTGTTTTTCATTCTAGGAGTTAGCGGAGAATATGCTAATGTGTTTGTTCTGAATTTCTTTATGAGTATAAAAGTAAAGTTAGTTTTGAGGCTATTTGTCAGCGTTGCCATATTAACAATAATATTGTATCTTTGATTCGGTCAACACGAAAATCATTCCAATTACTGGAATATGTGAAAATACTGAAATAAAGTACACGGGATTAAGATTTATATTTATTATTAAGGACAATTGAAGAATGAGACTAAGGGATGACATGTTTCGCTCGACAAGTGGGCATCATCAGATCGTATATGCAAGACACATGGCTATACAAAACACCACCAAACCCACGGTGACCGCCCGCTGAAAGCAAAATACAAGAAATCCCCTTAGAAAACTTTGTAAGCTTTGTAATTAGTACAGAGAATATTAAGGCGTTAGGCTGATAAAATCACAATTTATTTTAAAGTTGCAAAACTCAGATGACTATCCCATCAACAAAAATGGTTTTCTTCCTTCAATCTAATCTATCTTCATAAATAAAGTATAGATTCTTGCAACTATGGATTAGCCCTAATGGTGTCACGTGGCCGATACGTCGGACGAGGGATCTTCTGCTAAAAATGCCACTGGCCGATCTATCGGTCCGAGATTTCTAATTTATTGTGTGTTATTTCCAGACTCACGGCGCTAAAACTTTCGTAACAAAGACAACACGGGAACCATTCTTTCTCATATTATATCGATACATTTATGTTCCGTGAATATCTGGATTTATAACAGGTATTCATTGAAAATGCTGCAGTTTGCATACTTCCCGCGTGTGTTATCTTTAAAAGTCGTGTATGTTTATGATCTTGCTTGGAGCAATTTAACCCCTCAAGCCGGTTCTCCATACACTCTACATCGCTAGACTCTACTCGTTCATCCGTTTCGACGTGCCACAAACTGCCGTTGCAGGCGGACGTTATAATGCCTATTACACATGAAATATTGCTGCTTCGCGGGATCTTCTTTCACGTTATGGACCGAGAAGTTATGTATTTTCATGCGATCCCTGTTTCATAAATCGAACTAATACGAAGTTCATCGATATCCGGTGCATTTGACGACTCATATCGATCCAAAAAAGAACATGAATCGTGCTCTATTGAGTTTCAAGTTAGTTGCTTTAGAAGGCAGCAGATCCCATCCTGCCATCTCGAGAATGTTTTGTGAACTATATCGAACTTGACAATCTTCTTCACTTATGAAAGGGAAGCACAGAAAGCAAAAACTTCGTAGATAATTTTTTGCTTCGCAAGCTAATCAGTAGCAGTGGAATAATTGCCGGGCTGTCTCATTTCTTGCGCTGCAGAGATTATTGGTTTGATAGATGACAGTAATGGAAGTGATGTATAGGGAAGCGATAATTTCGGTAGTGATACGGACTATGCAGAGCATGATGTTATTAAAGAAGTGGCAGACAGCGCACACGATCAAAAAATAGCTTCAGCTGTAACAAAAACGACAACTGATCAGTGTTTGAGGCGAGAGGTAGACTTCGTTATGAGCGCACAAAAGATCCTCTTTACGGGTATGCCGGGTACAAGAAAGCATTTCACGTCTGTTTAAGATGCTTTTTTGCTGTTTTTCGACGACAAAGTGATTGAACTAATTGTTTGAGAAACAAATATGTACGCGGCAGAATGTATAGTAGGCGCACCCTTCAGACCAAGGTCGCGCGCCAGGAAGTGGGGTCAGTGACAGGGGAACACATTTATGTGTCCTTGGGGCTTATAATGTTGATGGGAATAATACAGAAACCTGCCCTAAAGAGCTATTTCACCAGGGATGAAGTTTGTGAAACCTTTAAATTCCCACAAACAATGCCAAGGGACAGGATAGAACTAATATTGCGAAATTTACATTTTGTCGAAATTCTACACGGGATAAATATGCGGGCCCTAAAAAGCTTTTCCAGGAAGTTATGTATATATGTAGATTGAGCGTTTTGATGTAAATATCTTGCTTATCAAATTATTATATTTTTGTAAATAATGCGTGTGATCATGGACGACCCTGAAAAGCAGTCGTCGCATATATTACTGAGAAATATTGGACATTATCTTGGTAATTAATACTAATATTTATATTACTTTACATTTCGTGGATTTAACATTATTAATCATTTACCCTGTTGGTGTCCAAACTTCTGCTGAGCTTCAATCGCCAGAGAAGTGAACACCTCTGGATGAAATAGCCGGCTTGAGGGGTTAAGATACGTGGTGATAAAAAATCGCTTGCTCTTTCAACGAAGGGATATAAATAATGTTTTAGGGCTGAGTGAATTATGTGAGTGTGTAGTTTCTACTGATGACGACTACTTCGATTTTACAGACGACAACCCACCAAATACCGGAGGACAGTGTACGCATATCTTTGTAAAATAGATCGTACTCCAAACCTATATGATAAAAGTACTCTAAACTTGGAATATTTATACACAAATCATAAGAATTAACATGTATATTGATTGTGAACCCTGGCAAATTTATATTAAAATTGATATTTTTAAGAGAAATATTTTTCAATATGTTTTTATTGTACAAATGAAGTAAAATAACAATTATTTGCCATCTGAAACGTTAACAATATGGTTACCATCTAGAGAAAAAAATATCAACACAGTATCTTAAAACATATAGGTGGGTAATTGCACTACATTTGGCTTTGCAATTTTAGCATAATCACCCAATAATTGCTTGGAATCAAATGAGATTATAAGTATCTCAAAAAATCTTACCCTTAATGATACCAAGCAATGAATAAATTTTGCTGTCACATATCATATGAAGAAGACTTTCACCGCAAAGGGTTTACATGTGTGCCTTGAAAGACCTATGATAGCATATTTGTCTTCGCATAAGCTACATTCGTATTGTTTCTCATCGCTATGGGTTTGCCTTCAAAGGCTTTTTGTTATCAAATTTGACTTTTGCAGCTATGCATTGTCACACGTGCGTTCAAATAACCCCTTCAAATATCCATTATATGCAAATTTGGCACAGCACATGCTTCTCAATGCTATCGGTTAGCATGTATATCTTCAAATGCCCCAGCAAAATTAGCCCCCAATATGCTAGTATGGCATCCTGCAATTATGGTTGTCATGAGTTTATTCAAATACTCACTCCGAGCAATTTGGCTACTCAAAAGCTGCTCGAGTATGGCTTCTCGCCCCTCTGGATTAACACGTGCGTTATCAAAAGCACCGTCTGGCAAAGGTTGGTTTAGCATGTGCTACCGGATTACGGCTCCTATAAGCTATGTCTCTCATACAGTTCAAATTCTTCCAAACAAAATTGGCTTCGCATAAGCTTCATGATAGAAGCTCATTGTCACTATGGATTCACATGTGTCTCTTCAAAACCTCTTTGTGGTCAAATTTAGCTTAGCATGTGCTACATGAGTTTGGCCTTTTACCACTATGTGTTACCATTGGAGTCTTCAAAATCACTTTGCACGAAAATTTGGCTTCGCATGTGATGCACGAGTATGGCTTCCTACTTCGGCTGATCGTGACGGAAGCGTGGAGTCGAGAATGTTCTTCCTTTCGACCCCAATCTCTAGAACTGTTTCGTGCACACTGTTATGTGGAGGGAGATTCAACATGCGATGTGATTAAATCACGAATGTTCAAACATTCGAGGGCCCAAGTTATTATAGTAAAAAGTTAGTAACCAGATGGGATGATGGAAATCACACTGAGTCGTACCTGTGTGCTGGATATTGATACGTGCAAGGGCACGTCTCTACCATTTCAAACATGTATTTAATCTGGGACGCTGTTCTTGAAGTTTGAAACGACCGCCTGGTGACTTGCTTCCCATTCTGAACACGAGATGGTAGCGCCTGTCGGTCTTGGAGAGATTGCAAGTAGTTCCTGTGTCTCCCCAATAGGTGGTGTGGGCTTCGCCTTATTAAATTCGTTATACGCATGACATGATTAAAAGACAATCACATTCTTCGTCTTCAAACAAATGCTAGTGCATTCATGATACCGCCAAAATTATGAACTTATTAATGACATTGTTGTTTTGATGTGTCTTTCTCTGATTGGACAATATTTATTTACATGAAGACAGTTCGATAAATGACGAGCGATTCTCCGCCATTTTTGTGGAGTCCATTAGAGGTCGTGAAGTAAACATCAAGCTAGTTGGTCGTAAAAGGTGTCTCCGCTGATGGGGGGGCGGTTGCCTCCCCCATCCTCTACCAAATATGCATATATTCAAGAAAAGGAAACGCCTGTGCTCCTAAGGATTTAGTTTCGTCTTTTCGCCGTGAAGATGAACTGTGGTATATTTAGTTTGACTGGCTAAAAGAAGAGAAGCTTCATGGGTGATCGAAAACGGCGCGTGTGCTCTCGTGGCCATTTTGAGGCAGTTCATATATTTTTTTTACACTATTTAAAATGTGTTAATTATTTTATTGTTACTGTGTCTCCACGGAGAAGGATGTAAGGTACGTTTTTTTAAAATTTAATTTATCTAATTATCTTATTTTGGGAGCTCCAAGTTTGGCCGTGTACGAATGTTGATCTTCTGTTGTGTTCTCGCTTGTAGGCCAAAAATTTCTTTTTCGTTTTAATAACGTTTCCTTATATATATTAAGTTTCTTATTTATTTTTTGTTTACCTTCTGGAGACACATTTATTAAATTATTTCACGTTTAAATTATTATTTATATTCCTTTGTCAATCTTGGGATTGACATTGTAATTTATTCATGATCCGGTGCATTTCTCGATTGTAATAGCATTTAGACCTAATTATTTTCCGCCGTCATTTTCTTTACGCTAATGTTTAAATTTAGTTTTATTAATTGTTTGCCGTAATTTCGACCTGGCATGGTTTTGGTGTGGCCATACCTTTTGTTTACCGTGATGCATTGTGGTCTCGTTGTCAGTCCATTTGGCGCGGGTCTCAAGAGCATACGTGTTTTCTGTTTGCTCAATATTTTTTTTTAAACAATTGTAATCTTGTTGATGTTAGTTTTGTGTTTTCGGATGTAAAATGTCCTTGTGTGTTTCGCCGGCGAGCATATCATTTTTTTATTTTTATTTTCTATCCCATTTAATTTTTTTTGAAAGTGTAATTTAATTTTCAATTCCTTTTGTTTTGGCGTGGCCTCAACATCTGCATGTCGGATCGTGATTGCATTACCTTGCAAATCTTCAAGCCCGTTCTAAATATGTTATGCATGTAATTTTTATTTTAACCTTTGGGCTGTTAATTTTTTTTTTTTTAATTTTAATTAAGTCTTTTTTTTTTCTTCTTGGCTTTGCAAGCAAGCATGTTAGGCGCTATCTGGCCTTCTTGTAAAATATTGGTGATTGATGCATGTTCTTTCTCTGGTGAAGTTCTTATTTAAATTTTCAATATTAAACCTTTTATTCTTAATTATATTTTTTAAAATCTTTGGTTGTGGCATTATTTCACCGACGGCAGTTCCGTTGGTTTTTGGGGGATGTTTGTACGATAGCCTGTGTGTGTTGTCCCCTTATCCATCTTCCTTCCACTCCTTTGGAGCTCTTCTGTTGGGACATGTCATCTGGAGGTGATGTTGCTGCGGAAGTGACCCGGACCCCTGAATACAGGTAAGTTGGCCCATCCACGTTTCCCGTACTCGTCCCATTCTGGTAAGCAAAGCGTTGGTTATCGAGAAGCCGACGTGCTGCTGGCCAGTGCCGTCCAATGCTAGGGGGTAGCATTTTGGTAGCAGAGCGTTGGTTATCGAATTACCGACGTGCTGCTGGCCAAGCGATGGTGTCTCTTCTCGTAGCATTTTGGTAGCAGATCCCGCTCATGTTCACTTCCGTAACTACCCCCTCCCCAGTACCCACAGGCTGTTTTATGGACCCCTCTAATACTGATGGGTCAGTGGTTGGTGGGATTTTGTCAGGAAAGTGCACTTAATGTTATGTTTTGCTAATCCTTATCGTTTATTGTGTTTCATGTTGCCTCTGGATATCCATGTGGTATGCTGGATGTAAGGTGTCCTGTTTTTAAACGAGGCGTTTACCCCTGTATTTTACCCTGTTTGTGTGCAACATCCCCAATGAAATTGCAGCTCGGTGAGTGACTGACATGTGTTCTTGGCATGGGAAATGGGATTGTTAATGTTCGAATAGCCTATATGCTGCGTGTGAAGGAATCCTGGAGCCCCGTCGGAAGCTGGTAGCCTGATGTTTTGTGCCTATTTTGGTAATTTAGCTCCCTGTTCTCGAGCCAAGCAGGCGGTGACGTATGCAGTTCTGGGCTACGTTGTGCATGATGTTTTTGTCGAAATTTCAGGTGTCGAGGCAGTATTGGTGTTTAAGAAGACTGTTGTGTTCCTGTATGTTTCTTGTGCATGAAATTCTGTGGTGATTTGCTGTCCTCGTAAATTATTCATTATGGAACTGTCACGCCTATTGGTGTTATGGCAAAGTGTAGTCCGATTAAAAGGGCTAACCTATGGAAATCTGCCCGCCCTATGTCCCTATTGTAGTGCCAGAAGGCACATTTAACATGCATGTCACTATTTTT
Organism: Meconema thalassinum; assembly: GCA_946902985.2. Lineage (NCBI taxonomy): Eukaryota > Metazoa > Arthropoda > Insecta > Orthoptera > Tettigoniidae > Meconema > Meconema thalassinum. The sequence continues at coordinate 51,880,787 of OX336395.1, forward strand.
TGGCTAGGAATTCTTCCCTAATTCATTCTAGGTAAGTGTTTGTTTTGAAGTGTTTTTATCGCAGTGGGCGATCTGTAATGTTTGTTCTTAAACTTACATTATACTGCAATCGTTCTGGGATAAGCGTATATGTGGTGCAAATCATGTCTGTATGTATGTGTTAACGTAGATTTGATTTAGATTTGTAGGGTGGGGTAATTTAGGGTTTTTTTTGTTTGCAAAAGTAAGGTTAGGATCGTATTTTTATTAGTTGCTTTCCTTGTAATTTTGAACTAAAGCGAATATGTAGGAGTGTTTTACGTGGAGATATCTACTGTCTGGGGTTAGCTAGGTTTGAAGTATGGGATTCTTTCTTGGTTTGATCCCTGGGCAGGTTGTATATTGGACTTGCACGATCCAAACTGGCTTGGTATGGGACTGGCCTGTTCGATGATATGCAAGTATGTGTCATGTAATGTAATGTAATTGTAAGGGTATTGTGTTTTAATTGTATTTGTTTGTGTTATGATATCTCTACGACTACATAACTTGCATATTTGAGTATTAATGGGAATTATTTTTGTGGGTGGTAAAAATTATGTATCGCTATTATTGGAGTATGTTGTGCGATGAATATGTTGTTGTGAATATGAGATCTCAGTTCGTGAACAGCCATAATGTAATGTGCTTTCCCGCTTAATTAATATATATAGGGTCTTCTAAAGTTTCTGGGGTTAAATTTCTGTTGGACATTATGGTCATCAGGTTCTGTAAGTCAGCTTGTTTTACTTTTAAAGCCAGTAATCTGTTGTTGCTGGAAATCAGGGCCTCCTGTTGCCTCATGCTAACTGTAAATTACATAGGCCTTCTATTTTAGTTCATGCTATGGCAATCTCGGTCATCAGCCACTGTAGTTGAGTAAAATTTTCTGTTTTTGATTAATAATCCTAAATTTTTCGGCTTTATCGTTTGGAATGGTGCGTAAGTGTTCTCTGTTAGCCTCGTCTTTCGTCAAGAGCGGCTTGTTTCTCATCTAACCGTATTTTTGGGCCATGTTAGGCATCCTTTGGTTGTACGTGTTCGTGTCTTTAACCTGAACGAGGAAACCTCATTGTACCTCGTGTACTGTTGAACTTAGTTCTTTTTATGTTGGATTTTTCTCACCCAGGCGGATGTCGGCTGTATTCTCATCGGGTGTCGAACCTCAATTTCGTTCCTTGTGTGAGTGTATTGGTGTTTGGTTTTCTGCGCTGCCGTTTCTCCTTCGCTTTTTTTTTGTCGTTTCGGTAACTGCGTTTGTATTTCTCATTGTCCCCATGCCAAGTAATGCGTGCGGTCACGAACCAACCTTGTAGAGGCACACATGTCTGATTAATTAATTTTCCTTTTCTAAACCCCAAGGCCAACAAAATTTCTAGAGTGCATCTATCACACATTAAACGAGGTGGAGACGTTTCTAATGAGGAAATGCTGCCGTAAATTTTGTAAAACTAATTTTGTACAATGTAGAGTATCCCTAAAATTCATTGAAGCCTTCTGGTATCTGTTCCTTGTGGAATTTTGAATTTAATTGGATTTGAACACTCTGGTGGGATACAAAATGTAAATGTTGGGAAGTTCCCATTGTAATGGTAAATTGTAAAAGTGTACCTAATTTTGATGTTTCATAGGAGATGCTAACATGTAAGTTGGGCTCGGTGGGAGACCTAACTCATGGTAACCTTGTATTCCTGTTCCCTTTGGGAATTGTAGTGGTCATTCCTCTACCGTAGTCCCTTCGAAATGTATAGTCGTCTAACTAATGTAATCTTGTAATGTACTTCGAATCTGTAAAAAGTGTAAACTTGTTAATGAAACCTTGTAAGCACGGATCAAGGGCTTGGACAAAAATGTTCTTAATTTAGATTCAAACTTGTTTCTCTTTGTAAAATGTAGTAAGAAATTGTAAATTCTGTAAACCTTTTTTGAAACTAGATTAACTCATATTTTTGTAAATGGCTGCCCACGCGTCGAATCATATCCTGCACATTGCTTCATCCTACTTCGTCTAAAACGACCTACATTGGTCTTGTTGAAAATTTTTCCTAACGTGTCTCGGACTCTGAAAGCACTGCTGGTGCTGGTGTACTGCGTTTCTGAAGGTTTTTGGACACAGTGAAGCGGTTAACTAAGTGGTTTGCGAGGTGATCAATTATCCCTTCACTGATAATCTGACCCTGCATTCTTCCTAACCAAAACGATGCGGTTTCATCCATCAATTGGAGTTAACTGGTGAACATTATCTTCGGGAAGCATCTCTGGTGAATCCACAAGTTAAGGAGTACTGTCTATGCCTTGGCATATTCGTGAACGGTGTTCACGCTTAAGGGAGGGAGACTGATACGTGCAAGGGCACGTCTCTACCATTTCAAACATGTATTTAATCTGGGACGCTCTTCTTGAAGTTTGAAACGACCGCCTGGTGACTTGCTTCCCATTCTGAACACGAGATGGTAGCGCCTGTCGGTCTTGGAGAGATTGCAAGTAGTTCCTGTGTCTCCCCAATAGGTGGTGTGGGCTTCGCCTTATTAAATTCGTTATACGCATGACATGATTAAAAGACAATCACATTCTTCGTCTTCAAACAAATGCTAGTGCATTCATGATACCGCCAAAATTATGAACTTATTAATGACATTGTTGTTTTGATGTGTCTTTCTCTGATTGGACAATATTTATTTACATGAAGACAGTTCGATAAATGACGAGCGATTCTCCGCCATTTTTGTGGAGTCCATTAGAGGTCGTGAAGTAAACATCAAGCTAGTTGGTCGTAAAAGGTGTCTCCGCTGATGGGGGGGCGGTTGCCTCCCCCATCCTCTACCAAATATGCATATATTCAAGAAAAGGAAACGCCTGTGCTCCTAAGGATTTAGTTTCGTCTCTTCGCCGTGAAGATGAACTGTGGTATATTTAGTTTGACTGGCTAAAAGAAGAGAAGCTTCATGGGTGATCGAAAACGGCGCGTGTGCTCTCGTGGCCATTTTGAGGCAGTTCATATATTTTTTTTACACTATTTAAAATGTGTTAATTATTTTATTGTTACTGTGTCTCCACGGAGAAGGATGTAAGGTACGTTTTTTTTTAATTTAATTTATCTAATTATCTTATTTTGGGAGCTCCAAGTTTGGCCGTGTACGAATGTTGATCTTCTGTTGTGTTCTCGCTTGTAGGCCAAAAATTTCTTTTTCGTTTTAATAACGTTTCCTTATATATATTAAGTTTCTTATTTATTTTTTGTTTACCTTCTGGAGACACATTTATTAAATTATTTCACGTTTAAATTATTATTTATATTCCTTTGTCAATCTTGGGATTGACATTGTAATTTATTCATGATCCGGTGCATTTCTCGATTGTAATAGCATTTAGACCTAATTATTTTCCGCCGTCATTTTCTTTACGCTAATGTTTAAATTTAGTTTTATTAATTGTTTGCCGTAATTTTGACCTGGCATGGTTTTGGTGTGGCCATACCTTTTGTTTACCGTGATGCATTGTGGTCTCGTTGTCAGTCCATTTGGCGCGGGTCTCAAGAGCATACGTGTTTTCTGTTTGCTCAATATTTTTTTTAAAAAAATTGTAATCTTGTTGATGTTAGTTTTGTGTTTTCGGATGTAAAATGTCCTTGTGTGTTTCGCCGGCGAGCATATCATTTTTTTAAATTTTCTATCCCATTTAATTTTTTTTTGAAAGTGTAATTTAATTTTCAATTCCTTTTGTTTTGGCGTGGCCTCAACATCTGCATGTCGGATCGTGATTGCATTACCTTGCAAATCTTCAAGCCCGTTCTAAATATGTTATGCATGTAATATTTATTTTAACCTTTGGGCTGTTATTTTTTTTTTAAATTTTAATTAAGTCTTTTTTTTTCTTCTTGGCTTTGCAAGCAAGCATGTTAGGCGCTATCTGGCCTTCTTGTAAAATATTGGTGATTGATGCATGTTCTTTCTCTGGTGAAGTTCTTATTTAAATTTTCAATATTAAACCTTTTATTCTTAATTATATTTTTTAAAATCTTTGGTTGTGGCATTATTTCACCGACGGCAGTTCCGTTGGTTTTTGGGGGATGTTTGTACGATAGCCTGTGTGTGTTGTCCCCTTATCCATCTTCCTTCCACTCCTTTGGAGCTCTTCTGTTGGGACATGTCATCTGGAGGTGATGTTGCTGCGGAAGTGACCCGGACCCCTGAATACAGGTAAGTTGGCCCATCCACGTTTCCCGTACTCGTCCCATTCTGGTAAGCAAAGCGTTGGTTATCGAGAAGCCGACGTGCTGCTGGCCAGTGCCGTCCAATGCTAGGGGGTAGCATTTTGGTAGCAGAGCGTTGGTTATCGAATTACAGACGTGCTGCTGGCCAAGCGATGGTGTCTCACCTCCTAGCAGATATATTGCGAATACAGATAAATACAAATGGGGAATATACGTTAAGTTATTTACTGACGTAAGTTATTTATTTAGTACTAGTTGCAATGCCAATCAAAGAAAGTGTTGACGTTGTGACTTTGTTAGTTGAAGTGCTTTTGGATTTCCAATATTTTGTTCTTTTTACGTTAACCACCTCTAAACTATTATAAAATTCATTTAATATCCCAGAAACATTCAAAGGATTCTTCTCAACAACTCACCGAAGTTTCATCGCAATGAAATGAATGGTATATGAACGCATACGGGACTGTTGGAACTATTCGAGCGCCGTCACCCATTATTTGAATATACTCGTACGCTACCTAGTGTAAAATAGATTTACCGAGTCGACCTTTCCTAGCGTGTACACAGCAACTCATCAAAGTTTCATCGCAATCGGATGAATGGCATATGAACGCATTCGGGATTTTGTTTAAACAATTCGTGCCGTCACTCATTTGTTTAATCTTCTCGTGCGCCACCCACTGAAAAACGGATTTACTAATTCATAAACCTTCGCATGATTGTACTCAGTTCTCCAAAGTTTTATCACACTCGGATGAATGGTATATGAACGCATACGGGACTTTGATGAAACGATTCACGCGCTGTCACTTATTAGTTAAATCTACTCGTGCGCTACCAATTGTGAAATGGATTTACTAAACCAGAAACTTTCTCGGGAGTGGAAACAACATTTCAGCAAAATCCATTGCTTTGGCATGAATGGTATATGAACGCATACGGAATTTCGTTTAAACGATACGCGTGCCGTTACCCAATTATGGAATCTACTCGTGCGCTACCTATTGTAAAATGGATTTACTAAATCAGAAACCTTTCCTCGGGTGTAAACAACAATTCACAGAAGTTTCATCGCAATCGGATGAATGGCATAGGCACGCATACGGGATCTTAATGAAACGATTCACGTGCCATCGCTCATTTTTTGAGTCCACACGTGCGCTACCTATTGTAAAGTGGATTTACTAAGTCAGAAACCTTCCCGGAAGTGTATACAACATCACACCCAAGTTTCATCGCTATCGGACAAATGGTATATGAACGCATACGAGACTTTATTGAAACGCTTCGCGCGTCTTCGCTCATTTGTTGAATCTACTCGTGCGCTACCTATTTTTAAGTGGATTTACAAAGACAGAAACATTCCCTGAAGAGTACACAACATCTCATCCAAGTTTCATCGTTATCAGACGAATAGCATATGAACACATACGGGACCTTGTTGAAACGATGCGCGCTTCGGCGCTCATTTGTTGAATCTACTCGTGTGCTACCTATTATAACATGGATTTACTAAGCCAGAACATTGCCTGTAGTGTACACAATCTCTCACCCAAGTTTCTTCGCTATCGGACGAATTGTATGTTGAACTTTGTTGAAACGCTTCGCCCGTCGTCGCTCATTTGTTGAATCTATTCGTGCGCTACCTATTGTAAAAAGGATTTACTAAGTCAGAAACCTTTCCTGGTGTGTGCACAACAATTCAACTAAAGTTTCATAGAAATCGGGCGAATGGTATGTGATCGCAAACGGGAATTTGTTTAAGCGATTCGCGCGTCGTTGCTCATTTGTTGAATCTGCTCGTGCGCTACCTATTATAAGATAGATTTACTAAGCCAGAAACCTTGCCTGTAGTGTACACAACCTCTCACCCAAGTTTCATCGCTATTGGACAAATGGTATGTGACCGCATACAGGACTTTGTTGAAACGCTTCGCCCTTCGTCGCGCATTTGTTGAATCTACTCATGTGTTACCTATTAAGTGGATATACTAAGCCAGAAACCTTTCCTAAAGTGTACAGAAGATCTCACCCAAGTTTCATCGTAATGGGACGAATGTTTAAGAACGCATGTGGGACTTTCTTGAGACAATCGAACGCCATTTTGTTGAAGCTACCCGCGTGCCATCCATACGCCTATAACTTTTCCGGGACTGAGCACAACAACTCACCAAAATTTGATCGCAATCGGATGAATGGTTTATGAGCGCATAACAGACGAACAGACAGACATTCCCTTTTGTATATAAGAATATAAGATAAGATATATATAATTCAAACAAATGCAGCATTTAGGTCTAACTGCACGTAGGTGTTACGTTCATTGCAATTCCTCTATACGTTGCAAACCACTCCACGTACATTTTCAACTATTGGGGTAATTCTAAAGTACAGTCGTAGGAAAAATAAGCAATCCCATTCTTCATATGCCACTACAGACTGTACCTAATATTTTGTTTGATTTTCACAATGCCAATAACACTTTTCCATCAATGGTGTTACATACGCGACTATATACGTTCTTTAACATATCGGTAGTGTGTTGACTTTTAACTTACATTATTAAACTAATACTGCCGATTACTGTTAGTATAATACAATATGTTTTGGCCTAATTGTTTTAGCCACAATCTAGCGAGGTATATACGGTTCTCGACCACTCAATAAAAGCTTCACAATACATTTTCTACCAGTTCAGTTAACTACCAACATGTGTCACCACGTTCCTGAATGCAGTCAACACGCGAATCGAGATTGTCTGCCCTTTGAGCTACCGTCTCAACTCCACAACATTTTACTACTTCCTACCGCTATGTGTTAACGTGTGTTTCTTCAAGCCGTCTTTGCGGGCAAATTTGGCTTCGCATATGCTACATGAATACGGCTTCTCACCACTGTGAGTTAGAAGTGTCTCTTCCAAGAACCCTTCTGACAAAATAAAGCCTCGCATGTGCTACACGAGTACGGCTTCTCACCACTATGGATTAACATGTGATGCTTCAAAGTCTCTTTCCGAGCCAATTTGACATAGCATATCTTACAAGAGAATGGCTCACCACTATGAGTTTTCAGGTGTGTGTACAGTTGACCTTCCAGATAAAACTTGGCTACGCACGTGCTACAAGAGTATGGCTTTGCACCACTATGGCTTAGCACGTGGTACTTAAAAGTCTCTATTAAATTGAACTCTGCTTGCATGTGCTACATGAGTAGGGATTCTCACCACTGTGAGTTGTAATATGTCTCTTCAATTGACCTTCAAGATAAAATTTGGCTTCACATGTGGTACATGCCTGGGAATTCACACCGCTATGGGTTACGATGTGAGTCTTCATATTATCTTTCTTACAAAATTTAGCTTGGCAAGTGTTACATGTGTACGGCCTCTTACCACTGTGTGTAACCATGTGTGTTGTTAATTGACCTTTTTGATAATACTTGCCATCGCATAATCAACAAGAGAATGGCTTTGAGTTCCACTTATCGCTTTTATGGATTAGCATGTGCCGTTTTAAGTCGTCCCTACGAACAAATGTGCCTACGCACGAGCTACATGGGAATGGCTTCTTACCACTATGGTTATACATGTGTATCTTCATTGTGTCTTTCCGATTAAATTTGGCTTCGCATGGCTTCACCACTATGGGATAACATATGTCTCTTCAAAGAGCTAGACCAAAGAAACTTGTATTCACACATGGTACATAAGTAAGTTTTCTCGCCTCTATGGATTGGCAGGTTCACCTTGAAATTTTGTTGAATTGTCAATTTTCTTCCAGACACACTGCTAGTAATATGTCCTCCAGTATTAGATAATGCGTGTGTCTGCCTTACAGCAGGAAGCGAAGTATCAGGACATATCAGCCTGAAATAATTGGTATTAATAATTAGCAGTACGCTCTTAATTAAGTTATATTATCTGATAATGCTGAATAAAACGTTAGTAATCCAGAGATTTAATATACGAAATCATAACTGGAACAACTTTCATTAATATCACTACCAGAAAATCTGTCCTTACCGAGTACTGAACTCGTTTCTAATGTTTAATGATGTTTTTCATTCAGTCTGAATATTTTAAAATTACTTATATATTATGCAAAGAAAATGGTGTGTCATGTTGAAGTATTTGGAGTCATAGCTTCTCTTGATAAATATGTAATGCTTATCAATTTCAAAATAACTGATTATACATGGAAAAGGTAATTCCACACACACATGTTGTTTGGCAAATATTATCATGGTCTTTGATTTCCTTTTGATGCAACGTGTAGAAATTTTCGGATATTAAATACCACGATTAGTACCATTGCAGTAACAGCCATTAAATGATCCAGATGTATTTCGTGAACTCACTTACATTCGAAAATTATGTGTATTTTAGGGCTGAATAGCTATTTCAATTATTTATTTTTAGTTGTGGTTTGCCCCCTCTTTAGGTGTTTTAATCCAGTGTTTATGCGTGAGATAGATTTCAAAGTTAATTCCTTGTATTTTATTAACCTTCTAATATACCTATATTTCACACTATTATGATTGCTAGGCTTGGTATATTAGCAGCCTTGTAAGTTGAGGAATCATGACCAATAAATAATATTGTTATTAATGAATGGTTACGGAAATTGTGAACTGATTCATACTGCCAGTGCCAATGCTCAACGTATTTTTACCCCACATTGTGTTGCATTAACAACATGGCTGTAAGAGGATATAACGACTATTTTATAGAATACAGGTAACTGAAATCCAGCTGACTTAGAAAGTACGTGCTCGTACAGGTGACAGAATAAAATATAGTATATTTGATACAGTATAACCATTGTGGCTATGGACTAAGATGGGAATTTATGGAAATGCAAATCCTGTGACTTCGAAACCATATGGGCTATTATGCATCGTGGATAAATGGTTACCTCTCTTTGCGGCCACATTGTGTGCAGGTGAGTGATAAGCTTTAAGGCCGAGATAATATCAGATACTATATATAACTGTAGCTAGTTATAAGGTATAAGGTACTTTTTAAGATTTACCACACCACATAGCGCATTTTTATCCAACTTTTGGCTCACAACTATGTGACTCTCGTCTAACATCGATTTGCACCTGAGATATTAAACAATTTTCCACACAACAACTTAATATCTCGACCTTTACTTAGACGTCAACAGATTCACAGTTTGTAGACTTATTCTAGATTAATAATCGATATATTACATTCAATGTTCAAAAATATCTGACCTAAGTATCTCAGAGGTTAGTCAAAACTGGAAGAATATTCTGTACGTGATGAAATACAGTATGAAATTTCACTTCATGCAAAACTCAATGCACAAGCTTAAGTGAATGAGTATATGGTCGTGAAAAATTGAAGTGAGCTTTAGCAAACGGAGTATGAGTGACAGAATTACATTGTTGCTTTTGTTTGAATCATCAGTCTTAAGACTGGTTCAATGCAGCCCTTTTCGTCACTCATTCTTGAGGTAATCATCCCATCTCCACTGAACTACCTCACCCTACATCCGAAGCAATCGGTTCAAAGTATTCTAATCTTGGTTATCCCCTAGTGTTCTTGTCCTCGACCGTCCTTCCATAGCAACTGTAAGTTTGCAATTCTAGTTGCCTTAGTACGTGCCATACCAAGCTATGTCTTCCATTTATTACCACTCGACAGATTGAACTACCCTCCCCCACTCGTTCTAATACCCCTCATTATGTACTATATATAATCATTCAAGCTTCATTATTTTCCTACAACACCACGATCAAATATGTGTATTTTCCAATTTTCTGCAGCACAGTCTTAAGTTTCACAACCATAGCGCGACGCTCAAGACAATGAATTCAAAAAATACATTTTATTACCTAGATCTATATTTGATGTAAACAGATGTCAACCCTATCATTATATCTTATTTGCTTTGAACATTTTGTTCCCAAGTTGAGGTCACCAACGTCCTTTAGCGTTTTAACAGCCAATAGATGTTAATATTTTTTATATCTTCCTGCTCAAATACAATGATGTTATTATGAATTATTTCCTCAACACCTAGTACACAGTTTCGAAACGTGTTCAAATGACGCAAAGATGTCAATGTCGTTAGCAAATCACCGAGTCGAAATTACTTTGTCTTCGTTCTTTAATTATACTTTCAATTTCTTTGACGTTTCCTTCATTACTTAACATATGTATATATTGGGAGGTACCAATAATAAAATACAGTCCTACCTTATACTATTCTCAAAACCAGTCTCTCCCTCATGTCTATCAAATCTAATAAATAACAGCTGGTTGTAGCCACTCTCTGATCCATGAATTTCATTCTAATACTTTTCGAACTGTGAAACAAAAACTATAATCAACATTATCACCAGCTTTATTTATACAAAAAATGCCACGAACGTTTTCTTCTCGATCTTTATTCTATCTTCTAAGATCAGTCTAATACTTAATACAGCTACCATTGTTCCTAAGATTTTGGTTAACCCAACTTGTCTCTACCAAACTCCACTGCCATCCCACCCATTGTTTATCATTCTAAAAAATAATTGAATCGTGGGTCATCACACTCATAATAAGAGAACCTTCCCATCTGCCAGTTCCTGCTTTCTTGAGTATAAAGATAATGACATGCTGTTTGATAACTAGCTTTAATAGCCCTTCACTGGCTACCGGTGAATGATCCAAAGCATTAATAAGCGAAATAAACTGACCATATCTTCATTCCTAATGCATCGTAGCGGCTCATTCGGTACATAAACCATGTATGCTGGGTTATATCTACGTAGGCCTTTTAGTGCCAATTCTGATTCTGAGGATAAGCCTCCTCATTTATGCTAAGCAATTTCCTCACTTCTTTTACTTCTTTATCCTTGATATCCTTAGCTCGATACAAACGCTGGATGTGTTTTTCCATCAAATCACCTTCTATTTTATATCTATTACAGGTTTGCACCTCAGTCACTAATATTAGGGCACTTACGCTATCTTGACCCGAAAGAATTCTTAATCCTTCGATAAACTGGATAAAAGATTACTACATAAAACAATTTTATACATTTGGATATTTCTGTAGTTTTATTTTAGGTGCTTGTACATCGTTATCACTTAACCCTTTTTATTTGGAAGTGCCCTTTGTTATTATTGTGATAATCTGCGTATTGTGATGTCTGTATTAAATTGTATATTTTGAATCAAGTCTAGGATTGGGAAGGAGGCAGCCATGGCATTAAGTTAGAAACCATCCCCAGTCTTTTCCTGGAGTAAATGTAGAAACCCCTCAAAAAAGAGTTCTAGGATGGCTGGTGAGGAAATCGAGCCCACCTCTCCTCAATTTCGCCTCATGAGGTTGAATGTACCCTGACCTAGTCCTCAGGCCAGAATTAAAATCCTTGGCAGGGCCAACAAACAAATCTGCACCTCCGGGTCGACAGCCAACTATGCTATCCACCACAGTATGAGGTGAGTATAGCTCATTTTTCTTTGAGCCATTTGGTTTAACTTTCTTGCACTTCATCATTACCTCATTTTTCAGACCTGTTTTTTCTGTCTATTTCATGTCATGCGCTCTTGAACGTCCAGCTTTCATTCGTATTGTAATATATCCTGAGTGTGATCCAAAGTCTTAACCTTCTACTTATTCTGTATTTTGTTTTCTCTCTGATAATAATTTCTTCTAAAGACATGGATTGTGCGAGTTAACAATCTCCGATTTCAATCAGGAATATCATAACGCATCAATAATTTTCATCAAAACCAACGGTTTTTGTCAAGCCCAATATTTTAACCCAGACCAATTGTTTTTGCTTAGACCATTAATGGTTAAGTACAAACCAATACAATGCTTCATTTTGTCCAATCGAATGGGTTTCGACAATGGTTTTAGCCTGCGGGCCACGTTAGCTATATATACATCCCTTTTTTTCTTCTCATGCACCAATAATCTGTAGATTATTTTCTATCCCACAGATTGGCAACAATGTGTGTTGCGTTGAGTGCACCTTGAAGACAGTTGAACAAGATTCGAGCGTGGTTGGAACATGGCTGCCGTTGTTTAAGGTGCAATAAATAAAAATAATTTTATTTATTTAGGAATTTTAACACACATTTCAGGTGCAGTAGTGATCATGGTTACTAATTTGAATAGGTAATGTCCCCCAAAAGATGAAACAGAGTATGTAAAAGCCACGATGACGTCTGATGCAAGTGTAAAAGCCACGTTCTCGTCTCATTCAGAATTAACGAATATTCCGTCTGCTACTATTTTGTTCCATCTATCTGGCATTCTATTTTCTTGCATTTCAACCCAATCGAAACCTTCGTCATTGAATTTCTGATCTTAATACCATACTCCCTGCATTTCTGTTCAAGTTCAAACATATTGGCTTGCAGTCCGTCATTACAACCAGGCCATCCGAATACGCCTGACTACTTACCTTGAAATTCACCGAGCCAGTCTATGCCATTCAACAAATGGACCATGTATAAAAAACAGTAGCGGTAACAACCTTGAAACAAGAACTCATCCGACCATCAACTCTCGCTGCAGCCTGATTATCAACATAAATACTTTGGCAGCCCACCTCCGATACCATATTCCCCCAGGATGCTGAGCGTCTTCTCCCTGGGTGCTCTATCGTACGCGTTCTCTAGATACACAAACACAACTGTATATTCCTCTCGTAGCATTTTTCACCCTCTATAATTGTTGCAATCTCTCCTCTTACCTTGCTTATAAATTGGTGCGAATACTACTTTTGTCCAGTCAGAGGATACATTTCTTAAACCACATGCCAATTTGATTGTCCTATGCAAGCATTTCAGCCTTGCTTTCCCATTATACTTTACCAATTCAGGCTGAAATTAAACTACCCCTGCCACTTTGCAACATTTTAGTTAATTCGCCACCGCCTATAGTTCTTCAACCGTGATCCAGTTCCCGTAATCATTCTTTTCCACCATAATCTGCCTCATTGCCAGTCTCCTTTAACATAAACAGGGTCTTTATTTTTGCTTTGCCATAGGCCGGCTGTTATAGGATGGCGCGTGTGGTGCCCGGCCGTATTCCCACGCTCTTGCCGAAGTTGACGTGTGAGCTCCGAGCTAATCGGGAGTTTACTAAAGCTACTGTGTAATGTATATCGTATGGCATAAAGGTTTATTGTGATTTTCTATAGTGCTGTAATGCCTTATGTTAAATATTCGTTACGAGAACGTGCATATCGGCACGATACGCACATAAAGTGCAGGAAATCGTGCGCTACGACACGGTGAAAGTTTTGAATGAAATTTCCCAGGAGACACCTTCCTATAAACTGGACAATAAAAAGAAACTGCCTAAGAGATTCAAACGAACTGTGCATTTTCAGTAAGCTATAGAAAGAGACGTGAAGGTCATTACTTCCTTACTGAAGCTAAATTAACCGGAATAACCAGAAGCTTCATAATGAGATGTCAATTGGAGAAAATTTTCAGCATACACTGTAAACATGGCGAGTAAAAATGCATGATACAGAATTTAAGCACCGTTTTTTTGCCGTACATATGCGCGCGGTAACCGGAAACTGAGCCGTCACTGGCGAGTGAGCGAGAATGTCCTCTCCAAGCAAAATAAAGACCATGTAGCATGTTTTCAAAGTATTCCTGCCATCTTTCCAGTGCTTCCCTGGTATCTACAATGAGTTTTCGTAAATTATTCAAAATACTGCTGATTTCTCTCTTTGGTCCATTCCTATGATTCTTTACAAAACCTCAGAAAGGTTACCCTGCCGCTTGACCTAACTTTTCCAATTTATATCCAAATTCCTCCCAGGATTTCCTGGTTGGTTGGTTCCTTAGTTTAGGGGCTGCGACAACGCGGTCATGTAGCCACGTGTACTTCGGGTGTGTGTGTAGAATCTGTCTGATAACCCATGATAATTGTATTGACTGTATTATTGTGGGTATCTCTTTTAATTCAAGATGACTGCAGACATTCAATTTTTCCAAGTAGTTCCTAATTTAGCCGCCAAACGCAACCGACAACGGTCAACTAGTTCAGAACATAGTTACCAGATGCCACCGCAGTTGGCTCTTGACGACGAACGTAGAAATCTAAGAACGTTAGTCAAATGTTTAACCTATATCTAATTTAGCTTCACACAGGTGTCATGAGTGGAAGGTTCTTTAACATGCCATAAATCTGATATAGGACCGCAGGCTTTACTGCCCCTCCGAAGTAAAGCATACTGAGGGATTTTTAAAGTTCTTAAAAAATCCAACGACTTCGGCCGGGTTTGAACCCGCGATATTGGGCATAGGAGCTCAGCATGCTACCAACTATGCCACCGTAGCCGCTAAATTCCTCCCATGATTTCCTGTATTTCTGCCAAAGTTACTTATCCTGGAAACTTTTGACCCTAATCCATCGGCATACAGCACTCACATTCTGCACTCTAAGGCTAACTAGCCTATGCATTCTTCACATCATATCACTTGGTGGTCTTTTTCATCAAAGAAGCGCCTGAATACCCTACAAATATTTATCAATTTCCTACATTCAAAGTCAGTAATGATATAGTCTATTATGGACTCGGTTTCTCCACCGTCCCATGTCTATCTGCGAATCTCCTTATGTTCGAGAATGAATCTCCTACAGGAAACCCCATGTTAGCCCAGAAGTCCAATATACATTATGCTACCCTATCATTCTCCTACCCCACTGTATTATTTCCTATCCTAGCATTGAAATTCCCCATCAGTACTACACTATCATTGAGATTTAATGTCTTTCAGTCAGTCAACATGATTGTACTCAGTTGTAATTGGCCTCCATTATTTATTAATCTCACTGGGGAGTGAGTGAGCAGAGAGCTGAAGCGGACGTACAGGACTCAAGAGTCGTATAACAATTAAGTGATAACAATCATTGGTGTGCGGGAAGCCGATATATTTAGGTTTGGAATAGGCAGGCTGCGCGATGACATTACATTATAAGTGCAAACATCATCTTCACATTAACATTCATATGGATATCATTAACCGAGTACCACACTTTTCTTATATACATTCAACAGTGACAACTCTGAATGAGAATGGATAGTTCTTGGGCTGCTAAATAAACTGTGAATAACAATATCAACTTTGGCCATGCAATAACAAAATAAATATGTTCAATGACAGATATAAAAAGAGGATAACAGATTTTACCAACAAACCTTATTCACATACATAAAACTTGAGCATGCTTTTCCTTACTATGTTGTCCACTTACTCATTTAGATGATGTCTACCTGCATCACTCTCTTCATCTTGGGTTTCTTCTTTTACATCCTAGTGACAAGAATGAATCATTAATTCATTTGCTATCGTCTTATGTTTCTACTCAATAAATAACAAATAATGTAACTTAACAGAACAGCTCACTGAAAGTAAGGATATATCATGTGTTAAACTGACTGAGGATACATTCGTATTCTCCATTATATTTTACTGGTTTATACAAGTCATCCCTTCTTCTGAAACTTATGAAATGATGGCTTTATAGTTTAATTAAACCTAACTGTGATACAAAATGTGGAGAACGGTGTTTTAAAGCAAGTAATACTCTTAAGGATCGATGAAAGAACATTTAATTCGACATTTTGCAGCGGTTAGTCTGTAAGGGTTTTCTACGCAACTGCTTCATTTCAATCACATATCATTAAGAAGCGACTTTGCCCTTCAATGAACGTATAAATTATTCATACAGTATATGCCAATATTCTACAACATGGTGACCACAGAATTTTCAAAGTCAATTTTTCTGACTTTTCCTGACCATTCTTCAACAAAATTCCTGACTCACGAAGTCATCGCGTAACATCGGAAAAAAGGTTTATTGAGCAAATATATATATATCTTTTCATTTGCAGGATTTGCCCAACGCTCGCCTCATTATTCATTAAAATAGAAAATAAAGTAATTTATAATGCAATAATACATAAATCAAAGTACTTAATGAGGGGCAGATGACTTCGTATTTCCGTCCCTTAAAACAACAATAACTAACATAAAACTAAAGTACTTAATAACCTAAACTATAGTGATGGGGTCGCCACATCCATACAAAAAGCGTACAAGAAATAGGTAAAAGAGGTTTTTACTATGATGTACTGTAAAAATGGAAACTTATCATAATGTCCAGTGAGTCATTGCTTTTTATCTTCAGAGATTAGTTAAATAGTAACATCAAAACATGGCTATAAATCACAAAATACTGTATGGTTAATATAAAATTCCTGACTTTCTAATACTTTTCATAATTTTTTCCTGACTCAAGCCATTCTTTCACACTTTTTCCTGACTTTTCCAGACCAAAAACAAAATTCCTGCCTGTGGACACCATGTACAATATTCTTCATAAAACACTGCACATTTTTTAAGAAGACTATTAAGATGCAGTTCATGGGAACAGCTGGACATACACTATGGGATAGGAAAATATCTGAGGTTACCCTTAAAGAATAAAAGTAAAACCAATTATCAACGTAGTACAGATCAGCTTGGAAGGACCATGTACTACGTATGAAGACCGGCCGGATCACCAGACGAATCCTCAAAAACAAACCTAGAGGCAGAAGAGACGTAGGTCAACCTACGAAGAGATAGAACGAGACCTTAACAAGCCACCTGGCGTAACAATTGATAGGAGAAAAAGAAGAAGAAAGACTATTAAATTCTCAAAAAAATAGAATAAGCCAGTTATGTGCCTCTGAAGAGTTGTCAACGAAGGTGAAATATAATTTTCAAGGCAACCTGAATGAATGTGTTCTCTTCTTGAGGCTGGTCTGGGTGGTGTTCGAACCTGCTGGTTGGAATTTATTGTTTCTGCCGGCAATCATGTCCAGGCACCTGGAACTGCCATACATGATATACCACCGACTCATTCATGCACGTCGTTAAAATTATTGTTCTGATAACAATGAAGGGCACAATTTTATGGTAGCGGGAGTCCTAATTACAAAACGGGAAAAAAATCAAAAGACATGAGTCAGGAGTCCATTCTTTCAGCAGCATTGCCTGTAGAGGTTACAATACAAAACACTGCTTGGAGCGTTGACTATTATTCTAATAGATAGATAGATTTTTATTAATTCCATTTGATCAAATACATGCATTCAATACATTTTTGATATAGAACACGTCAGAATTTACATCTATAAAATAAAAGAACTAACAGGTATATATTACTAATATTATAACTATTTAACTTATTATAATAGCAAATCTTAATAGATACAATCTTATTGCACAACTATTTACACCTCACTCTATTATCATAACATGAAAACTTAATTCTATAAACACAACAACATACAGCTAGGTATTACAATTAAATTAAAAAAGTAAAATATAATTATAGATTTCATCGCTCCTATACGCTAAGATATTCAACTACTGAGTAAAAACAATGGCACTGCAAATAAGCTTTCAACATTCTATCAAAGGTTTTTATTTTTGGGGCCAGTTTTATATACTGGGGTAGTTTATTGTATAATTTAACTCCAGTGTGAAAAGTTCCTTTTTGATATATGCTTGTGTGTGTGTGTGAAATATGAATGTTTTGATTTTGTCTCGTGTTATGCCTATGAACATCATTGTTTGTTTTAAGAAAAACATCTTTATTCATTAAATTCTTTTTAAAAAACATAATACTTTCAAAGATATATATGCAGGGCAGTGGGAGAATGTTTAAATCTTTAAACAGAGGTCTACATGATTCTCTAGAGTTTACATTTGCCATAATTCTAATCGCCCTCTTTTGTATCCTAAACGTGCTTAGTACATCTGGCGACATACCCCAAAATATGATCCCATATCTTAAGTATGAATGGAAATAAGCAAAATAAGTATTTCTTAATGTGTGCACGCTACGTAACGCAAAGCACATCGAGTTCAGTTTAGTATTCAGATATTGTATATGTTTATTCCATTTCAAGTCTTGTTGTATCCATAGTCCTAAAAACTTTGTTTCTGATTTATTTTCTATTTGATGACCATTTAATGTTATATTGGGTTTCGCAGGGTTCCTATTCTGTATAGTGTGGAAATTTAAACAAACTGTTTTTTATAGTTTATTATGAGGCGATTATCTTGTGACCATTTGGTTAACTCTCCTGTAACGGAGTCAGCAGACTGCTGTATGACCTGTTTAGTTTCACCTTTTATTACGAGTGTTGTATCGTCCGCAAACAAAATTTCCTTATGTGAATGAACGTTCTGTGTTATAACATTGATATATAGAAGAAAGAGTAGTGGGCCCAAAACCGATCCCTGGGGTACTCCAAATTCAATAATTCCCTCATTGGACAATGTTTCATTAAGTAATTTGGTTCCATCATCCTTGTGTCTCAAGCATACTATTTGTTTACGCCTTGTTAAGTAAGACTCTATCCATTTATTAGCTAGACCTCTAATACCATATTGATTTAGTTTGGTAAGGAGGATTTTATGGTCAACATCAAATGCTTTCGATAAATCCAAGAATAGGCCAGTTACATGTTCCTTATTGTCAATTAATTTCAGTATAAATTACTACATTCGTAAATTGCTGTCTGTATAGATTTTTCCGTTCTGAATCCATGTTGTGAGTTTGATAATATTTTATTTTTTTCTATGAAACTTATCAGTCTCTTATACATAATTTTTTCCACAATTTTTGCAATACCAGTTGGTAAGGTAATAGGACGATAGTTATCTAATTCATCTTTTGAACCGTTTTTGTGCACTGGAATTACTTTTGATAACTTCAAAATATCCAGGTAAGTTCCTGAGTGAATTGAACTGTTTATTAAGTGCGTAAGTGGATTTATTATATTTTCTGCACATTTCTTTAAAATTGCATCAGGGATGCCATCAATGCCAGCACAGAATTTACTTTTAGCTCTTTTATAACTATTCTTACCTCTTCACTTGTGACATGATTTATAAATAAAGAATCACTACATATATTTATTTTATTATTAGAATTTAGAGTATTTACCTGTGATTTATTTAATAATTTTTGTGGAATTTCCAGAAAATAGTCATTAAAAGTGTTTGCTATCTCCTCTGGATTATTAATCACTTTATTATTTCTGGTCAGTGTAATGTTCCTTTGTATTTTAGCAGATTTTCCAGTTTCTTTCTTTATCACGGACCACAGAGCCCTGTTTCTATTAGATGATTGGGAAATAACTTTATCATTATGCATTTTCTTTGCTAGTCTTATCACCTTATTTAATATGCTAGTGTATTTTTGTAGTATAAATTGAATTCAGGTGTTGTGTGGTATTGTTTATATAATTTGTGTAGAAATTTCTTTGTTTGACATGAATTTATAATCCCTGTTGTTATCCAATTGCTAGTTTCGTTATTTTGAACAGTTCTTCGTTTAAAGGGGAATGCTATTTCAAAATAGTGTTTTAGGATACTGTTAAATGCATTAAATTTATCATTTACATTTTCTAGTTCATAAATTTCTGACCATGTTTCATTATTTAATAAGTCATTGAAATATGTAACATTTGATTCAGTGAATGACCTGCACTTTGATTTTACTCCATTATCATTATTATTGATTGTTTCGTATACTTCAAAACTCAGTATTTGTCCATGGTGGTCACTAAAACCCGAACAATAGACTTCTATTGAATGGTGATATTTATCTGTATTTATAAAAATTTAATCAGGAGTGGTTTTACTAAATTTTGTTATTCTTGTTGGGGTATTTACTGTAGGTTTCAGTCCATAGGAAATTAGTAACTGTGTTAATACTCGTAATTCACAATTTCTATCAAATTTTAAGAAATCCACATTTACATCCCCACAAATTATAATATCGAAATTTACTTTGCTCATGTTATTGAGTAACAATTCTAATTTATCTATAAATAAAGGAAACTTTCCTGACGGAGAACGGTACACGCATACAATTATTAACTTAAACTGCTGTATTTTTACGGCAGAGAATTCAAAATCCTGTTCCATAATTAGATATTCATAAGCTGTTATCTGTTCATGATCTAAATTATTTCTTAAGAAGATGCAAGTACCAACATGGCTAATAATAGATCTAGAGTATTTACTAACTTGTATAAATCCTGGGAATTGAATTAATTCGAGTTGTTCCTATTTCAGCGAATGTTCTGAAATACATAGTGCTGAGATGTCTTTAAGTTCAGTTTTAAGCATTAGATATATGTAATCAATTTTATTATAATGAGACTGGACATTCTGGTGGTAAATTTTAAATTTGTTACTTTTGCGAGCTTGTGTTGGTGATTTATTTACATTATTATTATCATAATTATTATTATTATTGTTGCTAGACAAATCCGAAATACCATTGTTGCACTCCATTAAATTTGACTTCAAAAGATCTGAATGCCAAACCTCACGTTTGGCTTCTTCTACCAGTTTCCCTGCTTCCACTCTAATGATATTACTGTTGAACTATTCTTACCATTTGAATTTACAATTTTGCAGATTTCATCAATAAGATACTCTTTTCCTAATCTATTTAAGTGTAGGCCATGCCGAGTGTGGAACTTCCTGTCTAATTTACTTACATCTACAATTTGGACATTTGGAAAACTCTTACAAATTTTATGAATTTTTCCTTTTGTAGCCTCTATTTCTACATTTACACATAATTTGGGAATTAAATCGTATCTCTGCGGAATGTTTACAATAATGACATTTGTTTTTTGCATAAATGGCAATGTACCCTTTAAATCTTTGATTACCTTTTTACTCTCATTTCTATAGACGTCGTTTGCTCCAGCGATGATCACTGCGTAGTCCTTTGCAGTAAGGGACGCACACTCTCCTATCATCCCGTTCGTGACCTCTGCAATTTGAGCTCCTGGCTTTACTGTCGAAGTGACCTCCATTTCTCTACTTCTCTCCAATACGCTTGCTGCTACATCTCGCCCGTGGCTATCCGCAAATATCCGCATCTTCCTGGATTTTCTCTTTATCACTTTCTTCTTTTCTCTTGAGGAAAGTCATCATTTTCTTCGACAAGCACTCCAAATGAATTTGAGACGGGAATTTCAGTTACATTTACTCCATTTATAGGCCTAGGCTTATTCAATCTTACCTTACCAGCAATCACTGTCGACCAAGTTTCCTTGCTTTCCTCTCTGTTACCTTTTAATTTATTCATCTCTTCCATTAGCTTAGCAATATCTTCCTTTGCCAGCTTTATAATTTCGTCTTTTGAGGACAGTTCGTTTCTCAGGTTATGACATTCGCATGACGGTAGCGGTAGGCCTACATTACGACAATCGGTTTCACTTTTCTCCTCATTCAAATTTACCTGAGATCTTGTGATGATATTATTTGCATTTTTTACTTTTATTTTGCACGACGAGCATAAATCCGTAACGGTTACACTACCTGAAGAGACACTAACACTGTTTACTGTCGTCATACTAGAGAACTAAGTTAGCCTAGATGTTAACACCAAATTACACTAAATTTATTTTAATTATTACTACCTAATAGAATTAATCTAATTACCTACCAATAAAGAAGAATGTGAAATACGTATATCTTCCAATCGGGTGAAGTCTCGTAAAAGCACCACTGCTCTACTTGGTTCAAACAGTGATTGAAGAAGTCACCGAATCTTTGGATACACGTTCCCACAACTTAGTTTAAGTTTATTAAATTATTAATAAGAATTTCTAAGTACTATTAATATTCCGTATTACACTTGATCTAAGGAAAGTAACTTTATAGATTTTATAGATAACCTCTGTTATAATATTTTACCACTTTTATCAAATATTTACACTAGCTGCTATTTCACTACACTTTCACTGTGACACCATTTTGCCAACACCCCGCTGATTTCAAGGGACACCCATCGAGTCTATTTCAAAAGCTCTTATGAATGTAGTCATACACGGTATCTGATACAAAGCCTCTATTAATAATAGTTTTAACTCACTTGCAGTGATTTAGACAGCCAAGCTTGGAACTTGCACATAAAATCTTAGATTTATACCTAAGAGCTGAGCTCATTTTAAATATTAACAAGAAGTTCCGTGATGAACTAGAGAGCCTACTTTTCTTAAAATTTAAGATTCATGCCAATGATTAATCAATATGGACCTATCTAGGATAATTACGAAATTAAGTTGGTTTTATTGAAATTTCAAATTAGTTCGAAACATATCTGGCATAATGTAGCCTAATAGAGCACTACAGTTGGCAGCCCTGGTGACTGAATCTATTATTAGTTCCATCTCTTAAGGTAGGTACAGAATACAAAATTTGGTTGAAGTCCAATGGATAAAATGGACGATACATGCAGTTCGACATATGATCTATCAGCGCGCGTAAAATCATATTGGTAACAATGGCATGCATGTATTGATCAGAAATAATCTGAAATATTATGATATATTGTTGTGCCAATTTTGGATGAAATGCATTTGTTAGTATAGAAGTTACTTGTATTTTAAAATAGGTCCTATCAGCTGGCATACAATCATGTTGGTAGCACTGACGTATATTAGATACTCCAAATTAATCTAGAATGTCAGGCACTATACGTGTGCAATGTTTACAGCTGTGGGTTTGCACACTTTCTGATATATTTATATTAGGGTCAAAAAATAGAGACAGTATTTATTAACATTTGGCAGCTCTGGTTACTCTAAAGAATTGGCATAGCCATATCTCTTATGGTACACATAGCACATGCGAAATTTGGTTGAAATCAAATTGATAGTATAGAAATTACGTGGATTTTAAAATTGGTCCCATCAGCAGGCTTAGAATCATGTTGGTAGCACCTACGTATATTAGTTACTCCAAATTAATCTAGAATGTCAGGTAATGTACGCGTGCATAGTTCAAAGCTGTCGGCTTGCATACTTTCTGATATATTGGTATTTGGATAAAAAAATAAATTGGGAGAGCATTTATAAATAGTTGGCAGTCCTGGTGGCTCTAAAGAATACACTCAGTCATATCTGTTTATGTACACCTAGTACAAACGAAATTCGGTTGAAAACCAAAAGATAGTGTAGAAGTTATATGTATTTAAAATTTGAACCTATCAGCAAGCTTAGAATCATTTTGGTAAAATTGTCATGTATGGCCTCCTGGAAATTAAACTGAAATATTATTATCTATATATGTACCAATTTTGAAATAGTTCCCATGTATACCTTCCAAGATATCCAACATAGAGCTCAAATTTCAATTTCGGTTTTTCAGCAGTTGGTACCACTGACATGATTTTCAGATATGGCCCTGAGATATTCAGGTATAGGTCTTTACTCATACCAAATTTGGTTTCGATTGCTGCAACCGTTTAAGAGTTGATGGGGGGGGACACACATACAAACAGACAGACAGTCACACATTTGCCCAGATCGACCTCATAAGTCCACTTTTAATTCATTTTTAGCCTATTTTCAATTTTGAAAAAATAGGCTTATGAGATCACCTTTTGTCCGTGTGTGTGTGTGTGTGTGTGATTCGTGTGTGTGTCCCCCCTAATAAAATCTAAACGGCAGGAGCGATTTCAATGAAACTCGGAAAGTTCATAGCACTATTCCCGGCGACCTCGACCGTGCCCTTCAAATTTTGTTACGACTCACCAATCCAACATGGGGGCTGTGCGAAATATTTCACCAGCATTCAATATCTCCGAAACTATTACCGATATTACTCTGACATTTTATATGGTGATAGAGGGTACTACTATAAGTTCACTTATGTGACTTTTGAAAACCTGGTAACTACAAAACCAACATGGAGGCCATGCGAATTTGCGACTTTTAAATAGACGTTTCTCGTGATTTGACCAACCAAACGCAATCAAACTTGGTACAGTATATGTTTATATACATTGTAATGCACCGACAACTAACTTCGTTCAATTGTTTACATAATCACAAGATGGCGGATGTGCGAAATATTTCACCGGCATTCTATATCTCTGAAACTATTAGCGGTATCTCCCTAAAATTTTGTACGGAGATAAAGGGCACTAGTGGAAGTCCATCTATAAGACTTTCAAAAACCGGTTAACTACAAAACGAACATGGCGGCCAAGCGAATTTGAAAATTTTAAATAGACCTTTTCGCGATTTAATGTTCCAAGCGCACTGAAACCTGGTACAGGAAATATTTATACACATTGTAATCCACTGGTATCTAATATAGTTCAATTGTTTACATAACCTCAAGATGGCGGCAGTGCGAAATTTAAAATTAAGTTTTTATTTCTTGTGATGTAGTCATGCGATCGAAGTGAAAGTTTGAATAATGAACCTAGGCAATAATTTTCCTTTAATGGTACATGTCTCTATGGCCTATACATTTAACAATCCAACATGGCGACCATCCGAAATATTTAGACGATACTGAATATCTACGAATCTATTTTAGCAATCAAACTGCATTTTTTTATGTTCATAGGGGCTATGAACTTAAGTTCACCTATAGGACTTTAAATAACCTGGTAATCACAAATCCAACATGACGGTGACGCGAATTATAAATATTTACATGGACGTTTCTCGCAATTTAACCATCCGAGTGCAGTGAAACTTGGTACAGTAAATCCTTATACGAATGTTAATCCACTGGCATGTAATTTATTTCAATTGTTTCCATAACCTCAAGATGGCAGCTGTGAAAAATTTTTAAATCTCCTTGTTTTTTCTTGTGTCTTAATTATGCGATTGAAGTTTGAATATTACACTTTCACAATAATCTGCATGTAACAGTACATAACTCTAGGACCTACATATATAAAATCCAAGATGGCGACCATCCGATATATTTAGTCGGTTCTTAATATCTACGAATCTATTACAGCAATCAAACAGAAATTGTGTATGTTGATAGTGGCAATTAACATATGTAGGATATATGAAAATAGGCTGTATAGTTCTTCACGGAACTACTTGTTGTAAAATGTGAAAAGTAGGCTATAAAATGTAAAGCTGCAGGTCACGTGGCCAGGCTACATCTTCCTTCTTATGACAAGTAAGTTTCAACCCGTCCGCGCATACCCCACGGTCTTCCTATAGATCACCATGGATTCTCATTTTTAATTCCAAGCAAATGCCGGGGGTGAAAACTTCTTAATAGGCCGTGGAAGCTACTTTCCAACTCAACACGTCATTCTGATGAAACAGTAGATAGAGGTAACAGAGTGGGTTTAATCTTAGAACATAAGTAGAAACATCAAACATCCTGGATCACAGAGGGCAAAGAGCAAAAACATCAAAGATATCAACACAATCTGAACATTTTAACGCTTGCTGTGAGCGTCACATCGACACATTGAAATCTAAATGTTATTAAATAAAACCACCAACAGTCGGTATATTATTATAAAATGTTGTAGTTTCGACCACCGTGTGGTCATCATCAGCAATGTTAACAAGTTGTCGGAAGAAGTCTATTAAAGAATAAAATTGCAGTTAATTGAAGCTTTGTTGTAATTATGAGATGATCTTCAAAAAGATTCCAATACAATCAAAATCAGATCCTTTAAGAATTATTTAACGAACAACAAATATAACCAAAAAAGTATAAATTATCTTGTAAATAAAAGTGCTGCGTTGCTCTCAAGATTTAAAAGCAGTTCCGTGAAGAACTACCTAGTATTCAGCCTATTTTCATATATCCTACTTATGTTAATTGCCTCTATCAACATACTAAATTTCAGTTTGATTGCTGTATTACATTCGTAGATATTGAGAACCATCTAAATAATTCGGATGGTCCCCATGTTGGATTTTTACATAATGCAGGTCTTAGAGTTATGTACTATTACTGTGCCCATTAGGATATTGGCACAAGTGAACCCTGGACCATTTATATAAAAATAAGTTAGAGTTTAATAAAGACAGTATGAAACCAATAGGAAGAATTCGTTGTGCAATAAGCTTCAGAAACACTGCAAGACTTGCAGATGGCTAATTGAATTCTAGTGCACACATAAAGTCCCATTATTTCCGACGTTTTAAATGAAAAGGGTCGTTTGAGAGGCCATTAACGAAGCAAGGAAATGTAGAGCTGAAGGGTCGTAATTAACACTCGACATTCCCTGAGTAAGCGATTCAGCAACAAGTTATTACTATTCAAGTGCGGCATTTACGAGGGATCTATTTTCCTAAGGGCATACTTGAGACGAGGCCCCGAAAACCGTGAAGTCAGCAAGAATTCGAATATATAAATGAGGAAATTCCCACTGTAAAAATTGACAAAATAAACTCACCACGTTAACAAGATTTGAAGTCAAGACAGAAGTAGGAACAGTAGGAACAGTAGGAAAGTTGGTAAACCTGAAAAGAAGGTACTTAAGAAAATGCAAGCTAAGACGACGTCATCGGAGTGCAGAGCGGAGTGCTACGAAGAGATACAGAGGTAAACAAGTCGACACCGCAGAGTGTATAACAACTATTTTAAATAATCAAAAATTAACCTATGAACGAATCTCGTTCCGCCAAAAGGCAATCGTAAAGTTATTACAGATTACATCTGGAAATAAAATATAAACCAGATTGGAGCTAGGAATCAGAAGTTGGACTCCCGAGATTGTCAGGTACTAAGTTCTGCCCCAAAACGAATAAATAAGGCTTTAAGCCCAAGCCAGAGCATGAAGTTCATCAGAGACTCCTGAGGGAGGTCGTGCTATTCGACAAGTCATCAGTTGCATCAGTTAGATCCAAGAAGCCTCGGAGGAGGCACGTTACGTCATGAAGTTCATCAGTCAGATCGAAGTCCTCGGTGGAGGCACGTTAAGTCTGTCAGTCAGTTGATTGAACACCTAGGTGAGGTGTTACGCTATACGTTGCAGCAATTGCTCGATTCCAGACCAAAATGTTGGTCTTGATATTCAGTAAAGCTTAAGGAAGCAAGACAGAGTAAGGGACTCTGAGCGAACGCAAATAGACTAACGAACATTTATAACAAAGGACTGCAGAGTAAAGAATATAAGAAAAACGTGAAGGAAACAGTAAATTCGCAGAGCGGAGACAGGTAACGTCAGACAGTAAAGACAGTTCAAACATTAAACTCCCAGAGGGGACGTTAAAGGAACATTGTAAAGTGAAATCGCACAGTACAGAAACGTTATAAGAAGCACGAGTGTAAAGAGAACGAAATAATAGTAGGACATAGGAATAGAAATGTATGGTCTTCGAACTGGAAGCCAAGTTGGAGTTGTGAAAGTTGCGATAAGTAGAGATAGGGAAGGAAGTGGCAGCAAGAATCATAAATATTTCGCCTTAAGCAAATAGGCTAATTTAAGGAAGCCACGCGCAATAAACAATTTCCGAAAAGACTAAGGAAAGAAAAACTTGCCAGAAGTAGGAGATTTGTTGGAGCAAACACACATTCAATGCAGAATAGGAGAGTAATCAGGATCAACAGCACCGTGATGTTTTCACCGCACTACGCTGAAATATGGTTCGTGTGCTATGTAAATACTAAATAAGTGGAAATTTTAGTGAGATAAGTGTAAAAAAAAAGCAGAGTAATAACGTGTCAAATAATGTACGAGTGTAAAATCAAAGACCAGAAGATGAAAATGGTCCATTTTAGTGTAAACATGTGTTATTAAAGCAATTAAATGGGTGAAGACATCCAAAGATTGGGTCATGAACCGAACGCCGCATGGGGTGAGTAAGAAATCTTTCATTATATAAAATGCTGTGTCATGTGCTAATCAAAAATTGTGAAATGCATGAAATAATAAGTAAATGCACTAGTAGACAAATAACTAATGTCAAAATGTGTTGGAAAAGCTACAAAGAGAAGTTTGCTAAATATGAAAATGTGATAATTGAAGTGCATAGTAAATTGAAACCCGTAAAATGAATAATTAATGACAATCAAAAATTGAAACATGAGAGGAAAAATCGATTATAATGATATAATTGGCAAGTAATTTATGCCGTTGATGAATTATAGAGAAATAATAAAATTAGCACCAAAATAATAATAATAATAATAAGTGTTGAACTTTTATACTCCAATAATAATGAGTAAATACATTGAGTAATTGCATTCCGTAAGTAATAATGAAATAATAATATAATAATGAGCTCTAGTTGAAAGTAATTGAATATTAAAAGATCTTTGGGATACCTTAAAGTAATGAAATAATAATGCTATTCAGATTATAAATTAAATGAATCAAAGTAAATGGTGATAAACGAACACCTTGGAAATATATTGTGAAGTTGTAGGCTATAGGCCAAAGTGAAAGGAAAAATGCTTAAGTAAAGACCAGTAAAGTAATGCCGCGGCATCAATAAAGTTGAGTTATTGAGAATTTGTAGTACGCGATGAAAATCCAAGTTATTAAAAGTTGTGTTGCCGAAATGGGCCAAAAAATAATTGAAATATTAAGCAGCATCAGGCTAGCTATTATATATTCCATAACAGGCATATTCGAGAGATCAATAAAAAGGTATATGATGGGTTGCACCCAAAGTGGATGAAATGGTTCCGACTGGAATAGCTATGTGCATGTTAACTGTCGGAAATCGTCGGTAATGTTGTTTCTACGATGGTTTGACCCGCTGGGGTGCAGTACATCCCGCCCAGGTCAATATAATTGCAGTGTAAGTCCTTTTGAGGCGTTGCCAAATGTGTGTGTATAGTCTGGAAGGAGTAAGAGGTTTCTACGAGATATGATACAACTGGGGAGGCATATATAAGTCTCCGAGCCTAGTGTCATATAACCCATCCTATTAGCCAGCATTGTTGTTGTATCCGACCAAATAAAAGTGTGTGAAATGAATATGAAGGACGGAATCAGGGCATGACCACGATCTCCTGGTGCCACCTTCCAAGTTATAAGTCGTATTGATCTCGGAATATTGCACTGATTATGAAGAAATGAAATGAACATTCTAATAAAAAAGTGTTGAATTAAAGAGTGAACTTGGATTATCATATGCATTTTTAAAGGAAGAGGTAAGACAGTTAAGAGTCGCGAGGGATGAATGAACGGGAAGCGAGACTGGGTCATAAATCACGAGATAAGGAGTGCGAGGGGAGAATTACAGACATCCTGCCGGCCGCCACAGCCCGCAAGTGGGAGCCAAGACAATAGACGCTCTGTCTACAGAAGTTTTAAGAACTGGATAGGGATTAGCAATAAAATGGAAGATTATGTAATTTTGATAAATAATGGTGCTACACGAATATAATGTAAATTATTGAATAGGTGGGTTTTTGAAAAAGGTCCCCACATTATGTTTGACGAAATTCCATAATATTTGACCATAGTAGTCAAGGAATAAGTTTGTAAAGAAAATAATCGATTTCTGTCCCAGAAAATGTACTAAACGGTACGGGTAAACTAATAATTGAGTTTGTAAGTAAACTACGTAATGAAAGGAAGTGATAGCACATGATACACCATTAATGAATGCCCCTTGAGCATGATAAATAAGTTGGAAGGATGTGAGTTCGAGTCATGGCATGTTAAAAATTGTTGATTTGTTGTGTAAATGTTTAAACCTAAGGCTTAACTGGAAGAATTAATATAGTTTGAAAGTGACTGAAAACAAAGTAAACAATGAAAATAAAGGTAAAATAAAGCCCTGAAGGGATTATGATGATACGGTAAATGTCCGTAAAACCTTAGTGTATTTTTCATAAAATGATAGGCATGCTCTTTGCCTTAATGAATAGAAATGAAGTGTGGTAAGAAAGAAAATTTGTATTGATATTAAAGAATAGATGTCAGCTAAGCAAGATAAAGCTATAATGTAGATTTGTATGATTCTTAAGAATTTATGGATTTGGATTTAATTATTTTGGATTTTTTCTTCAAAATATTGATGATTATGTGTATTTGTATTTCTTCCTGGGAGTTTTAGTAAATAAACTCGTATTAATTGTAACATGCTTAGTTTTCAATGTAGTCTTGTAGATCCTAGAGTGCTTTCATATCTGAATGTGAGATCATGTTGTGGGCTGAACGGTACACGCCTCGAAGCCGCAGTAGCAAGCCAGGTGTTGGTCAAGAATTCTCCATGTGACATGGGTACATTACATGAAGATTATTGTGTAGGTGTAGTATTCAAATATCAATAGCATGATTAGGACACAAGATTTTAAAATTTCGTAGAGCTGCCAACTTGCCACACACACGGGCAAAAGGTGATCTCATAAGCCTATTTTTTCATTAAATTAAAATAGGCTAAACATGAGAATTTCTAATTATTAAATCTAAAGGAGTATTAATTATAAGAACAAAACAAATATAATGTTCTTCTAATATTTACGCTTCTTGAGATCTTCTGTGTGTTGAATATATCATTATATTGTTTGGTTATATAACATTGTAACTTATCTGATTTTGCACTGGAACTCTTTAGGAGCATCTCAAAATTACAACATAATTCATATGTTTCCAAGGAGATAATTAATATGTTTGTATGATAACTCTTTTATGAAGGCGGAAGTGGATCCATGTACGGCACACATAATACACCACCATTATTGCAACGCCTATAAAAACAAATCTTTCTACATATAAGGAGCCTGAGTATTTTTAAAGTTATACATATACAGTTGCCATAAAGTCTTCCAGGTAAGGTATTCAAGTGTACTCTGTGTGGTGCAGATTGGGTATTCAAGTGATATTACAATACAATCCATTTCAGGAAGCACACCCAATGCGTAAGTAGTAGAAGAACATTTATATTTGGTTTTACCTTGTAATTAATATCCCTTTTTGTTTTAAAAATTACTAATTTATTTCTAAATATTGAGAGTAACACAGCACTTTTATTTAGAAGGTAATTTATACTTTATGGTGAAATAACATTGTAACAGATCTGTTTTCCATACAATTGGATATTTTAAGAGCATCTCTAGATAGAAAGATAGTTTCAATTACTCGCAAGTTTATTATGCAATAGTCATCTTCCGACAACTTGTTAGTTTGCTGACGATGACCTCACTGTGGTTTAAACTAGTCCTAGTACATTACATAACTAATAATAATAATAAATGTATTGACTATTGCTGGTTTTATTTCATACCATCTAGATTTCATTAAATGTTGTTAATGAGGACCATTTGTGTCAGATATGGTTGACTACATATCTATACATATTTAATATTCTCTCATAAATTTCTCACTAGAGCTGGCGGGATGGCATCCGGCTGTAAAAACTGATGCCCCATAGGGACTCTTATCTAATCCTCCCCAAACCTCCAGAAACAGGAAAATAATAAGGGTAGAAATACATACACACACAGGTTATTTAACTATAAGAAATGAGAAACATCTGTAATAAGGATTTCCCAATGATTACATAGAGCCGGCCCCGTGGTATTGGGGTAGCACGCCTGCCTCTCACCCGAAGGCCCCGGGTTCAATTTCCGGCTCCATCGGGGATTTTAGAAACTGACCTGAGTGCTGTAACAGGGTGCACTCAGCCTGGTGAGGACAACTGAGTAGCTGTCTGACAGTGAGGCAGTGCCCCTATGACGAAAACCAAGATAATCCGCCAAGGGGACGCGATGCGCTGATCACGCGTCACCCCAACATCTGCAGGTCAAATGGGTGGGCATCGGTCGCTTGGTATTCCTAGGTCTTTCATGGGCTGTAGTGCCAGGGGTAAAAATGATTACATACAAATCAAAGTAAAGCTGATACATATCACCGACAAGCATTAACGACTTCACTGTGCTCGTATCCCTTTTTTTCCTTATGTCGGGCACACCACTTCCACCTTTGAGTAGATATAAACTCTCGCTGAACCATATAACTAAAGCTCAAAGTCCTCGGCTTGGGCATAGCAACTTCAACTTCAAATACATCATTTGGCAAAACCATATTTCTGTGGACCTCTAGGCGTTCGCGACTTGCTATCAGGAAGCGAATAGCTTACGAGGTATTGCATGTCCTCTGTCGATATTGATCCATGTAATTACTATTAGTTTCTTAATGTGGTTATAGAATAATCTCTTACTGTTATTTCAAATCGGCAGGTATTTTGTTAGTTAGTTATTGTTGTTTTAAGGGGCGGAACTACAAGGTCATCTGCCCCTAAAGGGGAGTTAAAGTAACAAGCCAAGGAAGACAATTCGAGACAATTGTGGAGACAGTCAAAACCATCTCCCCTCCAATTCCCTCATGACGGGACTCCGGACCACTCCCCTTTTTAGAATACAGTAATTTAGTCGACCACGGAATATGTTGTATACCTATACCATTACGTTACTGTAATTGCTTAATACAAAATACAGAGTAATCATCAGGTAACTAACACAACTTGATTGTGCTAAGGATATGCCAACTTTACAAGATATTTTAACAAAATATGGTAAAATGGTCTGGTTAACACAAAAACAAATTGCCAGTGTTTCGCCCCAGTGTACCATTGGGCTCGATAGTTGGTATGGTACACCTCACCAAGATGCGTGCCTAGTACATACTGAGAAGGCCACTGCAAGACTCAAAATACTTGTAGTATTGACGCCACGAGCAATGCCAATGTACCACGATAGTCAAACTCCCTTTCGCAAAACGATATAACCTCATAATTACACATTGAAAGAAAACATGATGTTAGTTTTGTCCATTTGAGCTAATATATTTTAACAAAATATATTAAAATGGTCCAGCCAGCTCAAAAACAAATTGCCAGCGTTTCGCCCCAGTGTACCATTAGGCTCGACAGTTGATATGGTACACCAACTTAATTACATGATGAACTTTTCACATAATTATGAGAATTAAGATCTAGTTATGAACGCCAGCCTAAGCTGTTATATAAGGTCTATCATACAATAACTCAGTGAATAGAGCAACGGCAAATATAGAGGGAGGTCCTGTGTTTGAGTCTAGCACTACTCGGATAATATAATGCTTTACCATCCAACTAGACGTCCTTTGTTTTCTAGTTCATTCACTGCCTTACAGCAGACAGCTTGTATTTGGCATCAGCATGGTCTGAATACAAACATTTGTAATCCCTAAATAGCATTTGCCAGAAAACGATGACTATCAGGACATGTCCTCTATAAGATGCAACAAATAGTAACCCAAATAAGATGCTTACCTCTTTCAAATCTCCACCACATACTACTGATGGTACTTCTGTTTTGCATGGAACAATCTCTGGTATGGAGTATTCTTCTATCTTAATATCCTCAGTGAGATCAGTATCAACCTGCAGACAATTACTTGTATCACAAACACGTTCCTTTACATAGGTGGAATTAAATCTTACACAGGTTTCTGTGACTTTGAATACCTTTCAAATACAAATACAAAAACTAGGTAAGATAGTTTGGTTTTAAAATTTTTTAAATGTTGGAATTTGTACCACCATAACTTTTTGTTTGTTTATGTGCGTGATAGTAGCAATGTGATTAAATATTCTGAGCAAATAACGTGCATAGGGATTAATTTCGTGCAATTCATTGGCTTGCATTCTCTGGAAGTTTGTATGATTTCAGTGGCCGTTACGAGAATAGTGTAGGGTAAAATTGCTTTGAGAAATGTAATTTTTGGATTTTTAGATTTAAAATTGAATGGCTCTTCAAATATGATCGGGGTCATACTCTTCTATTAAACGAAAATAAGACATGCTTGTAGGGTATCGAAAACTGTTCTCGAAATTTATCAATGGTATCAATTCGTTATATAACAGTATTACAGTCATTGTACTTAGTACTTTCATGTAAATTTCTTTCAGGATTGGTGAAACACCCGCTACAATCAGGTACAATCAAGTTACCCACTGAGAATTCCAATTGTGCATCGCCCTTCAATAAAATTACTAAACAGGGAATGTAGAATCCCAGGTTAGGTAACAAGACCATTCATTGTTATCAGAGGACTTAGGGATAGGAAAGCGATTGAAGAGAAAAAACAAGATGTTCAGTATGCAAAAGTGGAATAATCAGAGTACATTCGACAGATCATTCAAGCATGGTGTCATAAGTGACAGTACGAGTTATTCTGATCAATAAATTAGTCTACAATGATATCCGACGCGTCAAACTGCGGACTGAACTGCTTTGTTGAAGTACTGTGAGTACATTCCTAATATTCATGTTATAAATCATACGTGTTATGAATCGGGACTCTCGCAGATGGAGGTTGATAGTGTACTGCTCGGGTCCAAGCATCGTGAACCTGAGAGGAATGTGGATCGTGAACTATGAGAAGTGATGGTGACGAGTGATGAGGGTTCCCAGTCCATGCGTAATAACAGAACCAAATTCATTGATCGGTGACTCACTCACTCACTCATTCACAACACCACAGTGGTTTGAGCAACGGCCCTATGTTATCAGTTAGCTGTTGACAGGCCCTTCTCCTCCCGCCTGCCACTTCACCTCACCCCGCAAGTTCACAGAGTTTGGACCGAGCAGTAAATCCTCAGATTGAGGAGGCAAAAAGAGATGATGACTTATTTCCTACTTCAGGATTTTATATTTTTGCTGTGTTTTAATGATGACGCATGGAAAATACTAAAACTAAAACAATACTTTCCTCTCAGCATTGTAGTCCATTTCATGATTCATTGTTAACTTGATACCTAATAACACTTGTACCTTTAACCTTTAACTGGTGACGTGCGGAATTCGGAACATAACTTGTGACGTGAGGTCTACGAGACTCCTGCCAAATATATCACAATAACGAACATTAAATGTCGACACTTCATACAACTACTGGCATTATGTTATCTGTTTAAGCATGCAATAATCTCTCGTAATATTAACATGTTTAGGATCTAAAATAAAAAGTAGCTATTTTATTAATTTTTTACTCACAGTATGCAGACATTCTGATAAATTTCATGGTGCTTGTTGTCGCCACTAAAAATTAAACAAATTCATTGCAGATCACTTTTCACTGATTCACTTTAATCCAAAGAACTAGAAAATACCATGTGTAAACAATTATAATATTATGAATGATAACGTACAACACACTTTGGAACCTAACCGTAACTGGTGACGTAAGGTCTGCCAGTCCACTTGAAAACTTCATCCTTAAGGCAAGCTAACGAGGGACACGAAACTTTCATCAAAGAGTGAGTGAAGTGTCAGCATGAGCACACAGATAAGAAGGCAACATAAAAAAGCTCCGTGCAAGATTTAATTAAAGAAGCACAGATGTTTTTATTTCTTTTATTTCACGCCACCGCTTACATATTAAGAAATAGAATCAAATAATGCTTTGTGGTCACTAAATGATTCACAAAAAATTTACTCCACGCATAAGTTACCTACATAAGCTAATGTAAAATAATTTCAATAGAAAACAAGATGTTCATTAAAGAACATATAGCCTACTTTCTCCTAAATGCATGGGTATTGTTATAACTCTTTGTCCTTTTCAAGGAGTATGATTGAATGTTGGTTGCAGTAGCTTGTTGAAATACAACGTGCTATAGGGATAATAAACATGAATATGAGGTGCCCTTTGCTAGTGCTACCTCTGTACCAAATTTCGTTCAATTCGGTTTCACCGTGCTTGAATTGATAGGGGGAATCTATTTGCACACATACTTGGCCACCATCTGCAAACTATTGGGCTGATGTTCTTGCAGTTTGGTCAGAATATGTCTCCCACATAAAGATATGGTGTTGCAAAATTTGGTAGAGACTAGATTATTAGGTTGGTCGTAATTACATTTTAGCTTTTAACATTTGGGTGGCCGCGTTTACGTTTCCGTCAAGATAGAGGTGATATAAAACATGACACTGAGGTGCCCTTTGCTAGTGCTACCTCTGTACCAAATTTCGTTCCATTCGGTTCCACCGTGTTCGACTTAATAGGGGGAATCAATTTTGACATAAAGATGGCCGCCATCCGCAAACTATTAGGCTAATAATCTATTAGATTGGTCAAAGGATGCTCCCTCCATAAGGGTATGTTGTTGCAAAGTTTGGTAGAGATCGGATGGTTATGTTAGTCGTAATTTAACTTAAGCTTTGAACATTTGTGTGGCCGCCATTACGTTTCTGTCAATATGGCGGCGATAAAAACATGACACTGAGATGCCCTTTGCTAGTGCTACCACTGTACCAAATTTCGTTCCATTCGGTTTCACCGTGTTTGAATTAATGGGGGAATTGATTTTCACACAAAGATGGCCGCCATCTGCAAACTATTAGGCTAATGACCTATTCATTTGGTCAAAGGATGCTTCCTCTATAAGGGTATGTTGTTGCAAAATTTGGTAGAGATCGGATGATTAGGTTAATCGTAATTTGATTTAAGCTTTGAACATTTGTGTGGCCGCCATTACGTTTCCGTCAAGATGGCGGCGATATAAAACATGACACTGAGGTGCCTTTTGTTAGTACTACCTCTGTACCAAATTTCGTTCCATTCGGTTGCACCGTGTTCGAATTAATAGGGGAATCGATTTTCACATAAAGATGGCCGCCATCCACAAACTATTACGCTGATGACCTACTGGTTTGGTAAAAGGATGCTCCCCCCATAAAGGTATGTTGTTGCAAAATTTGGTAGAGATCGGATGATTAGGTTAGTCGTAATTTGATTTAAGCTTTGAACATTTGTGTGGCCGCCATTACGTTTCCGTCAAGATGGCGGCGATATAAAACATGACACTGAGGTGTCCTTTGCTAGTGCTACCTTTGTGCCAAATTTCGTTCAATTCGCATTCACCGTGTTCGAATTGATAGGGGGGGACAGACATTCAGAGTACACACACTCAGACACACACACACACAGACTCACACACACACATACACACACACACACAGACTCACACACACACATACACACACACAGACAGACACACTTTTTTCGCCCTGTGTTGATCTCATAAGTCTACTTTCATTTTTTGCAAAAATCGAAAGTAGGCTAATACCAGGATGGTTAGACACTGGAAATGAAGAGCCATATAGTACGTTGAAAGTAGGGACCACCTAAAAGGATTTGATTAGCTTCCAGACACATTTTGTGGGCACTGATGGGAGCTATAATCCGTCAATAAAAATTTCCCTGCCATATAAGTAGGCTGTAACTTTGTCAAAAGCACAAAACACAACCACTATCCCCCTTTCTGTTGTATCATTCCTTTGGACTAGAGATGGTTTCTTGCTATCATACTCAGCTATATCTCTTACACTCCTTCATCTGGAACAGAATTACTCCATTTCACATCCGTTAGAAAGCAGGTATGTTTCCCGGGATCTTGATATTACATTCTTTCTGCCAGGTTGATCGAAATGCTGTAATTCATATGCAGTCTACAACGGTCCTTGTGAAGGTGATGGAATAGCAGGGCTGTTATTCTCGAGATTAAGAAGAGAATTTAATAGTCAACTTTCATCATTCACAGGATACTAAATATATTATCAATATTTGACTCCTTTCCTCCCTGCTCCAATATTACCTAATAGAATGAAATATTCTTGCTATCAGTTAGGAAACTATTTAATCATGGCCGCTGGTTTGTTCATCTGATCTAGATGATCACTAGCATGAGTTTCCTAATTCAAGGTTGAAGATACATGCAGACAATAATGTAGAAATTAATACCCAACGTATGTGCACAGGTATTGATATATAATATCCAATTTAACACTGAGACTGATTTAGGGAGGGAACAGAATATTAATCACGCTGATTTTACAAAGATTAAATTGGGCACATTAATATCATGAAATGTAGATCAAAAACGGAAAGAGGAGTGGGCCCACCTTAAAGTCACCAGCCATAAGCTCAGGAAGGTGTACAGGGAACATCATCAATGTGAATCTCCTGGATTTGATGAAAGTATTCACTCATGTTGGTCAAGCCTCAAAGAAGTTACGGTATTTTATCCTGCAAGTCACAAAAAACATCCATAGAGAGGATGAAGAAACACAAAACAGACATGGAGCTGCCCATGTGAAAGGGCTTACACGTTCTCATGTCCTCTCCAACCCATTTCACTACTGTAACCAGTCTATGTACAAACTTAGAGGCCTACAAAACATACTGGGGAAAGTGACTGTAGCAGTGCACCTGGTATGAGAGGATATGAGAACTTGGCGACCCATCTCTTTCTTACGTGCCCATTTAAGCATGCCACATATTGTCCTCCGTAGAGATCACACACGCGCATTTTAAAACTAACTTCACAGATGTATTCAGGATCTAATCAATATTAGTGCAATGCTTCAACGGGATGGGGAAATTTACATTTGTGATATCCTCTTGGTGGTACCACCCAGTGAGCACCATTGAATGTGGGCTACACACATCTTAAGAAAAGTAGAGGATATCATGAAGTGAAGGAGGAAGTAAATTAGGGAATATTAAGAGCTAGTAATTAAAACAGCCAAGTAAGGTGAGAAACTGATTAATCATCTAATACTACCAGGGTCTCTATTGTGGGAAGAGTTGCCCAAGGGAGATCCAGTTAAAAGATGGAGAAGGGGAGCCCGGGCCAGTAGACAGAAGCAATGGCGGGCTCTACTTCGACCTGTCCGTTTGAAAAACGTTCCTACTAATGTAGTCGTGGCACGATAATGTTCAGATTCTGTGCATTCATACAGAAGCAAACGGAGGTGAAAGAAGTCGGTAGACGTAGGCTGATCGTCACTGCACCTCGTATAAGTCCAAAATGTCTCTCAGGCGGGTCATGATTAATTTTGCAGTTAAAGCGTACTGGTATTGTAAGTACAATTTGCGCGCGGTAATGTATCACTGCTTGACTGCCGTCATCTGCTGAGACCTCGCGCTCGGCGGAGCGCGTGGTGTTGAATTTTAAAATTACTTCATCTTAACCATAGAGTCATATTGAAGTTCCTCCACTTATTACATTATTCGCCCTGGTTTTATCTGACTTTTACTGTTTGTCAGCTTGACTCAAACACTTAGTAATCATGTTATTAACGTGAGCCTGCATGTGGTAGGGATTCCCATCTTCTCGTCTTTTGTGAATGCGGTGGCCGCTCGTTTCTTTATTACTGGATTTTCACTGATTATTACTGCCTCCCATTGGATAGTGTTTTTAGCCTATTTTCATTTATGAAAAAATAGGCTTATGAGATCACCTTTTGTCCGTGTGTCTGTCTGTGTGTGCGTGTGTGATGGTGTGTGTGATGGATTTTTGTGTGTCCTCCCTAATAACTTCTAAACGGCTGGAGCGATTTCAATGGAACTCGGTAAGTTCATACCACTCTCCCGGGCGATTCCGACCGTGCCCTTCAAGTTTTGTTACGTCTCACCAATCCAACATGGCGGCTGTGCGAAATATTTCACCAGAATTCTATATCTCCGAAACTATTACATATATCGCCATGGAATTTAGTACGGTGATAAAGGGAACTACTAGAAGTTCACCTATGTGACTTTTGAAAACCCGTTAACTACAAAACCAATATGGCGGCCAAGTGAAGTTAAAAGTTTAAATAGACGTTTTTCACGATTTAATGATCCAAAAGCAATGAAACTTCGTACAGCAAATGTTTATACACATTGTAATGCACTCGTATCTAATTTAGTTCAATTGTTTACGTAACGACAACCTGGCGGCTGTGCGAATTTCGAAAATTAAGTTGTTATTTCTTGTGTTCTTACCATGCGATCCAAATCAACATTTGCATAATGAACGTACACAATAATCATCATCTTATATTATATAACTCTATGGCCTACATATATTCAAATCCAACATGGCGACCATCCGAAATATTTAGACGGTTCTCAATATCTATTAATCTACTACAGCAATCAAGCTGAAATTTTGTAAGAGTATAGAGGCTATAAGCATAAGTTCACCTATGGGACGTCCAATAACCTGGCGAGTACAAATCCAACGTGGCGGCGACGCGAATTTTAAATAATCAAATGGACGTTTCTTGCGTCTTAACCATCCGAGCGCAGTGAAACTTGATACGGTATATGCTTAAATATATTTTAATCGACTGGCATGTAATTCATTTAAATTATTTTCTTAACCACAAGATGGCGGCTGAGCGAAATGTTAAAATCCCGCTTTTATTTCTTGTGTCCTAATCATGCGATTGAAGTTTAAATAAAACACCTACACAATAATCATCATGTAATAGTACATAAATCTATGGTCTATAATATAAAAATCCAACATGGTGACCATCCAAAATATTTAGACGGCTCTCAATATCTACGAATCTATTCAAGCAATTAAAAACTGACAATTTGTATGTTGATAGAGGCAATTAATATTAGTAGGATATATGAAAATAGGCTATTTAGTTTCTCGAGGAACTACTTGTCATTTTATGAGATCACCTTTTGTCCGTGTGTCTGTGTGAACGTGTGTGTGTGATGGTGTGTGTGTGTGTCCCTAATAAACTCTAAACGGCTGGAGCGATTTCAAAGAAACTCGGTAAGATCATAGCACCATTCTGGCCGACCCCGACTGTGCTCTTCAAATTTTATTGTGTCTCACCAATCCAACATGGCGGCTGTGCGAAATATTTCACAAGCATTCAGTATCTCCGAAACTATTACAGATATCACCCTGAAATTTAGTACGGTGATAAAGGGGACTACTAGAAATTCACCTATGTGACCTTCAAAAACCTGGTAACTACAAAACCAACATGGCGGCCAAGCGAAGTTGAGACTTTTAAATAGGCTTTTCTCCCGATTTAACCATCCGAACGTAATGAAACATGGTACAGGAAATATTTATACATATTATACTGCACTGGCGTCTAATTTAGTTCAATTGTTTACATAACCTCAAAATAGCGGCTGTGCGATATATTTCACTGGCATTCAATATCTACGAAACTATTTATGATAT
Organism: Meconema thalassinum; assembly: GCA_946902985.2. Classification (NCBI taxonomy): domain Eukaryota; kingdom Metazoa; phylum Arthropoda; class Insecta; order Orthoptera; family Tettigoniidae; genus Meconema; species Meconema thalassinum. The sequence continues at coordinate 51,921,804 of OX336395.1, forward strand.
CACACTGACATTTTGTACGGTGATAAAGGGCACTGCTACAAGTTTAACTATGTAACTTTCAGAACCTTGTAAAGTACAAAACAAACATGGCGGCCAAGCGAAATTGAAACATTTTAATAGACACTTCTTGTGGTTTAACCATCTGAGCGCAGTGAAATGCTGTACAGTAAATGATTATACATATTGTAATGCAATTGCATCTAATTTAGTTCAATTGTTTACATAACCTCAAGATGGTGGCTGTGCCAAATTTTAAAATTAAGTTTTTATTTCCTGTGTCATAATCATGCGATCGAAGCGAAAGTTTGAATAATGAAGCTACGCAATAATTTTCCATTATTGGTACATAACTCTATAGCCTATGCATATAACAACCCAAAATGGCGAGCATCCGAAATATTTTGACGGATCTCAATATCTACGAATCTTTTACAGCAATCAAACTGATTTTTTAAATGATCATAGAGGCTATGAACATAAGTTCACCTATCTGACTTTCAGTAACCTGGTGAGCACAAATCCAACATGGCGACGACGCGAAGTATAAATATTTAAATGGACGTTTCTCGTGATTTAAACATCCGAGTGCAGTGAAGCTATGCACGTTAAATGCTTATACAAATGTTAATCCACTGGCATCTAATTTATTTCGATTGTTTTCATAACCATAAGATGGCAGCTGTGCGAAATTTTAAAATCTCGTTTTTACTTCTTGTGTCCTAATCAAGCGATTGAAGTCTGAATACTACACGTACCCAATAATCTTCATGTAATAGTACATAAATTAAAATCCAACCTGGCGACCATCTGAAATATTTAGACGGTTCTCAATATCTACGAATCTATCACAACAATCAAACTGAAATTGTGTATGTTGATAGAGGTAATTAACATGAGTAGGATATATGAAAATAGGCTATATAGTTCTTCACGGAACTACTTGTTAATTATAAGAATTACTACTGTTACTTAAGTATTTTTTCGTTAGTTGAATTGTGGTGTTTAATTATTAGTAGAAGGTTAGTATTTTTGTTAGTAGAATTGCTCTATTATTTATTCTGAAAGGGAGCAGCAGCCTTTCAGATTAAACCAATCTTTACTTGTCTTATAGACGGTTAAGATATCGATAATATAAGCCGACTAACGGCTACACTGCTTTCTGCTGAAAGTAACGGGAAACTACAGCCGTTATGCTATTCGCGAGGATATGCACCTCCCTGTGCATAATGCATGTGAAGATGGCTTCCTCCCTTGTAAAATTCCAATCCGGTATTAAATTAGTCCCCCTTTCGGATCTCCGGGTGGGGACTACTCGAGAGGGGGTTAAAACACAGAATCGACAAAGAGGAAATCTGACATTCCACGGATCGGAGAAGTCTGCTAGGATATGGAAGGTTAGACAACTTAGAAAGTTAAATGGATAGGTTGAGATTGGATTTGGTTGGGATTAGTGAAATGAACTGGCAGGAGGAACAGGACTATTGGCCAGGAGGCTATAAGGTCATAAGAACTAAATCAAACTATGGCCAAGCAGGGGTCGGTCTCATATTGAGTAGGAAACTTGGACAGCGGGTGGAATATTATGAGCAACATAGTGAACGGATTATTGCAGCAAAGATCAATACAAAACCTATATGCAGCACAGAGGTTTATGTCTATATGCCTACTAGTCAAGCTGATGATGAAGATGTTGAAAAGGTCTACGAAGAAATAGATGAAATTCTGAGGTATATCAAGGGTGATGAAAATGTTATAGTAATGGGAGATTAGAATACTGTGGTAGGAAAAGGAAGAGAAGGGAAGCTAGTAGGATATTTCGGATTAGGTGAAAAGAATGATCGAGGAAGCAGGCTGATGGAATTCTGCACCCTGCTTGAGTTGGTCATAGCTAACACCTTATTCAATAACCACAATAGAAGAATATACACCTGGATGAGACCAGGAGATACAGGGTGTTAACAAATCGACTTCATTATGGTCAAGCAGAGGTTTCGAAACCAGATTTGATTGTAAAACAAATCCCGGTGCTGACATAAACTCTGACCACAATCTGGTTGTAATTAAATGCATATTAAAGTTGAAAAACTGAAGATAAGCCAAAACCCAAAAAGGTGGGCAATAGACAGACTGAAAGAGAAGGATTTAGACGAAAGATTCAAGAAAAGTATAAAGGAAGGAGTAATGAAAACCCCTAAACAAACTTCAATTCTAAACGAATGGGCACATTTTAAGAATAAAATAACAAAATCCACAGAAGACAACATTGGTAGGAACGAAAGAATAGGTAGAAAACCGTGGATCACTCAGGATATACTCGAATTGATGGATGAAAGGCGGAATCACAAGAATATAAGAGATGAAAAGGGGAAAGCAGAATACAGACGTCTGAAAAATGAGGTTAACAAGAAGTGCAAGGAAGCGAAATAAGAATGTTTGGAAGAGAAATGTGCAGGTATAGAAAATTGTTTGAAATAAGGAAAAGTAGACACAGCTTATCGAAGGATCAAGAATACTTTTGGGGTAAAGAAGTCTAAGTGCTGTAATATTAAGGACACAAATAGAAAGCCTCTAACAGATAGGGAAGAAAAGGTTGAGACATGGAAAGCTTACATAGAGTTTTAGGTAGATTTCATTAGAAAGCTAACTATTGCAATGGTGGGCAGATTATTAGCTTGGGAATAACCTAACCCCCAAGGGAAGATGATAAAGAAAAGGAAATGGGTTTCGGACTGGAGAAAAAAGATGGAGAAATAGGACGAGAGTCCTACAGAAGTTATAAGTTTAACTTTAAATATACTCAAAGGCAGCTGCCACTGCAAATCCGCTCTCCGATACCTAAAGTGGGTAGGGACCTGGGCAAAGCTAACGGGAAACGCAGCTGGAACTTGGGTTGTTTGCAAGGAAGTTACTTTAGCGTTTCCCTCTCAAGCATACATATGCCCACCATGGGGAAGGTGGTGGTCTGGCAAGACAAAGAGTAACGGATTTATTGTGTATCTGTTCAAAGGAGTTTGTTTCTAAACAGGTAATTTGAAGAATGCCAATAATTTGAATCAGCTTTGATATTTTAGTTTTTGTTGTTGTTTGAGTCTTCAGTCTTTTGACTGGTTTGATGCAGCTCTCCATGCCTCCCTGTCCTGAGCTAATCGTTTCATCTCTACATAGCTCCGACACCCTACATCCGAGGCAATCTGTTTAACTTATTCTAACCTTGGTCTACCCCTACAGTTTTTGTCCTCGACCCTTCCTTCCATAACTAAGCTTGCTATTCCTGGGTGTCTTAGTATGTGTCCTACCAACCTATCTCTTCTCTTCATTAGCAGTCGCCAGAAACATCTCTCCTCTCCTACTCGTCTTAATACCTCTTTGTTTGTAACCCTGTCTACCCATCTGATCTTCATCATTCTCCTGTAACACCACATTTCAAATGCTTTTGAAATTGTAGAAATTCTAAAGAGCGACCAAATGCTTCCAAGAAGGATATGGATACAGCAATTATACCTTTGGGAATAATTTTGGTAAGTGCACCAATAGTTGCATTTAGAAATGGCTAAGCTTTTACCCAGCAAGGCGCCGACTAAAAGTTTAGACAATGAGAAACACTTATATTTTGAAAAACCAACCATAAGTGTTAGAGAGAATCTCCACAAGCAGGAAGCTGGCGTAGCGAGCTATGCTTGCCTTACTGGCCAGTTAGAGTTAGCTATTAAAGCTAAAAGAGACTCTACTAAGTTACCAACTAAGAGTTCTTGCTCAAATGCAACAAGTGGTGAAAACCCTATCAATAGGTTTATTTTTATTGAATAGGAAGAGTCAAGGAAGACAGGATCTTGCCTAACCGCTATATTATAGAAATGATAAAGCCAAAAAGAAAATCTTTAATTTATTTAACAATGTAAAAGGAAGTAGTTTTGTAACAAATATATAATTTTGATTTCTATAAACAATTGGGGTCGCAGACCTCCGAAAACATCTAAAGCTTGCGCCAGGAAATTAATAATTCTTTTGGTTTCAAACCTTTTATATGCTTTAAAATCTTCGTAAGATTTTGAAATGACGAAGATAAATAAATGAAAGATTTAAAGATAACTAACGTAATTAAAGTTAAACAATAAATCAAGTACAAGTTGTGTACATTAAGGATTTCTAGGTAAGTATCTTAGAAAGAATAACAACTTCGAAAGTAACAAAAAGCAGGAAGAATAAAATAGAAGTTTCTATAACTTCTCGTATTGATACAGAAATACTTGGTTGGATTATACAAATAGGGCAGGTCACGTATTGTGAAACCTGAAGAGAAAAATCGAAAGAAAGTTTGTAGAACTCCTATGTTTAAGTAGGAATCACGAGAAAAATGGGGCAAGTTTCCCTTTCGTGAAACCTGGAGATAACTCACTTATGAGTTGAAAGAATTGTATTCCCTCATTAAAAAGGGAGAAACAATATAATTAAAGGCGTGTACTAGACACGAAGTTTTACAGACATTAATTCGTTATACGTGGAACAAGTAAGGGAGGGCACTTATTGAGAGTGACACCTCATTGAAAAAAGACCCAAAGTAACAATTGTATTATTTTGGTTTGTTAGTAAAGGGTTTGGGAAGGATCAAATGGGATTGTGGAAAAGTGTTCATGGCCGTATTTATTGTACACGGACGAGCGCGACGCGGATGAAAGGTTGAAGAAGCACTGTTTTCACTATAGTCTGTTGATATAGTTGAAAAATTCACTGTAGTAGCACAACAAGTTGATGGCAAATAAAGTTATTGCAGTGGTGGAAAATAACTAGTAACACTATATTTGCGAGAATTTATTGCTTGAGAAACTTGTATGTTATAGTTGAATGCACCAGAAAAATCCCAACGGAGGAAGAAAAATTAGATATTGATTAGCAGTTCATAAGGAAGATTCCTTAGTTTGAAAAAGTATTCCCATATGTGAGTGGAAAATACATGACAGTATAACTGATAGATAGAGTGCAGGTTCTGGAAGGTTCCAGAGCAATGATGACATGTTTAAATTAGGTAGAGAATCCCTCGGCGGAAAACTAGATTATATAGACAGTGGGTATTTTGGAAATCTCTCGATGTGAGATAGCATCTCAGAAAATCTTTCATATTGATGATGATGATGATAATTGTTGTTCTAAGGGGCCTAATATCTAGGTTATCGGCCCTTTTCATATTGAAAGTTAGACTTGATAGTTTAAGTTTGATCAAGAAGATCTCTAGAAAACAGTTTTCACATAGCAACTTTCACTGTCTATAAAATCGAAATAAAGCATTGAGCCTTTAAAAAGCGATGAGAATGAGGTTAAAACCTGAAGTCGGTACTTATCTTTGCTTGATTAAGAAGGCGATGATCCTGTTGACGGTTGATACTAAAATTCTAACATGGCGTAGAATTTTAAAAGTTTGCCTCTAGCGTTGAGGAGGCTTTAGTTAAGCTCTAACTGACTGGGTCGACTTCCGACGTACAAGTGAGACACGCTCAACGGAGCTCGGAGGGACCAGGGAAGGGAAAAGAGTGGGGGTAGGAGACAAAAGGAATACATATAAGAATAGCCAACATTGAAATATTAAATATGAGTTGATCTTCAAAGTTGATAGTAGGAGTCACTAGCGCAGCCTGGAGGGTGAAAGAGTAGACGAAGTTCTCTTGATCACGGAGATGATAACTGACGATGGCGACGAGATCTGGTGGCTAAATTGATAAGGAAGTCCTCTTGTACAGGGAAGAATTGAGGAACTTCAGAGATTCGCTGCTAGATGACGCTAGGTGGGTCATGGAAGATATATATCTAGAACAGACTTACAGGTAATATGAGAGACATAACCAACAAGGAGAAATCAGAAGATCACTGTTGGTGTTTGAGAAAAAAGGAAGGGATGAACTAAAGCAAAGGGAAGCAAAAGCTTACTCTATCTTACCGTGTATTCCAAAGAATACACCAAATGGGTACCATGTTTCGACTTCCGGAAAATTTCGACATATCTTCGCGTTTCACATCCCCCAGACCCCAAAACCACCGTCAGTTCAAAAGTTTATATATAATTTATGTAAGTATATATATATGTATATATGTATATCAGCTTCTTGTGGACACGATAACTGCCGTAATTTTGCGCCAATCACTTTGAATTTATTACCGAATATGTATACCTATAAAATCTCGGTCGAGTTCGTTACTGGGCTAAATCGGTCGAAGGGGGTGAAAATCGGGGTCTTTTTTCGAAAAAGTGAAATATTGCTATAACTCTCTTAATATGTGAAATATTGAATCCGTTCTAAGTTCATACTATGTGTCGGATAAAGCACAAAAATGTATGTTTGAAGAGTTTTTTTATAGCACCAACCATTGACCAAAGGGGTGGGAAAAAGTGGGTTTTTCGGGAAACATTGATCATATCTCTCTTAATAGGCACAATATCAAAACCGTACAAAATGGACAATATTCCCCTAATAATTACCTAAAAGTTTTGTCTGAAATAATTTTTGATATGACCCACCATTACGCCAAGGGATGAGAAGAATGATTTCGGAATTATAAGAAAATGCCAAGAGCTATCAGTGGTTGCCATGGCAACACTACTAAATTGATGAGGGATGAGCCATCAGACGTTGCCATGACAACGCACTTGCACGAGATCAGATTCAGATTTTCATCTGACTAAGTGTGAAGCGGTTTCGGTGACGTAACTGGTAGCATGCTGAACTTCTATGCCCAAGGTCACGGGTTCAAAGCCGGCCAAAGTCGTCGGATTTTCTAAGTGCGCTAAAAATCCCTTAATATGCTTTCCTTTGGAGGGGAAGTTCCAACGTACGTTGCGAGTTGCTGTTTGCGGTGGCATCTAGTAGCCAAGTTCACAGCTAGGTGTCGTTGACGGTAGTATCTGGTAGCAACATTAGGAACTACTGCTTGAAATTGACCGTCTGCAGTCCTTACCTGAATTACAGACTAATACATCCATCACAATTCACACCGTTTATCAGACAGATTCTACGCTCACCCAAAGTACACGGGGTTACATGACCGCGATGTCGCAGCCCCTAAACTGACGAACCAACCAAAATCTCTGCGGGACATATAATTTTGCGAGAAGAAGTAACAGACCGTTACATAGTTACACATCAGTGTCGAAACCTTGCATAAGGACAGTGTGACCACAAGTATAACAAGTAGTTCCGTGAAGAACTATACAGCCTATTTTCATATATCCTACTCATGTTAATTGACACTATCAACATACAAAATTTCAGTTTGATTGCTGTAATAGATTCGTAGATATTGAGAACCGACTAAATATTTCGGATGGTCGCCATGTTGGATTTTATATATGTAGGTCCTAGGGTTATGTACTGTTACATGAAGATTATTGTGTACGTGTAGCATTCAAACTTCAATAGCATGATTAGGGCACAAGAAGTAACAAGGAGATTTTAAAACTTCGCACAGCTGCCATCTGGTGGTTATGGAAACAATTGAAATAAATTAGATGCCAGTGGATTAACATTCGTATAAGGATTTCCTGTACCAAGTTTCACTGCACTTGATGGTTAAATTGCGAGAAACGTCCATGTGAATATTTATAATTCGCGTCGCCGCCATGTTGGATTTGCGATCACCAGGTTATTTAACGTCCTATAGGTGAGCTTAAGTTCATAGCCCCTATAAACGTAAAAAAAATCAGTTTGAATGTTATCATAGATTCGTAGATATTCAGAGCCATCTAAATATTTCGGATGGTTGCCATGTTGGATTGTTAAATGTATAGGCCATATAGTCATGTACCATTAAAGGAAAATTATTGCGTAGGTTCATTATTCAAACTTTCACTTCGATCGCATGATTACGGCACAAGAAATAAAAAAATAATTATAAAATTCACACAGCCGCCATCTTGAGGTTATGTAAACAATTGAACTAAATTAGATACTACTGCATTATAACGTGTATAAACATTTCCTGTAACAGATTTCATTGCGTTTGGAACATTAAATCAGGAGAAAGGTCTATTTAAAATTTTCAAATTCACTTGGCCGCCATGTTCGTTTTGTAGTTAACCGGTTTTTGAAAATCTTATAGATGAACTTCCTGTAGTGACCTTTATCTCCGTACAAAATTTCAGGGTTTTACCGCAAACAGTTTCAGAGATGTAGAATATCGGTGAAATATTTCGCACATCCGCCATCTTGTGGTTATGTAAACAATTGAGCAAAGTTAGATGTCGGTGCATTACAGTGTTTATAAACATATACTGTACCATGTTTTATTGCGTTTGGTTGGTTAAATCGCGAGAAACGTCTATTTAAAAGTCGCAAATTCGCGTGGCCGCCATGTTGGTTTTGTAGTTACCAGTTTTTCAAACGTCACATAAGTGAACTTGTAGTAGTTCCCTTTATCACCGTAAAAAAATTCCGGGGTGATATCGGGAATAGTTTCGGAGATATTGAATGCTGGTGAAATATTTCGCACAGCCGCCATGTTGGGTTGGTGAGACGTAACAAAATTTGAAGGACACGGTCGGCGTCGCCGGAATAGTGTTATGAACTTACCGAGTTTTATTGAAATCGCTCCAGCGCTTTAGAATTTATTAGGGGACACACACACACACACCTCACACACACGCACACACACACGGACAAAAGGTGATCTCATAAGCCTATTTTTTCAAAATTGAAAATAGGCTAAAAATGGACTCCAAATGACAAGAAGGCTACCGTCATCATAAGTCAATAAAATGTTTAAAATATGCATAAAATGATGAAAAACAAAGTTAATTAATCTCCACTTATAAAATACTTTCTCGCAATAAATGAGGTCTGATCCTTCTACGAAAACCTGCATATTCTGCCTATTTTCGCCTATCCCCAAGTTTGTCCGGTGAAATCTACCTCCGCCTTCCGGCGTGCCGAGAGGACTTTTTTGTATAAGGGAAAGGAGATTCAGAATCATGTATTGGAAAGGGAGTAGGATATTGATGAGGATGCAAAAGGAGATTAAATATTGAGATCAGAATTTGACAGAGCATTGGAAGACTTAAGCAGGAAGAAAGCACCAGGCATAGATGATATACCGATTTAGCTGCTACGCTGCATAGGAGATGAAGGTCTGATCAGGATATTTCACTTGCTGTGTAGGATTTATGAGACAGCTGAGATACCCTCTGATTTCAAGAAGAATGTTATCATCCCTATACAGAAGAAAGTGGGAGCTGACTGATGCGAAGATTACCGTACAACCAGCTTGATAACTCATGCTTCAAAGATCCTGTCCACATAGAAACGGAATTGGGTGAAGACCAGTTTGGTTTCAGGACAAATGTAGGAAGAAGGGAAGCTTAGGCTGAATTAGGAAGGTAGAATAAGGAAAGATAAGAGAACGTTCATGACATTTGTAGACTTAGAGAACGCTTTTGATAACGTTCATTGCACTAAATTGTTTGACATTTTGAAAGTGATTGGAATAAAGTACAAGGAATAGGAGGGTGATCTACAATCTATACAGAAACCAGACAGCAATCATTCGAGCTGAAGGACATGAGAGATAACCTGGTATTCAGAAAGGTGTAAGGCAAGGCTGCAACTTATCACCCACAATTATCAATCTTTACATTGAACAAGCAATGAAGGATATTGGAGAAAACTTTAAAATGGGAGTGAAGATTCAAGGAGAAATAATTTCAACTCTGAGATTTGCCGATGACATCGTCATCTTGGCCTACACGCCTGAGGATTTGAATGGATTGGACTCCGTCTTGAGGAAAGAATTCATGATGAAAATTAATAAATGTAAAACATAAATATAGGAATGCAGCCGAATAAATCAGAAACCTCTATGGAGATCAAATTGGCAGGTGAGAAGCTGACGGAAGTAGGAGGCTTCTGTTACTTAGGAAGCAAAATAACCAGTGATGGAAAAGGCAAAGATGATATAAAAAGTAGGTTTGCTCAGGCAAGGAAAGCATTTCTACAAAAAAGGAATCTGTTGACATCGAATATAGATTTGTTATTTGTTTGAGTCTTCAGTCTTTTGACTGGTTTGATGCAGCTCTCCATGTCTCCCTGTCCTGAGCTTATCGTTTCATCTCTACTTAGCTACCACACCCTACATCCGAGGCAATCTGTTTAACATATTCTAACCTTGGTCTACCCCTACAGTTCTTGTCCTCGACCCTTCTTTCCATAACTAAGCATGCTATTCCTGGGTGTCTTTGTATGTGTCCTACTAACCTATCTCTTCTCTTCATTAGCAGTCGCCAGAAACATCTCTCCTCTCCCACTCGTCTTAATACCCCTTCGTTTGTAGCCTTATCTACCCATCTGATCTTCATCATTCTCCTGTAACACCACATTTCAAATGCTTCTATTCTTCTCTTTTCTGCTGCACCAATAGTCCAAGTTTAACTTCCATAGAGCGCCATGCTCCAGACAAAGGCATTCAAAAATGACTTCCTAATACCTAAATCTATATTCGATGTCAACAGATTCCCTTTTTTTTAGAAATGCTTTCCTTGTCTGAGACAACCTACTTTTTATATCCTCTTTGCTTCGTCCATCACAGGTTATTCTGCTTCCTAAGTAACCGAAGTCTCCTACTTCCTTCAGTTTTCACCTGCCAATTTGATCTCCATAGAGGTTTCTGATTTATTTCGGCTGCATTTCAGTATTTTTGTTTTACATTTATTAATTTTCATCATGAATTCTTTCCGTAAGACGGAGTCCATACCGTTCAAAAACTCATTCAAATCCTCAGGCTTGTCGGCAAAGATGACGATGTCATCAGCAAATCTCAGAGTTGAAATTATTTCTCCTTGAATCCTCACTCCCACTTTAAAATTTTCTCCAATTTCCTTCATTGCTTGTTCAATGCAAAGATTGAAAACTATGGGAGATAAGTTGCAGCCTTGCCTTACACCTTTCTGAATACCAGCTTCTCTCTCATGCCCTTCAGCTCGAATGACTGCTGTCTGGTTTCTGTATAGATTGTATATCACCCTCCTATACCTGTATTTTATTCCAATAGATTTCAAAATGTCAAACAATTTAGTCCAATCAACGTTATCAAAAGCCTTTTCTAAGTCTACAAATGCCATGAACGTTCTCTTATCTTTCCTTATTCTACCTTCCAAAATCAGCCTAAGACTTAGTACAGCTTCCCTTGTCCCTACATTTCTCCTGAAACCAAACTGGTCTTCACCCAACTCCGTCACTGTCTGGCTTTCAATCCTCTTGTAAATTATTCTAGACAGGATCTTTGAAGCATGAGTAATCAAGCTGCTTGTACGGTAAGCTTCACATCTGTCAGCTCCCACTTTCTTTGGTATAGGGATGATTACATTCTTCTTGAAGTCAGAGGGTACATCACATGTCTCATAAATCCTACACACCAAATGAAATAACCTGATCAAACCTTTATCTCCTATGCAGCGTAGCAACTCAATCGGTATATCATCTATACATAAATATATATATATATATATATATATATATATATATATATTTAGGTATTAAGAAGTCATTTCTCAAAGCCTTTGTCTGGAGCGTGGCAAGCTATGGAAGTGAAACGTGGGCTATTGGTGCAGCAGAAAAGAGGAGAATTGAAGAGTTTGAAATGTGGTGTTACAGGAGAATGATGAAGATCAGATGGGTAGATAGGGTTACAAACGAAGAGGTATTAAGACGAATGGGAGAGGAGAGATGTTTCTGGCGACTGGTGTTAGATATGTAGAGATGAAACGATTAGCTCAGGACAGGGAGACATGGAGTGCTACATCAAACCAGTCAAACTACTGAAGACTCCAACAACAATACATCAAAATAAAATGGACGAGCGTATCGCTTTCTGTCTCCCTCTGAAGAGCTACAACTAACAGTGTGTATAGGCAACACTGAAAATAAGGCTCAAAACTTTACATTGGGACACAGTGGCTACAAGCCCCCTCTACTTGGTTATAGTGATCTATCTTTATACTGTTAACTACTTTGAAAATGACACCAATTATTCTCCAGACACATGCGGTATAAGAACACACAAGAGGGGTATAGATCTTTTATTTTCTCTGTAGCAAGCGTGAAAGAAGCGTTGCAGCCATTTTGGCATGAAGGTTTTTATCCCTTTTTGCACCAAGTTTATCAGTGATGTGTGCCTAGTAAGGCTAGTTTGTCAGTGTTGGTATTCTGTTCCTAATACTCTGAGGTCCGGAATCATTGCAGACATTTATATGATTGTTGTTATAAATCAATGACTCATTGCTTAATTTCTAGTTAGCCTAAGTGTGATATATTTTAAGCATTATTTTGTCCTAAGGCTTCAGAACTATCTTTATGTTTTTGAGAAAATGAGTATTGAAAGAAATGTTAAATTATGGTAATGTTTAAAGAGAGAAATCCTAAAGCCTAATTATTAGGATGTTATTGTTTACTCAGGAGAAATTCAATTTTCCCTCCCTTAACTGTAATCTCTCCGATTGTGCTGTACACCATTGGGAAGTCTAGATTTAACAGATAGGTCAATCAAGATGTTTAATTTTGCATTTAAATATAATTTTATTGTTACTAGTATGTGTCGTGGACAGTAGTTAACTGAGAAATGTTAGCATATACTGTAAGTTCAATGGTTCAGCCATTATAAAACTGACGTTGGACACAATACCTGAACTCAAATAATCCAGAGAAATCATATTTAGTGTGTTAATGTTTTCTTCGAGGGTGTTTTCAATTTTAACTGCCTCAATGAAAACTTCATTTGATCAATGTCAGCTTTCCTTACTAGTTATTGGTTTATAGAACGTAAACTAGGTCAGTTGTGAGTGAAACTTTGATCCAGATTTACACACTGCATATGTTGGAAGATGAGTAATAATATTTTCTTTTCCTATCTGTTATTGATTAAGAAATGCAGGTCCATGATCAATAATCAGTCTGTTCAGTGTTTGTTGGTTTACGTCACTGCTTGCCAACTCCTTGCTAATGTACTGCTGCAAGCTCGTTGTGAATAAATAAGATGTTACTTGCCACAGCAGTGTTTTGCTTACACTTTATCAGCTGCATCTCCTCGTACCAGGGCTGAAATTCTCCATGGCAAAAATGGGAATTAAATCAGGACCGTACGCACGATGAGCTCCTATGCGTGTAGATCACAGAAACGTCGTGAAATAAGAGGTACATAAAAAGTAGCCGAAGGTACTAAAAAGTAACAAAGTTTTACTTCATACTTCCAGTAGACACCCTGGTTAGCTTTACAATAGTAGAGGGCGAGTCGTTTGAACAAGTGCGGAAGCTTAACAAATATTGAATACAAACAACAATATTTCAGTTTATGTGTTTTCAGTGTACTTCAACTTAAAATACAACATTTGGCAAAAACACATTTCCGTGGACATCTTGTAATAAATATGAACACTTTGATAACATTTTTGTTAGGTTTTATTAATCTTGATACAGAAGGGACTGTTCCATCGCTGACTCTAAAGCCTTTGCCTTTATTGAGCCTCCTCAAGAGTGAGGATAAGATTTTCTAATAGTCTCTGATGAATATTGGAGTTAAGGAGACCGGCAATGAAAGCGTCGCGAATACAATCATCTCTATTTACTTCCGCTGTTGCAGCCTTACAGTTACGATCTTTGCTCAGAAGCGTCAAAGATTCTATATATATCGACACTGTTTCTCCAGCTAGCTGTTTCTGGTTGCTAATTTGTGACGCGCAAATATTTCGTTCACCGGTTTTGTGAACGTGCTAACCAAAATGCTTATTTCGTCATTGAACGTTTTAGCTTCATTGAAATATTCGTATACTAAAGGTGGGACATGATTTATCAGGATTCTTAATTTGTCGGCGTCACTTGCTTGGTAAGACACTATGAAGATCCTGAACGTGCTTTACGAGTGATTCCATTCTTGTTGTGCGTTGCTAGATTCTGGGTCGATGTTCAGACGCTCGGGTCTTAGTAGACGATCCATTCTTAGTTAAGATTAATAAATTGTGCCAGGTGCAGCTTCCATGGGGGAGGAGCTCTGAACTGAGTAAGGGCTTTTCTGTACTCTGTGGAAGACGGATCTGGGCGGGGAAGTCCTCAACCCCGACACGGCGCGTCCCAATGGCTGATAGGGGCTCTTGTTGAGAGTGGTGCTTGCACCCGCGGATCAACTGAGGACATGATATAGTGGCAGCAGCTATATCATTATTGTTGATACAAGATCGATCTGTCGACCTTGCATCAGCAAACAGCTGCATCATATCATGGCATCCTTGGATGTTGGGATGTGATGTGGTTACTGCGCATTGAGGAAGGCAACGGGAAACCACCTCAATTATTTTTCCCCAGGATAATCTTCATGGCTGAAAACCCAATTACATTGGCCCTTAGTCCCGGGCAGACCTTAAGTGGTCAGAGGGTGCGAAGAATCTCCCGGTCAGCCCTGAAGATAGGAACGTGGAATGTACGGAGTATGTTTGAAGCAGGAAAGATTCACAATACAATTCATGAGATGAAGAGGATGAATGTGTCCATAATGGGTATAAGTGAGATGAGATGGCCGGGGACAGGAGATTGTAATGTGGAGGATTGCATGATATACTACAGTGGTAATAATGATGCCAGGCATTTGCATGGAGTGGGTTTTATAGTGGACAAAAGTTTGCAGTCTGCTGTTATCAGTTGTATACCATTCTCCAGTAGAATAATGATGTTAAAGTTACGTGGTAAACCTTTCCACATTAATCTCATTCAAGTGTATGCCCCTACTAGTGACAAAAGCGATGAAGAGGTTGAGGAATTCTATGCCCAAATTCAGACCGTCCTCAAAGACACCAAAGAACATGATGTAACCCTTGTTATGGGAGATTTTAATGCAAAAGTTGGGAAAGGTTCTGAAGAACACATTGTGGGCCAGTGGGGTCTCGGACAAAGAAACAACAGAGGGGATCGTTTAGTGCAGTTTTGTAGAGAGGAGAACTTTGTCATTGCTAATACTTGGTTTAAGCTTCCTGCCAGGAGACTTTATACGTGGAAAGCACCTGCTGATAGTCCAGACAACATCATAAGAAATCAAATTGATTTCATTCTAATTAAAAACAGATTTAGAAACAGCGTGATTTTTGCAAAAACCTATCCAGGAGCAGATGTTCCTTCTGACCACAATCCTCTCATTAGCAAGATTTGTGTCCGGCTTAACAAGATTCCGATAAAAACAACACAAAATAAATATGATACTGATGCCCTTCGGGAAATAAATACAAGGTCACAGGTGGCTGCTGCTCTTACCACTGATCTTAAGACGTTGAATTCAAATGACATGCAGCCCTTGGAACTTTGGGACACTTTTAAAACCTCATTGAAGAGGGTTGGAGATCATTTTCTTAAGAACAAGAGACAACATAAAAAAAGGAAGGCATGGATGACGGATGAAATATTGAATCTAATGGATAAAAGAAGAGAAGTCAAAGGAAGAGATAATGAAGAATATTGGTTTATTCATAGATTGATAAAGAATAAGATCAGGCAAGCCAAGGAAGTTTGGATGTCAGATAGGTGCAAAGAAATTGAAGAACTTAATAGTAAATATGATACTTTCCAGGTCCATAAGAAAATCAAAGAAGTTTCAGGTAGACACAGGAAAAGAAACACAGTCAACTTAGTTGATAGTCAAGGTAACACGGTATTTGAAGTTGAAGAAAAATTACAGGTTTGGGAAAAATATATACAAGAGCTTTTTAATGATGATCATCGTCCTTCCCGACCCGAAATTCCTTCAGTTGTTGGACCCATGATCACCATGGATGAAGTGAAATATGCGATTAGGATAGCGAAAAATGGTAAGGCTCCTGGTCAAGATGACATTCCAGTGGAATTATTGAAGATCTTGGATGATGATAGCATTGTGACGCTCACTAATTTATATAACAAGATATACGACACGGGCATATTACCAGAAGACTGGCTCTTGTCTACATTTATTGCTCTTCCGAAGAAACCGATGGCTAAGTCATGTAGTGACTTCAGGACAATCAGTCTTATGAGTCATGTGCTCAAGATATTTCTCAAAGTTATCCATAATCGCATATACAGGAAATGCGAGATGAATATCAGTGACACGCAGTTTGGGTTCCGCAACGGTCTAGGAACTCGTGAGGCATTATTTGCGCTTCAAGTTCTTTTCCAGAGATGCCGTGAGGTGAATCAGGATGTATATGCATGTTTTCTGGACTATGCAAAAGCCTTTGACCGTTGTCAGCATGATAAGTTGTATAATGCACTCAAGAACTCAGGAATAGATGAGAAAGACATTCGGATCATCATTAATTTATACTGGGGTCAAAAGGCTAGTATCAGAATTGATGGACATATATCGAGATCAGTGGAAATAATGCGTGGTGTGAGACAAGGATGCATTCTTTCACCACTTCTTTATAATATCTATGCAGAACAGATTTTCTCCGAGGCACTTGATGGCATTCAACAAGGTATTAAGGTCAATGGTAATTATATTAATAATATACGGTACGCAGATGATACTGTATTGATTGCAAATAGTTTCGAAGGACTTAAAGAGATTGTTACTATGGTATATCAAAAGAGTAAACAATATGGCCTTGACCTCAACATTAAGAAAACAAAATATATGATAATATCGCGAAAACCAGCATTGTCACAAATCCTTTTAGTCGATGGACATCAGATTGAGCGAGTCAAGAGTTTGGTTTATTTAGGACAGAATATTAATGAGAATTGGGATCCTTCGGTTGAAATAAGATGCCGTATAGAGAAGGCTAGATCCATCTTTATGACAATGAAACAACTACTATGCTGTCGAGATCTCAGTATGACGCTTAAGAAAAGAATTGTGAAGTGTTATGTTGTCTCCACCCTTCTTTATGGTGTTGAAGCTTGGACCTTGTCCGTAGCTACAGAAAAGAAGATTCGAGCTTTTGAAATGTGGATATACCGGCGGATTCTTAAAATTTCGTGGACAGAACATGTGAGTAATGCCGAGGTTCTTCAGCGTGTGAGCAGCCAACCTGAGCTGTTAAACACAATTAAGAAGAGGAAATTGGAATACTTGGGACACATGATGAGGAATCCAAAATACCGTCTGCTCCAAGTTATACTTCAGGGTAAAATTGAAGGACGGCGTGGACCAGGAAGGAGACGAATAACTTGGATGGATAATTTAAAAACGTGGTTTGGGCTGTCTTCCACGGAACTCTTCAGGATTGCACAGGATAAGAAGGTGTTAGCCATGGCGGTAGCCAACGTCCGTATCGGATAAGGTAGAAGAAGAAGAAGAATAAATATGAACACTTTGATAACCTGTTTGTTAGGTTTTATTAATCTTAACTTAACACATAGCGGTACATGATGCGTATCAGACATCTACCAAAGAATACAGAAAAAACAAAGACAATTAACTATGGCTGATCCATAGAGATCAAGGAGTATATAAAAAGGAAAAGCCATATCACATCTGGCGTTCAAGACTTGCTATAAGAAAGAGAATAGCTGACGAGGTATTGCATGTCCACCTTCGTTATGGATTCTTGTACTTACTATTAGTTTCCTAATGTGGTTATAGAATAATATCATAATTTTATTTCATATCTACAGGTATTTTGTTACGGTACCTTCATGCTTACCCCCAAGTGCATAAACTTAAAATATTCAAGATTAGGACAGAGGGTGGTCTCTTCAATCTGGCAATTTACTGGAGTTAAAGTGTCAAGCCAAGGAAGACCATTCAAGACAATTGTGGAGACAGCCTTTACCATCTCCCCTCCAATTCTGTCATGACGGGACTCCGGACCACTCCCCTTTTTTGAATACAGTAATTTAGTCGACCCCAACATTTTAGGTATACCCAGACCATTACAATACTGTAACTTATTCATTCAAAAATACAGAGTTGACATCAGGCAACTAATGCAAACTGATAGCGCTAAGGGTATGCCGGCTTTACATAATGTAATCCTCACTCACGAGAACTAAGATCTAGTGATGAACGCCGGCCGTGAAGGCCTAAGCGGTTAAATAACATCCATCATACCTTAACTCAGTCAATAGAGCAACGGCAGATATAGAGGGAGATCCTGTGTTTGAGTCCAGCACTACTCGGACAATATAATGCTTTACCATCCACCTAGACGTCTTCTGTTTCCACTGCATACAAAAAAATACATCAGACGGCTTTTATCTATCACCAGCATGCTTTGAACACATAATTTTGTAATCCCTAAATAGCATTTGTGAGAAGACGATAGCAATCAGATGGGTTAAGATGCAACAAATAGTAACCCTGTATGAAGCCTCCGTGGCTTAGGCGGCAGCACGCCGGCCTCTCACCGCTGGGTCCGTGGTTCAAATCCCGGTCACTCCATGTGAGATCTGTGCTGGACAAAACGGAGGCAGACAGGTTTTTCTCCGGGTACTCCAGTTTTACCTGTCAAAATTTCATTCCAGCAACACTCTCCACTATCATTTCATTTCATCTGTCATGCATTTAATCATTGCCCCAGAGGAGTGCGTCAGGCCTCGGCAGCCGGCACAGTTCATATCCTCGCCGCTAGATGGGGGCTTCATTCATTCCATTCCTGACCCGGTCGGAGACTGGAAGCAGGCTGTGGATTTTCATTTTTCAGTAACCCTGTATGATACTTACCACTTTTAAATCTCCACCACTCACTAACGATGGTGTTTCTGTTTTGATGCACGGCACAAACTCTGGTATGGAGAATTCTTCTGTCTTAATATCCTCAGGGGGATGAGTAACATCCTGCAGACAATTACCTGTGTCACAAACACGTTCCTTTACATAGGTGGAACTTAAATCTTACACAGGTTTCCATTACTTTCAATATCTTCCAAATACAATGTGTAATACAAGAGCTACTGCAGGTAAGAAATTTTCTACAGAATGGTAGCTAGATTGGTTCATAAATTATTTAAATGTTGGAAATGGTACCGCCATAACTTTTGTTTTGTTTTGTTTCCAGGCGTGAAAGGGCAATGTGTTTCAATAACATGAGCGAATATCTTGCATAGGAATTTATTTAGTGCCATTCCTTGCCTTGCATTTTCTGTTTTAACAGACATGGAGCAGCCCATATGAAAGGGCGTACTACGTTCTCATCTCCTCTCCAACCCATTTCACTACTTTAAACTTTCTCTCAGCAGCCTATGTACATACTTAGAGGGCTACAAAACATACTGGGGAAAGTGAATGTAGCAATGCACCTGGAATGAGAGGATATGAGAACTCGGCGCCCCTTCGCTTTCTTACATGCCCATTTAATCATGCCACATGTTGTCTTCTGCAGAGATCACAAAAGTGTATTTTGAAACTAACATCACAGATGTATTTAAGATCTAATCAATAATAGTGCAATGCTTCAACTGGATTGGAATATTTATATTTGTGATATCTTCTTGTTGGTGTCACTCAGTGAGCACCATTGAATGTGGGCTACACACAACTTATGAAAGTTAGAGGATATCATCGAGTGATTGAGGAGGTATGAAGCTTGCTTACCCATGGCAGTTCCCTTTACAAAACTAGCCTATAAGGAATAAGATACACAAACAGCAGCGCATTAACTTAAGGGCAATCATATCTCAAAAGCTTCATATAATTTAGTTTTAACATGGCACCAGATGTAGTATAAACCACCAAAAGTACCCAGAGTGCCAGAAGACTGAGGCTGCAGTATCAATAAATCATCATAAACTAATGTTAAGTGTTCTTATAGAAAACAAGACTGAGTTATCCAATCTTCCAAATAATATTTAATCTAAAAATCATTCACATTATTATCAGAGAGGTAATGTATTTGGAGTACATCTTTATCAGTTATAAGCTATTTTTATCTACCATTATATAACCCATTAGTTTCCTGGTAAGTCATCATCATCATCATCATTTCCCCTTATCCAGCTCCTGCCGGGTCGGGGCATTTATGGCACTTCTCCACTTTCCTCTTTCCTTCCACAATTCTTCTTCCACGATCTTGTCCCAGTCCAGATTTCTTTTTCTCACGCTGTTCTTCACTGAATCGATCCACCTTGTTCTAGGTCTTCCCCTTGCTCTCTTACCCTTGCACTTGGCCTCCAGCATCTGTCTTGGTATTCTATTTTCCTCCATCCTCTTTACATGTCCAAACCACCTTAGTTTATTCTTCTCAATTCTCTCATTTAGTTTTCCCATCCCAACTTCCTTCCTAACATCTTCATTCCTCACTCTGTCTTTCCTTGTCTTACCTATCATAGTTCTTAGGAATTTCATTTCACTGGCTTGGATTCTACTCTCTTGCCTGCTCGTCAGGGTCCAAGTCCCAGCTGCATAAGTTAATATGGGTACATAGTACATTTTATACATTACCTCCTTGCTTTTCCTTGGTACTTCCTTATCCCAAACAAGTTTACTTACACTTTGATAGAATGCATTGCTCTGCTGTACCCTCCTGCCAATCTCCATGTCCAACCTACCAGTTTGCATCAATTCACTTCCTAGGTATTTGAACGTGTCCACAATTTCCAAACTCTGACTTCCAATTTTCACAGTGCCCTTTCCTTGTCTTTCCCCTCTTGTCATCACCATGGTCTTGCTTTTCTCTATACTGATTTTCAGGCCATACTTCTGAATATTTTTGTTCAGTGCATCTAGTTGTTTTTGCACTTCTTCGGTGTTCCTTCCCCAGACCACAATATCGTCTGCAAATAATAGTAGCTTCATTTCTTTATGTCAATATGCTTCCTTTGTTTCCTTTACAATTTCATCCATTACCATTATGAATCAAAGAGGTGACAGCACACTCCCCTGTCTTAGTCCAGTCTTGTTCCTAAACCAATCTGTCTTTCCAACTGGGGTCAGTACCCTGCTAACACAGTTGTTGTACATTGCTTGCACCATTTCCAACATTTCTCTTCCTAGTCTCTTTTTAACCATGGTTTCCCATACCTTCTCTCTGGGGACACTATCATATGCCTTTTCTAGATCTATGAAAGTCATGATCAAATCCTCTCCATATTCCCAGTTCTTTTCCATCACCTGCCTGAAGCTAAAGATTGGGTCCACAGTGGATCTTCCACTCCTGAAGCCATACTGTTCCTCTTGTAACTCTCCTTCCACCTTTCTTCTCATTCTTCTTTCTAATATCCTTTCCAGTATTTTTACTATCTGTGATATGAGGGTGATCCCTCTATAGTTATCACACACTTTATTGTCCCCTTTCTTAAACACTGGTATTATTAGCCCTTTCTCCCAGTCTTCTGGTACACATTTCCATTTCCACACACACTTTAGCAGTCGATACAGCCATTGCATACCAACAGGTCCAGCAGCCTTTATCATTTCTACACTGATTTCATCCACCCCTGTTGCTTTTCCCATCTTCATTTTCTGTACTGCTAATTCCACCTCCAGCATTGTTATATCATCTTCTGATATAGAGCCGTCAGGTTGTGTCACTTCCATCTCACCAGTACAATTGCTCACAATCAATAGCTTAACGAAATACTCCTTCCATCGTCCCTTTATCTCCTCTGGGTGTGTTAACAACTCTCCATCTTCCTTTTTCACCAGCTTTGAATGAACTCTTTCTTTCCTCTTACTTCTTAGAAGCCCATACAACATCCTTTTACTGCCACCTACATCTGTTTCCATTCTTCGTGTAAATTCTCCCAACTTTTCCTCTTTTCTTCTCCTACCACTTTCTTACACCTCCGTTTGCTGTCGTGATACTTCCTTTTGCTTTCTTCTGTTTGACCTCGGTTCCATTCTTTCCATGCAGACTTCTTTTCTTTCACTGCTTTCCTCACTTCCTCATTCCACCACGGTGTCTCCTTCTCTTTCACTCTTGTTGACGTCCTACCACAAGCACTCTCTGCTACACCAGCAAATGCCTGGTAAGTATGACGCATTAAAAATATAAAGATACCGGTACGTACAATATAAATATTAAGGTACGTGTAACATTAATAGTAAAATTTAACAGATCCTGGATTTCCTACCATTTACTAATGAGTACCTGTTATTCACATGCCACATAGGAATAGAATTGAAACTTACAATGTTCGGGAATTTATCAGAATTAGACAACCATTCAGGCTCAGTCTTGATGAAAAACTGTTCCTCCATTATGTTCACGAAACTAGAACAGAGAAAGGGCACTCGACAATTAGTAAATGACCGTACAGGAGCTAGTACGCCAAATAAGTATCATTATTAGTACATGAAATGAGGTAACTTCAAACCTCTGAATGTATGGTAATACTCGTATTCCGAATATAACCCTCGAGATGCACAGTAATGAGGAAAGGTTATACTGTATTTGTCAACAACAGTAAAACTTATGAATATAACGCTCAACTTACAACCAGTTACCGGTACTCTAAGTATTATGATTGAAGTTGAAAGTCATGATCGTGTTACTCTTTAATATATATCGTTGCTATTGAATACATAAAATGAGGCATTGATGATGGGTGCTTGTGGACCAGTGAAATATAACAACTTGCATTCCGCGTCTCTAATCCTATGTACACTCACCAGATTTGGGGCCAGGCGGAGTTAATAATAATATCGTCAGACAATAAAGTACATTACACACCTATCAACACGTTTAATTAGGCTACGCTAATATCAACATACTTGACTGCAAATTAGCAAACAGGCATTCATTAAATACAAAATACTTCCGCCTTGTGCTACAATGCGCCCAGCTCAAACTAAAAAAAATTAATGCCTGATAAACTAACATGAGGTTAAAATAAAGGCTCAAGGCTGATCCAAGTCGCATGGACACAACTCTGTATCCACGGCAATTGGATTTTTGTAAATTGAGTGTCACTTATAATCTGTCCTCAGCACTGAGCATTAGATTCCGCAGTAAAAAACGTCATCATAGCCGGTACATAGAGTTTTGTCAAGTCCCAGCAGAACATTTTTTTTTATGTCATACAACCTTGACAATTTCCCTTTTTTTTATATAAATTCGTAGAATAACATCTCGCCAAAAAGTATAACGAGGTACGGTACTTATACCACTGACGGAATCGCTACTTGGTACACACCAATATCTATAAAATAAAAGTACTAATAGGTACATATTACTAATACTATAACTATTTATAACTTATTATAATAACAGATCTTAAGAGACACAATCTTATTGGACAACTACGGTATTTATACCTTACTCTATTATCATAATATGAAAACTTAATTCTATAAATACAACAACTTACAGCTAGGTATTACAATTAAAATAGAAAAGTAAAAAATAATTATAGATTTCATCGCTCCTATACGCTAAGATATTCAACTACAGAGTAAAAACAATGGCACTGCAGATAAGCTTTCAACATTCTATCAAAGGTTTTATTTTTGGGGCAAATTTTATATACTGGGGTAGTTTATTGTATAATTTAACTCCTGTGTGAAAAGTTCCTTTTTGGTATTATGCTTGTGTGTGTGTGTGTGAAATATGAATGTTTTGATTTTGTCTTGTGTTATGCCTATGAACATCATTGTTTTAAGAAAAACATCCTTATTCATTAAATTCTTCTAAAAAAACATAATACTTTCAAAGATATATATATATGCAGGTCAGTGGGAGAACGTTTAAATCTTTAAACTGAGGTCTAGATGATTCCCTAGTGTTTACATTTGCCATAATTCTAATCGCCCTCTTTTGTATCCTAAACATGCTTAGTGTACATCTGGCGACATACCCAAAAATATGACCCCATATCTTAAGTATGAATGGAAATAAGCGAAATAAGTATTTCTTAATGTGTGCATGCTAGTGCAAGTTTTCAAAATACGTAACGCAAAGCACATCGAGTTCAGTTTAGTATTCAGATATTGTATATGTTTATTCCATTTCATAGTCATGTTGTATCCATAGTCCTAAAAATTTGTTTCTGATTTATTTTCTATTTGATGACCATTTAATGATATATTGGGCTTCGCAGGATTCCTATTCTGTATAGTGTGGAAATTTAGGCATACACACGGCATTAACCCAAAAGCATGAATTATTTATATAATAATCCGGGCCGTGAAAGCCTTAATATGCTGTTTTTTACATTTAATTATGAGGCGATTATCTTGTGACCATTTGGTTAACTCTCCTGTAACGGAGTCAATGACCTGTTTAGTATCACCTTTTATTACATGTGTTGTATCGTCCGCAAACAAAATTGCCTTATGTGATTGAACGTTCTGTGTTATATCATTGATATATAGAAGAAAGAGTAGTGGGTCAAAAACCGATCCCTGGGGTACTCCAAATTTAATAATTCCCTCATTGGACAATGTTTCATTAAGTAATTTGGTTCCATCATCCTTGTGTCTCAAGCTTACTATTTGTTTACGCCTAGTTAAGTAAGAATCTATCCATTTATTAGCTAAATCTCTAATACCATATTGATTTAGTTTGGTAAGGAGGATTTTATGGTCAACATCATCAACTGCTTTCGATAAATCCAAGAATAGGCCAGTTACATGTTCCTTATTGTCAATTAATTTCAGTATACTATTAATATATTCATAAATTGCTGTCTGTGTAGATTTTTCCGTTCTGAATTCATGTTGTGAGTTCGATAATTTTTATTATTTTCTATAAAACTTAACAGTCTCTCATACATGATTTTTCCCACAATTTTTGCAATACCAGTTGGTAAGGTAATAGGACGATAGTTATCTAATTCATCTTTTGAACCGTTTTTGTGCACTGGAATTACTTTTGATAACTTCAAAATATCCGGGTAAGTTCCTGAGAGAATTGAAACTGTTTATTAAGTGTGTAAGTGGATTTATTTATTATATTTTCTGCAAGTTACTTTAAAATTGCATCAGGGATGGCATCAATGCCGACACAGAATTTAAGTTTTAGCTCTTTTATAACTATTCTTACCTCTTCACTTGTGACATGATTTATAAATAAAGAATCACTACATATATTTATTTTATTATTAGAATTTAGAGTATTTACCTGTGATTTATTTAATAATTTTTGTGGAATTTCCAGAAAATAGTCATTAAAAGTGTTTGCTATCTCCTCTGGATTATTAATCACTTTATTATTTCTGGTCAGTGTAATGTTCCTTTGTATTTTAGCAGATTTTCCAGTTTCTTTCTTTATCACGGACCACATAGCCCTGTTTCTATTAGATGATTGGGAAATAACTTTATCATTATGCATTTTCTTTGCTAGTCTTATTACCTTATTTAATATGCTAGTGTATTTTTTGTAATATAAATTGAATTCAGGTGTTGTGTGGTATTGTTTATATATTTTGTGTAGAAATTTCTTTGTTTGACATGAATTTATAATCCCTGTTGTTATCCAATTGCTAGTTTCGTTATTTTGAACAGTTCTTTGTCTAAAGGGGAATGCTGTTTCAAAATAGTGTTTTAGGGTACTGTTAAATGCATTAAATTTATCATTTACATTTTCTAGTTTATAAATTTCAGACCATGTTTCCTTATTTAATAAGTCATTGAAATATGTAACATTTGTTTCAGTGAATGACCTGCACTTTGATTTTACTCCATTGTCATTATTATTAATTGTTTCGGGTACTTCAAAACTCAGTATTTGTCCATGGTGGTCACTAAAACCCGGACATTAGACTTCTATTGAATGGTGATATTTATCTGTATTTAAGAAAATGATCAGGAGTGGTTTTACAAAATGTTGTTATTTTTGTTGGGGTATATACAGTAGGTTTCAGTCCATAGGAAATTAGTAACTGTGTTAATAATTCACAATTTATATCACATTTTATGAAATCCACATTTACATCCCCTCAAATTATTATATCGAAATTTACTTTGCTCATGTTATTGAGTAACAATTCTAATTTTATTATAAATAAAGGAAACTTTCCTGACGGAGAACGGTATACGCATACAATTTTTAATTTAAACTGCTATATTTTTACGGTAGAGAATTCAAAATCCTGTTCGATAATTAGATAATCATAAGCTGTTAACTGTTCATGATCTAAATTATTTCTTAAGAAGTTACACGTACCACCATGGCTAATATCAGATCTAGAGTATTTACTAGCTTGTATAAACCCTGGGAATTGAATTAATTCGAGTTGTTCCTATTTCAGCAAATGTTCTGAAATACATAGTGCTGAGATGTCTTTAAGTTCATTTTTAAGCATTAGATTTATGTAATCAATTTTATTATATAGAGACTGAACATTCTGGTGGTAAATTTTAAATTAGTAACTTTTGCAAGCTTGTGTTGGTGATTTATTTACATTATTATTATCATAATTGTTATTATTATTGTTGCTAGACAAATCCGAAATACCCTTGTTGGACTCAGTTAAATTTGACATCAAAAGATCTGAATGCCAAACCTCACGTTTGGCTTCTTTTACCAGTTTCCCTGCTTCCAGTCTAAAGGTATTACTGTTGAACTATTCTTACCATTTGAATGTACAATTTTGCAGATTTCATCACTAAGATACTCTTTTCCAAACCTATTTAAGGGTAGGCCATGCTGAGTCAGGGGCGGATTTAGGGGGTTTTTCAGGGGGGAGCGGCTAATGATTTTTAATCAGGTTGCCTATGTTCCGGGGGCTACATCAGAACAATTTGTAGGAGGTCTCCACGAAGGCAGTACCATTTTTAGTAGACCGTCATCATCTCTGCAGATAGCAGTTTCGCTTGTTATTTTAGTTATTACTATTTTTTTTTGTATTTTATCACCACGTACCTTAGTCAATATAAAATAATAGTTTTGCTAGTAATCGAGGCTACTGGAAAGATATGCACCGGTACTTTTATTTCATATTTCATTACGATTTTTTACTGGCACTGATCCTTTTGTTTTTCTTTTAAAAGAAGGTAACGATCCAATAAGCTTCTAAACATCATAAAATGCTTTCAACGAAAAAACAAACCAACGACAAAAACAGGTCTTGGGAATGAACTTTAATCAAAAGCACATCTCATGAAAAAAATATTTATTGCCTCACAATTCCCAATGATCTCACATTAGGCTCCTTCCCTGCCGTAACACTACAACAGAAGTTTTAGCTTTCGGGCTTTCTTGGAAGCAAAACGGTTAATGATTCTATCGTAGTCTAATTTAATGTCTCGATGTACATACATTAAAGTTAGGCCGTTCAGTCTTTCCTCGCCGCATCTTGATCTATTCTCAGTTTTTTCTAACTTCAGAACAGAAAATGATCTTTCCCCGGTCGCAATACTGACAGGCAAAGTAATAAGAATATGAATCATTGTTCTGATGGTAGGGAAAACTTGTGGATGGCAAGCTGTGTAGACCTCCACCGCCTTTGAAGGGATTGGGCGTCCAGCTTCGCTCTCTCTTCTCCATTTCGCCGCCCAAAGGGATGTTTCGGCATGCATCTTCGCCCGGAGTTCCGACTGCGATTTTTGAAGTAGAGGAGCGTAGCGCTCGGAAAGGATGCTGATGTCCTCCTCAGTGCAGTGGATTTGACGATCCATGTTCAATCCTGGGTCTACGACGCGGGGAAGAAAAACGTTCAGCTGATATGCGTTTAAGACGTCGTCTGTGAAACGCGTTGAGAGGTCTTCCAAGATCCAGTCAAGAAGAGGACTGTAGATGTTCCTTCTGTAGTACTCTTCGGGCGAGTCAGCCGGCGCGTTAGCCCTGTTCTTTTGCTTCTGGACAAGACGCGGCAGGTCGATAGCGGTGCCTTGCTCACGCGCAAGCTTGCTGGCGTTGTCGAAGACCGACGAAAATTCTTGTTCGACGTTTGACCGCTTTTCTTTGAAGATTTGGATCGTATTCCGAGTGGTTTCGGAGGCGGTTTGGACGTCCAGATTTTCGCTTTGGAACAGACGGCTGAGAGGTTCCGTCCGAGTCAGCACTTCTGCTATGCAGCACAGTGTGACGATGAATTGCCCACTAGTGATGCTGGCCAGCAAACTTTCGGCTTTGTGCGCTGACTGATTTTGATCCCATTGAGAAACGATTCCCAACGCGTTCACAATGTCGTCCAATTGGTCCAGGAACTTCAAAACTGTGTCGTGCCGTTCAACCCAGAGCGTATCGCACAGCGCGACAAGCTGGCCTTTGAAAGTCTTCTTCAACACAAAATTACGCTTCGAGGACGCTGTGAAGAAATTCGTCACCTCTTCCACAGTTCCAAATGCATTTTTAACTGCTTGCACTTTGGACGATTTCGAAAGCGTCAGATTGAGCTGGTGGTTGTAACAGGGCACCCGAACAGCATGAACTGCAGTCTTCTGCAGCTCTTGTACTGCCCCTACAGCTTCCGATATGTTCACCGAACATCCGTCAGTTCCGATGCCAACACAGCTTTTGGGGTCTAGTTTGAAGTCATCAATCTTCTTGGCAACGATGCCTCCCAGCTTTACCCCAGTCAGTTTTGGTTCAACAGCAGACTCTGCCGCTGCTTGAGGATTCTCATCGTCGTCTTCACTAGGGAAATCACCTTCTTCTTCACTTCCTTGAGTATCTTTCTCTTTCTCTTCCGCCGCAGATTTTCGAGCATCTAGGAAGCCCACAAAATCCTCCCTGATTTCGTTCCTCCAGAGATACCGCAAGAACAAAGTCAGCTGAGAGATGTGCGCTACATCTGTTGTCTCGTCAAATCCAACAGAATAAAATCGGGCTTCTTGAACGCGGCTTATGATCTGCTCGCGAATGTTCTCCCCGCACAGCTCAATTAATTCGTTCTGGATCGTTTTACTAGTGAAAAGGCTTCTGGGTCCCGCCGTTGCAAGATGTTTGGCCAGTTTGACGTCTCCAACTTTCATCCGGAACCGAAGCAGAGCCCGGAAATTGCCGTCGTTTTGTGAAGACTCCTCTTGAGCAATTGGGCCGTCATCACGATGACCTCGGTAGGCGATATTTTGTCGGCCTAGAAACTCGATGTTCATCAAGATGAGAGCAAGTCTTGCTCTGTTTTCTTGGATCTTTACCAGGCGGAAGCTATCCATTTGGTTGGGAAGCTGCTCTTGCGGATTTCTTTGCTTGCGCAAAAAGTCTTCAGCACACAAGGCAGCTTCTTCGCGGTACTTCGTCGCCTCATGCTTCTGTAGGTCACCGTCTTTCCCAAGGAGCTTGGCGAACTTCATCAGAGGTTCCTTGACCAGGGTCTTCAACAGAATCGTTCTTCCTTGGCCACCGGTAGACTTCGCAAAAAAAGGGCAGAACAAACAGAAGAGTCCTCTACGTGATGGAGAGAGAACGACCCAGGGAAACTTCTGTAAGTGCTGCAGGTGAAGGTGTCGTTTCTCTTCGCTTCCGCCCTTGGTGTGAACGGAGAAAGGAAAACAATAACTCGCGTTTGGTTGCCAGTGACTCGTCAAAAGGGTAGAAAGTGTTCCGTCATCAGGCCTGTTTTGTCCTGAACCTATATACAAGCCGACGTCGTTTCCAAGATTGTCACAGGCAGCAGCATCTCGACAGGAATCCTTTGACGGACGTGAAATCAGTTGCTCCGTTGGAAGTGAATGTGAGGGTCCGGGCATAGGTTGTTTGCTCTTGTTATTGCCACCACCATCGCCGACTCCAGCATCTCCGCCGTCACCGAGCCCTCTGCCGTCAGCGACGTTTCCAGCGCGTACGTCGCCGCCGAGCCCAACATTGCCACCAACAATTTCAGCACCACCGTCGACGCCGCAATCACTACCGGTACCCAGTCCAGCTCTGCAACACTCAGCATCATTCCTAGCGCCTCCGTTTTCACAGTCATTTCCTCTGTCATCACCATCACCACGATGATCGGAACTGAAAGCACCCTCAGAGTCAACTTCGGGACGGGACGGGGATGAGTGCTCAGGGATTTGTACCACTTTTTTAGGGGCACCGAAAGAATTTCTCAAATCTCCACAGCGGTCGCTTTTCCTTTTCCTTCCCCCACTTTCGCGATTAGCCTGAAAGGAATCAAACAAAAAAGATAAATTACTACTGCTCTAATGAAATTTATCTTTTGAAAAATTCGCTTGTCAAATGTCAACGTCAATGTCTGTGTCGTACAAAGAAAACATTGCACGTAGCCAAGTTAGAACAGAAACCGAACGGTGGGTTAAAATAAAAATGCAGGCAATGCTAAGAAGGCGCTTCTTTGATCACAAAAGTATTTCAGATGGGCCCTCCGTAAAACCCAATCTAGATAATAATCAAGGGACCGAGGCATTTTCGTGTCTAAAGCGGTTTTGCATTTTATTTTTGATCAGTCCGTAAGAGGTATTCCTCTATCTCGCGAATTTTAGTTAGTCTAAGATTTTTAAACCGGAACCTCAACTTTGTCCTTTTTAATTCTTTTTTAATTGCCGATTAAAATTAAACTAGTACTTCACTAGGATAAGTATAAGTATTTCAAGACAAAATAATTGGACTTCTATGAAGGACTTTGGATGATTTTCATTTGAAGTGGGTTACTTGTAACGCGAGGCGAACTATTGTCTTGTGTTTTCAGAAACTCACAGCATCCTCTTTCCGCCAATATCATAATATTAGTGCAGTAAGTTGAGTTTACATTTACGTTGATAGGTTTGTAATGTAATTTAGCGTCGGTCAATTATATTTATTCCGCGTACCCCATCACATTGTGCTCAGGTTTGTGTGTAGCCTACTTAGGAATAGAGAAACCAAATATAGGTTGCTTCATTTCACTGCTCCACAAGCTGGCACCAGTAACTCCTCATTCTATTAATATTTTACTCGATATTATACCCTAACTCATATCTTATAATGTCAAGCGTCATTGTCGAATACGTTTGTTGTTAACTTCTTCTTCTCACTGTGCGTCTGGAGGTGTTCTGAAATTACCTCATTTCATGTGTTTCATGTGTAATAAACGGAAAGCACTATATTTTCCGTCCTTTCAGACGCACAGGACACTCAAAACCTACGAGCGAATAAAATATATAAAAAAAACGCGCGAATGCTCACACTTATACAAACTTAGTCACTTAATAATTTAAATTTTATACATAAATTCTATTCAATAAGGCTGAATAACGCACGTTCTGTACATTTATGGTTGCCGATTCTGCACGGCTTAAAATGTAAAATACATTTTGCAACATAGTGAGTTTGAACGATTCTATGTTTAGAGCTTTGGTTTACTCCTTCAGGTGGGAGGGACGATAAAGGGGGGTTTGGGTATTTCCGTCTACAAAAAATCACAACACAGCACACCACGACTACCTCACTTACCATAATGGTTCTAATGCCTTCGAGAATCCGCACAAAAATATCAGCGAACGCACTTGCCAACACTATCGTAAGAACGCGCACCGCGCACTGACTGTTGACTGAGACTGACCACCAAACGCTTGGACACTTCGAAAGCGAAGCTCGGCTCGGCTTGGTTCCAGCGCAGACTTGTCAGTACAGGCGCAGGCTCGACTCGCCACGGATAGGCTATTTTCTTTTCTCTTTTCTTTCCCTTCCTTTTTCTCTTTTTTTCCTTTTTTTTTCTTTCTTTCTTTCTTTCTTTCTTTTCTCTCCTCTTTCTCCCCTTTTCTCCGCCTTATCTGAAGTCAGGGGGGGGCGGTCGCCCCCCCCCCGCCCCCCCCCTAAATCCGCCCCTGTGCTGAGTGTGAAACTTCCTGTCTAATTTACTTAAATCTATAATTTGGACATTTGGGTAACTCTTATACGTTTTATTAAATTTTCCATTTGTAGCCTCTATTTGTGCATTTACACATGATTGGGGAATTAAGTCGTATCTCTGCAGAATGTTTACAATAATGGCATTTGTGTTATGAATGGATGGCAATGTACCCTTTAAATCTTTGATTACCTTTTTACTCTCGTTTCTATAGACATCGTTTGCTCCAGCGAAGATTACTGCATAGTCCTTTGAAGTAAGGGACGCACACTCTCCTACCATCCCGTTCGTGGCCGCTGCAATTGTATCTCCTGGCTTTAGGCCTACTGTCGAAGTGACCTCCATTTCTCCGCTTCTCTTCAATACGCTTGCTGCTACATCTCGCCCGTGACTATCCGCAAATATCCGCATCTTCCTGGATTTTCTCTTTATCACTTCCTTTTTTCCTCTTGAAGAAAGTCATCATTTTCTTCGACGAGCGCTCCAAATGAATTTGAGACGGGAATTTCAGTTACATGTACCGGTTCTCCATTTATAGGCCTAGGCATATTCAATCTTACCTTACCAGCAACCACTGCAGACCAAGTTTCCTTGCTATCCTCTCTGTTTCCTTTTAATTTATTCAACTCTTCCATTAACTTAGTAATATCTTCCTTTAGGAGCTTTATAATTTCATCTTTTGAGGACAGTTCGTTTCTCAGGTTATGACATTCGCATGACGGTACCGGTAGGCCTACATTACGACAATCGGTTTCACCTTTCTCCTCACTCAATTTTACCTGAGATCTTGTGATGATTTTATTTGCATTTTTTACTTTTATTTTGCACGACGAGCATAAATCCGTAACGGTTACACTACCTGGCGAGACACTAACACTGTTTACTGTCGATATACTAGAGATCTAAGTTAGCCTTGATGTTTACACCAAATTTCACTAAATTTATTTTAATTATTATTACCTAAATGAATTAATCTACTTACCTACCAGTATAGAAGAATGTGAAATACGTATATCTTCCAATCGGGTGAAAACTAGTAAAAGCACCACTGCTCTACTTGGTTCAAACAGTGACTGAAGAAGTCACCGAATCTTTGGATACACGTTCCCACAACTTAGTTTAAGTTTATTAAATTATCAATAAGAATTTCTAAATACTATCAATATTCCTTATTTCACTTGACCTAAGGAAAGTAACTCTGTTATAATATTTTACCACTTTTATCAAATATTTACACAAGCTGCTATTTCACTACACTTTCACTGTGACGCCATCCTGCCGCATATTTATATATATATAAGATTGAAATGTCGTGAATACATACATTATCTAACAGTTCTGTTGCAGCATCCGATTGTATAATGCATTCGATATATTAATGCCCAGGACAAAGACAATCCGATTCTCATTAGCTGCTACTGTATCAGCTTGTATTGCTTAGTGACCAACGGCCAGTTTCTACACACATTAAGTTCACTATCATCTAGACTTACTAAACCAAAAATAGGATACACAAAGTAATACTGGGATGTACTCCTGTAATTAAACAAATGATTTGTGCACAAAATGTATGGAGTTCGTATTGTCCATGCGTCTTAATTGTATTAAGTTGTCACTAGTCAATAGCTTGTTAGTTGGAAACATACTTTCCGTTTGATTTAGGGCATCTTGTAATAGCTTAAGCCTATAACACAGGTCATATAGTGTGACCTTCCTGGAGCTGGGTTAGTGATCTGATGTGTATTCGAACTCACAGAAATGTAAGTTCCAAGGAAATTTCATCCTCAACAGTTGGTAACACATAGACTCCACCAGAGACTCAGTTATCGATTACTCGATCTCACTCATTTCTGCGCACTGAGCTGTATATTGCTTGGCTTTTCTCGTAATGAATTGTCACGTGATTGATCGGTTCGTGGAATTGTCAACCTTAGAAAATACAATGCTTAGAACACATGAAAGTGGTGTCAGACGTGGGATTGAAAATAATGTGCATGATAACAAAAATAGTTCAACTCCACGCCGTAAAACTTGTGGGAAACGTGCTACCGGTACCGAATGAAATTCAACTCCACGCAGGTTAGGCCTAGTGTATCAGTGAACCATCTCCCTTCATCATGGCAGAAGGAATATCCACTAAACTTCTTTAGTCTCTCTTTGGGATTATTGCCAGCGCTGTCAGGGAATCCACCACGCGAGACGATGTCACCGGGACGACCTAGACCACCACAGTTCTCAATGTCAGTATACCACGCCGCCGATGAGACCACCGTAGGGGATTATTTCACATGTTTCACCTGGGCGCTCGGTCTGAGTAAGGTCTCGGAATTCGAACACGCGCAGTACGCACGTGTCTACATTGGCGCCGAACTTACCGAAGCTTTGAAGATCCTCGTAAGTCCCGTCGACCCCGAAACTCTCTCATTCAGCGAAATCCAGTCAAGATTGTCGAACCATTTCGACGCCAGTCGCAACAAATATGCCGAAGGCATAACATTCCGAAGCGTCTTGTAGATAAGGGGAGTCGATTGCCAGCTTCACTCTCAGAATACGACAAGCAGCAACACACTGTGAGTACGATGAATTTTTAGACCACATGCTAATTGAGCAACTGCTTAAAGGTTTGGAATCGAGGGACATGTGCGACGAAATTATTGCCAAAAAAACAGAGAGCTTCACTGCATACGAGATAGCCTGCGCACTTGAAGCCACCCGGAACACTGCTGACGTGGTTAAGAATCCGAAAATAACCTCAAAGCCCAATTCAACCAATTGAATAGGCTAAGAAACGCGACAGTTGCGGAGGCGTGGCAACCAATGGCAACGCGGGGTATCGACCAATTTTCAACAAACATCCGACCAATCAATGCCTCAACAAGGATCACATCCAGCAAATCAGGGAACATCAAGTGACCAATCGTTGTGCACTGCGTGTGGTGGGAAACATCCACGCAGTCGGTTCAGGTGCCTCAACGCTGAATGCCGGACATGTGGCAAGAATGGTCGCATTGCTAAAGTTTGTAGTTCCAAACCAAAGCAGCGGAATACAAATCACGTGACCAAAAGAGAACAACCAGCTGACACCATTGTCATACATCATTTCAACAAAGTTGAGGTCGTCAGAACAATACTGTTTCCAGGGAAGCAGTTGATAGACGTCATCATAGAGGGAACCACTGTCACGATGGAACTCAACAACGGCTCCCCTGTTCGATGATGAGTAAATTGAGGTTAGGTATGATCAAACCAAGATGTGTTTTACAGAAGGTTGATCGTAGTTTTGCGAGCTACTCTGGCCACCGTATTAACTGCATCGGGAAGACACCAGCCACCGCCACCATTGGCACTATCTCCAGGAACCTCGACCTGCAAGATGATAAATTCGAGACACTCCTTTTTCGAGAGTGGATCCCTGAGTTTGTGCGAGAGATAAATTTCGGGCAGCTTTTTGGAAAACCAGAACCAATCCGCCAACTCTCCGTCAAACAGTCTCAGTCCCTAGATCAGAAAAGGAACTTGACGCCACCCTCAACCGCTACCAATATGTCTTCAGCGATATCCCTGGGAAGCTGTCAGGCCCATCAGTGAAGATGCACCTGAATGATGAGCCACCCCAATCTTCTATCGAGCACGTGATATTCCTGTAGCTCTGCGAGATGCCTATGCCAAGGAAATCGACGCAAAAATCGAATCTGGTTTCTACTAGAGGGTAGACTACTTAGATTGGCCGTCAACAACTCATTTCGTCGTGAAAAAGAATGGCAAACTGAGAATCACAGGCAACTAAAAACCTACTCTCAACCCGCGGATCATCATCGATGAACGCCCGATTCCGAAAGTGGAACACCTGTTCAGCCAATTGCGTGGCGCCACCCTCTTCAGTCACCTGGACGTCACAGACGCGTACATTCATTTCGAGGTTGACGATGCTTTTAGACCAGCCCTCACGCTAAACACTCCAACCCATGGCCTGATACGTCCAACTCGTGCTGTCTACGGAGCAGCCAAAATCCCCGCTATCTGGCAACGGCGAATGGGCATGGTTTTGCTGACACTCCCAAATATTGTGAGTTTCTTTGACGAAACCATTGTTTTTTCTGATAGTTTTGTCAATCTGATTTAGGCCCTCACCGTGGCACTGGAGCGCTTTCGCCAACGCGGTCTCAAGCTCAATTGAGCAAAATGCAGCTTTGCAGAGCCTGTCCTGGAAGCTCTTGGCCACAAGATCGATGCTTCAGGCGTTCATAAGTCTGATGCACATATCCAAGCTGTACGAGACGAGCCGAAACCAACGACTCCAGAGAAAATCCAGATGTTTTAGAGTAAAACGACATACTACAGGGCCTTCATTCACAACCTGTCAACGAGAGATCGAACTCTCAGTGTCATACTCTTGAAGGATCCTCTCATATGGACACCAGACGGCTGACAGGGCCTACCAGGATATCAAGGATGCTCTAACCTCACCGCAGGTCCTTATGCAGTACGAACCAACACTTCCACTTTTGCTGGCAACGGACGCCAGCAAAACTGGTCTCGGCGCTGTGCTGTCACACAGGCTCAGCAACGGACTAGAAAGGCCTATCGCATGTTCTGGTCGGACAATGTCATGTACGGAGCAAAGGTACCCCCAGAGCGTCAAGGACGCACTCGCCATTGTTTGGGAAGTACAGAAGTTTTGCAACTATCTGCACGCTCGACACTTCACGCTGATCATTGTTCATAAGCCCCTTACGCAGATCCAACATCCAGAGAAGTCGCTACCAGTCCAGTGCACTAGTCGCATGACCAATTAATCCGACTTCCTAGCACACTTTAACTACACCGTGGTTTTTAAAACGTCGAAGCAAAACGCCAACGCTGAATACTACTGCTCCAGAGCACCGTTACCATCGACCGTCAACAAGATCCCAAACTCAAACTCGCAAAAGAGGAAGTAAACAGAGGATTACAACGACTTTGATTTATTTACAGCTCACCAAACGCAGCAGTTACTCGTCAAAACGAAGCCATTGCACGATAGACGAGGAAGGAAGGAGAGTTGTCAAACTTCTGGGAGGAGGCCAAGATCTCACCCGCCAAGATTGCAAGGCACCCGAGGTGAAATACACGCTCGCCGCTAACTGTTGATGTTCGAGCACCTAGTAGTGGTTCCATCTGCACTGTGAGATGCCGTCCTCAACGACCTGCACGCAGCTCACCTGGGGATCGTTAAAATGAAGGAAATTGCACGTTCCTTTCTCTTTAGGCCAGGCATAGACTCCAGCCTCGAGAAGTTCGCAAAGACCTGCACCATATGCGCAACCCATGTGCACGCTTCACCCAAGTTCCTCGAGCATCACTGGGAGTACCCGAAGGCACCGTGGGAACGCATTCACATCGACTACGCGGGCCCAGTAGCTGACAGCATGCTTCTAATTGTTGTAGACGCCTATAGCGAGTGGGCCGAGGTCACGACAACGATCTCCACGACAGCTGCAGCAACAATCGCCCTGATGGATGACTTGTTCACATCGCACGGCAACCCAGTCACCGTCGTTTCAGATAATGGTAGGCAGTTTATCGCATGAGAATTGAAGGCCTTCCTGCGGAACAGTGGTGCGAAGTACCACAAGCTTACAGCACCGAACCATCCATCAATTAATGACCAAGCAGAACGGTGAAGGATGCCCTCTATGAGATGAAAACCCACCTGAACGAGTTCCTTCTCCAATTGAGATGAGCGCCGCTAAATCTCCATCTCAACTATTTCTGGGGTGAGAACTTCCGACACGTCTCAACCTGCCGAGACCCGAAGACGATTGTATTAGAGTTTGAGAAACACAGAAAGCAGAAATGGACTTACATTCCGCACCTTCCAAGTGGGTCAGTCAGTTCACTTCCTGTCTGGCAACCAGAAACTGGACACGCTCCCCGGTACCAACACAGCCCACATCTTAGATCTTCACTATGAGATCAACTACCGGCAGAAACGAATCAAGTGCCACATCGACCAAATTAGGCCATTCCCAAGAATACGGCCAAAAACAGAGAACCAGGAACCGAACAGCGATGAACCTGCCGAAATTCCCCCTAGGCCACGGCGTGTTCGGTTCTTCCAACACAAGCTACCGCAGCACCAGTCGAGAGGATGCCACAAGTGTTCCATGGAAACCGAACACCAGCACCAGCTACTCCAGTTATACCGCTCAGGTCAACACGCAAACGCAACCCACCATTAAGATTTTCACCATAGACATAACAAGTTCAGTTTAAAAGAGGGAAGAAATGTTGTGTATTCGAACTCACAGAAATGTATGATCCAAACAAATTTGGCCCTCAACAGTTGGTAACACATAGACACAACCAGAGCCTCAGTTATCGATTATCTCACGAGGGCCGTCATTGTTGCCCACTGATCTGTTCATTGTTTGATTTTTCTCTTAGTAAATTGTCATGTGGTTGATTGATTCGTGGAATTGTCAATCTTAGAAAATACAAAGCTAACAAA
Source organism: Meconema thalassinum (assembly GCA_946902985.2). Lineage (NCBI taxonomy): Eukaryota > Metazoa > Arthropoda > Insecta > Orthoptera > Tettigoniidae > Meconema > Meconema thalassinum. The sequence goes on from OX336395.1 coordinate 51,959,886, forward strand.
ACAGACATTCTAATTATCGACAGCTGCTACTGTATCGCCTTTATTGCTTGGTGACCAACGGCCAGTTTCTACACACTTCAAGGCCACTATCATCTAGACTACCTAAACCAAGATATACCAAGTAATACTGGGGTGTACTCCTGTAATTCAACAAAAAAATTGTGCACAAAATGTATGGAGTTCGTATTGTCCATGCGTATTAATTGCTTTTAGTTGTCGCTAGTCAATAGCTTGCTGGTTGGAAACATACTTTCCGTTTGATTTAGGGCGCCTTGTAATAGCTTACACCTATAACTCAGATGGTCTGGTTTAACTTTGTCTGGAACTGGGTAGGTTACGAATAATATATAAAATAATCATCAAGGAAGTACTTTGACTACTCGTAAAGTCGCCAGTGTTTCATCCTAGTGTGCTTCAGTATGCCTTCCTTCGAAGGGGATGTAAAGCTGACGTGGCATGTAAAAGAACGTACCACTGCAATTAGTAGTGTGTTGCTAACTTTGTAGGTCAAGCCTCCGTGGCTTAGGCGGCAGCACGCCGGCCTCTCACCGCTGGGTCCGTGGTTCAAATCCCGGTCACTCCATGTGAGATCTGTGCTGGACAAAACGGAGGCAGACAGGTTTTTCTCCGGGTACTCCGGTTTTCCCTGTCAAAATTTCATTCCAGCAACACTCTACACTATCATTTCATTTCATCTGTCATTCATTTAATCATTGCCCCAGAGGAGTGCGTCAGGCCTCGGCAGCCGGCACAGTTCATATCCTCGCCGCTAGATGGGGGCTTCATTCATTCCATTCCTGACCCGGTCGAAGACTGGAAGCAGGCTGTGGATTTTCATTCATTTCTTAAGTTACCCTCTACCAAGTTCCAACGTTTGATGCTAGGTGCCAGTGGCATCTGGTAGCAAAAATGGAACTAATTGAAAGTGAACTTGCTTATTCATCTTCTTTTATTTCATCTCATCAACACGCGACGGTACTTGCTAGTATGTTAAAATCAATCACCGCACATTACTCAGTGGATGGCTCCATCTGAAAGGCTCCCAGCAGGACATACAGAGGCTTGGACAACTTGGAAGACTCTCAACAGATTGCGATCTGGGGTTGGCAGATCCAAGTCCAACATTTATAAATAGGGTTTTTGCTGCGACTCGGTCCTTTGTGAATGCGGTGAAGAACATACCATGGGTCATCTGCTTCAGTGCAGTCTGTGTCCTATACTGTGCTCCATGGAGGATCTGGTGAAGGCTACACCAAATGGACGTGACATGGCAAAATATTGGTCATGCATTATTTAGAGCCTTAAATTTTCAAGTTTTGTCATTTTCTTTGCCCATTTTGTACATAATTTCTTATGTAATATTTTTGTTCCTGGCACGAGTAAATAAATAAAATCGCTATAGTTAATGTAAATACTTATAATTAAGCATACGTATATCTCCTTGTGTCATCTGAAATACACAATTGTTCATGTCATATGACAATAATGTAGTTCTATTAAAAATGGCGACATCACCGAGCCCACATATAGTGAACGAACTGAGTCTGCATCAGATAAATCAGGAAAATCTCGCTAAGTACACTCGCACTCTTGTTCGAACACTTGCACTCGATCACATTTGGAACAACACTCGCTGACGTCACTTCCGAGCGAGAGTGTGCGAGAGTGTACACTTTGGCAATTTGGCAAACAGCATTGCAGTCTATAATTCTCGAGCAGCCTTGTTATTACGATTGACAACGCCGACCGTCTGTCATCTGGTAAGCCTAGCGGAAGCACACAGTATTGCTAACACTGCGTTAACACATACATTTTGAGGCGAAATGTTTCCGAAAATACAACAAAATATAACGTCCTTTAAATCTACACATAAATTTCACAATTAAAAGATAAATATTAATCATCATGCATTATAGCGGACTGTCAATTCCCGATAGGGTAATAACAAAGTGCTGTACTGTACCACTACGTCCCAATGTCTAAAGATTATGCTTACTGCCGTCAATGACGCGCCCATAATAATTATTTAAAACTATTCCTACACACTTACACGCTTCTTGTCCCCAGATGCACTCATCATTGTCACAATAGACCTCCAGGCTCAATGTAGACAGAATAAAAATAATAATGTACCACTGGTTACTTAATTTAAAATTATATAGCTTACTAACGAATTTCACGGGTGTTGAAATAGTTAATACGAACTGCTATTAGATGCTGTCATATCAAAATAAACGACATTTATGAACGTAGCATGTGAGCTAACGTATTTATACTCACAACGTCCTCTGTTGCCAATTCTACCATTAGCATGGCTTGAGAATTAACAAGTAGTTCCGTGAAGAGCTATAGAGCTTATTTTCATATGTCCTACTTATGTTAATTGTCTCTATCAACATACAGCATTTCGGTTTGATTGCTGTAATAGATTCGTAGATGTTGAGAACCGACTAAATATTTCGGATGGTCACCATGTTGGATTTTATATATGTAGGTCCTAGAGTTATGTACTGTTACATGAAAATTATTGTGTACGTGTAGCATTCAAATTTCAATCGCATGATTAGGACACAAGAAGTAACAAGGAGATTTTAAAATTTCGCACAGCTGCCATCTTGTGGTTATGGAAACAATTGAAATAAATTAGATGCCAATGGACTAACATTCGTATAAGGATTTAATGTACCAAGTTTCACTGCACTCGGATGGTTAAATTGCGAGAAACGTTCATGTGAATATTTATACTTCGCGTCGCCGCCATGTTGGATTTGTGATCACCAGGTTATTTGAAGTCCTATAGGTGAACTTAAGTTCATAGCCCCTATGAACATAAAAAATCAGTTTGATTGCTATAATAGATTCGTAGATATTCAGAGCCGTCTAAATATTTCGGATGGTCGCCGTGTTGGATTGTTATATGTATAGGCCATAGAGTCAAGTACCATTAAAGGAAAATTATTGCGTAGGTTCATTATTCAAACTTTCACATCGATCTCATGATTACGACACAAGAAATAAAAACTTAATTTTAAAATTCGCAAAGCCACCATCTTGAGGTTATGTAAACATTTGAATTAAATTAGATACCAGTGTATTACAATGTGTATAAACATTTCCAGTACCAGATTTCATTGCGGTTGGAACATTAAATCGCGAGAAAGGTCTATTTAAAATTTTCAAATTCGCTTGGCTGCCATGTTCGTTTTGTAGTTAACCGGTTTTTGAAAGTCTTGTAGATACATTTCCATTAGTGCCCTTTATCTCGGTACAAATGTTCAGGGTGATACCGCTAATAGTTTCAGAGATATAGAATGCTGGTAAAATAATTCGCACATCCGCCATCTTGTAGTTATGTAAACAATTGAACGAAATTCGATGTTGGTGCATTACAATGTGTATAAACATATACTGTACCAAGTTTTATTGCGTTTTGTTCGTTAAATCGCGAGAAACGTCTATTTAAAAGTCGCAAATTCGCGTGGCCACCATGTTGGTTTTGTAGTTACCAGTTTTTCAAAAGTAACATAGGTTAACTTCTAGTAGTTCCCTTTATCATCGTAAAAATCCAGGGTGATATCGGGAATAGTTTCGGAGATATTGAATGCTGGTGAAATATTTCGCACAGCCGCCATGTTGGATTGGTGAGATGTAACAAAATTTGAAGGGCTCGGTCGGGGTCGTCCGGAATAGTGCTAATAACCTACCGAGTTTCATTGAAATCGCTCTAGCCATTTAGAAGTTATTAGGGACAAACACTCACACGCACACACACACTGACAAAAGTTGATCTCATAAGCCTATTTTTTTCAAAATTGAAAATAGGCTAAAAAGGGAGATGGAAACAGCCTATATATTAGTCATGGCCTGAGGTGAGTTTTGTTACTCGTGGGAATGAACTAAACTCGTCAACAGAATGCGTATTTTCGTGTTTTTTTTTCTTTCATTATTTCACCGTCTTGGAGTGAACATAGGTCTATACGTCGAATGTCATGAAGTAATAGCTTTCAATCTAAGTTCTTCATTTGCGACATCTTATCCCTGGTCGCGCACCCTGAAGGAACATTTCCAGTCGCGCTGTCTCAGATGCTCACTTGTTTTTTTTTTTGTTAGAAATCTTGTAAATTTAATGCCAAATATGTACGCAACTATATTGTTTAGATTTTTGATCCCTTTTTAAAATAATTGCGTGTATTTTTATGGTTTAATTTACGACATTTATGTTTTTTAGTCGTTCAACATTATTGTACCTAATTATGTAGGGTGTTTTGTCCTAACCCTAAAGAATTGCATCAGATTAATATATTCTTGTATTTTGTTTCATAGTTAGGGCATAACACCCAATATTGTTGGATACAATCGAAATAAATGAGAAACCTCTATGGACATCAATTTGGCAGGTGAAAAGCTGAAGGAAGTAGGAGACTTCTGTTACTTACGAAGCAAAATATTCAGTGATGGACGAAGCAAAGATGATATAAAAAAGGTTGGCTCTGGCAAGGAAATCATTTCTACAGAAACGGAACCTGTTGACATCGAATATACATTTAGGTATCAGGAAGTCATTTTTGAAATCCTTTGTCTGGAGTGTAGTGCTCTATGGAAGTGAAACATGGACTATTGTTGCAGCAGAAAAGAGGAGAATTGAAGAGTTTGAAATGTGGTGTTACAGGAGAATGATGAAGATTAGATGGGTAGATAGGGTTACAAACGAAGAGGTATTAAGACGAATGGGAGAGGAGAGATGTTTCTGGTGATTGGTGTTAGCCATGTAGAGATGAAACGATTAGCTCAGGGCAGGGAGACATGGAAAGCTGCATCAAAGCAGTCAAAAGACTGAGGAACTAAACAACAACTCCAACACTTGTGTTGACCGACTGAAAAGCACACATTTCGTACATTAAGGCAACACTGAAAATGCTTTCCAACACGATAATGGTTTTATGCTCATTTAATTACGTTCAGCAAACATTTGTTCAGTAAATACTCTCTTAATTATAAGACTGAAAATAGATGGAATTTGTATATTTATAGGACGCTTAAAAATTGTAATTCTGTTTCTTAGATGCCATTATTGAAAAGAAGTCAGAAAAATGCTATAAACGTGTGACACGTTTCTACAAATTTGGGGAGAAGCTTATTCAAGTTACAATATTGATAACTGAGGCAAGAATAATTATTAAACAAAGCAATAATGAAAGCTACCTGAGTTACAATATCGGTCGCGCCGAGTCTCAAAGGCGCACAGTAAATTCAAATTGACACAACAACGACCAGTACGGAACTGAGTGTTGCAATTTGATTGTTGAAGGTAAGGTATTTCCTCTCTGAGAGTTCAAGTAAAACCCGTTTCCTTGTAAAAAAGAGACTGATAGCAGTGACCCTTTTAGGCACAGCATGACCGTTCCAGAAACAACAACGATTAAAGTTAATTCCGTAACAGCAAAGTACTCGTATCGTATATGTGGGCATAACCTGATCACTAACATTTCAGATTGCGGGAAGAATCCCTCCACACATTTATGGTACCTGTATTTCTCACCAAAATTATATTACATTTTCCCAATTAAATTAAGAGAATTTAAAGGAAATCATGCTAACCTGAAGATGCATATAAAACACTTTCATAGGGAAAACAATATTTAAGTTAAAAAAATAATTAGTTGAGAATACAAGTTTATACAAACGCTAATTCAATTCTCCTTCTTACTCATAGAGTATTTACATAGAACGTGTTATCCGACTAAGCCATCATACAATATTAAGAAATAGTAATCAATGACATGCACACATGTGATTACTCTTCCTGCTCGGTATGACCAACCTGTCATTATCATATTGTAACAATATAATTTTATAACAGGTTAAACCAGTGAGTAGGAATTGTAAGGAAATACATAAAATATGTACAGTCTTTCTGAATTATGTAAACTCTGCATATTTCTAACCACTTAATTAATAATAATAATATCACAATTTGACTCTTATGGTCATTTTATGATGTCCGGATCTCCTTAACCATGTTAAACATGTCAGCGTGTATTTTCCATGATAAACCAAAGATTGATAGGAAGGATAGGAGAAAATTCACTTGTGAAAGATTTAGGACATAATTTTTACATTGTTCGTTCCTGCTTTGATCCCCACAATGTCATTATGTACTGGTGTCTTGGAACATTGCTGCTAAATATGTGAAATCAGAGTATTGGTTGCCAAATATATCAGGGTTAATTAGTTATTGTTGTTTTAAAGGGTGGAAATACGACGTCATCTGCCCATTTTTTATCAGGATTTGCTGAAAGCGTTGTTTTCTTTTGTTGTTGCGTATTTTAGGGACTGTGACATTGTGGTCATATAGCCTCGTATATTTGGGTGTGTATGGTGTTTTGTGTTAATATGTGGTATTGTGATGGCTGTATTAGTGTGTGTATTTGTAAACTTCGAGTAAGATTTAGAAAGAGGCGGCCGTGGCCTTGTGTTAGGAACCATTATGCCTGGAGTAGAAATCGAAAACACTCGGTAAAACACTTCCAGGATAGCTGAGGGGGAAATTGAACCCTGCTTTTCTCGGTTATGTCTCACAAGGCAGAAATAAAATTTCTTGGCAGAGCCGGGAATCGAACCTGATCCTGTGGGGCAACAGACAAGAATGCTAGCCTCTAAGACACGAGCTGGTCTTCTACAAGCGTCAACGTCAAAAGCCAGGCTAATTATTGTAAGAGACAGTCATAGTGAAATGATAATTGAGTAAGGCGTAAAAGTAAATCGTAGTTTCAATTCGAACCCGACACTTCTGCAATTCAAGGTTTGGCTACTTAACACAGGTGCAATCATCGCGTTAAACCATCAATAAACTCTTTCTCGCTTAATTCCCTGCCGGAGTCGAAATAAAGTTCGTTCTTTTAACATACCGTTTTGCTTCAGCTAGTCTATTATAATTCTAATGTATGAAAGTGACAGTGATAAGAACGCAATTTGATAAATTAACGACATTGTGCTCTAGTTTGTTTATTAACAAAGTAGCGGTATGAACTGTCAACGAGGTTACTAACCGACGCACACTTTGTAATAGGAATCGATCAGTGGCCATTGTATATCACTTTTGCCTAATTTTTCACGATCAACCTTTTGAAATGCATAATGTAGACAGCTCAGCTGCGTTAGTACCTTTACTAATATTCATAACAATATTATTTCTTGGGACAGCTTCATACGCCACATCTGGATACACCTCTGATCTCAGTATTGCTATTTTGGTAATTATAATTGAATATCATGGATTAGAAAGAGGTTTTCCTTTTATTCTTTACACATTACGCTTGGTCCCAAGTTGTATGGCAGTCTACTTGTTATTGATTCGTTATGCACATTATAGTAATGTTGAACCTGATATGAGAATGAGAATCATGTAGGTTTTGGGTATATGTTTTTTAATACTTAGGAATGTTTAAAACAAGAAACATACCAAGTCTTGTGTATATGTTTCATTATACACAGAGTAGTACTGTTTAAGTGGTGTCATGATCAAGAAATAGGCAGGAATCATAGTTTTCGATAAAACCTAACAACGTACATCGTCTCCGTTGACGAAATTAACACTTTATGGCAAATCAAATATGGAAACACTTTGGAATATGAAGCCTGGTATCCAGACACAGAAGATTTTGTTTGAATGCTACCTATGGCGCCAGGTGTTACGAAATATCATTACCTACTACGCACGCAGACGAAGTGGGAGCGTCAGAGCCTCGTACCCGAAATTGGAGAACGAAGGAATGCTCCCACATGTGCGCAGAATGGGGACTGCCACTCAGAGGGACGCGTGGGCCCTTAAACTGTGTCGAGTGTACTCGCATTATGAACTAGATAGAAATCAACTATGAAATGAAAACACGTTTCATGTAAAGGTCGAAAACCAAAGATAAATTTAATATCGAAGAAACAGTAATAGGAATATCGATACGGGGAACGTGAAGAACGCATGAAAAAGGAGTATGGAGATGAATTCGGGGCTGAAATAAAACACAAATTATCAAAAGGTAAACACAAGTTTGAGATCGTTCGATAATCAACTCTATTTAAAAAGGGACAGTTAAGTATAATAATAATAAATTAACAATAATTAAAATAGTACCTTCGTTCTACCACAGTCTAACTAGAGGAATGTAGTTAGAAGAAATAATCTAAGAACCTTATGAAGTCATATATCCCATGAACTGTCTAACCAACCACCCTTAATAACAAACAACCCAAACAAACAAGAAACGACACGAAAATAACAAACATCACAAGGAGCACTACAATAACAACAATCCGAACATGACATGACGTAACATACGCAACCTTTAAAAGAAATATAGATCAGTTCAGCGTTAACCACGAAAATTACAAGAATACAAGGAACGACCCAAAAGATAAACAACGAACTAAATGACTTCATCAACTTCTAGAATAAAACTTCTTCTCGAACGAAAGCACGAGATTCAATATTCTAACAAGGTATGAACTGCGGATGGAGGCCAGTCTCCGGAAAACATGAAACCCTTACAACACATCATCCAATGAAAGACATATCAATTCATCTCAATAACGCAGCAAGGTCACGCGCTGTTTCTTGACGGGATGCAAAACCAAACGCAAGAAAACATTTACAATGACCCACTGCCCAGTCATGACCCAATTAATCAAATAGCATTTACCCACACGCAATAATAAAGAAAAACACAAGCTCATAATGGAATGTCAAAGGAGGAATACGTAGTCCTAAAACATTAACCGTACACAAAATAAACAACACAACAACATACCACAATCTATCCATCCATTGAGCAACCATCAATAAATACTGGCTCACGGCACAACCAACATATCAACATTAACGCCCGATATCACTAAGTATTCTCTCATAAAGTTCCATTATCTAGCATATCGAAACGTAAACACACGCGATACAACAAATACAGGAAACAAACAACAAGATCCCTCAAGACATTAAACCACTTAAAAGCAAGCAACGCGATCCCTTACTACGTATGTATATTATAAAAAGATAAGGATATAAATAAGTTGCAAGGTTAACCTCAAAAATAACTTGAAAGATCTCAAACCTTGATCTACATAATAACAGAAGAAAGGAACACGTTAACACTAAAAGTTGGAGGGCATGTTTTAGTAACCAATACTTCTTCTTGTAGTTCCTGCATGACGATACATTTTAAATAAATATTAATAAGATGAGACTAATCGATTCCGGAGACGTTCCGAAGTTCACTGACGAGAGCTCCAAATACGTATACATGCTCAAAACTGGCCTCCCTCCAAATGATAACGATTAACACAGCGATACAATCGAGAACGGTTCAATCACAACAAGACAAATTTTAAATTTCGTTTCGAAATCCATCAAACAGATATAATTTTCATTCAGTCATCATTGCTCTCAGCTCTCTTCTTTTCTTCCCGTTTTAACAATTCCTTCGTTATTGGTCTCCGTCAGCGTTCCTAAATGCTCATAATCTCTCGGACTACGGAGCGGGTGCATTTTGTAATCGTAGAGTAAATGTGACGAATAAGACAAGTTCGTAATTTAACCGGTAGATGGCAGTCTTTTTCAATAATTTCAGTTACCTCGTACAATCGTAAAAATAGTAATGTCTCACTACCATTGGAATTTGTATGAATATTATTCTTTGGTTTCCAGACAATCCATGGACGGCACGTTCTAAAGGTCACTGATTCAACATGGTTCATAATTGCAAACATTTGTCTATGCGTGACAACTTGCTCAGTTACACCAAACAGCCTTCCCACCAAGTACCAGATATTTGTCCAGACATTCTGAATAGCCAACACTAAATGAATGGCTTTAAAATGTAAGATGCGTGTCTAACCTAACTTCTGTTGGGATATCAGAATGAGCAATAGTTTGTCCAAATGAACATTTATTTATCTGAGGAGCAGGCGTCGGGAATGGGACCCTGTCGTCCCTTTGCCTTTTCTCCGAACCTATACAAATATGAATGTGGGTTAAATACACTCTGCACATCAGTTGGTGGATATTGGTCGAAAATATCCAGGCTAGCTCACCTTCCTTACTGACATGACTAACACAACTTCATAAATAAACGCACACTATGAGCGGTCCTGAGGGCATCAAAGTTGTGTCATTTAGCAACGTGATGAAAAGTTAAAGTATACATAAAATCACGACCTAATGTAAACTAATAAACATTCAAACTTTCATTTCCGATTTGAAATGTATAAAATGCGTGTACTTTTGTAGTCAAAAACGTATTTGTTAATCATAATCTACATGTAATGCGACGTTCCATAAATAGAAAGACATCCTACACTGATTGATCTAAAATCTGCTTTCCATATTTCAAACATTAAACTCTGTCTTTCATGCTACGAGATGTCGGTGAATATGCTAATGTGTTTGCCCTGAATTTCTTTATGATCACACAATTAAAGAGAGATTGGAAACCATCTATCAGTGTTGCCATATTAACAACTAATGTTGTATCTTTCAGTCGGTCAACACAAATCATCCAGTTACCGGAATAAGTAAAAGAAACTGAAATAAATTACAAGGTATTAAAAAGTATATATATTATTAGAGACTATTGAAGAAGGAACATAAGGGATGATGTGTTTCGCTCGTCAAGGGAGCATCGTCAGATTCAAATGGTATGCAAGAGAAATAGCTCAACAAAACGCCACCGAACTTACAGTGATACCATCACAGTCACCACCATCTAAAATCTAAATTCAAGAAAAACCGTAAAGAAACTTATTTAGTGTGGTAATTATTTCTGAAAAATATAAACGCATTAAGCTGAATAAAGGACTATTTATTTTAATGTTGCAAAACATAGAGATCATAAACATCATAAAAAGGTTTTTTCCCCCAAAACTGAACTATCTTATTAGATTATAGATTCTCGCCTCTATGGATTACCCTTATGTTGCCACGGGCCGATATTTCGACTGAGAGAGCTTCAGCTTATAAGGCCACCGGTCGATCGTCCCGCATTCTCAATTCATTTAATGTTAACTCCAGACACGCAGCGCTAAAACTGTTGTAACGAAGACAAGCCGGGAACCATTCATTCACAGAATATATCGGTAAGTTTATGATCCGTGAATAACTGGATTCATAATAGGCTTTCTTGGAGCAAGCTTGGAGCTAATATGCATGGTGAAAAATTTAGCTAGCACATTCAACGAAGGAGTTATAAATAAGGGTTTATGGCTGAGTAAATTGTGTGAGAGTGAATATTCTACTGATGACTATGATTTTACTGACGACAATCCACCAGGACTGTATACGCATTTATTAGATGAAATTATTCGTAACAAAAAACTATTTGATAGAAATACGTTAAACTTGGATATTTTTACAAATCAATTAGTTTTACCACATATATCACAGAAGATACAATTTAGAATGATTGGGCTGTCAAATTTGTATTCAGATCTCCAGTTTTTATTATCTACTAAAAATTCTTGTATTATACAATTGAAGCAAATTATTGGTTATTTAGTATAAAGTACGTTAACAATATGATTAACTGCTATAGTAATAATATCAACACGCAACCTTGAGAACTATAGGTGAGAGATAATTTGTATCAAAGAATTGTAATTTCACAGAACATGGCTTAGCAATTTTAGCATATTCACTCATTATTTGCTTGGCATGAAAAGGGGTAAGATGTCTCTCATAAAATCTTAACCTTTTTGATACCAAGTATTTATGCCTCCTCTGAAAACATATTTGCCGCGTAGAAGGTACATGAAGAAGGCATCTTACCGCTAAGGGTAAGCTGCACATATGCCTTGAAAACACCTTTGATAATATATTAAGCTACAAGCCAACATGGTTTAACATGTCTTTCTTCAAATACTGTTCCCGGGTCACTTGGCTATGCATGTGCTACATGAGCATGGTATCTCACCACTATGGGATTTGAGTCGTCGAATCATTTTTAAGATGGATTAACGTGAGTTTCTTCAAACTGACTACGGCCTCTCACCACTATGGGTCATCATCATGTGTCACTTGGAATGGCTTTTACCATAAAATTTGGCTTCACATACACTAAATGAGTATGGCCTCTCACCACGATGGGTAAACATGTTGGTTTTTAAGCTACTCTTCAGATAAACTTTGACTCTGCAACTGCTACATTAGTGTGACCTCTGACCACTATGGGTTAACATGTGTCTCTTCAAATGACTTTTTTGAATAAATTTTGCTTGACAAGTGCCACATTCGTGTCGCTTCTCACCACTATGTGTAAACATGTGGGTCTTTAAACTACTTTTGAGGAAAAATTTGGCTCCGCAACTGCTGCATGAGTGTGGTCTCTTACCAGTATGGGTTGACATGTGATAATTGAAACTACTTTTTTGAATAAATTTTGCTTCACAAATACCACATTGGTGTCGCTTTTCACCACTATGAGTTAACATATGAACCTTCAAATGACCTTTTCGAACAAATTTGGCTTCGCAGGTACCACATGAATATGGCCTCTCATCACTATGTGTAAATATGTGTGCCTTCAAACACTTCTTCTTAGCAAATTTGGCATTGCAACTGCTACATGAGAATGACTTCTCACCACTATGAGCAACCATGTGCGTCTTCAAATCACTATTCCTATTAAATTGGGCTTCACATATGCCGCATGAGTTTGGCGTCTCACCACAATGGATCAATATGTGTTTCTTCGAGTTTCCTTTCAGATAAAATTTGGTACCGCATGCGTTACATGAATATCGCTTCTCACCAGAGTGGGATAACATGTGTGTCTTTAAGCTACTTCCCTGAGAAAATTTGGCTTCGCAAGTGTTACATGAATGTGGCCTCTCACCAGTATGGGTTAACATGTGTGTCTTTAAGACGTCCATACGAAAAAATTCTGCCTCACAGGTACTACATGAGTATGGCTTCTTACCACAATGGATCAACATGTGTCTCTTCAAAGATTTCGACAATAGAAACTTGGAGTCACATATCCTACATGTATAAGGTTTCTCGCCTCTATGAATGAGCAGGTTCTTCTTCAAATCCTTTTCGATTATACATTTTCTTAGAGATGCAGTGCCGGAACTATTATTATGTCCGACAGTATTACAAAAGGCGGATATTGTCCTTTCTACAGGTTTTGAAGTATCAGAATATATCAGCCTGAAATCATTGATATTAATGAATTACAGTGAGGCCTTAATTATGTATAATTATCCGAGAATGGTGAAAAAAAGTTTCCAGATCTAGAGGGCAAACTTACAAAATGACAACCGGAAGAACTTTCATTAAGATCATCACCAGGAAAACTGTCCTAATCGAGTACCAGGAACTGATTATAATGTTATTGGTTTTAAGTCACTTTTAACAACTGTGGCTTTTAGCGACACTGTGTTGCCAGAATTGTGCCCCTCAGAGGAGATCTTTAACGTGCCAGTAAATCTACTGATCTCGTTTTCAATTTTCATTTCAATGTTTTCCGAACAGTCTGAATAAAATTACTTATCTATTATGCAAACAAAATGGTGTGTCATATCGGATTATTTGGAATCATAGCTTTCCTTGATAAATACGTAATCCGTTATATTTAAAAACAAACCAAAGTACACATGTGTGCCCATTTGAAAATAATTGCAAATATCCTAGATGTGCAGGATCGCAGATTCCACTTGTCCCCGGCTATAAAAACCACTGAAAGATATGCCTGACAAATAGGACAAAACGAGACTTGTTCTACAATTGTACTATGGACTACACTACTGGGTAAAACATTAAATTCTAATAGGAGAGTGTGAAACTTGCGCTTCTCGGAGTATATAGGGTGGAAAAAGGTGTTGGGCGCATATAATTAACTCCATAGTACAACTTCTAACTAATTAATATAAATCAAAATCCTTAATTTATAAGAATATGTTGCGGATAAACGGACTCCTAGTGTCCAACGGTTTATTAGCTAGTGACGATACAATTATTTAAACAGAACTCTCCTATTCACAAAGGAAGACAAAATAAAATTCTAAATCTCAAAATAAATGAAAAAACTTCACTCTCAATAATAAGATAAATTCATCTAGAATGCCATCAGCATTTCCAAAGCCGACGACTTATACTTACTCTCCGAATATCATCACAATAATTAAAATATCCTACATTAAATTCGTCGACCAGATTCGGTTTTTCAAAACTAAACACATTTATCTTTCAATCTATACAGTGTAGAAACTCCGATCCCCCTCTAATAGAAAAAAGTACTCTTATACAGACTGAATCATGGTCAGCCAATACCTAAATTATTGACATATATTTATAACACTCATACGACATCCTCATCTTAACATTCAATATAAGCGAGTTTTCACTAACATAACACGTCTTTTCAATTTATCAACAAACAAACAAAAAACTACCAACCTTTCTGTTGATTGACGGTACTTTACGGTACTTTAAAGTACCGTCTTGTATTTTGCGGTGAATCCTAATCATATTTTCTTCTCACGTTTCTCGTACGTGCTGAGCCCGTATCCACTCATGTCTTCAATATTTCTCTGAGAGCATGCTTACTCTTTGTGCTCACATGTGTAGAACACACTCTGAAGCTTCCTTAAGATTGTAACACTATTTTGACTGCGCCAAGGACAGCTTACACTCTTCCTGAATATATTTTACACACAATTTGCTACTGCATATCTCCGGAACTTATAATATGTCATTCTGCTTTATTTACCACTTTATTGTGCCTTTGAAAATGGTAAATCATAATTACTGCAAAGGTATTTACGACGCGGATATGCGGAGTTCATGTAAGTGAACGCTCAATGACTTACAATTTCCTTGGAACCCGGGAAGGAGTTCCTGGTCATCCCACACCATTTTGAGAGTCCGCTTAGGCTGGACGTGTGTGTATTCAAGTCCGTCGTAGTTGACGAGGGCCACGTTTTGTGTGTTAAACGCACCGTACTTTAATCTACAGCCATCGAGTCTGTTAGTTGATTGACGGTACTTTACAGTACCGTCTTGTATTTTGCGGTTTTAAAATTATCCAGTGAATCCTAATCATATTTTCTTCTCACGTTTCTCGTACGTACTGAGCCCGTATCCACTCATGTCTTCAATATTTCTCTGAGAGCTTGCTTACTCTTTGTGCTCACATGTGTAGAACACATTCTGAAGCTTCCTTAAGATTGTAACACTATTTTGACTGCGCCAAGGACAGCCTTCACTCTTCCTGAATATATTTTACACACAATTTTGCTACTGCATATCTCCGGAACTTATAATATGTCATTCTGCTTTATTTACCACTTTATTGTGCCTTTGAAAATGGTAAATCATAATTACCCCAAAGGTATTTACGACGCGGATATGCGGAGTTCATGTAAGTGAACGCTCAATGACTTACAATTTCCTTGGAACCCGGGAAGGAGTTCCTGGTCATCCCACACCATTTTGAGAATCCGCTTGGGCTGGACGTGTGTGTATTCAAGTCCGTCGTAGTTGACGAGGGCCACGTTTTGTGTGTTAAACGCACCGTACTTTAATCTACAGCCATCGAGCTGGTAGAACTATAATTGATCTATAAGTTTTACATCTATAAGCCGTGTTAGGCAAGTGAAAGTGTATTTTTCATGTGCAACGATTATTTGTGTAAAATCACAATTTTTTCCCACATCTGTCACGTGGAGGACTTAGTAAAATTTGACCACGTTATTAAAGCATGTCAACGTGCTTAAGTGACGAATGCTAAAATATTAAGGCTACGTTGAACTATTGTAGTCCACTGAACGCAATTCAGAAAACGATCACCGGCAAGGTTATGCACCTTAAATATTTCAATGTGATGGCTGTGACCTCGAGTGATTTTCAGTGTAGAAACAGTCATAAATTCAGTGAAGGAGATATCACCTGAATATTCTTAGAGTCTGTGGCAGGAAAATTAAGGCCATTTATGATATTACCTGCACAAGTGTAGAGTCTGTGTTCCTTTTTTCTACAGTTTAACGTTTATTAAATTCTGTGGAAATCATCGTTTCATTATCACCATGTTGTGTGATACCAGCCACGTGTTACGTATTCTTCATCTTACACACGTGCTGTTCGTAATGGAGTAGATTCCCCACTATGAGGGAGACGCCTACGGAATAACTACCATGAAGCGGAAAGTCCAGCAGAACTGCCACGGATAAGCTATGTAACGAGGAGGAAGAGGATAATAGGCCAGAGTTTAAGACCTTGCTTTTGTAGCCTAACAATCCCTCCGCAGGAATTGAGACAAAATACCCCTCTCATCCTGGAAACAGAGAGGTGAACAACACAGTTATATTACCGTGAGTCCTGTATCCTCAAATATGTACAAGGTTTGTCCAGGTATATCTAAATTTCAACAACTATTTTAGCCGAAACTGATAGCAACCACACAGGCAGGACTATTGTAAGATTATGTCTTTCTTTCTGGTACTGAGACAATCTTTAGTTAGTCATCCTGTACCGTGTCTCATGTGGAGGTGCGCACGTTCAAATTGTGATTTTTCAGTGTAAAACTATCAGCCATGTGAGAGTTGAACTTTTTGTGTCAGACAAATGACATCGTCATTATGAAGATGAAAAATGAAAATCCACAGCCTGCTTCCAGTCTCCGACCGGGTCAGGAATGGAATGAATGAAGCCCCCATCTAGCGGCGAGGATATGGGCTGTGCCGGCTGCCGAGGCCTGACGCACTCCTCTGGGGCAATGATTAAATGAATGACAGATGAAATGAAATGATAGTGGAGAGTGTTGCTGGAATGAAATTTTGACAGGGAAAACCGGAGTACCCGGAGAAAAACCTGCCACCGTTTTGTCCAGCACAGATCTCACATGGAGTGACCGGGATTTGAACCACGGACCCAGCGGTGAGACGCCGGCGTGCTGCCGCCTAAGCCACGGAGGCTTTGTCATTATGAAGATGAAATCTTCAAAACATCAGGGAACACCCTGTTGTAGGACAACTTTAATTTATTTTGATTCAATATTATCGTATCAGTCGGGTAATCGACAGCATTTTGTTGCTACATTTTACCACAATAGTTCCGAGTTGGAACGAACACATGTCTAGAAAGATTAAATTAACCTGGACATGAACCGAGGAGTATAAGATCGTATCATTTCAACCAACACAGTAGGATTATGTGTAGTTTATATTTTTTGACTAAAAGAAGGAAGATTGTAGTTTTACGTGACCGTGAATCTTGTGATTATGAGCCACGGGACCTCCTTTTTACGTGAAATCCGAACCACAGGACATGGCATTTCACATCGAAAATCTCACATGCATTGACCGGGAATCGAACCTGGACCGCCTTGGTGAGAGGCAAACAGCTAGACCACTGAGCCACCACGCCCCTATTTTTTGACAAGTACCAAGCTATGAGCACAGAGTATATTATTTGAAACGGGGAGGGAGCTGCTGAAACATCTCCCATTCCAAAGCAGTTAAACTGCATGTGTATAGTCTTCATTTCTAGTGTCTTTGAAATTAGTACAACGTTATATCATTAGACAGGGCAGGTTTTTGTGAGAAACACTCTTAAGGAATTAATGAACAATGTTTAACAGATATACGGAACACTGTAGGACTGTAGAAAGTGTTTTCCGTGAGATGAGAAGTGCACAGTTTTGATAACGGTAGTGTGGACAAGCCACGCCACAACGAACGAGTTGAAGTGGTGTGTGTTGCGCCTAGCGGGATGCGGGCAAGCGAACTGGTTAGTTACTCCCAGCATTCAACGCAAGACGCAATTTATTGATTATTCTCTTCGACCTTTGAAGTCACAGGTCATTTGTGGAATGCGGAGGCCAGGTTATAAGGGTATTATGTAAATTTGGGGACAGCAGCTGAGCGCTGTAAACACCCGTATTATACCGCAATGTTGTGCGAGGACCGTCCATATATTTGGTGTGTCTTATTTAACGCTAATGATCCAGTTCATTTTACAGATAGTAATTATGGTTTATTCTTCATTGTAAGTAGACCCAGTAATTGTTTAAGGCTAGCTAACTTGTGTATTTATTGTGTTTTAGAACACAGATCTGTGTGGAGGTAGATGGAATGAATATCCCCTTGTTGTTATTGTATTCCAGCGATATTGAGCCCGAGGGCCAGATCGATAGATGATTGTTATGCGTGAAAACTGTGTAAGCCACGCCGCACACAAGTGTTATTGTACTTGAGCCTTTCTTAGCTAAGAGTGTTATGCTGACTACTAGAGTCAGATCTTCGAGTTAATCTCTGAGGAGATTTATGCAGCCTATGACTGGTGTCCAAAGTAAACCACCTTTGGGAACATAAACCTGCTACATAAACCAGAATATAAATCATATTCCTCACTCAACTAAAACGACGTAATCAATAAATTGTTTCAGCATCTTAATTTTGGAAACATTGCTTTGTTTTACACTGACACCATGGGCTACGTCATTTCCTTATGGAAGAGAAACTACTTGATTCGAAGACTAGAATCGCCGGAACCAGTCGTTCGTACATCATGTCCGCGTGATTCTATGCGATGTAAGCCGTAATTATGATTACGCCATTGCCAACATAACTCATATTCATGAGATAACGATTGGGGCAAACCGCCTTCCCAATTTGCAAAAGTAGGCTTGTGTCTGTGTGTTTATTGACATTCTTCTGAGTGCATTACCTGAATTATACCCCTGTTAGTTGTAACAGTGTATATTTTTGTACTTGTTTTTTTATGGTCTGTGGTCTACTATCATTATCTTTGCTTTAATTCTTTGGTTACGGCGCGTTTCGTCGTAACATTTTCATTCATGTCAGGATTTAGATAGATAATAAATGTAAATGTAAAGTGGACGTGGTACCATCCTATCTAAGGGATTGGTTTGTTTGATGTTAAATGTAAATTCGTTTCCGAGTCTTTTTCGTGTAAACTTGCTTTCGCGTTAGATTTGTTATCTGACACGCGCCTAGATAAGTTGTTGCATTTGCTTTTCTGTGCAACAAGGACTTTCGCGACGTTTTGTTAACGTCATTTAGTTTTTTTTACTGACTCAACAATGTAATTAGATTTGCGGATTAGCTGATTTTTAGCCCTCCGAAGTAGGATAGGGATTTCTTTATTGAATAAATCATTCACGAAATTTGACTTAAGCCAGGACCTTTTTATTTATAGCTTTGTGTTTTGAAGGTGTATTTCTTTGGGCGTCTTTGGCAATATCCGTGCAAATGGACCAGATCTCTGGGATCAAGACTCTCGTGCTACACAAGCCCTTAAAGAAGTGCATTCGATTGTGGGTTCGAAGGACGGGGTCATTCGAAGTACCATTTCTTTCGGTGGATGGTACCCGGATAACATCCTCTAACGGGCCGAGTACCTCATTCTCGCAGAAGAGATATTTGCATTTTAATCTTGGTATTGGTGTTAGGCATGAGACATCATTTTATTCCTAGGAATTCATTCGCGTTACTGCCACTGTGAACACGAGTCATTTAGATGATTTATTTCTTCACTCCTACGGTCATATTCAACTTGCAAGTGATCTGATTGCATGTAAGTATACTTCTATTATCCAATAATACACCCATATACATGAAATTTATATTTGGTGGTATGATATAGCCTGTAAATGGGTTGGTACTCAGAAGTATCGTCAGATCAGATGTAGGGTCTCATGTACAGTATGTCTTATACATAACCTGAAATAATATGCTATTAATGCATAATACTCTCTTGTTAATAGGTTTTTCTTCAGTATATAAGTATATTTCTCTCTAATTGTTACGTTATGCTACACTCAAATAAAAATAATATTACCTGATATATTTTTGGCTTACAGCATGTGTTTTAAAAGAGCCAGATTGACTGATGACGATATGTGTCAGATAATAATAGAAGATCTGCCAGAAGATGATATAGAGGAGGGGACAATGGAGGTGAATTTATTTGTATGCGACACAGACGCCAGTAAAAAGGGGTTATTAATTGTGGTGCACTGCCAATCAGGGAGGATACACACTGAAATTTGAGATATGTCAAGGAAAGTTGTACTAAGTCTTTGGAAGCCATTTTGGGGACAGTAGAGTAAATTGTACTTTGACAACTATTTCACATTTCTCCCACTTCGTGAGAGATTGAAAGTGAAAGATACTCTAGTTTGTGGCACTAGTGCACATGGACTGACAAGGACACTAGTGCACATGCACTGACAAGGACACTAGTGAACATGCACTGACAAGGACACTAGTGCACATGCACTGAGAAGGACACTAGTGCACATGCACTGACAAGGACATTAGTGCACATGCACTGACAAGCACACCAGTGCACATGCACTGACAAGGACACTAGTGCACATGCACTGACAAGGACACCAGTGCACATGCACTGACAAGGACACTAGTGCACATGGACTGACAAGGACACTAGTGCACATGGACTGACAAGGACACTAGTGCAAATGCACTGACAAGGACACTAGTGCACATGCACTGACAAGGACACTAGTGCACATGCACTGACAAGGACACTAGTGCACATGCACTGACCAGGACACTAGTGCACATGCACTGAGAAGGACACTAGTGCACATGCACTGACAACGACACTAGTGCACATGCACTGACAAGGACACTAGTGCACATGGACTGACAAGGACACTAGTGCACATGCACTGACAAGGACACTAGTGCACATGCACTCACAAGGACACTAGTGCACATGGACTGACAAGGACACTAGTGCAAATGGACTGACAAGGACACTAGTGCACATGGACTGACAAGGACACTAGTACACATGCACTGACAAGGACACTAGTGCACATGCACTGACAAGGACACTAGGGCACATGCACTGACAAGGACACTAGTGCACATGCACTGACAAGGACACTAGTGCACATGCACTCACAAGGACACTAGTGCAAATGGACTGACAAGGACACTAGTGCACATGCACTGACAAGGACACTAGTGCACATGGACTGACAAGGACACTAGCGCACATGGACTGACAAGGACACTAGTGCACATGGACTGACAAGGACACTAGTGCACATGGACTGACAAGGACACTAGTGCACAAGGACTGACAAGGACACTAGTGCACATGGACTGACAAGGACACTAGTGAACATGGACTGACAAGGACACAAGTGCACATGGACTGACAAGGACACTAGTGCACATGGACCGACAAGGACACTAGTGCACATGGACTGACAAGGACACTAGTGCACATGCACTGACAAGGACACTAGTGCACATGCACTGACAAGGACACTAGTGCACATGCACTGACAAGGACACTAGTGCACATGCACTCACAAGGACACTAGTGCACATGGACAAGGACACTAGTGCAAATGGACTGACAAGGACACTAGTGCACATGCACTGACAAGGACACTAGTGCACATGCACTGACAAGGACACTAGTGCACATGCACTCACAAGGACACTAGTGCACATGGACTGACAAGGACACTAGTGCACATGCACTGACAAGGACACTAGTGCACATGGACTGACAAGGACACAAGTGCACACAGACTGACAAGGACACTAGTGCACATGGACTGACAAGGACACTAGTGCACATGGACTGACAAGGACAATAGTGCACATGGACTGACAAGGACACTAGTGCACAAGGACTGACAAGGACACTAGTGCACATGGATTGACAAGGACACTAGTGCACATGGATTGACAAGGACACTAGTGCACATGGACTGACAAGGACACTAGTGCACATGGACTGACAAGGACACTAGTGCACATGGACTGACAAGGACACTAGTGCACATGGACTGACAAGGACACTAGTGCACATGGACTGACAAGGACACTAGTGCACATGGACTGACAAGGACACTAGTGCACATGGACTGACAAGGACACTAGTGCACATGCACTGACAAGGACACTGGTGCACATGGACTGACAAGGACACTAGTGCACATGCACTGACAAGGACACTAGTGCACACGGACTGACAAGGACACTAGTGCAAACGGACTGACAAGGACACTAGTGCACATGGACTGACAAGGACAATAGTGCACATGGTCTGACAAGGACACTAGTGCACATGGACTGACAAGGACACTAGTGCACATGGACTGACAAGGACACTAGTGCACATGGATTGACAAGGACACTAGTGCACATGGACTGACAAGGACACTAGTGCACATGGACTGACAAGGACACTAGTGCACATGGACTGACAAGGACACTAGTGCACAAGGACTGACAAGGACACTAGTGCACACGGACTGACAAGGACACTAGTGCAAACGGACTGACAAGGACACTAGTGCACATGGACTGACAAGGACAATAGTGCACATGGTCTGACAAGGACACTAGTGCACATGGACTGACAAGGACACTAGTGCACATGGACTGACAAGGACACTAGTGCACATGGATTGACAAGGACACTAGTGCACATGGACTGACAAGGACACTAGTGCACATGGACTGACAAGGACACTAGTGCACATGGACTGACAAGGACACTAGTGCACATGGACTGACAAGGACACTAGTGAACATGGACTGACAAGGACACTAGTGCACATGCACTGACAAGGACACTGGTGCACATGGACTGACAAGGACACTAGTGCACATGCACTGACAAGGACACTAGTGCACACGGACTGACAAGGACACTAGTGCACATGGACTGACAAGGACAATAGTGCACATGGTCTGACAAGGACACTAGTGCACATGGACTGACAAGGACACTAGTGCACATGGACTGACAAGGACACTAGTGCACATGGATTGACAAGGACACTAGTGCACATGGACTGACAAGGACACTAGTGCACATGGACTGACAAGGACACTAGTGCACATGGACTGACAAGGACACTAGTGCACATGGACTGACAAGGACACTAGTGAACATGGACTGACAAGGACACTAGTGCACATGCACTGACAAGGACACTAGTGAACATGCACTGACAAGGACACTAGTGCACATGCACTGAGAAGGACACTAGTGCACATGCACTGACAAGGACACTAGTGCACATGCACTGACAAGGACACTAGTGCGCATGCACTGACAAGGACACTAGTGCACATGCACTGACAAGGACACTAGTGCACATGCACTTTCAAGGACACCAGTGCACATGCACTGACAAGGACACTAGTGCACATGGACTGACAAGGACACTAGTGCACATGGAATGACAAGGACAGTAGTGCAAATGCACTGACAAGGACACTAGTGCACAGGCACTGACAAGGACACTAGTGCACATGCACTGACAAGGACACTAGTGCACATGCACTGACAAGGACACTAGTGCAAATGGACTGACAAGGACACTAGTGCACAAGGACTGACAAGGACACTAGTGCACATGGACTGACAAGGACACTAGTGCACATGCACTGACAAGGACACTAGTGCACATGCACTGACAAGGACACAAGTGCACATGCACTGACAAGGACACTAGTGCACATGCACTGACAAGGACACTAGTGCACATGGACTGACAAGGACACTAGTGCACAAGGACTGACAAGGACACTAGTGCACATGGACTGACAAGGACACTAGTGCACATGGACTGACAAGGACACTAGTGCACATGCACTGACAAGGACACTAGTGCACATGCACTGACAAGGACACTAGTGCACATGGACTGACAAGGACACTAGTGCACATGGACTGACAAGTACACTAGTGCACATGCACTGACAAGGACACTATTGCACACGGACTGACAAGGACACTAGTGCACATGGACTGACAAGGACACTAGTGCGCATGGACTGACAAGTACACTAGTGCACATGGACTGACAAGGCCACTAGTGCACATGGACTGACAAGGACACTAGTGCACATGGACTGACAAGGACACTAGTGCACATGGACTGACAAGGACACTAGTGCACATGGACTGACAAGGACACTAGTGCACATGGACTGACAAGGACACTAGTGCACATGCACTGACATGGACACTAGTGCACATGGACTGACAAGGACACTAGTGCACAAGGACTGACAAGGACACTAGTGCACATGGACTGACAAGGACACTAGTGCACATGGACTGACAAGGACACTAGTGCACATGGACTGACAAGTACACTAGTGCACATGCACTGACAAGGACACTATTGCACACGGACTGACAAGGACACTAGTGCACATGGACTGACAAGGACACTAGTGCACATGGACTGACAAGTACACTAGTGCACATGCACTGACAAGGACACTATTGCACACGGACAGACAAGGACACTAGTGCACATGGACTGACAAGGACACTAGTGCACATGGACTGACAAGGACACTAGTGCACAAGGACTGACAAGGACACTAGTGCACATGGACTGACAAGGACACTAGTGCACATGGACTGACAAGGACACTATTGCACATGGAATGACAAGGACACTAGTGCACATGGACTGACAAGGACACTAGTGCACATGGACTGACAAGGACACTACTGCACATGGACTGACAAGGACACTAGTGCACATGGACTGACAAGGACACTAGTGCACATGCACTGACAAGGACACTAGTGCACATGCACTGACAAGGACACTACTGCACATGCACTGACAAGGACACTAGTGCACATGGACTGACAAGGACACTAGTGCACATGGACTGACAAGGACACTAGTGCACATGGACTGACAAGGACACTAGTGCAAATGCACTGACAAGGACACTAGTGCACATGCACTGAGAAGGACACTAGTGCACATGCACTGAGATGGACACTAGTTCACATGCACTGAGAAGGACACTAGTGCACATGCACTGACAAGGACACTAGTGCACATGCACTGACAAGGACACAAGTGCAAATGCACTGACAAGGACACTAGTGCACATGGACTGACAAGGACACTAGTGCACATGGACTGACAAGGACACTAGTGCACAAGGACTGACAAGGACACTAGTGCACATGGACTGACAAGGACACTAGTGCACATGGACTGACAAGGACACTAGTGCACATGCACTGACAAGGACACTAGTGCACACGGACATAAAAGGACACTAGTGCACACGGACATACAAGGACACTAGTGCACATGGACTGATAAGGACACTAGTGCACATGAACTGACAAGGACACTAGTGCACAAGGACTGACAAGGACACTAGTGCACATGGACTGACAAGGACACTAGTGCACATGGACTGACAAGGACACTAGTGAACATGGACTGACAAGGACACTAGTGCACATGGACTGACAAGGACACTAGTGCACATGCACTGACAAGGACACTAGTGCACATGCACTGACAAGGACACTAGTGCACATGCACTGACAAGGACACTAGTGCACATGCACTCACAAGGACACTAGTGCACATGGACTGACAAGGACACTAGTGCAAATGGACTGACAAGGACACTAGTGCACATGCACTGACAAGGACACTAGTGCACATGCACTGACAAGGACACTAGTGCACATGCACTGACAAGGACACTAGTGCACATGGACTGACAAGGACACTAGTGCACATGCACTGACATGGACACTAGTGCACATGGACTGACAAGGACACTAGTGCACAAGGACTGACAAGGACACTAGTGCACATGGACTGACAAGGACACTAGTGCACATGGACTGACAAGGACACTAGTGCACATGGACTGACAAGTACACTAGTGCACATGCACTGACAAGGACACTATTGCACACGGACTGACAAGGACACTAGTGCACATGGACTGACAAGGACACTAGTGCACATGGACTGACAAGTACACTAGTGCACATGCACTGACAAGGACACTATTGCACACGGACAGACAAGGACACTAGTGCACATGGACTGACAAGGACACTATTGCACATGGAATGACAAGGACACTAGTGCACATGGACTGACAAGGACACTAGTGCACATGGACTGACAAGGACACTACTGCACATGGACTGACAAGGACACTAGTGCACATGGACTGACAAGGACACTAGTGCACATGGACTGACAAGGACACTAGTGCACATGCACTGACATGGACACTAGTGCACATGGACTGACAAGGACACTAGTGCACAAGGACTGACAAGGACACTAGTGCACATGGACTGACAAGTACACTAGTGCACATGCACTGACAAGGACACTATTGCACACGGACTGACAAGGACACTAGTGCACATGGACTGACAAGGACACTAGTGCACATGGACTGACAAGTACACTAGTGCACATGCACTGACAAGGACACTATTGCACACGGACAGACAAGGACACTAGTGCACATGGACTGACAAGGACACTAGTGCACATGGACTGACAAGGACACTAGTGCACAAGGACTGACAAGGACACTAGTGCACATGGACTGACAAGGACACTAGTGCACATGGACTGACAAGGACACTATTGCACATGGAATGACAAGGACACTAGTGCACATGGACTGACAAGGACACTAGTGCACATGGACTGACAAGGACACTACTGCACATGGACTGACAAGGACACTAGTGCACATGGACTGACAAGGACACTAGTGCACATGCACTGACAAGGACACTAGTGCACATGCACTGACAAGGACACTACTGCACATGCACTGACAAGGACACTAGTGCACATGGACTGACAAGGACACTAGTGCACATGGACTGACAAGGACACTAGTGCACATGGACTGACAAGGACACTAGTGCAAATGCACTGACAAGGACACTAGTGCACATGCACTGAGGAGGACACTAGTGCACATGCACTGAGATGGACACTAGTTCACATGCACTGAGAAGGACACTAGTGCACATGCACTGACAAGGACACTAGTGCACATGCACTGACAAGGACACAAGTGCAAATGCACTGACAAGGACACTAGTGCACATGGACTGACAAGGACACTAGTGCACATGGACTGACAAGGACACTAGTGCACAAGGACTGACAAGGACACTAGTGCACATGGACTGACAAGGACACTAGTGCACATGGACTGACAAGGACACTAGTGCACATGCACTGACAAGGACACTAGTGCACACGGACATAAAAGGACACTAGTGCACACGGACATACAAGGACACTAGTGCACATGGACTGATAAGGACACTAGTGCACATGAACTGACAAGGACACTAGTGCACAAGGACTGACAAGGACACTAGTGCACATGGACTGACAAGGACACTAGTGCACATGGACTGACAAGGACACTAGTGAACATGGACTGACAAGGACACTAGTGCACATGGACTGACAAGGACACTAGTGCACATGCACTGACAAGGACACTAGTGCACATGCACTGACAAGGACACTAGTGCACATGCACTGACAAGGACACTAGTGCACATGCACTCACAAGGACACTAGTGCACATGGACTGACAAGGACACTAGTGCACATGCACTGACAAGGACACTAGTGCACATGGACTGACAAGGACACAAGTGCACACAGACTGACAAGGACACTAGTGCACATGGACTGACAAGGACACTAGTGCACATGGACTGACAAGGACAATAGTGCACATGGACTGACAAGGACACTAGTGCACAAGGACTGACAAGGACACTAGTGCACATGGATTGACAAGGACACTAGTGCACATGGATTGACAAGGACACTAGTGCACATGGACTGACAAGGACACTAGTGCACATGGACTGACAAGGACACTAGTGCACATGGACTGACAAGGACACTAGTGCACATGGACTGACAAGGACACTAGTGCACATGGACTGACAAGGACACTAGTGCACATGGACTGACAAGGACACTAGTGCACATGCACTGACAAGGACACTGGTGCACATGGACTGACAAGGACACTAGTGCACATGCACTGACAAGGACACTAGTGCACACGGACTGACAAGGACACTAGTGCAAACGGACTGACAAGGACACTAGTGCACATGGACTGACAAGGACAATAGTGCACATGGTCTGACAAGGACACTAGTGCACATGGACTGACAAGGACACTAGTGCACATGGATTGACAAGGACACTAGTGCACATGGACTGACAAGGACACTAGTGCACATGGACTGACAAGGACACTAGTGCACATGGACTGACAAGGACACTAGTGCACATGGACTGACAAGGACACTAGTGAACATGGACTGACAAGGACACTAGTGCACATGCACTGACAAGGACACTGGTGCACATGGACTGACAAGGACACTAGTGCACATGCACTGACAAGGACACTAGTGCACACGGACTGACAAGGACACTAGTGCACATGGACTGACAAGGACAATAGTGCACATGGTCTGACAAGGACACTAGTGCACATGGACTGACAAGGACACTAGTGCACATGGACTGACAAGGACACTAGTGCACATGGATTGACAAGGACACTAGTGCACATGGACTGACAAGGACACTAGTGCACATGGACTGACAAGGACACTAGTGCACATGGACTGACAAGGACACTAGTGCACATGGACTGACAAGGACACTAGTGAACATGGACTGACAAGGACACTAGTGCACATGCACTGACAAGGACACTAGTGAACATGCACTGACAAGGACACTAGTGCACATGCACTGAGAAGGACACTAGTGCACATGCACTGACAAGGACACTAGTGCACATGCACTGACAAGGACACTAGTGCGCATGCACTGACAAGGACACTAGTGCACATGCACTGACAAGGACACTAGTGCACATGCACTTTCAAGGACACCAGTGCACATGCACTGACAAGGACACTAGTGCACATGGACTGACAAGGACACTAGTGCACATGGAATGACAAGGACAGTAGTGCAAATGCACTGACAAGGACACTAGTGCACAGGCACTGACAAGGACACTAGTGCACATGCACTGACAAGGACACTAGTGCACATGCACTGACAAGGACACTAGTGCAAATGGACTGACAAGGACACTAGTGCACAAGGACTGACAAGGACACTAGTGCACATGGACTGACAAGGACACTAGTGCACATGCACTGACAAGGACACTAGTGCACATGCACTGACAAGGACACAAGTGCACATGCACTGACAAGGACACTAGTGCACATGCACTGACAAGGACACTAGTGCACATGGACTGACAAGGACACTAGTGCACAAGGACTGACAAGGACACTAGTGCACATGGACTGACAAGGACACTAGTGCACATGGACTGACAAGGACACTAGTGCACATGCACTGACAAGGACACTAGTGCACATGCACTGACAAGGACACTAGTGCACATGGACTGACAAGGACACTAGTGCACATGGACTGACAAGTACACTAGTGCACATGCACTGACAAGGACACTATTGCACACGGACTGACAAGGACACTAGTGCACATGGACTGACAAGGACACTAGTGCGCATGGACTGACAAGTACACTAGTGCACATGGACTGACAAGGCCACTAGTGCACATGGACTGACAAGGACACTAGTGCACATGGACTGACAAGGACACTAGTGCACATGGACTGACAAGGACACTAGTGCACATGGACTGACAAGGACACTAGTGCACATGGACTGACAAGGACACTAGTGCACATGCACTGACATGGACACTAGTGCACATGGACTGACAAGGACACTAGTGCACAAGGACTGACAAGGACACTAGTGCACATGGACTGACAAGGACACTAGTGCACATGGACTGACAAGGACACTAGTGCACATGGACTGACAAGTACACTAGTGCACATGCACTGACAAGGACACTATTGCACACGGACTGACAAGGACACTAGTGCACATGGACTGACAAGGACACTAGTGCACATGGACTGACAAGTACACTAGTGCACATGCACTGACAAGGACACTATTGCACACGGACAGACAAGGACACTAGTGCACATGGACTGACAAGGACACTAGTGCACATGGACTGACAAGGACACTAGTGCACAAGGACTGACAAGGACACTAGTGCACATGGACTGACAAGGACACTAGTGCACATGGACTGACAAGGACACTATTGCACATGGAATGACAAGGACACTAGTGCACATGGACTGACAAGGACACTAGTGCACATGGACTGACAAGGACACTACTGCACATGGACTGACAAGGACACTAGTGCACATGGACTGACAAGGACACTAGTGCACATGCACTGACAAGGACACTAGTGCACATGCACTGACAAGGACACTACTGCACATGCACTGACAAGGACACTAGTGCACATGGACTGACAAGGACACTAGTGCACATGGACTGACAAGGACACTAGTGCACATGGACTGACAAGGACACTAGTGCAAATGCACTGACAAGGACACTAGTGCACATGCACTGAGAAGGACACTAGTGCACATGCACTGAGATGGACACTAGTTCACATGCACTGAGAAGGACACTAGTGCACATGCACTGACAAGGACACTAGTGCACATGCACTGACAAGGACACAAGTGCAAATGCACTGACAAGGACACTAGTGCACATGGACTGACAAGGACACTAGTGCACATGGACTGACAAGGACACTAGTGCACAAGGACTGACAAGGACACTAGTGCACATGGACTGACAAGGACACTAGTGCACATGGACTGACAAGGACACTAGTGCACATGCACTGACAAGGACACTAGTGCACACGGACATAAAAGGACACTAGTGCACACGGACATACAAGGACACTAGTGCACATGGACTGATAAGGACACTAGTGCACATGAACTGACAAGGACACTAGTGCACAAGGACTGACAAGGACACTAGTGCACATGGACTGACAAGGACACTAGTGCACATGGACTGACAAGGACACTAGTGAACATGGACTGACAAGGACACTAGTGCACATGGACTGACAAGGACACTAGTGCACATGCACTGACAAGGACACTAGTGCACATGCACTGACAAGGACACTAGTGCACATGCACTGACAAGGACACTAGTGCACATGCACTCACAAGGACACTAGTGCACATGGACTGACAAGGACACTAGTGCAAATGGACTGACAAGGACACTAGTGCACATGCACTGACAAGGACACTAGTGCACATGCACTGACAAGGACACTAGTGCACATGCACTGACAAGGACACTAGTGCACACGCACTGACAAGGACACTAGTGCACATGGACTGACAAGGACACTAGTGCACACGGACTGACAAGGACACTAGTGCACATGGACTGACAAGGACACTAGTGCACATGGACTGACAAGGACACTAGTGCACAAGGACTGACAAGGACACTAGTGCACATGGATTGACAAGGACACTAGTGCACATGGATTGACAAGGACACTAGTGCACATGGAATGACATGGACACTAGTGCACATGTACTGACAAGGTCACTAGTGCACATGGACTGACAAGGACACTAGTGGACATGGACTGACAAGGACACTAGTGCACATGGACTGACAAGGACACTAGTGCACATGGACTGACAAGGACACTAGTGAACATGCACTGACAAGGACACTAGTGCACATGGACTGACAAGGACACTAGTGCACATGGACTGACAAGGACACTAGTGCACATGGACTGACAAGGACACTAGTGCACATGGACTGACAAGGACACTAGTGCACATGGACTGACAAGGACACTAGTGCACATGCACTGACAAGGACACTAGTGAACATGCACTGACAAGGACACTAGTGCACATGCACTGAGAAGGACACTAGTGCACATGCACTGACAAGGACACTAGTGCACATGCACTGACAAGGACACCAGTGCACATGCACTGACAAGGACACTAGTGCACATGCACTGACAAGGACACCAGTGCACATGCACTGACAAGGACACTAGTGCACATGGACTGACAAGGACACTAGTGCACATGGACTGACAAGGACACTAGTGCAAATGCACTGACAAGGACACTGGTGCACATGCACTGACAAGGACACTAGTGCACATGCACTGACAAGGACACTAGTGCACATGCACTGACCAGGACACTAGTGCACATGCACTGAGAAGGACACTAGTGCACATGCACTGACAACGACACTAGTGCACATGCACTGACAAGGACACTAGTGCACATGGACTGACAAGGACACTAGTGCACATGCACTGACAAGGACACTAGTGCACATGCACTGACAAGGACACTAGTGCACATGCACTCACAAGGACACTAGTGCACATGGACTGACAAGGACACTAGTGCACATGGACTGACAAGGACACTAGTGCACATGGACTGACAAGGACACTAGTGCACATGGACTGACAAGGACACTAGTGCACATGCACTGACATGGACACTAGTGCACATGGACTGACAAGGACACTAGTGCACAAGGACTGACAAGGACACTAGTGCACATGCACTGACAAGGACACTAGTGCACATGGACTGACAAGGACACAAGTGCACACAGACTGACAAGGACACTAGTGCACATGCACTGACAAGGACACTAGTGCACATGGACTGACAAGGACACTAGTGCACATGGACTGACAAGGACACTAGTGCACATGGACTGACAAGGACACTAGTGCACATGGACTGACAAGGACACTAGTGCACATGGACTGACAAGTACACTAGTGCACATGCACTGACAAGGACACTATTGCACACGGACTGACAAGGACACTAGTGCACATGGACTGACAAGGACACTAGTGCACATGGACTGACAAGTACACTAGTGCACATGCACTGACAAGGACACTATTGCACACGGACAGACAAGGACACTAGTGCACATGGACTGACAAGGACACTAGTGCACATGGACTGACAAGGACACTAGTGCACAAGGACTGACAAGGACACTAGTGCACATGGACTGACAAGGACACTAGTGCACATGGACTGACAAGGACACTATTGCACATGGAATGACAAGGACACTAGTGCACATGGACTGACAAGGACACTAGTGCACATGGACTGACAAGGACACTAGTGCACATGGACTGACAAGGACACTAGTGCACATGGACTGACAAGGACACTAGTGCACATGGACTGACAAGGACACTAGTGCACATGCACTGACATGGACACTAGTGCACATGGACTGACAAGGACACTAGTGCACAAGGACTGACAAGGACACTAGTGCACATGGACTGACAAGGACACTAGTGCACATGGACTGACAAGGACACTAGTGCACATGGACTGACAAGTACACTAGTGCACATGCACTGACAAGGACACTATTGCACACGGACTGACAAGGACACTAGTGCACATGGACTGACAAGGACACTAGTGCACATGGACTGACAAGTACACTAGTGCACATGCACTGACAAGGACACTATTGCACACGGACAGACAAGGACACTAGTGCACATGGACTGACAAGGACACTAGTGCACATGGACTGACAAGGACACTAGTGCACAAGGACTGACAAGGACACTAGTGCACATGGACTGACAAGGACACTAGTGCACATGGACTGACAAGGACACTATTGCACATGGAATGACAAGGACACTAGTGCACATGGACTGACAAGGACACTAGTGCACATGGACTGACAAGGACACTACTGCACATGGACTGACAAGGACACTAGTGCACATGGACTGACAAGGACACTAGTGCACATGCACTGACAAGGACACTAGTGCACATGCACTGACAAGGACACTACTGCACATGCACTGACAAGGACACTAGTGCACATGGACTGACAAGGACACTAGTGCACATGGACTGACAAGGACACTAGTGCACATGGACTGACAAGGACACTAGTGCAAATGCACTGACAAGGACACTAGTGCACATGCACTGAGAAGGACACTAGTGCACATGCACTGAGATGGACACTAGTTCACATGCACTGAGAAGGACACTAGTGCACATGCACTGACAAGGACACTAGTGCACATGCACTGACAAGGACACAAGTGCAAATGCACTGACAAGGACACTAGTGCACATGGACTGACAAGGACACTAGTGCACATGGACTGACAAGGACACTAGTGCACAAGGACTGACAAGGACACTAGTGCACATGGACTGACAAGGACACTAGTGCACATGGACTGACAAGGACACTAGTGCACATGCACTGACAAGGACACTAGTGCACACGGACATAAAAGGAACACTAGTGCACACGGACATACAAGGACACTAGTGCACATGGACTGATAAGGACACTAGTGCACATGAACTGACAAGGACACTAGTGCACAAGGACTGACAAGGACACTAGTGCACATGGACTGACAAGGACACTAGTGCACATGGACTGACAAGGACACTAGTGAACATGGACTGACAAGGACACTAGTGCACATGGACTGACAAGGACACTAGTGCACATGCACTGACAAGGACACTAGTGCACATGCACTGACAAGGACACTAGTGCACATGCACTGACAAGGACACTAGTGCACATGCACTCACAAGGACACTAGTGCACATGGACTGACAAGGACACTAGTGCACATGCACTGACAAGGACACTAGTGCACATGGACTGACAAGGACACTAGTGCACATGGACTGACAAGGACAATAGTGCACATGGACTGACAAGGACACTAGTGCACAAGGACTGACAAGGACACTAGTGCACATGGATTGACAAGGACACTAGTGCACATGGACTGACAAGGACACTAGTGCACATGGACTGACAAGGACACTAGTGCACATGGACTGACAAGGACACTAGTGCACATGGACTGACAAGGACACTAGTGCACATGGACTGACAAGGACACTAGTGCACATGGACTGACAAGGACACTAGTGCACATGGACTGACAAGGACACTAGTGCACATGCACTGACAAGGACACTGGTGCACATGGACTGACAAGGACACTAGTGCACATGCACTGACAAGGACACTAGTGCACACGGACTGACAAGGACACTAGTGCAAACGGACTGACAAGGACACTAGTGCACATGGACTGACAAGGACAATAGTGCACATGGTCTGACAAGGACACTAGTGCACATGGACTGACAAGGACACTAGTGCACATGGACTGACAAGGACACTAGTGCACATGGATTGACAAGGACACTAGTGCACATGGACTGACAAGGACACTAGTGCACATGGACTGACAAGGACACTAGTGCACATGGACTGACAAGGACACTAGTGCACATGGACTGACAAGGACACTAGTGAACATGGACTGACAAGGACACTAGTGCACATGCACTGACAAGGACACTGGTGCACATGGACTGACAAGGACACTAGTGCACATGCACTGACAAGGACACTAGTGCACACGGACTGACAAGGACACTAGTGCACATGGACTGACAAGGACAATAGTGCACATGGTCTGACAAGGACACTAGTGCACATGGACTGACAAGGACACTAGTGCACATGGACTGACAAGGACACTAGTGCACATGGATTGACAAGGACACTAGTGCACATGGACTGACAAGGACACTAGTGCACATGGACTGACAAGGACACTAGTGCACATGGACTGACAAGGACACTAGTGCACATGGACTGACAAGGACACTAGTGAACATGGACTGACAAGGACACTAGTGCACATGCACTGACAAGGACACTAGTGAACATGCACTGACAAGGACACTAGTGCACATGCACTGAGAAGGACACTAGTGCACATGCACTGACAAGGACACTAGTGCACATGCACTGACAAGGACACTAGTGCGCATGCACTGACAAGGACACTAGTGCACATGCACTGACAAGGACACTAGTGCACATGCACTTTCAAGGACACCAGTGCACATGCACTGACAAGGACACTAGTGCACATGGACTGACAAGGACACTAGTGCACATGGAATGACAAGGACAGTAGTGCAAATGCACTGACAAGGACACTAGTGCACAGGCACTGACAAGGACACTAGTGCACATGCACTGACAAGGACACTAGTGCACATGCACTGACAAGGACACTAGTGCAAATGGACTGACAAGGACACTAGTGCACAAGGACTGACAAGGACACTAGTGCACATGGACTGACAAGGACACTAGTGCACATGCACTGACAAGGACACTAGTGCACATGCACTGACAAGGACACAAGTGCACATGCACTGACAAGGACACTAGTGCACATGCACTGACAAGGACACTAGTGCACATGGACTGACAAGGACACTAGTGCACAAGGACTGACAAGGACACTAGTGCACATGGACTGACAAGGACACTAGTGCACATGGACTGACAAGGACACTAGTGCACATGCACTGACAAGGACACTAGTGCACATGCACTGACAAGGACACTAGTGCACATGGACTGACAAGGACACTAGTGCACATGGACTGACAAGTACACTAGTGCACATGCACTGACAAGGACACTATTGCACACGGACTGACAAGGACACTAGTGCACATGGACTGACAAGGACACTAGTGCGCATGGACTGACAAGTACACTAGTGCACATGGACTGACAAGGCCACTAGTGCACATGGACTGACAAGGACACTAGTGCACATGGACTGACAAGGACACTAGTGCACATGGACTGACAAGGACACTAGTGCACATGGACTGACAAGGACACTAGTGCACATGGACTGACAAGGACACTAGTGCACATGCACTGACATGGACACTAGTGCACATGGACTGACAAGGACACTAGTGCACAAGGACTGACAAGGACACTAGTGCACATGGACTGACAAGGACACTAGTGCACATGGACTGACAAGGACACTAGTGCACATGGACTGACAAGTACACTAGTGCACATGCACTGACAAGGACACTAGTGCACACGGACTGACAAGGACACTAGTGCACATGGACTGACAAGGACACTAGTGCACATGGACTGACAAGTACACTAGTGCACATGCACTGACAAGGACACTATTGCACACGGACAGACAAGGACACTAGTGCACATGGACTGACAAGGACACTAGTGCACATGGACTGACAAGGACACTAGTGCACATGGACTGACAAGGACACTAGTGCACATGGACTGACAAGGACACTATTGCACATGGAATGACAAGGACACTAGTGCACATGGACTGACAAGGACACTAGTGCACATGGACTGACAAGGACACTACTGCACATGGACTGACAAGGACACTAGTGCACATGGACTGACAAGGACACTAGTGCACATGCACTGACAAGGACACTAGTGCACATGCACTGACAAGGACACTACTGCACATGCACTGACAAGGACACTAGTGCACATGGACTGACAAGGACACTAGTGCACATGGACTGACAAGGACACTAGTGCACATGGACTGACAAGGACACTAGTGCAAATGCACTGACAAGGACACTAGTGCACATGCACTGAGAAGGACACTAGTGCACATGCACTGAGATGGACACTAGTTCACATGCACTGAGAAGGACACTAGTGCACATGCACTGACAAGGACACTAGTGCACATGCACTGACAAGGACACAAGTGCAAATGCACTGACAAGGACACTAGTGCACATGGACTGACAAGGACACTAGTGCACATGGACTGACAAGGACACTAGTGCACAAGGACTGACAAGGACACTAGTGCACATGGACTGACAAGGACACTAGTGCACATGGACTGACAAGGACACTAGTGCACATGCACTGACAAGGACACTAGTGCACACGGACATAAAAGGACACTAGTGCACACGGACATACAAGGACACTAGTGCACATGGACTGATAAGGACACTAGTGCACATGAACTGACAAGGACACTAGTGCACAAGGACTGACAAGGACACTAGTGCACATGGACTGACAAGGACACTAGTGCACATGGACTGACAAGGACACTAGTGAACATGGACTGACAAGGACACTAGTGCACATGGACTGACAAGGACACTAGTGCACATGCACTGACAAGGACACTAGTGCACATGCACTGACAAGGACACTAGTGCACATGCACTGACAAGGACACTAGTGCACATGCACTCACAAGGACACTAGTGCACATGGACTGACAAGGACACTAGTGCAAATGGACTGACAAGGACACTAGTGCACATGCACTGACAAGGACACTAGTGCACATGCACTGACAAGGACACTAGTGCACATGCACTGACAAGGACACTAGTGCACATGGACTGACAAGGACACTAGTGCACACGGACTGACAAGGACACAAGTGCACATGCACTGACAAGGACACTAGTGCACATGCACTGACAAGGACACCAGTGCACATGCACTGACAAGGACACTAGTGCACATGCACTGACAAGGACACTAGTGCACATGGACTGACAAGGACACTAGTGCACATGGACTGACAAGGACACTAGTGCAAATGCACTGACAAGGACACTAGTGCACATGCACTGACAAGGACACTAGTGCACATGCACTGACAAAGACACTAGTGCACATGGACTGACAAGGACACTAGTGCACAAGGACTGACATGGACACTAGTGCACATGGACTGACAAGGACACTAGTGCACATGGACTGACAAGGACACTAGTGCACATGCACTGACAAGGACACTATTGCACATGCACTGACAAGGACACTAGTGCACATGCACTGACAAGGACACTAGTGCACATGCACTGACAAGGACGCTAGTGCACATGCACTGACAAGGACACTAGTGCACATGCACTGACAAGGACACTAGTGCACATGGACTGACAAGGACACTAGTGCACATGCACTGACAAGGACACTAGTGAACATGCACTGACAAGGACACTAGTGCACATGCACTGAGAAGGACACTAGTGCACATGCACTGACAAGGACACTAGTGCACATGCACTGACAAGGACACCAGTGCACATGCACTGACAAGGACACTAGTGCACATGCACTGACAAGGACACCAGTGCACATGCACTGACAAGGACACTAGTGCACATGGACTGACAAGGACACTAGTGCACATGGACTGACAAGGACACTAGTGCAAATGCACTGACAAGGACACTGGTGCACATGCACTGACAAGGACACTAGTGCACATGCACTGACAAGGACACTAGTGCACATGCACTGACCAGGACACTAGTGCACATGCACTGAGAAGGACACTAGTGCACATGCACTGACAACGACACTAGTGCACATGCACTGACAAGGACACTAGTGCACATGGACTGACAAGGACACTAGTGCACATGCACTGACAAGGACACTAGTGCACATGCACTGACAAGGACACTAGTGCACATGCACTCACAAGGACACTAGTGCACATGGACTGGCAAGGACACTAGTGCAAATGGACTGACAAGGACACTAGTGCACATGGACTGACAAGGACACTAGTACACATGCACTGACAAGGACACTAGTGCACATGCACTGACAAGGACACAAGTGCACATCCACTGACAAGGACACTAGTGCACATGCAGTGACAAGGACACTAGTGCACATGCACTGACATGGACACTAGTGCACATGCACTGACAAGGACACAAGTGCACATGCACTGACAAGGACACTAGTGCACATGGACTGACAAGGACACTAGTGCCCATGGACTGACAAGGACACTAGTGCACATGGACTGACAAGGACACTAGTGCACATGGACTGACAAGGACACTAGTGCACATGCACTGACAAGGACACTAGTGCACATGCACTGACAAGGACACTACTGCACATGCACTGACAAGGACACTAGTGCACATGGACTGACAAGGACACTAGTGCACATGCACTGACAAGGACACTAGTGCACATGCATTGACAAGGACACTAGTGCACATGCACTGAGAAGGACACTAGAGCACATGGACTGACAAGGACACTAGTGCACATGGACTGACAAGGACACTAGTGCACATGGACTGACAAGGACACTAGTGCACATGCACTGACAAGGACACTAGTGCACATGCACTGAGAAGGACACTAGTGCACATGCACTGAGAAGGACACTAGTGCACATGCACTGACAAGGACACTAGTGCACATGCACTGACAAGGACACAAGTGCACATGCACTGACAAGGACACAAGTGCAAATGCACTGACAAGGACACTAGTGCACATGCACTGACAAGGACACTAGTGCACATGCACTGACAAGGACACTAGTGCACATGCACTGACAAGGACACTAGTGCACAAGGACTGACAAGGACACTAGTGCACATGGACTGACAAGGACACTAGTGCACACGGACTGACAAGGACACTAGTGCACATGCACTGACAAGGACACTAGTGCACATGCACTGACAAGGACACCAGTGCACATGCACTGACAAGGACACTAGTGCACATGCACTGACAAGGACACTAGTGCACATGGACTGACAAGGACACTAGTGCACATGGACTGACAAGGACACTAGTGCAAATGCACTGACAAGGACACTAGTGCACATGCACTGACAAGGACACTAGTGCACATGCACTGACAAAGACACTAGTGCACATGGACTGACAAGGACACTAGTGCACAAGGACTGACATGGACACTAGTGCACATGGACTGACAAGGACACTAGTGCACATGGACTGACAAGGACACTAGTGCACATGCACTGACAAGGACACTATTGCACATGCACTGACAAGGACACTAGTGCACATGCACTGACAAGGACACTAGTGCACATGCACTGACAAGGACGCTAGTGCACATGCACTGACAAGGACACTAGTGCACATGCACTGACAAGGACACTAGTGCACATGGACTGACAAGGACACTAGTGCACACGGACTGACAAGGACACTAGTGCACACGGACAGACAAGGACACTAGTGCACATGGACTGACAAGGACACTAGTGCACATGGACTGACAAGGACACTAGTGCACATGGACTGACAAGGACACTAGTGCACATGGACTGACAAGGACACTAGTGCACAAGGACTGACAAGGACACTAGTGCACATGGACTGACAAGGACACTAGTGCACATGGACTGACAAGGACACTAGTGCACATGCACTGACAAGGACACTATTGCACATGCACTGACAAGGACACTAGTGCACATGCACTGACAAGGACACTAGTGCACATGCACTGACAAGGACGCTAGTGCACATGCACTGACAAGGACACTAGTGCACATGCACTGACAAGGACACTAGTGCACATGGACTGACAAGGACACTAGTGCACACGGACTGACAAGGACACTAGTGCACACGGACAGACAAGGACACTAGTGCACATGGACTGACAAGGACACTAGTGCACATGGACTGACAAGGACACTAGTGCACATGGACTGACAACGACACTAGTGCACATGGACTGACAAGGACACTAGTGCACAAGGACTGACAAGGACACTAGTGCACATGGACTGACAAGGACACTAGTGCACATGGACTGACAAGGACACTAGTGCACATGGACTGACAAGGACACTATTGCACACGGACAGACAAGGACACTAGTGCACATGGACTGACAAGGACACTAGTGCACATGGACTGACAAGGACACTAGTGCACAAGGACTGACAAGGACACTAGTGCACATGGACTGACAAGGACACTAGTGCACATGGACTGACAAGGACACTATTGCACATGGACTGACAAGGACACTAGTGCACATGGACTGACAAGGACACTAGTGCACATGGACTGACAAGGACACTACTGCACATGGACTGACAAGGACACTAGTGCACATGGACTGACAAGGACACTAGTGCACATGCACTGACAAGGACACTAGTGCACATGCACTGACAAGGACACTACTGCACATGCACTGACAAGGACACTAGTGCACATGGACTGACAAGGACACTAGTGCACATGGACTGACAAGGACACTAGTGCACATGGACTGACAAGGACACTAGTGCAAATGCACTGACAAGGACACTAGTGCACATGCACTGAGAAGGACACTAGTGCACATGCACTGAGATGGACACTAGTTCACATGCACTGAGAAGGACACTAGTGCACATGCACTGACAAGGACACTAGTGCACATGCACTGACAAGGACACAAGTGCAAATGCACTGACAAGGACACTAGTGCACATGGACTGACAAGGACACTAGTGCACATGGACTGACAAGGACACTAGTGCACAAGGACTGACAAGGACACTAGTGCACATGGACTGACAAGGACACTAGTGCACATGGACTGACAAGGACACTAGTGCACATGCACTGACAAGGACACTAGTGCACACGGACATAAAAGGACACTAGTGCACACGGACATACAAGGACACTAGTGCACATGGACTGATAAGGACACTAGTGCACATGAACTGACAAGGACACTAGTGCACAAGGACTGACAAGGACACTAGTGCACATGGACTGACAAGGACACTAGTGCACATGGACTGACAAGGACACTAGTGAACATGGACTGACAAGGACACTAGTGCTCATGGACTGACAAGGACACTAGTGCACATGGACTGACAAGGACACTAGTGCACATGCACTGACAAGGACACTAGTGCACATGCACTGACAAGGACACTAGTGCACATGCACTGACAAGGACACTAGTGCACATGCACTCACAAGGACACTAGTGCACATGGACTGACAAGGACACTAGTGCAAATGGACTGACAAGGACACTAGTGCACATGCACTGACAAGGACACTAGTGCACATGCACTGACAAGGACACTAGTGCACATGCACTGACAAGGACACTAGTGCACATGGACTGACAAGGACACTAGTGCACACGCACTGACAAGGACACTAGTGCACATGGACTGACAAGGACACTAGTGCACACGGACTGACAAGGACACTAGTGCACATGGACTGACAAGGACACTAGTGCACATGGACTGACAAGGACAATAGTGCACATGGACTGACAAGGACACTAGTGCACAAGGACTGACAAGGACACTAGTGCACATGGATTGACAAGGACACTAGTGCACATGGATTGACAAGGACACTAGTGCACATGGACTGACATGGACACTAGTGCACATGTACTGACAAGGTCACTAGTGCACATGGACTGACAAGGACACTAGTGCACATGGACTGACAAGGACACTAGTGCACATGGACTGACAAGGACACTAGTGCACATGGACTGACAAGGACACTAGTGAACATGCACTGACAAGGACACTAGTGCACATGGACTGACAAGGACACTAGTGCACATGGACTGACAAGGACACTAGTGCACATGGACTGACAAGGACACTAGTGCACATGGACTGACAAGGACACTAGTGCACATGGACTGACAAGGACACTAGTGCACATGCACTGACAAGGACACTAGTGAACATGCACTGACAAGGACACTAGTGCACATGCACTGAGAAGGACACTAGTGCACATGCACTGACAAGGACACTAGTGCACATGCACTGACAAGGACACCAGTGCACATGCACTGACAAGGACACTAGTGCACATGCACTGACAAGGACACCAGTGCACATGCACTGACAAGGACACTAGTGCACATGGACTGACAAGGACACTAGTGCACATGGACTGACAAGGACACTAGTGCAAATGCACTGACAAGGACACTAGTGCACATGCACTGACAAGGACACTAGTGCACATGCACTGACAAGGACACTAGTGCACATGCACTGACCAGGACACTAGTGCACATGCACTGAGAAGGACACTAGTGCACATGCACTGACAACGACACTAGTGCACATGCACTGACAAGGACACTAGTGCACATGGACTGACAAGGACACTAGTGCACATGCACTGACAAGGACACTAGTGCACATGCAGTGACAAGGACACTAGTGCACATGCACTCACAAGGACACTAGTGCACATGGACTGACAAGCACACTAGTGCAAATGGACTGACAAGGACACTAGTGCACATGGACTGACAAGGACACTAGTACACATGCACTGACAAGGACACTAGTGCACATGCACTGACAAGGACACAAGTGCACATCCACTGACAAGGACACTAGTGCACATGCAGTGACAAGGACACTAGTGCACATGCACTGACATGGACACTAGTGCACATGCACTGACAAGGACACAAGTGCACATGCACTGACAAGGACACTAGTGCACATGGACTGACAAGGACACTAGTGCCCATGGACTGACAAGGACACTAGTGCACATGGACTGACAAGGACACTAGTGCACATGGACTGACAAGGACACTAGTGCACATGCACTGACAAGGACACTAGTGCACATGCACTGACAAGGACACT
This sequence comes from Meconema thalassinum, assembly GCA_946902985.2. Taxonomy (NCBI): domain Eukaryota; kingdom Metazoa; phylum Arthropoda; class Insecta; order Orthoptera; family Tettigoniidae; genus Meconema; species Meconema thalassinum. The sequence continues at coordinate 52,004,103 of OX336395.1, forward strand.
ACTGCACATGCACTGACAAGGACACTAGTGCACATGGACTGACAAGGACACTAGTGCACATGCACTGACAAGGACACTAGTGCACATGCATTGACAAGGACACTAGTGCACATGCACTGAGAAGGACACTAGAGCACATGGACTGACAAGGACACTAGTGCACATTGACTGACAAGGACACTAGTGCACATGCACTGACAAGGACACTAGTGCACATGCACTGAGAAGGACACTAGTGCACATGCACTGAGAAGGACACTAGTGCACATGCACTGACAAGGACACTAGTGCACATGCACTGACAAGGACACAAGTGCAAATGCACTGACAAGGACACTAGTGCACATGCACTGACAAGGACACTAGTGCACATGCACTGACAAGGACACTAGTGCACATGCACTGACAAGGACACTAGTGCACAAGGACTGACAAGGACACTAGTGCACATGGACTGACAAGGACACTAGTGCACACGGACTGACAAGGACACTAGTGCACATGCACTGACAAGGACACTAGTGCACATGCACTGACAAGGACACCAGTGCACATGCACTGACAAGGACACTAGTGCACATGCACTGACAAGGACACTAGTGCACATGGACTGACAAGGACACTAGTGCACATGGACTGACAAGGACACTAGTGCAAATGCACTGACAAGGACACTAGTGCACATGCACTGACAAGGACACTAGTGCACATGCACTGACAAGGACACTAGTGCACATGGACTGACAAGGACACTAGTGCACAAGGACTGACATGGACACTAGTGCACATGGACTGACAAGGACACTAGTGCACATGGACTGACAAGGACACTAGTGCACATGTACTGACAAGGACACTAGTGCACATGCACTGACAAGGACACTAGTGCACATGCACTGACAAGGACACTAGTGCACATGCACTGTCAAGGACGCTAGTGCACATGCACTGACAAGGACACTAGTGCACATGCACTGACAAGGACACTAGTGCACATGGACTGACAAGGACACTAGTGCACACGGACTGACAAGGACACTAGTGCACACGGACAGACAAGGACACTAGTGCACATGGACTGACAAGGACACTAGTGCACATGGACTGACAAGGACACTAGTGCACATGGAATGACAAGGACACTAGTGCACATGGACTGACAAGGACACTAGTGCACAAGGACTGACAAGGACACTAGTGCACATGGACTGACAAGGACACTAGTGCACATGGACTGACAAGGACAGTAGTGCACTTGGACTGACAAGGACACTAGTGCAAATGGACTGACAAGGACACTAGTGCAAATGCACTGACAAGGACACTAGTGCAAATGCACTGACAAGGACACTAGTGCACATGCACTGACAAGGACACTAGTGCACATGCACTGACAAGGACACTAGTGCACATGGACTGACAAGGACACTAGTGCACAAGGACTGACAAGGACACTAGTGCACATGGACTGACAAGGACACTAGTGCAAATGCACTGACAAGGACACTAGTGCACATGCACTGACAAGGACACTAGTGCACATGCTTTGAGAAGGACACTAGTGCACATGCACTGACAAGGACACTAGTGCACATGCACTGACAAGGACACTAGTGCAAATGCACTGACAAGGACACTAGTGCACATGCACTGACAATGACACTAGTGCACATGCACTGACAAGGACACTAGTGCACATGGACTGACAAGGACACTAGTGCACAAGGACTGACAAGGACACTAGTGCACATGGACTGACAAGGACACTAGTGCACATGGACTGACAAGGACACTAGCGCACGTGGACTGACACGAACACTAGTGCACATGGACTGACAAGGACACTAGTGCACATGCACTGACAAGGACACTAGTGCAGATGCACTGACAAGGACACTAGTGCACATGCACTGACAAGGACACTAGTGCACATGCACTGACAAGGACACCAGTGCACATGCACTGACAAGGACACTAGTGCACATGCACTGACAAGGACACTAGTGCACATGGACTGACGAGGACACTAGTGCACATGGACTGACAAGGACACTAGTGCACATGCACTGACAAGGACACTAGTGCACATGGACTGACAAGGACACTAGTGCACACGGACAGACAAGGACACTAGTGCACATGGACTGACAAGGACACTAGTGCACAACGACTGACAAGGACACTAGTGCACATGGACTGACAAGGACACTAGTGCACATGGACTGACAAGGACACTAGTGCACATGGACTGACAAGGACACTAGTGCACATGCACTGACAAGGACACTAGTGCACATGCACTGACAAGGACACTAGTGCACATGCACTGACAAGGACACCAGTGCACATGCACTGACAAGGACACTAGTGCACATGGACTGACAAGGACACTAGTGCACATGGACTGACAAGGACACTAGTGCACATGCACTGACAAGGACACTAGTGCACATGGACTGACAAGGACACTAGTGCACATGGACTGACAAGGACACTAGTGCACATGCACTGACAAGGACACTAGTGCACATGCACTGACGAGGACACTAGTGCACATGCACTGACAAGGACACTAGTGAACATGCACTGACAAGGACACTAGTGCACATGGACTGACAAGGACACTAGTGCACATGGACTGACAAGGACACTAGTGCACATGGACTGACATGGACACTAGTGCACATGGACTGACAAGGACACTAGTGCACATGCACTGACAAGGACACTAGTGAACATGCACTGACAAGGACACTAGTGCACATGCACTGAGAAGGACACTAGTGCACATGCACTGACAAGGACACTAGTGCACATGCACTGACAAGGACACCAGTGCACATGCACTGACAAGGACACTAGTGCACATGCACTGACAAGGACACCAGTGCACATGCACTGACAAGGACACTAGTGCACATGCACTGACATGGACACTAGTGCACATGGACTGACAAGGACACTAGTGCACATGGACTGACAAGGACACTAGTGCAAATGCACTGACAAGGACACTAGTGCACATGCACTGACAAGGACACTAGTGCACATGCACTGAGAAGGACACTAGTGCACATGCACTGAGAAGGACACTAGTGCACATGCACTGACAAGGACACTTGTGCACATGCACTCATAAGGACACTAGTGCACATGGACTGACAAGGACACTAGTGCGAATGGACTGACAAGGACACTAGTGCACATGGACTGACAAGGACACTAGTACACATACACTGACAAGGACACTAGTGCACATGCACTGACAAGGACACAAGTGCACATGCACTGACAAGGACACTAGTGCAATGCAGTGACAAGGACACTAGTGCACATGGACTGACAAGGACACTAGTGCACATGGACTGACAAGGACACTAGTGCACATGGACTGACAAGGACACTAGTGCAAATGCACTGACAAGGACACTAGTGCACATGCACTGACAAGGACACTAGTGCACATGGACTGACAAGGACACTAGTGCACATGGACTGACAAGGACACTAGTGCACATGCACTGACAAGGACACTAGTGCACATGCACTGACAAGGACACTACTGCACATGCACTGACAAGGACACTAGTGCACATGGACTGACAAGGACACTAGTGCACATGCACTGACAAGGACACTAGTGCACATGCACTGACAAGGACACTAGTGCACATGCACTGAGAAGGACACTAGAGCACATGGACTGACAAGGACACTAGTGCACATGGACTGACATGGACACTAGTGCACATGGACTGACAAGGACACTAGTGCAAATGCACTGACAAGGACACTAGTGCACATGCACTGAGAAGGACACTAGTGCACATGCACTGAGAAGGACACTAGTGCACATGCACTGACAAGGACACTATTGCACATGCACTGACAAGGACACAAGTGCAAATGCACTGACAAGGACACTAGTGCACATGCACTGACAAGGACACTAGTGCACATGCACTGACAACGACACTAGTGCACATGCACTGACAAGGACACTAGTGCACATGGACTGACAAGGACACTAGTGCACAAGGACTGACAAGGACACTAGTGCACATGGACTGACAAGGACACTAGTACACACGGACTGACAAGGACACCAGTGCACATGCACTGACAAGGACACTAGTGCACATGCACTGACAAGGACACTAGTGCACATGGACTGACAAGGACACTAGTGCAAATGCACTGACAAGGACACTAGTGCACATGCACTGACAAGGACACTAGTGCACATGCACTGACAAGGACACTAGTGCACATGGACTGACAAGGACACTAGTGCACAAGGACTGACATGGACACTAGTGCACATGGACTGACAAGGACACTAGTGCACATGGACTGACAAGGACACTAGTGCACATGCACTGACAAGGACACTAGTGCATATGCACTGACAAGGACACTAGTGCACATGCACTGACATGGACGCTAGTGCACATGCACTGACAAGGACCCTAGTGCACATGCACTGACAAGGACACTAGTGCACATGGACTGACAAGGACACTAGTGCACATGCACTGACAAGGACACTAGTGCACATGGACTGACAAGGACACTAGTGCACACGGACAGACAAGGACACTAGTGCACATGGACTGACAAGGACACTAGTGCACATGGACTGACAAAGACACTAGTGCACATGGACTGACAAGGACACTAGTGCACAAGGACTGACAAGGACACTAGTGCACATGGACTGACAAGGACACTAGTGCACATGGACTTACAAGGACACTAGTGCACATGGACTGACAAGGACACTAGTGCACATGGACTGACAAGGACACTAGTGCACATGGACTGACAAGGACACTAGTGCACATGCACTGACAAGGACACTAGTGCACATGCACTGACAAGGACACAAGTGCACATGCACTGACAAGGACACTAGTGCACATGCACTGACAAGGACACTAGTGCACATGCACTGACAAGGACTCTAGTGCACATGGACTGACAAGGACACTAGTGCACATGGACTGACAAGGACACTAGTGCACATGGATTGACAAGGACACTAGTGCACATGCACTGACAAGGACACTAGTGCACATGGACTGACAAGGACACTAGTGCACATGGACTGACAAGGATACTAGTGCACATGGACTGACAAGGACACTAGTGCACATGGACTGACAAGGACACTAGTGCACATGGACTGACAAGGACACTAGTGCACATGGACTGACAAGGACACTAGTGCAAATGCACTGACAAGGGCACTAGTGCACATGCACTGACAAGGACACTAGTGCACATGCACTGACAAGGACACAAGTGCAAATGCACTGACAAGGACACTAGTGCACATGCACTGACAAGGACACTAGCGCACATGCACTGACAAGGACACTAGTGCACAAGGACTGACAAGGACACCAGTGCACATGGACTGACAAGGACACTAGTGCAAATGCACTGACAAGGACACTAGTGCACATGCACTGACAAGGACACTAGTGCACATGCACTGAGAAGGACACTAGTGCACATGCACTGACAAGGACACTAGTGCACATGCACTGACAAGGACACTAGTGCACATGCACTGACAAGGACACAAGTGCAAATGCACTGACAAGGACACTAGAGCACATGCACTGACAAGGACACTAGTGCACATGGACTGACAAGGACACTAGTGCACAAGGACTGACAAGGACACTAGTGCACAAGGACTGACAAGGACACTAGTGCACATGGACTGACAAGGACACTAGCGCACATGGACTGACAAGGACACTAGTGCACATGGACTGACAAGGACACTAGTGCACATGGACTGACGAGGACACTAGTGCACATGCACTGACAAGGACACTAGTGCACATGCACTGACAAGGACACTAGTGCACATGCACTGACAAGGACACTAGTGCACATGGACTGACAAGGACACTAGTGCACATGGATTGACAAGGACACTAGTGCACATGCACTGACAAAGACACTAGTGCACATGCACTGACAAAGACACTAGCGCACATGGACTGACAAGTACACTAGTGCACATGGACTGACAAGGACACTAGTGCACATGGACTGACAAGGACACTAGTGCACATGGACTGACAAGGACACTAGTGAACATGGACTGACAAGGACACTAGTGCAAATGCACTGACAAGGACACTAGTGCACATGCACTGACAAGGACACTAGTGCACATGCACTGACAAGGACACTAGTGCACATGCACTGAGAAGGACACTAGTGCACATGCACTGACAAGGACACTAGTGCACATGCACTGACAAGGACACTAGTGCACATGCACTGACAAGGACACTAGTGCACATGCACTGACAAGGACACTAGTGCACATGCACTGACAAGGACACTAGTGCACATGGACTGACAAGGACACTAGAGCACATGGACTGACAAGGACACTAGTGCACATGGACTGACAAGGACACTAGTGCAAATGCAAGGACAAGGACACTAGTGCACATGCACTGACAAGGACACTAGTGCACATGCTTTGAGAAGGACACTAGTGCACATGCACTGACAAGGACACCAGTGCACATGCACTGACAAGGACACTAGTGCAAATGCACTGACAAGGACACTAGTTCACATGCACTGACAAGGACACTAGTGCACATGGACTGACAAGGACACTAGTGCACAAGGACTGACAAGGACACTAGTGCACATGGACTGACAAGGACACTAGTGCACATGGACTGACAAGGACACTAGCGCACGTGGACTGACAAGAACACTAGTGCACATGGACTGACAAGGACACTAGTGCACATGCACTGACAAGGACACTAGTGCACATGCACTGACAAGGACACTAGTGCACATGCACTGACGAGGACACCAGTGCACATGCACTGACAAGGACACTAGTGCACATGCACTGACAAGGACACTAGTGCACATGGACTGACAAGGACACTAGTGCACATGGACTGACAAGGACACTAGTGCACATGCACTGACAAGGACACTAGTGCACATGGACTGACAAGGACACTGGTGCACACGGACAGACAAGGACACTAGTGCACATGGACTGACAAGGACACTAGTGCACAAGGACTGACAAGGACAATAGTGCGCATGGACTGACAAGGACACTAGTGCACATGGACTGACAAGGACACTAGTGCACATGGACTGACAAGGACACTAGTGCACATGGACTGACAAGGACACTAGTGCACATGGACTGACAAGGACACTAGTGCACATGCACTGACAAGGACACTAGTGCACATGCACTGACAAGGACACTAGTGCACATGCACTGACAAGGACGCTAGTGCACATGCACTGACAAGGACACTAGTGCACATGGACTGACAAGGACACTAGTGCACACGGTTGACAAGGACACTAGTGCACACGGACTGACAAGGACACTAGTGCACATGGACTGACAAGGACACTAGTGCACATGGACTGACAAGGACAATAGTGCACATGGTCTGACAAGGACACTAGTGCACATGGACTGACAAGGACACTAGTGCACATGAACTGACAAGGACACTAGTGCACATGGACTGACAAGGACACTAGTGCACCTGGACTGACAAGGACACTAGTGCACATGCACTGACGAGGACACTAGTGCACATGCACTGACAAGGACACAAGTGCAAATGCACTGACAAGGACACTAGTGCACATGCACTGACAAGGACACTAGTGCACAAGGACTGACAAGGACACTAGAGCACATGGACTGACAAGGACACTAGTGCACATGGACTGACAAGGACACTAGTGCAAATGCACTGACAAGGACACTAGTGCACATGCACTGACTAGGACACTAGTGCACATGCTTTGAGAAGGACACTAGTGCACATGCACTGACAAGGACACTAGTGCACATGCACTGACAAGGACACTAGTGCAAATGCACTGACAAGGACACTAGTGCACATGCACTGACAAGGACACTAGTGCACATGCACTGACAAGGACACTAGTGCACATGCACTGACAAGGACACTAGTGCACAAGGACTGACAAGGACACTAGTGCACATGGACTGACAAGGACACTAGTGCACATGGACTGACAAGGACACTAGCGCACGTGGACTGACAAGGACACTAGTGCACATGCACTGACAAGGACACTAGTGCACATGCACTGACAAGGACACTAGAGCACATGGACTGACAAGGACACTAGTGCACATGGACTGACAAGGACACTAGTGCAAATGCACTGACAAGGACACTAGTGCACATGCACTGACTAGGACACTAGTGCACATGCTTTGAGAAGGACACTAGTGCACATGGACTGACAAGGACACTAGTGCACATGCACTGACAAGGACACTAGTGCACATGCACTGACAAGGACACTAGTGCACATGCACTGACAAGGACACTAGTGCACATGCACTGACAAGGACACCAGTGCACATGCACTGACAAGGACACTAGTGCACATGCACTGACAAGGACACTAGTGCACATGGACTGACAAGGACACTAGTGCACATGGACTGACAAGGACACTAGTGCACATGCACTGACAAGGACACTAGTGCACACGGACTGACAAGGACACTAGTGCACACGGACAGACAAGGACACTAGTGCACATGGACTGACAAGGACACTAGTGCACAACGACTGACAAGGACACTAGTGCACATGGACTGACAAGGACACTAGTGCACATGGACTGACAAGGACACTAGTGCAAATGGACTGACAAGGACACTAGTGCACATGCACTGACAAGGACACTAGTGCACTTGCACTGACAAGGACACTAGTGCACATGCACTGACAAGGACACCAGTGCACATGCATTGACAAGGACACTAGTGCACATGCACTGACAAGGACACTAGTGCACATGGACTGACAAGGACACTAGTGCACATGGACTGACAAGGACACTAGTGCACATGCACTGACAAGGACACTAGTGCACATGGACTGACAAGGACACTAGTGCACATGGACTGACAAGGACACTAGTGCACATGCACTGACAAGGACACTAGTGCACATGCACTGACAAGGACACTAGTGCACATGGACTGACAAGGACACTAGTGAACATGCACTGACAAGGACACTAGTGCACATGGACTGACAAGGACACTAGTGCACATGGACTGACAAGGACACTAGTGCACATGGACTGACATGGACACTAGTGCACATGGACTGACAAGGACACTAGTGCACATGCACTGACAAGGACACTAGTGAACATGCACTGACAAGGACACTAGTGCACATGCACTGACAAGGACACTAGTGCACATGCACTGACAAGGTCACCAGTGCACATGCACTGACAAGGACACTAGTGCACATGCACTGACAAGGACACCAGTGCACATGCACTGACAAGGACACTAGTGCACATGGACTGACAAGGACACTAGTGCACATGGACTGACAAGGACACTAGTGCAAATGCACTGACAAGGACACTAGTGCACATGCACTGACAAGGACACTAGTGCACATGCACTGACAAGGACACTAGTGCACATGCACTGAGAAGGACACTAGTGCACATGCACTGACAACGACACTAGTGCACATGCACTGACAAGGACACTAGTGCACATGGACTGACAAGGACACTAGTGCACATGGACTGACAAGGACACTAGTGCACATGGACTGACAAGGACACTAGTGCACATGGACTGACAAGGACACTAGTGCACATGGACTGACAAGGACACTAGTGCAAATGGACTGACAAGGACACTAATGCACATGGACTGACAAGGACACTAGTACACATGCACTGACAAGGACACTAGTGCACATGCACTGACAAGGACACAAGTGCACATGCACTGACAAGGACACTAGTGCACATGCAGTGACAAGGACACTAGTGCACATGCACTGACATGGACACTAGTGCACATGCACTGACAAGGACACTAGTGCACATGCACTGAGAAGGACACTAGTGCACATGGACTGACAAGGACACTAGTGCACATGGACTGACAAGGACACTAGTGCACATGGACTGACAAGGACACTAGTGCACATGGACTGACAAGGACACTAGTGCACATGCACTGACAAGGACACTAGTGCACATGCACTGACAAGGACACTACTGCACATGCACTGACAAGGACACTAGTGCACATGGACTGACAAGGACACTAGTGCACATGCACTGACAAGGACACTAGTGCACATGCACTGACAAGGACACTAGTGCACATGCACTGAGAAGGACACTAGAGCACATGGCTGACAAGGACACTAGTGCACATGGACTGACAAGGACACTAGTGCACATGGACTGACAAGGACACTAGTGCAAATGCACTGACAAGGACACTAGTGCACATGCACTGAGAAGGACACTAGTGCACATGCACTGAGAAGGACACTAGTGCACATGCACTGACAAGGACACTAGTGCACATGCACTGACAAGGACACAAGTGCAAATGCACTGACAAGGACACTAGTGCACATGCACTGACAAGGACACTAGTGCACATGCACTGACAACGACACTAGTGCACATGCACTGACAAGGACACTAGTGCACATGGACTGACAAGGACACTAGTGCACAAGGACTGACAAGGACACTAGTGCACATGGACTGACAAGGACACTAGTGCACACGGACTGACAAGGACACTAGTGCACATGCACTGACAAGGACACTAGTGCACATGCACTGACAAGGACACTAGTGCACATGCACTGACAAGGACACTAGTGCACATGGACTGACAAGGACACTAGTGCACATGGACTGACAAGGACACTAGTGCAAATGCACTGACAAGGACACTAGTGCACATGCACTGACAAGGACACTAGTGCACATGCACTGACAAGGACACTAGTGCACATGGACTGACAAGGACACTAGTGCACAAGGACTGACATGGACACCAGTGCACATGGACTGACAAGGACACTAGTGCACATGGACTGACAAGGACACTAGTGCACATGCACTGACAAGGACACTAGTGCACAAGGACTGACATGGACAATAGTGCACATGCACTGACAAGGACACTAGTGCACATGCACTGACAAGGACGCTAGTGCACATGCACTGACAAGGACACTAGTGCACATGGACTGACAAGGACACTAGTGCACATGCACTGACAAGGACACTAGTGCACATGGACTGACAAGGACACTAGTGCACACGGACAGACAAGGACACTAGTGCACATGGACTGACAAGGACACTAGTGCACATGGACTGACAAGGACACTAGTGCACATGGACTGACAAAGACACTAGTGCACATGGACTGACAAGGACACTAGTGCACAAGGACTGACAAGGACACTAGTGCACATGGACTGACAAGGACACTAGTGCACATGGACTTACAAGGACACTAGTGCACATGGACTGACAAGGACACTAGTGCACATGGACTGACAAGGACACTAGTGCACATGGACTGACAAGGACACTAGTGCAAATGCACTGACAAGGACACTAGTGCACATGCACTGACAAGGACACAAGTGCACATGCACTGACAAGGACACTAGTGCACATGCACTGACAAGGACACTAGTGCACATGCACTGACAAGGACACTAGTGCACATGGACTGACAAGGACACTAGTGCACATGGATTGACAAGGACACTAGTGCACATGCACTGACAAGGACACTAGTGCACATGCACTGACAAGGACACTAGTGCACATGGACTGACAATGACACTAGTGCACATGGACTGACAAGGATACTAGTGCACATGGACTGAAAAGGACACTAGTGCACATGGACTGACTAGGACACTAGTGCACATGGACTGACAAGGACACTAGTGCACATGGACTGACAAGGACACTAGTGCAAATGCACTGACAAGGACACTAGTGCACATGCACTGACAAGGACACTAGTGCACATGCACAGACAAGGAAACAAGTGCACATGCACTGACAAGGACACAAGTGCAAATGCACTGACAAGGACACTAGTGCACATGCACTGACAAGGACACTAGCGCACATGCACTGACAAGGACACTAGTGCACAAGGACTGACAAGGACACTAGTGCACATGGACTGACAAGGACACTAGTGCAAATGCACTGACAAGGACACTAGTGCCCATGCACTGACAAGGACACTAGTGCACATGCACTGAGAAGGACACTAGTGCACATGCACTGAGAAGGACACTAGTGCACATGCACTGACAAGGACACTAGTTCACATGGACTGACAAGGGCACTAGTGCACAAGGACTGACAAGGACACTAGTGCACATATACTGACAAGGACACTAGCGCACATGGACTGACAAGGACACTAGTGCACATGTACTGACAAGGACACTAGTGCACATGGACTGACAAGGACACTAGTGCACATGGACTGACAAGGACACTAGTGCACATGGACTGACAAGGACACTAGTGCACATGGACTGACAAGGACACTAGTGAACATGCACTGACAAGGACACTAGTGCACATGGACTGACAAGGACACTAGTGCACATGGACTGACAAGGACACTAGTGCACATGGACTGACAAGGACACTAGTGCACATGCACTGACAAGGACACTAGTGAACATGCACTGACAAGGACACTAGTGCACATGCACTGAGAAGGACACTAGTGCACATGCACTGACAAGGACACCAGTGCACATGCACTGACAAGGACACCAGTGCACATGCACTGACAAGGACACTAGTGCACATGCACTGACAAGGACACTAGTGCACATGGACTGACAAGGACACTAGTGCACATGGACTGACAGGGACACTAGTGCAAATGCACTGACAAGGACACTAGTGCACATGCACTGACAAGGACACTAGTGCACATGCACTGACAAGGACACTACTGCACATGCACTGACCAGGACACTAGTGCACATGCACTGAGAAGGACACTAGTGCACATGCACTGACAAGGACACTAGTGCACATGCACTGACAAGGACACTAGTGCACATGGACTGACAAGGACACTAGTGCACATGCACTGACAAGGACACTAGTGCACATGCACTGACAAGGACACTAGTGCACATGCACTCACAAGAACACTAGTGCACATGGACTGACAAGGACACTAGTGCAAATGGACTGACAAGGACACTAGTGCACATGGACTGACAAGGACACTAGTACACATGCACTGACAAGGACACTAGTGCACATGGACTGACAAGGACACTAGTGCACATGGACTGACAAGGACACTAGTGCACATGCACTGACAAGGACACTAGTGCACACGGACTGACAAGGACACTAGTGCACACGGACAGACAAGGACACTAGTGCACATGGACTGACATGGACACTAGTGCACAACGACTGACAAGGACACTAGTGCACATGGACTGACAAGGACACTAGTGCACATGGACTGACAAGGACACTAGTGCACATGGACTGACAAGGACACTAGTGCACATGCACTGACAAGGACACTAGTGCACTTGCACTGACAAGGACACTAGTGCACATGCACTGACAAGGACACCAGTGCACATGCATTGACAAGGACACTAGTGCACATGCACTGACAAGGACACTAGTGCACATGGACTGACAAGGACACTAGTGCACATGGACTGACAAGGACACTAGTGCACATGCACTGACAAGGACACTAGTGCACATGGACTGACAAGGACACTAGTGCACATGGACTGACAAGGACACTAGTGCACATGCACTGACAAGGACACTAGTGCACATGCACTGACAAGGACACTAGTGCACATGGACTGACAAGGACACTAGTGAACATGCACTGACAAGGACACTAGTGCACATGGACTGACAAGGACACTAGTGCACATGGACTGACAAGGACACTAGTGCACATGGACTGACAAGGACACTAGTGCACATGGACTGACATGGACACTAGTGCACATGGACTGACAAGGACACTAGTGCACATGCACTGACAAGGACACTAGTGAACATGCACTGACAAGGACACTAGTGCACATGCACTGAGAAGGACACTAGTGCACATGCAATGACAAGGACACTAGTGCACATGCACTGACAAGGTCACCAGTGCACATGCACTGACAAGGACACTAGTGCACATGCACTGACAAGGACACCAGTGCACATGCACTGACAAGGACACTAGTGCACATGGACTGACAAGGACACTAGTGCACATGGACTGACAAGGACACTAGTGCAAATGCACAGACAAGGACACTAGTGCACATGCACTGACAAGGACACTAGTGCACATGCACTGACAAGGACACTAGTGCACATGCACTGAGAAGGACACTAGTGCACATGCACTGACAACGACACTAGTGCACATGCACTGACAAGGACACTAGTGCACATGGACGGACAAGGACACTAGTGCACATGCACTGACAAGGACACTAGTGCACATGCACTCACAAGGACACTAGTGCACATGGACTGACAAGGACACTAGTGCAAATGGACTGACAAGGACACTAGTGCACATGGACTGACAAGGACACTAGTACACATGCACTGACAAGGACACTAGTGCACATGCACTGACAAGGACACAAGTGCACATGCACTGACAAGGACACTAGTGCACATGCAGTGACAAGGACACTAGTGCACATGCACTGACATGGACACTAGTGCACATGCATTGACAAGGACACTAGTGCACATGCACTGAGAAGGACACTAGTGCACATGGACTGACAAGGACACTAGTGCACATGGACTGACAAGGACACTAGTGCACATGGACTGACAAGGACACTAGTGCACATGGACTGACAAGGACACTAGTGCACATGCACTGACAAGGACACTAGTGCACATGCACTGACAAGGACACTACTGCACATGCACTGACAAGGACACTAGTGCACATGGACTGACAAGGACACTAGTGCACATGCACTGACAAGGACACTAGTGCACATGCACTGACAAGGACACTAGTGCACATGCACTGAGAAGGACACTAGAGCACATGGCTGACAAGGACACTAGTGCACATGGACTGACAAGGACACTAGTGCACATGGACTGACAAGGACACTAGTGCATATGCACTGACAAGGACACTAGTGCACATGCACTGAGAAGGACACTAGTGCACATGCACTGAGAAGGACACTAGTGCACATGCACTGACAAGGACACTAGTGCACATGCACTGACAAGGACACAAGTGCAAATGCACTGACAAGGACACTAGTGCACATGCACTGACAAGGACACTAGTGCACATGCACTGACAACGACACTAGTGCACATGCACTGACAAGGACACTAGTGCACATGGACTGACAAGGACACTAGTGCACAAGGACTGACAAGGACACTAGTGCACATGGACTGACAAGGACACTAGTGCACACGGACTGACAAGGACACTAGTGCACATGCACTGACAAGGACACTAGTGCACATGCACTGACAAGGACACTAGTGCACATGCACTGACAAGGACACTAGTGCACATGGACTGACAAGGACACTAGTGCACATGGACTGACAAGGACACTAGTGCAAATGCACTGACAAGGACACTAGTGCACATGCACTGACAAGGACACTAGTGCACATGCACTGACAAGGACACTAGTGCACATGGACTGACAAGGACACTAGTGCACAAGGACTGACATGGACACCAGTGCACATGGACTGGCAAGGACACTAGTGCACATGGACTGACAAGGACACTAGTGCACATGCACTGACAAGGACACTAGTGCACAAGGACTGACATGGACAATAGTGCACATGCACTGACAAGGACACTAGTGCACATGCACTGACAAGGACGCTAGTGCACATGCACTGACAAGGACACTAGTGCACATGGACTGACAAGGACACTAGTGCACATGCACTGACAAGGACACTAGTGCACATGGACTGACAAGGACACTAGTGCACACGGACAGACAAGGACACTAGTGCACATGGACTGACAAGGACACTAGTGCACATGGACTGACAAGGACACTAGTGCACATGGACTGACAAAGACACTAGTGCACATGGACTGACAAGGACACTAGTGCACAAGGACTGACAAGGACACTAGTGCACATGGACTGACAAGGACACTAGTGCACATGGACTTACAAGGACACTAGTGCACATGGACTGACAAGGACACTAGTGCACATGGACTGACAAGGACACTAGTGCACATGGACTGACAAGGACACTAGTGCACATGCACTGACAAGGACACTAGTGCACATGCACTGACAAGGACACAAGTGCACATGCACTGACAAGGACACTAGTGCACATGCACTGACAAGGACACTAGTGCACATGCACTGACAAGGACACTAGTGCACATGGACTGACAAGGACACTAGTGCACATGGATTGACAAGGACACTAGTGCACATGCACTGACAAGGACACTAGTGCACATGCACTGACAAGGACACTAGTGCACATGGACTGACAATGACACTAGTGCACATGGACTGACAAGGATACTAGTGCACATGGACTGACAAGGACACTAGTGCACATGGACTGACTAGGACACTAGTGCACATGGACTGACAAGGACACTAGTGCACATGGACTGACAAGGACACTAGTGCAAATGCACTGACAAGGACACTAGTGCACATGCACTGACAAGGACACTAGTGCACATGCACAGACAAGGACACTAGTGCACATGCACTGACAAGGACACAAGTGCAAATGCACTGACAAGGACACTAGTGCACATGCACTGACAAGGACACTAGCGCACATGCACTGACAAGGACACTAGTGCACAAGGACTGACAAGGACACTAGTGCACATGGACTGACAAGGACACTAGTGCAAATGCACTGACAAGGACACTAGTGCCCATGCACTGACAAGGACACTAGTGCACATGCACTGAGAAGGACACTAGTGCACATGCACTGAGAAGGACACTAGTGCACATGCACTGACAAGGACACTAGTTCACATGGACTGACAAGGACACTAGTGCACAAGGACTGACAAGGACACTAGTGCACATATACTGACAAGGACACTAGCGCACATGGACTGACAAGGACACTAGTGCACATGTACTGACAAGGACACTAGTGCACATGGACTGACAAGGACACTAGTGCACATGGACTGACAAGGACACTAGTGCACATGGACTGACAAGGACACTAGTGCACATGGACTGACAAGGACACTAGTGAACATGCACTGACAAGGACACTAGTGCACATGGACTGACAAGGACACTAGTGCACATGGACTGACAAGGACACTAGTGCACATGGACTGACAAGGACACTAGTGCACATGCACTGACAAGGACACTAGTGAACATGCACTGACAAGGACACTAGTGCACATGCACTGAGAAGGACACTAGTGCACATGCACTGACAAGGACACCAGTGCACATGCACTGACAAGGACACCAGTGCACATGCACTGACAAGGACACTAGTGCACATGCACTGACAAGGACACTAGTGCACATGGACTGACAAGGACACTAGTGCACATGGACTGACAGGGACACTAGTGCAAATGCACTGACAAGGACACTAGTGCACATGCACTGACAAGGACACTAGTGCACATGCACTGACAAGGACACTAGTGCACATGCACTGACCAGGACACTAGTGCACATGCACTGAGAAGGACACTAGTGCACATGCACTGACAAGGACACTAGTGCACATGCACTGACAAGGACACTAGTGCACATGGACTGACAAGGACACTAGTGCACATGCACTGACAAGGACACTAGTGCACATGCACTGACAAGGACAATAGTGCACATGCACTCACAAGAACACTAGTGCACATGGACTGACAAGGACACTAGTGCAAATGGACTGACAAGGACACTAGTGCACATGGACTGACAAGGACACTAGTACACATGCACTGACAAGGACACTAGTGCACATGCACTGACAAGGACACAAGTGCACATGCACTGACAAGGACACTAGTGCACATGCTGTGACAAGGACACTAGTGCACATGCACTGACATGGACACTAGTGCACATGCACTGACAAGGACACTAGTGCACATGCACTGAGAAGGACACTAGTGCACATGGACTGACAAGGACACTAGTGCCCATGGACTGACAAGGACACTAGTGCACATGGACTGACAAGGACACTAGTGCACATGGACTGACAAGGACACTAGTGCACATGGACTGACAAGGACACTAGTGCACATGCACTGACAAGGACACTAGTGCACATGCACTGACAAGGACACTAGTGCACATGCACTGACAAGGACACTAGTGCACATGGACTGACAAGGACACTAGTGCACATGCACTGACAAGGACACTAGTGCACATGCACTGACAAGGACACTAGTGCACATGCACTGAGAAGGACACTAGAGCACATGGACTGACAAGGACACTAGTGCACATGGACTGACAAGGACACTAGTGCACATGGACTGACAAGGACACTAGTGCAAATGCACTGACAAGGACACTAGTGCACATGCACTGAGAAGGACACTAGTGCACATGCACTGAGAAGGACACTAGTGCACATGCACTGACAAGGACACTAGTGCACATGCACTGACAAGGACACAAGTGCATATGCACTGACAAGGACACTAGTGCACATGCACTGACAAGGACACTAGTGCACATGCACTGGCAAGGACACTAGTGCACATGGACTGACAAGGACACTAGTGCACATGGACTGACATGGACACTAGTGCACATGGACTGACAAGGACACTAGTGCACATGCACTGACAAGGACACTAGTGAACATGCACTGACAAGGACACTAGTGCACATGCACTGAGAAGGACACTAGTGCACATGCACTGACAAGGACACTAGTGCACATGCACTGACAAGGTCACCAGTGCACATGCACTGACAAGGACACTAGTGCACATGCACTGACAAGGACACCAGTGCACATGCACTGACAAGGACACTAGTGCACATGGACTGACAAGGACACTAGTGCACATGGACTGACAAGGACACTAGTGCAAATGCACTGACAAGGACACTAGTGCACATGCACTGACAAGGACACTAGTGCACATGCACTGAGAAGGACACTAGTGCACATGCACTGACAACGACACTAGTGCACATGCACTGACAAGGACACTAGTGCACATGGACTGACAAGGACACTAGTGCACATGCACTGACAAGGACACTAGTGCACATGCACTCACAAGGACACTAGTGCACATGGACTGACAAGGACACTAGTGCAAATGGACTGACAAGGACACTAGTGCACATGGACTGACAAGGACACTAGTACACATGCACTGACAAGGACACTAGTGCACATGCACTGACAAGGACACAAGTGCACATGCACTGACAAGGACACTAGTGCACATGCAGTGACAAGGACACTAGTGCACATGCACTGACATGGACACTAGTGCACATGCACTGACAAGGACACTAGTGCACATGCACTGAGAAGGACACTAGTGCACATGGACTGACAAGGACACTAGTGCACATGGACTGACAAGGACACTAGTGCACATGGACTGACAAGGACACTAGTGCACATGGACTGACAAGGACACTAGTGCACATGCACTGACAAGGACACTAGTGCACATGCACTGACAAGGACACTACTGCACATGCACTGACAAGGACACTAGTGCACATGGACTGACAAGGACACTAGTGCACATGCACTGACAAGGACACTAGTGCACATGCACTGACAAGGACACTAGTGCACATGCACTGAGAAGGACACTAGAGCACATGGCTGACAAGGACACTAGTGCACATGGACTGACAAGGACACTAGTGCACATGGACTGACAAGGACACTAGTGCAAATGCACTGACAAGGACACTAGTGCACATGCACTGAGAAGGACACTAGTGCACATGCACTGAGAAGGACACTAGTGCACATGCACTGACAAGGACACTAGTGCACATGCACTGACAAGGACACAAGTGCAAATGCACTGACAAGGACACTAGTGCACATGCACTGACAAGGACACTAGTGCACATGCACTGACAACGACACTAGTGCACATGCACTGACAAGGACACTAGTGCACATGGACTGACAAGGACACTAGTGCACAAGGACTGACAAGGACACTAGTGCACATGGACTGACAAGGACACTAGTGCACATGCACTCACAAGAACACTAGTGCACATGGACTGACAAGGACACTAGTGCAAATGGACTGACAAGGACACTAGTGCACATGGACTGACAAGGACACTAGTACACATGCACTGACAAGGACACTAGTGCACATGGACTGACAAGGACACTAGTGCACATGGACTGACAAGGACACTAGTGCACATGCACTGACAAGGACACTAGTGCACACGGACTGACAAGGACACTAGTGCACACGGACAGACAAGGACACTAGTGCACATGGACTGACAAGGACACTAGTGCACAACGACTGACAAGGACACTAGTGCACATGGACTGACAAGGACACTAGTGCACATGGACTGACAAGGACACTAGTGCACATGGACTGACAAGGACACTAGTGCACATGCACTGACAAGGACACTAGTGCACTTGCACTGACAAGGACACTAGTGCACATGCACTGACAAGGACACCAGTGCACATGCATTGACAAGGACACTAGTGCACATGCACTGACAAGGACACTAGTGCACATGGACTGACAAGGACACTAGTGCACATGGACTGACAAGGACACTAGTGCACATGCACTGACAAGGACACTAGTGCACATGGACTGACAAGGACACTAGTGCACATGGACTGACAAGGACACTAGTGCACATGCACTGACAAGGACACTAGTGCACATGCACTGACAAGGACACTAGTGCACATGGACTGACAAGGACACTAGTGAACATGCACTGACAAGGACACTAGTGCACATGGACTGACAAGGACACTAGTGCACATGGACTGACAAGGACACTAGTGCACATGGACTGACAAGGACACTAGTGCACATGGACTGACATGGACACTAGTGCACATGGACTGACAAGGACACTAGTGAACATGCACTGACAAGGACACTAGTGCACATGCACTGAGAAGGACACTAGTGCACATGCAATGACAAGGACACTAGTGCACATGCACTGACAAGGTCACCAGTGCACATGCACTGACAAGGACACTAGTGCACATGCACTGACAAGGACACCAGTGCACATGCACTGACAAGGACACTAGTGCACATGGACTGACAAGGACACTAGTGCACATGGACTGACAAGGACACTAGTGCAAATGCACTGGCAAGGACACTAGTGCACATGCACTGACAAGGACACTAGTGCACATGCACTGACAAGGACACTAGTGCACATGCACTGAGAAGGACACTAGTGCACATGCACTGACAACGACACTAGTGCACATGCACTGACAAGGACACTAGTGCACATGGACTGACAAGGACACTAGTGCACATGCACTGACAAGGACACTAGTGCACATGCACTCACAAGGACACTAGTGCACATGGACTGACAAGGACACTAGTGCAAATGGACTGACAAGGACACTAGTGCACATGGACTGACAAGGACACTAGTACACATGCACTGACAAGGACACTAGTGCACATGCACTGACAAGGACACTAGTGCACATGGACTGACAAGGACACTAGTGCACATGCACTGACAAGGACACTAGTGCACATGCACTGACAAGGACACTAGTGCACATGCAGTGACAAGGACACTAGTGCACATGCACTGACATGGACACTAGTGCACATGCATTGACAAGGACACTAGTGCACATGCACTGAGAAGGACACTAGTGCACATGGACTGACAAGGACACTAGTGCACATGGACTGACAAGGACACTAGTGCACATGGACTGACAAGGACACTAGTGCACATGGACTGACAAGGACACTAGTGCACATGCACTGACAAGGACACTAGTGCACATGCACTGACAAGGACACTACTGCACATGCACTGACAAGGACCCTAGTGCACATGGACTGACAAGGACACTAGTGCACATGCACTGACAAGGACACTAGTGCACATGCACTGACAAGGACACTAGTGCACATGCACTGAGAAGGACACTAGAGCACATGGCTGACAAGGACACTAGTGCACATGGACTGACAAGGACACTAGTGCACATGGACTGACAAGGACACTAGTGCATATGCACTGACAAGGACACTAGTGCACATGCACTGAGAAGGACACTAGTGCACATGCACTGAGAAGGACACTAGTGCACATGCACTGACAAGGACACTAGTGCACATGCACTGACAAGGACACAAGTGCAAATGCACTGACAAGGACACTAGTGCACATGCACTGACAAGGACACTAGTGCACATGCACTGACAACGACACTAGTGCACATGCACTGACAAGGACACTAGTGCACATGGACTGACAAGGACACTAGTGCACAAGGACTGACAAGGACACTAGTGCACATGGACTGACAAGGACACTAGTGCACACGGACTGACAAGGACACTAGTGCACATGCACTGACAAGGACACTAGTGCACATGCACTGACAAGGACACTAGTGCACATGCACTGACAAGGACACTAGTGCACATGGACTGACAAGGACACTAGTGCACATGGACTGACAAGGACACTAGTGCAAATGCACTGACAAGGACACTAGTGCACATGCACTGACAAGGACACTAGTGCACATGCACTGACAAGGACACTAGTGCACATGGACTGACAAGGACACTAGTGCACAAGGACTGACATGGACACCAGTGCACATGGACTGGCAAGGACACTAGTGCACATGGACTGACAAAGACACTAGTGCACATGCACTGACAAGGACACTAGTGCACAAGGACTGACATGGACAATAGTGCACATGCACTGACAAGGACACTAGTGCACATGCACTGACAAGGACGCTAGTGCACATGCACTGACAAGGACACTAGTGCACATGGACTGACAAGGACACTAGTGCACATGCACTGACAAGGACACTAGTGCACATGGACTGACAAGGACACTAGTGCACACGGACAGACAAGGACACTAGTGCACATGGACTGACAAGGACACTAGTGCACATGGACTGACAAGGACACTAGTGCACATGGACTGACAAAGACACTAGTGCACATGGACTGACAAGGACACTAGTGCACAAGGACTGACAAGGACACTAGTGCACATGGACTGACAAGGACACTAGTGCACATGGACTGACAAGGACACTAGTGCACATGGACTGACAAGGACACTAGTGCACATGGACTGACAAGGACACTAGTGCACATGCACTGACAAGGACACTAGTGCACATGCACTGACAAGGACACAAGTGCACATGCACTGACAAGGACACTAGTGCACATGCACTCACAAGGACACTAGTGCACATGGACTGACAAGGACACTAGTGCAAATGGACTGACAAGGACACTAGTGCACATGGACTGACAAGGACACTAGTACACATGCACTGACAAGGACACTAGTGCACATGCACTGACAAGGACACAAGTGCACATGCACTGACAAGGACACTAGTGCACATGCAGTGACAAGGACACTAGTGCACATGCACTGACATGGACACTAGTGCACATGCATTGACAAGGACACTAGTGCACATGCACTGAGAAGGACACTAGTGCACATGGACTGACAAGGACACTAGTGCACATGGACTGACAAGGACACTAGTGCACATGGACTGACAAGGACACTAGTGCACATGGACTGACAAGGACACTAGTGCACATGCACTGACAAGGACACTAGTGCACATGCACTGACAAGGACACTACTGCACATGCACTGACAAGGACACTAGTGCACATGGACTGACAAGGACACTAGTGCACATGCACTGACAAGGACACTAGTGCACATGCACTGACAAGGACACTAGTGCACATGCACTGAGAAGGACACTAGAGCACATGGCTGACAAGGACACTAGTGCACATGGACTGACAAGGACACTAGTGCACATGGACTGACAAGGACACTAGTGCATATGCACTGACAAGGACACTAGTGCACATGCACTGAGAAGGACACTAGTGCACATGCACTGAGAAGGACACTAGTGCACATGCACTGACAAGGACACTAGTGCACATGCACTGACAAGGACACAAGTGCAAATGCACTGACAAGGACACTAGTGCACATGCACTGACAAGGACACTAGTGCACATGCACTGACAACGACACTAGTGCACATGCACTGACAAGGACACTAGTGCACATGGACTGACAAGGACACTAGTGCACAAGGACTGACAAGGACACTAGTGCACATGGACTGACAAGGACACTAGTGCACACGGACTGACAAGGACACTAGTGCACATGCACTGACAAGGACACTAGTGCACATGCACTGACAAGGACACTAGTGCACATGCACTGACAAGGACACTAGTGCACATGGACTGACAAGGACACTAGTGCACATGGACTGACAAGGACACTAGTGCAAATGCACTGACAAGGACACTAGTGCACATGCACTGACAAGGACACTAGTGCACATGCACTGACAAGGACACTAGTGCACATGGACTGACAAGGACACTAGTGCACAAGGACTGACATGGACACCAGTGCACATGGACTGGCAAGGACACTAGTGCACATGGACTGACAAGGACACTAGTGCACATGCACTGACAAGGACACTAGTGCACAAGGACTGACATGGACAATAGTGCACATGCACTGACAAGGACACTAGTGCACATGCACTGACAAGGACGCTAGTGCACATGCACTGACAAGGACACTAGTGCACATGGACTGACAAGGACACTAGTGCACATGCACTGACAAGGACACTAGTGCACATGGACTGACAAGGACACTAGTGCACACGGACAGACAAGGACACTAGTGCACATGGACTGACAAGGACACTAGTGCACATGGACTGACAAGGACACTAGTGCACATGGACTGACAAAGACACTAGTGCACATGGACTGACAAGGACACTAGTGCACAAGGACTGACAAGGACACTAGTGCACATGGACTGACAAGGACACTAGTGCACATGGACTTACAAGGACACTAGTGCACATGGACTGACAAGGACACTAGTGCACATGGACTGACAAGGACACTAGTGCACATGGACTGACAAGGACACTAGTGCACATGCACTGACAAGGACACTAGTGCACATGCACTGACAAGGACACAAGTGCACATGCACTGACAAGGACACTAGTGCACATGCACTGACAAGGACACTAGTGCACATGCACTGACAAGGACACTAGTGCACATGGACTGACAAGGACACTAGTGCACATGGATTGACAAGGACACTAGTGCACATGCACTGACAAGGACACTAGTGCACATGCACTGACAAGGACACTAGTGCACATGGACTGACAATGACACTAGTGCACATGGACTGACAAGGATACTAGTGCACATTGACTGACAAGGACACTAGTGCACATGGACTGACTAGGACACTAGTGCACATGGACTGACAAGGACACTAGTGCACATGGACTGACAAGGACACTAGTGCAAATGCACTGACAAGGACACTAGTGCACATGCACTGACAAGGACACTAGTGCACATGCACAGACAAGGACACTAGTGCACATGCACTGACAAGGACACAAGTGCAAATGCACTGACAAGGACACTAGTGCACATGCACTGACAAGGACACTAGCGCACATGCACTGACAAGGACACTAGTGCACAAGGACTGACAAGGACACTAGTGCACATGGACTGACAAGGACACTAGTGCAAATGCACTGACAAGGACACTAGTGCCCATGCACTGACAAGGACACTAGTGCACATGCACTGAGAAGGACACTAGTGCACATGCACTGAGAAGGACACTAGTGCACATGCACTGACAAGGACACTAGTTCACATGGACTGACAAGGACACTAGTGCACAAGGACTGACAAGGACACTAGTGCACATATACTGACAAGGACACTAGCGCACATGGACTGACAAGGACACTAGTGCACATGTACTGACAAGGACACTAGTGCACATGGACTGACAAGGACACTAGTGCACATGGACTGCCAAGGACACTAGTGCACATGGACTGACAAGGACACTAGTGCACATGGACTGACAAGGACACTAGTGAACATGCACTGACAAGGACACTAGTGCACATGGACTGACAAGGACACTAGTGCACATGGACTGACAAGGACACTAGTGCACATGGACTGACAAGGACACTAGTGCACATGCACTGACAAGGACACTAGTGAACATGCACTGACAAGGACACTAGTGCACATGCACTGAGAAGGACACTAGTGCACATGCACTGACAAGGACACCAGTGCACATGCACTGACAAGGACACCAGTGCACATGCACTGACAAGGACACTAGTGCACATGCACTGACAAGGACACTAGTGCACATGGACTGACAAGGACACTAGTGCACATGGACTGACAGGGACACTAGTGCAAATGCACTGACAAGGACACTAGTGCACATGCACTGACAAGGACACTAGTGCACATGCACTGACAAGGACACTAGTGCACATGCACTGACCAGGACACTAGTGCACATGCACTGAGAAGGACACTAGTGCACATGCACTGACAAGGACACTAGTGCACATGCACTGACAAGGACACTAGTGCACATGGACTGACAAGGACACTAGTGCACATGCACTGACAAGGACACTAGTGCACATGCACTGACAAGGACAATAGTGCACATGCACTCACAAGAACACTAGTGCACATGGACTGACAAGGACACTAGTGCAAATGGACTGACAAGGACACTAGTGCACATGGACTGACAAGGACACTAGTACACATGCACTGACAAGGACACTAGTGCACATGCACTGACAAGGACACAAGTGCACATGCACTGACAAGGACACTAGTGCACATGCTGTGACAAGGACACTAGTGCACATGCACTGACATGGACACTAGTGCACATGCACTGACAAGGACACTAGTGCACATGCACTGAGAAGGACACTAGTGCACATGGACTGACAAGGACACTAGTGCCCATGGACTGACAAGGACACTAGTGCACATGGACTGACAAGGACACTAGTGCACATGGACTGACAAGGACACTAGTGCACATGGACTGACAAGGACACTAGTGCACATGCACTGACAAGGACACTAGTGCACATGCACTGACAAGGACACTAGTGCACATGCACTGACAAGGACACTAGTGCACATGGACTGACAAGGACACTAGTGCACATGCACTGACAAGGACACTAGTGCACATGCACTGACAAGGACACTAGTGCACATGCACTGAGAAGGACACTAGAGCACATGGACTGACAAGGACACTAGTGCACATGGACTGACAAGGACACTAGTGCACATGGACTGACAAGGACACTAGTGCAAATGCACTGACAAGGACACTAGTGCACATGCACTGAGAAGGACACTAGTGCACATGCACTGAGAAGGACACTAGTGCACATGCACTGACAAGGACACTAGTGCACATGCACTGACAAGGACACAAGTGCATATGCACTGACAAGGACACTAGTGCACATGCACTGACAAGGACACTAGTGCACATGCACTGGCAAGGACACTAGTGCACATGGACTGACAAGGACACTAGTGCACATGGACTGACATGGACACTAGTGCACATGGACTGACAAGGACACTAGTGCACATGCACTGACAAGGACACTAGTGAACATGCACTGACAAGGACACTAGTGCACATGCACTGAGAAGGACACTAGTGCACATGCACTGACAAGGACACTAGTGCACATGCACTGACAAGGTCACCAGTGCACATGCACTGACAAGGACACTAGTGCACATGCACTGACAAGGACACCAGTGCACATGCACTGACAAGGACACTAGTGCACATGGACTGACAAGGACACTAGTGCACATGGACTGACAAGGACACTAGTGCAAATGCACTGACAAGGACACTAGTGCACATGCACTGACAAGGACACTAGTGCACATGCACTGAGAAGGACACTAGTGCACATGCACTGACAACGACACTAGTGCACATGCACTGACAAGGACACTAGTGCACATGGACTGACAAGGACACTAGTGCACATGCACTGACAAGGACACTAGTGCACATGCACTCACAAGGACACTAGTGCACATGGACTGACAAGGACACTAGTGCAAATGGACTGACAAGGACACTAGTGCACATGGACTGACAAGGACACTAGTACACATGCACTGACAAGGACACTAGTGCACATGCACTGACAAGGACACAAGTGCACATGCACTGACAAGGACACTAGTGCACATGCAGTGACAAGGACACTAGTGCACATGCACTGACATGGACACTAGTGCACATGCACTGACAAGGACACTAGTGCACATGCACTGAGAAGGACACTAGTGCACATGGACTGACAAGGACACTAGTGCACATGGACTGACAAGGACACTAGTGCACATGGACTGACAAGGACACTAGTGCACATGGACTGACAAGGACACTAGTGCACATGCACTGACAAGGACACTAGTGCACATGCACTGACAAGGACACTACTGCACATGCACTGACAAGGACACTAGTGCACATGGACTGACAAGGACACTAGTGCACATGCACTGACAAGGACACTAGTGCACATGCACTGACAAGGACACTAGTGCACATGCACTGAGAAGGACACTAGAGCACATGGCTGACAAGGACACTAGTGCACATGGACTGACAAGGACACTAGTGCACATGGACTGACAAGGACACTAGTGCAAATGCACTGACAAGGACACTAGTGCACATGCACTGAGAAGGACACTAGTGCACATGCACTGAGAAGGACACTAGTGCACATGCACTGACAAGGACACTAGTGCACATGCACTGACAAGGACACAAGTGCAAATGCACTGACAAGGACACTAGTGCACATGCACTGACAAGGACACTAGTGCACATGCACTGACAACGACACTAGTGCACATGCACTGACAAGGACACTAGTGCACATGGACTGACAAGGACACTAGTGCACAAGGACTGACAAGGACACTAGTGCACATGGACTGACAAGGACACTAGTGCACATGCACTCACAAGAACACTAGTGCACATGGACTGACAAGGACACTAGTGCAAATGGACTGACAAGGACACTAGTGCACATGGACTGACAAGGACACTAGTACACATGCACTGACAAGGACACTAGTGCACATGGACTGACAAGGACACTAGTGCACATGGACTGACAAGGACACTAGTGCACATGCACTGACAAGGACACTAGTGCACACGGACTGACAAGGACACTAGTGCACACGGACAGACAAGGACACTAGTGCACATGGACTGACAAGGACACTAGTGCACAACGACTGACAAGGACACTAGTGCACATGGACTGACAAGGACACTAGTGCACATGGACTGACAAGGACACTAGTGCACATGGACTGACAAGGACACTAGTGCACATGCACTGACAAGGACACTAGTGCACTTGCACTGACAAGGACACTAGTGCACATGCACTGACAAGGACACCAGTGCACATGCATTGACAAGGACACTAGTGCACATGCACTGACAAGGACACTAGTGCACATGGACTGACAAGGACACTAGTGCACATGGACTGACAAGGACACTAGTGCACATGCACTGACAAGGACACTAGTGCACATGGACTGACAAGGACACTAGTGCACATGGACTGACAAGGACACTAGTGCACATGCACTGACAAGGACACTAGTGCACATGCACTGACAAGGACACTAGTGCACATGGACTGACAAGGACACTAGTGAACATGCACTGACAAGGACACTAGTGCACATGGACTGACAAGGACACTAGTGCACATGGACTGACAAGGACACTAGTGCACATGGACTGACAAGGACACTAGTGCACATGGACTGACATGGACACTAGTGCACATGGACTGACAAGGACACTAGTGAACATGCACTGACAAGGACACTAGTGCACATGCACTGAGAAGGACACTAGTGCACATGCAATGACAAGGACACTAGTGCACATGCACTGACAAGGTCACCAGTGCACATGCACTGACAAGGACACTAGTGCACATGCACTGACAAGGACACCAGTGCACATGCACTGACAAGGACACTAGTGCACATGGACTGACAAGGACACTAGTGCACATGGACTGACAAGGACACTAGTGCAAATGCACTGGCAAGGACACTAGTGCACATGCACTGACAAGGACACTAGTGCACATGCACTGACAAGGACACTAGTGCACATGCACTGAGAAGGACACTAGTGCACATGCACTGACAACGACACTAGTGCACATGGACTGACAAGGACACTAGTGCACATGCACTGACAAGGACACTAGTGCACATGCACTCACAAGGACACTAGTGCACATGGACTGACAAGGACACTAGTGCACATGGACTGACAAGGACACTAGTGCACATGCACTGACAAGGACACTAGTGCACATGCACTGACAAGGACACAAGTGCACATGCACTGACAAGGACACTAGTGCACATGCACTGACAAGGACACTAGTGCACATGCACTGACAAGGACACTAGTGCACATGGACTGACAAGGACACTAGTGCACATGGATTGACAAGGACACTAGTGCACATGCACTGACAAGGACACTAGTGCACATGCACTGACAAGGACACTAGTGCACATGGACTGACAATGACACTAGTGCACATGGACTGACAAGGATACTAGTGCACATGGACTGACAAGGACACTAGTGCACATGGACTGACTAGGACACTAGTGCACATGGACTGACAAGGACACTAGTGCACATGGACTGACAAGGACACTAGTGCAAATGCACTGACAAGGACACTAGTGCACATGCACTGACAAGGACACTAGTGCACATGCACAGACAAGGACACTAGTGCACATGCACTGACAAGGACACAAGTGCAAATGCACTGACAAGGACACTAGTGCACATGCACTGACAAGGACACTAGCGCACATGCACTGACAAGGACACTAGTGCACAAGGACTGACAAGGACACTAGTGCACATGGACTGACAAGGACACTAGTGCAGATGCACTGAGAAGGACACTAGTGCACATGCACTGAGAAGGACACTAGTGCACATGCACTGACAAGGACACTAGTTCACATGGACTGACAAGGACACTAGTGCACAAGGACTGACAAGGACACTAGTGCACATATACTGACAAGGACACTAGCGCACATGGACTGACAAGGACACTAGTGCACATGTACTGACAAGGACACTAGTGCACATGGACTGACAAGGACACTAGTGCACATGGACTGACAAGGACACTAGTGCACATGGACTGACAAGGACACTAGTGCACATGGACTGACAAGGACACTAGTGAACATGCACTGACAAGGACACTAGTGCACATGGACTGACAAGGACACTAGTGCACATGGACTGACAAGGACACTAGTGCACATGGACTGACAAGGACACTAGTGCACATGCACTGACAAGGACACTAGTGAACATGCACTGACAAGGACACTAGTGCACATGCACTGAGAAGGACACTAGTGCACATGCACTGACAAGGACACCAGTGCACATGCACTGACAAGGACACCAGTGCACATGCACTGACAAGGACACTAGTGCACATGCACTGACAAGGACACTAGTGCACATGGACTGACAAGGACACTAGTGCACATGGACTGACAGGGACACTAGTGCAAATGCACTGACAAGGACACTAGTGCACATGCACTGACAAGGACACTAGTGCACATGCACTGACAAGGACACTAGTGCACATGCACTGACCAGGACACTAGTGCACATGCACTGAGAAGGACACTAGTGCACATGCACTGACAAGGACACTAGTGCACATGCACTGACAAGGACACTAGTGCACATGGACTGACAAGGACACTAGTGCACATGCACTGACAAGGACACTAGTGCACATGCACTGACAAGGACAATAGTGCACATGCACTCACAAGAACACTAGTGCACATGGACTGACAAGGACACTAGTGCAAATGGACTGACAAGGACACTAGTGCACATGGACTGACAAGGACACTAGTACACATGCACTGACAAGGACACTAGTGCACATGCACTGACAAGGACACAAGTGCACATGCACTGACAAGGACACTAGTGCACATGCTGTGACAAGGACACTAGTGCACATGCACTGACATGGACACTAGTGCACATGCACTGACAAGGACACTAGTGCACATGCACTGAGAAGGACACTAGTGCACATGGACTGACAAGGACACTAGTGCCCATGGACTGACAAGGACACTAGTGCACATGGACTGACAAGGACACTAGTGCACATGGACTGACAAGGACACTAGTGCACATGGACTGACAAGGACACTAGTGCACATGGACTGACAAGGACACTAGTGCACATGCACTGACAAGGACACTAGTGCACATGCACTGACAAGGACACTAGTGCACATGCACTGACAAGGACACTAGTGCACATGGACTGACAAGGACACTAGTGCACATGCACTGACAAGGACACTAGTGCACATGCACTGACAAGGACACTAGTGCACATGCACTGAGAAGGACACTAGAGCACATGGACTGACAAGGACACTAGTGCACATGGACTGACAAGGACACTAGTGCACATGGACTGACAAGGACACTAGTGCAAATGCACTGACAAGGACACTAGTGCACATGCACTGAGAAGGACACTAGTGCACATGCACTGACAAGGACACTAGTGCACATGCACTGACAAGGACACTAGTGCACATGCACTGACAAGGACACAAGTGCATATGCACTGACAAGGACACTAGTGCACATGCACTGACAAGGACACTAGTGCACATGCACTGGCAAGGACACTAGTGCACATGGACTGACAAGGACACTAGTGCACATGGACTGACATGGACACTAGTGCACATGGACTGACAAGGACACTAGTGCACATGCACTGACAAGGACACTAGTGAACATGCACTGACAAGGACACTAGTGCACATGCACTGAGAAGGACACTAGTGCACATGCACTGACAAGGACACTAGTGCACATGCACTGACAAGGTCACCAGTGCACATGCACTGACAAGGACACTAGTGCACATGCACTGACAAGGACACCAGTGCACATGCACTGACAAGGACACTAGTGCACATGGACTGACAAGGACACTAGTGCACATGGACTGACAAGGACACTAGTGCAAATGCACTGACAAGGACACTAGTGCACATGCACTGACAAGGACACTAGTGCACATGCACTGACAAGGACACTAGTGCACATGCACTGAGAAGGACACTAGTGCACATGCACTGACAACGACACTAGTGCACATGCACTGACAAGGACACTAGTGCACATGGACTGACAAGGACACTAGTGCACATGCACTGACAAGGACACTAGTGCACATGCACTCACAAGGACACTAGTGCACATGGACTGACAAGGACACTAGTGCAAATGGACTGACAAGGACACTAGTGCACATGGACTGACAAGGACACTAGTACACATGCACTGACAAGGACACTAGTGCACATGCACTGACAAGGACACAAGTGCACATGCACTGACAAGGACACTAGTGCACATGCAGTGACAAGGACACTAGTGCACATGCACTGACATGGACACTAGTGCACATGCACTGACAAGGACACTAGTGCACATGCACTGAGAAGGACACTAGTGCACATGGACTGACAAGGACACTAGTGCACATGGACTGACAAGGACACTAGTGCACATGGACTGACAAGGACACTAGTGCACATGGACTGACAAGGACACTAGTGCACATGCACTGACAAGGACACTAGTGCACATGCACTGACAAGGACACTACTGCACATGCACTGACAAGGACACTAGTGCACATGGACTGACAAGGACACTAGTGCACATGCACTGACAAGGACACTAGTGCACATGCACTGACAAGGACACTAGTGCACATGCACTGAGAAGGACACTAGAGCACATGGCTGACAAGGACACTAGTGCACATGGACTGACAAGGACACTAGTGCACATGGACTGACAAGGACACTAGTGCAAATGCACTGACAAGGACACTAGTGCACATGCACTGAGAAGGACACTAGTGCACATGCACTGAGAAGGACACTAGTGCACATGCACTGACAAGGACACTAGTGCACATGCACTGACAAGGACACAAGTGCAAATGCACTGACAAGGACACTAGTGCACATGCACTGACAAGGACACTAGTGCACATGCACTGACAACGACACTAGTGCACATGCACTGACAAGGACACTAGTGCACATGGACTGACAAGGACACTAGTGCACAAGGACTGACATGGACACCAGTGCACATGGACTGACAAGGACACTAGTGCACATGGACTGACAAGGACACTAGTGCACATGCACTGACAAGGACACTAGTGCACAAGGACTGACATGGACAATAGTGCACATGCACTGACAAGGACACTAGTGCACATGCACTGACAAGGACGCTAGTGCACATGCACTGACAAGGACACTAGTGCACATGGACTGACTAGGACACTAGTGCACATGCACTGACAAGGACACTAGTGCACATGGACTGACAAGGACACTAGTGCACACGGACAGACAAGGACACTAGTGCACATGGACTGACAAGGACACTAGTGCACATGGACTGACAAGGACACTAGAGCACATGGACTGACAAAGACACTAGTGCACATGGACTGACAAGGACACTAGTGCACAAGGACTGACAAGGACACTAGTGCACATGGACTGACAAGGACACTAGTGCACATGGACTTACAAGGACACTAGTGCACATGGACTGACAAGGACACTAGTGCACATGGACTGACAAGGACACTAGTGCACATGGACTGACAAGGACACTAGTGCACATGCACTGACAAGGACACTAGTGCACATGCACTGACAAGGACACAAGTGCACATGCACTGACAAGGACACTAGTGCACATGCACTGACAAGGACACTAGTGCACATGCACTGACAAGGACACTAGTGCATATGGACTGACAAGGACACTAGTGCACATGGATTGACAAGGACACTAGTGCACATGCACTGACAAGGACACTAGTGCACATGCACTGACAAGGACACTAGTGCACATGGACTGACAATGACACTAGTGCACATGGACTGACAAGGATACTAGTGCACATGGACTGACAAGGACACTAGTGCACATGGACTGACAAGGACACTAGTGCACATGGACTGACAAGGACACTAGTGCAAATGCACTGACAAGGACACTAGTGCACATGCACTGACAAGGACACTAGTGCACATGCACAGACAAGGACACTAGTGCACATGCACTGACAAGGACACAAGTGCAAATGCACTGACAAGGACACTAGTGCACATGCACTGACAAGGACACTAGCGCACATGCACTGACAAGGACACTAGTGCACAAGGACTGACAAGGACACTAGTGCACATGGACTGACAAGGACACTAGTGCAAATGCACTGACAAGGACACTAGTGCCCATGCACTGACAAGGACACTAGTGCACATGCACTGAGAAGGACACTAGTGCACATGCACTGAGAAGGACACTAGTGCACATGCACTGACAAGGACACTAGTTCACATGGACTGACAAGGACACTAGTGCACATGGACTGACAAGGACACTAGTGCACATGCACTGACAAGGACACTAGTGAACATGCACTGACAAGGACACTAGTGCACATGCACTGAGAAGGACACTAGTGCACATGCTCTGACAAGGACACCAGTGCACATGCACTGACAAGAACACCAGTGCACATGCACTGACAAGGACACTAGTGCACATGCACTGACAAGGACACTAGTGCACATGGACTGACAAGGACACTAGTGCACATGGACTGACAGGGACACTAGTGCAAATGCACTGACAAGGACACTAGAGCACATGCACTGACAAGGACACTAGTGCACATGCACTGACAAGGACACTAGTGCACATGCACTGACCAAGACACTAGTGCACATGCACTGAGAAGGACACTAGTGCACATGCACTGACAAGGACACTAGTGCACATGCACTGACAAGGACACTAGTGCACATGGACTGACAAGGACACTAGTGCACATGCACTGACAAGGACACTAGTGCACATGCACTGACAAGGACAATAGTGCACATGCACTCACAAGAACACTAGTGCACATGGACTGACAAGGACACTAGTGCAAATGGACTGACAAGGACACTAGTGCACATGGACTGACAAGGACACTAGTACACATGCACTGACAAGGACACTAGTGCACATGCACTGACAAGGACACAAGTGCACATGCACTGACAAGGACACTAGTGCACATGCTGTGACAAGGACACTAGTGCACATGCACTGACATGGACACTAGTGCACATGCACTGACAAGGACACTAGTGCACATGCACTGAGAAGGACACTAGTGCACATGGACTGACAAGGACACTAGTGCCCATGGACTGACAAGGACACTAGTGCACATGGACTGACAAGGACACTAGTGCACATGGACTGACAAGGACACTAGTGCACATGGACTGACAAGGACACTAGTGCACATGCGCTGACAAGGACACTAGTGCACATGCACTGACAAGGACACTAGTGCACATGCACTGACAAGGACACTAGTGCACATGGACTGACAAGGACACTAGTGCACATGCACTGACAAGGACACTAGTGCACATGCACTGACAAGGACACTAGTGCACATGCACTGAGAAGGACACTAGAGCACATGGACTGACAAGGACACTAGTGCACATGGACTGACAAGGACACTAGTGCACATGGACTGACAAGGACACTAGTGCAAATGCACTGACAAGGACACTAGTGCACATGCACTGAGAAGGACACTAGTGCACATGCACTGAGAAGGACACTAGTGCACATGCACTGACAAGGACACTAGTGCACATGCACTGACAAGGACACAAGTGCATATGCACTGACAAGGACACTAGTGCACATGCACTGACAAGGACACTAGTGCACATGCACTGGCAAGGACACTAGTGCACATGGACTGACAAGGACACTAGTGCACATGGACTGACATGGACACTAGTGCACATGGACTGACAAGGACACTAGTGCACATGCACTGACAAGGACACTAGTGAACATGCACTGACAAGGACACTAGTGCACATGCACTGAGAAGGACACTAGTGCACATGCACTGACAAGGACACTAGTGCACATGCACTGACAAGGTCACCAGTGCACATGCACTGACAAGGACACTAGTGCACATGCACTGACAAGGACACCAGTGCACATGCACTGACAAGGACACTAGTGCACATGGACTGACAAGGACACTAGTGCACATGGACTGACAAGGACACTAGTGCAAATGCACTGACAAGGACACTAGTGCACATGCACTGACAAGGACACTAGTGCACATGCACTGACAAGGACACTAGTGCACATGCACTGAGAAGGACACTAGTGCACATGCACTGACAACGACACTAGTGCACATGCACTGACAACGACACTAGTGCACATGGACTGACAAGGACACTAGTGCACATGCACTGACAAGGACACTAGTGCACATGCACTCACAAGGACACTAGTGCACATGGACTGACAAGGACACTAGTGCAAATGGACTGACAAGGACACTAGTGCACATGGACTGACAAGGACACTAGTACACATGCACTGACAAGGACACTAGTGCACATGCACTGACAAGGACACAAGTGCACATGCACTGACAAGGACACTAGTGCACATGCAGTGACAAGGACACTAGTGCACATGCACTGACATGGACACTAGTGCACATGCACTGACAAGGACACTAGTGCACATGCACTGAGAAGGACACTAGTGCACATGGACTGACAAGGACACTAGTGCACATGGACTGACAAGGACACTAGTGCACATGGACTGACAAGGACACTAGTGCACATGGACTGACAAGGACACTAGTGCACATGCACTGACAAGGACACTAGTGCACATGCACTGACAAGGACACTACTGCACATGCACTGACAAGGACACTAGTGCACATGGACTGACAAGGACACTAGTGCACATGCACTGACAAGGACACTAGTGCACATGCACTGACAAGGACACTAGTGCACATGCACTGAGAAGGACACTAGAGCACATGGCTGACAAGGACACTAGTGCACATGGACTGACAAGGACACTAGTGCACATGGACTGACAAGGACACTAGTGCAAATGCACTGACAAGGACACTAGTGCACATGCACTGAGAAGGACACTAGTGCACATGCACTGAGAAGGACACTAGTGCACATGCACTGACAAGGACACTAGTGCACATGCACTGACAAGGACACAAGTGCAAATGCACT
Source organism: Meconema thalassinum (assembly GCA_946902985.2). Lineage (NCBI taxonomy): Eukaryota > Metazoa > Arthropoda > Insecta > Orthoptera > Tettigoniidae > Meconema > Meconema thalassinum. The sequence goes on from OX336395.1 coordinate 52,042,561, forward strand.
GACAAGGACACTAGTGCACATGCACTGACAAGGACACTAGTGCACATGCACTGACAACGACACTAGTGCACATGCACTGACAAGGACACTAGTGCACATGGACTGACAAGGACACTAGTGCACAAGGACTGACAAGGACACTAGTGCACATGGACTGACAAGGACACTAGTGCACACGGACTGACAAGGACACTAGTGCACATGTACTGACAAGGACACTAGTGCACATGCACTGACAAGGACACTAGTGCACATGCACTGACAAGGACACTAGTGCACATGGACTGACAAGGACACTAGTGCACATGGACTGACAAGGACACTAGTGCAAATGCACTGACAAGGACACTAGTGCACATGCACTGACAAGGACACTAGTGCACATGGACTGACAAGGACACTAGTGCACAAGGACTGACATGGACACCAGTGCACATGGACTGACAAGGACACTAGTGCACATGGACTGACAAGGACACTAGTGCACATGCACTGACAAGGACACTAGTGCACAAGGACTGACATGGACAATAGTGCACATGCACTGACAAGGACACTAGTGCACATGCACTGACAAGGACGCTAGTGCACATGCACTGACAAGGACACTAGTGCACATGGACTGACTAGGACACTAGTGCACATGCACTGACAAGGACACTAGTGCACATGGACTGACAAGGACACTAGTGCACACGGACAGACAAGGACACTAGTGCACATGGACTGACAAGGACACTAGTGCACATGGACTGACAAGGACACTAGAGCACATGGACTGACAAAGACACTAGTGCACATGGACTGACAAGGACACTAGTGCACAAGGACTGACAAGGACACTAGTGCACATGGACTGACAAGGACACTAGTGCACATGGACTTACAAGGACACTAGTGCACATGGACTGACAAGGACACTAGTGCACATGGACTGACAAGGACACTAGTGCACATGGACTGACAAGGACACTAGTGCACATGCACTGACAAGGACACTAGTGCACATGCACTGACAAGGACACAAGTGCACATGCACTGACAAGGACACTAGTGCACATGCACTGACAAGGACACTAGTGCACATGCACTGAGAAGGACACTAGTGCATATGGACTGACAAGGACACTAGTGCACATGGATTGACAAGGACACTAGTGCACATGCACTGACAAGGACACTAGTGCACATGCACTGACAAGGACACTAGTGCACATGGACTGACAATGACACTAGTGCACATGGACTGACAAGGATACTAGTGCACATGGACTGACAAGGACACTAGTGCACATGGACTGACAAGGACACTAGTGCACATGGACTGACAAGGACACTAGTGCAAATGCACTGACAAGGACACTAGTGCACATGCACTGACAAGGACACTAGTGCACATGCACAGACAAGGACACTAGTGCACATGCACTGACAAGGACACAAGTGCAAATGCACTGACAAGGACACTAGTGCACATGCACTGACAAGGACACTAGCGCACATGCACTGACAAGGACACTAGTGCACAAGGACTGACAAGGACACTAGTGCACATGGACTGACAAGGACACTAGTGCAAATGCACTGACAAGGACACTAGTGCCCATGCACTGACAAGGACACTAGTGCACATGCACTGAGAAGGACACTAGTGCACATGCACTGAGAAGGACACTAGTGCACATGCACTGACAAGGACACTAGTTCACATGGACTGACAAGGACACTAGTGCACAAGGACTGACAAGGACACTAGTGCACATATACTGACAAGGACACTAGCGCACATGGACTGACAAGGACACTAGTGCACATGTACTGACAAGGACACTAGTGCACATGGACTGACAAGGACACTAGTGCACATGGACTGACAAGGACACTAGTGCACATGGACTGACAAGGACACTAGTGAACATGCACTGACAAGGACACTAGTGCACATGGACTGACAAGGACACTAGTGCACATGGACTGACAAGGACACTAGTGCACATGGACTGACAAGGACACTAGTGCACATGCACTGACAAGGACACTAGTGAACATGCACTGACAAGGACACTAGTGCACATGCACTGAGAAGGACACTAGTGCACATGCACTGACAAGGACACCAGTGCACATGCACTGACAAGGACACCAGTGCACATGCACTGACAAGGACACTAGTGCACATGCACTGACAAGGACACTAGTGCACATGGACTGACAAGGACACTAGTGCACATGGACTGACAGGGACACTAGTGCAAATGCACTGACAAGGACACTAGTGCACATGCACTGACAAGGACACTAGTGCACATGCACTGACAACGACACTAGTGCACATGCACTGACCAGGACACTAGTGCACATGCACTGAGAAGGACACTAGTGCACATGCACTGACAAGGACACTAGTGCACATGCACTGACAAGGACACTAGTGCACATGGACTGACAAGGACACTAGTGCACATGCACTGACAAGGACACTAGTGCACATGCACTGACAAGGACACTAGTGCACATGCACTCACAAGAACACTAGTGCACATGGACTGACAAGGACACTAGTGCAAATGGACTGACAAGGACACTAGTGCACATGGACTGACAAGGACACTAGTACACATGCACTGACAAGGACACTAGTGCACATGCACTGACAAGGACACAAGTGCACATGCACTGACAAGGACACTAGTGCACATGCTGTGACAAGGACACTAGTGCACATGCACTGACATGGACACTAGTGCACATGCACTGACAAGGACACTAGTGCACATGCACTGAGAAGGACACTAGTGCACATGGACTGACAAGGACACTAGTGCCCATGGACTGACAAGGACACTAGTGCACATGGACTGACAAGGACACTAGTGCACATGGACTGACAAGGACACTAGTGCACATGGACTGACAAGGACACTAGTGCACATGCACTGACAAGGACACTAGTGCACATGCACTGACAAGGACACTAGTGCACATGCACTGACAAGGACACTAGTGCACATGGACTGACAAGGACACTAGTGCACATGCACTGACAAGGACACTAGTGCACATGCACTGACAAGGACACTAGTGCACATGCACTGAGAAGGACACTAGAGCACATGGACTGACAAGGACACTAGTGCACATGGACTGACAAGGACACTAGTGCACATGGACTGACAAGGACACTAGTGCAAATGCACTGACAAGGACACTAGTGCACATGCACTGAGAAGGACACTAGTGCACATGCACTGAGAAGGACACTAGTGCACATGCACTGACAAGGACACTAGTGCACATGCACTGACAAGGACACTAGTGCACATGCACTGACAAGGACACTAGTGCACAAGGACTGACAAGGACACTAGTGCACATGGACTGACAAGGACACTAGTGCACACGGACTGACAAGGACACTAGTGCACATGCACTGACAAGGACACTAGTGCACATGCACTGACAAGGACACTAGTGCACATGCACTGACAAGGACACCAGTGCACATGCACTGACAAGGACACTAGTGCACATGCACTGACAAGGACACTAGTGCACATGGACTGACAAGGACACTAGTGCACATGGACTGACAAGGACACTAGTGCAAATGCACTGACAAGGACACTAGTGCACATGCACTGACAAGGACACTAGTGCACATGCACTGACAAGGACACTAGTGCACATGGACTGACAAGGACACTAGTGCACAAGGACTGACATGGACACTAGTGCACATGGACTGACAAGGACACTAGTGCACATGGACTGACAAGGACACTAGTGCACATGCACTGACAAGGACACTAGTGCACATGCACTGACAAGGACACTAGTGCACATGCACTGACAAGGACACTAGTGCACATGCACTGACAAGGACGCTAGTGCACATGCACTGACAAGGACACTAGTGCACATGCACTGACAAGGACACTAGTGCACATGGACTGACAAGGACACTAGTGCACATGCACTGACAAGGACACTAGTGCACATGGACTGACAAGGACACTAGTGCACACGGACAGACAAGGACACTAGTGCACATGGACTGACAAGGACACTAGTGCACATGGACTGACAAGGACACTAGTGCACATGGACTGACAAAGACACTAGTGCACATGGACTGACAAGGACACTAGTGCACAAGGACTGACAAGGACACTAGTGCACATGGACTGACAAGGACACTAGTGCACATGGACTTACAAGGACACTGGTGCACATGGACTGACAAGGACACTAGTGCACATGGACTGACAAGGACACTAGTGCACATGGACTGACAAGGACACTAGTGCACACGGACTGACAAGGACACTAGTGCACATGCACTGACAAGGACACAAGTGCAAATGCACTGACAAGGACACTAGTGCACATGCACTGACAAGGACACTAGTGCACATGCACTGACAAGGACACAAGTGCAAATGCACTGACAAGGACACTAGTGCACATGCACTGACAAGGACACTAGTGCACATGCACTGACAAGGACACTAGTGCACATGCACTGACAAGGACACTAGTGCACAAGGACTGACAAGGACACTAGTGCACATGGACTGACAAGGACACTAGTGCACACGGACTGACAAGGACACTAGTGCACATGCACTGACAAGGACACTAGTGCACATGCACTGACAAGGACACTAGTGCACATGCACTGACAAGGACACCAGTGCACATGCACTGACAAGGACACTAGTGCACATGCACTGACAAGGACACTAGTGCACACGGACTGACAAGGACACTAGTGCACATGGACTGACAAGGACACTAGTGCAAATGCACTGACAAGGACACTAGTGCACATGCACTGACAAGGACACTAGTGCACATGCACTGACAAGGACACTAGTGCACATGGACTGACAAGGACACTAGTGCACAAGGACTGACATGGACACTAGTGCACATGGACTGACAAGGACACTAGTGCACATGGACTGACAAGGACACTAGTGCACATGCACTGACAAGGACACTAGTGCACATGCACTGACAAGGACACTAGTGCACATGCACTGACAAGGACGCTAGTGCACATGCACTGACAAGGACACTAGTGCACATGCACTGACAAGGACACTAGTGCACATGGACTGACAAGGACACTAGTGCACATGCACTGACAAGGACACTAGTGCACATGGACTGACAAGGACACTAGTGCACACGGACAGACAAGGACACTAGTGCACATGGACTGACAAGGACACTAGTGCACATGGACTGACAAGGACACTAGTGCACATGGACTGACAAAGACACTAGTGCACATGGACTGACAAGGACACTAGTGCACAAGGACTGACAAGGACACTAGTGCACATGGACTGACAAGGACACTAGTGCACATGGACTTACAAGGACACTAGTGCACATGGACTGACAAGGACACTAGTGCACATGGACTGACAAGGACACTAGTGCACATGGACTGACAAGGACACTAGTGCACATGCAATGACAAGGACACTAGGGCACATGCACTGACAAGGACACTAGTGCACATGCACTGACAAGGACACTAGTGCACATGCACTGACAAGGACACTAGTGCACATGCACTGACAAGGACACTAGTGCACATGGACTGACAAGGACACTAGTGCACATGGACTGACAAGGACACTAGTGCACATGGATTGACAAGGACACTAGTGCACATGCACTGACAAGGACACTAGTTCACACGGACTGACAAGGACACTAGTGCACATGGACTGACAAGGACACTAGTGCACATGGACTGACAAGGACACTAGTGCACATGGACTGACAAGGACACTAGTGCACATGGACTGACAAGGACACTAGTGCAAATGCACTGACAAGGACACTAGTGCACATGCACTGACAAGGACACTAGTGCACATGCACTGACAAGGACACTAGTGCACATGGACTGACAAGGACACTAGTGCACAAGGACTGACAAGGACACTAGTGCACATGGACTGACAAGGACACTAGTGCACATGGACTGACAAGGACACTAGCGCACATGGACTGACAAGGACACTAGTGCACATGGACTGACAAGGACACTAGTGCACATGGACTGACAAGGACACTAGTGCACATGCACTGACAAGGACACTAGTGCACATGCACTGACAAGGACACTAGTGCACATGCACTGACAAGGACACTAGTGCACATGCACTGACAAGGACACTAGTGCACATGGACTGACAAGGACACTAGTGCACATGGATTGACAAGGACACTAGTGCACATGCACTGACAAAGACACTAGTGCACATGCACTGACAAAGACACTAGCGCACATGGACTGACAAGGACACTAGTGCACATGGACTGACAAGGACACTAGTGCACATGGACTGACAAGGACACTAGTGCACATGCACTGACAAGGACACTAGTGCACATGCACTGACAAGGACACTAGTGCACATGCACTGACCAGGACACTAGTGCACATGCACTGACAAGGACACTAGTGCACATGCACTGACAAGGACACTAGTGCACATGGACTGACAAGGACACTAGTGCACATGTACTGACAAGGACACTAGTGCACTTGCACTGACAAGGACACTAGTGCACATGCACTCACAAGAACACTAGTGCACATGGACTGACAAGGACACTAGTGCAAATGGACTGACAAGGACACTAGTGCACATGGACTGACAAGGACACTAGTACACATGCACTGACAAGGACACTAGTGCACATGCACTGACAAGGACACAAGTGCACATGCACTGACAAGGACACTAGTGCACATGCAGTGACAAGGACACTAGTGCACATGCACTGACATGGACACTAGTGCACATGCACTGACAAGGACACTAGTGCACATGCACTGAGAAGGACACTAGTGCACATGGACTGACAAGGACACTAGTGCCCATGGACTGACAAGGACACTAGTGCACATGGACTGACAAGGACACTAGTGCACATGGACTGACAAGGACACTAGTGCACATGGACTGACAAGGACACTAGTGCACATGCACTGACAAGGACACTAGTGCACATGCACTGACAAGGAAACTAGTGCACATGCACTGACAAGGACACTAGTGCACATGGACTGACAAGGACACTAGTGCACATGCACTGACAAGGACACTAGTGCACATGCACTGACAAGGACACTAGTGCACATGCACTGAGAAGGACACTAGAGCACATGGACTGACAAGGACACTAGTGCACATGGACTGACAAGGACACTAGTGCACATGGACTGACAAGGACACTAGTGCAAATGCACTGACAAGGACACTAGTGCACATGCACTGAGAAGGACACTAGTGCACATGCACTGAGAAGGACACTAGTGCACATGCACTGACAAGGACACTAGTGCACATGCACTGACAAGGACACAAGTGCAAATGCACTGACAAGGACACTAGTGCACATGCACTGACAAGGACACTAGTGCACATGCACTGACAAGGACACTAGTGCACATGCACTGACAAGGACACTAGTGCACAAGGACTGACAAGGACACTAGTGCACATGGACTGACAAGGACACTAGTGCACACGGACTGACAAGGACACTAGTGCACATGCACTGACAAGGACACTAGTGCACATGCACTGACAAGGACACTAGTGCACATGCACTGACAAGGACACCAGTGCACATGCACTGACAAGGACACTAGTGCACATGCACTGACAAGGACACTAGTGCACATGGACTGACAAGGACACTAGTGCACATGGACTGACAAGGACACTAGTGCAAATGCACTGACAAGGACACTAGTGCACATGCACTGACAAGGACACTAGTGCACATGCACTGACAAGGACACTAGTGCACATGGACTGACAAGGACACTAGTGCACAAGGACTGACATGGACACTAGTGCACATGGACTGACAAGGACACTAGTGCACATGGACTGACAAGGACACTAGTGCACATGCACTGACAAGGACACTAGTGCACATGCACTGACAAGGACACTAGTGCACATGCACTGACAAGGACACTAGTGCACATGCACTGACAAGGACGCTAGTGCACATGCACTGACAAGGACACTAGTGCACATGCACTGACAAGGACACTAGTGCACATGGACTGACAAGGACACTAGTGCACAAGCACTGACAAGGACACTAGTGCACATGGACTGACAAGGACACTAGTGCACACGGACAGACAAGGACACTAGTGCACATGGACTGACAAGGACACTAGTGCACATGGACTGACAAGGACACTAGTGCACATGGACTGACAAAGACACTAGTGCACATGGACTGACAAGGACACTAGTGCACAAGGACTGACAAGGACACTAGTGCACATGGACTGACAAGGACACTAGTGCACATGGACTTACAAGGACACTAGTGCACATGGACTGACAAGGACACTAGTGCACATGGACTGACAAGGACACTAGTGCACATGGACTGACAAGGACACTAGTGCACATGCAATGACAAGGACACTAGGGCACATGCACTGACAAGGACACTAGTGCACATGCACTGACAAGGACACTAGTGCACATGCACTGACAAGGACACTACTGCACATGCACTGACAAGGACACCAGTGCACATGGACTGACAAGGACACTAGTGCACATGGACTGACAAGGACACTAGTGCACATGGATTGACAAGGACACTAGTGCACATGCACTGACAAGGACACTAGTTCACATGGACTGACAAGGACACTAGTGCACATGGACTGACAAGGACACTAGTGCACATGGACTGACAAGGACACTAGTGCACATGGACTGACAAGGACACTAGTGCACATGGACTGACAAGGACACTAGTGCACATGGACTGACAAGGACACTAGTGCAAATGCACTGACAAGGACACTAGTGCACATGCACTGACAAGGACACTAGTGCACATGCACAGACAAGGACACTAGTGCACATGCACTGACAAGGACACAAGTGCAAATGCACTGACAAGGACACTAGTGCACATGCACTGACAAGGACACTAGCGCACATGCACTGACAAGGACACTAGAGCACAAGGACTGACAAGGACACTAGTGCACATGGACTGACAAGGACACTAGTGCAAATGCACTGACAAGGACACTAGTGCACATGCACTGACAAGGACACTAGTGCAAATGCACTGAGAAGGACACTAGTGCACATGCACTGAGAAGGACACTAGTGCACATGCACTGACAAGGACACTGGTGCACATGCACTGACAAGGACACTAGTGCACATGCACTGACAAGGACACAAGTGCAAATGCACTGACAAGGACACTAGTGCACATGCACTGACAAGGACACTAGTGCACATGCACTGACAAGGACACTAGTGCATATGGACTGACAAGGACACTAGTGCACAAGGACTGACAAGGACACTAGTGCACATGGACTGACAAGGACACTAGTGCACATGGACTGACAAGGACACTAGCGCACATGGACTGACAAGGACACTAGTGCACATGGACTGACAAGGACACTAGTGCACATGGACTGACAAGGACACTAGTGCACATGCACTGACAAGGACACTAGTGCACATGCACTGACAAGGACACTAGTGCACATGCACTGACAAGGACACTAGTGCACATGCACTGACAAGGACACTAGTGCACATGGACTGACAAGGACACTAGTGCACATGGATTGACAAGGACACTAGTGCACATGCACTGACAAAGACACTAGTGCACATGCACTGACAAAGGCACTAGCGCACATGGACTGACAAGGACACTAGTGCACATGGACTGACAAGGACACTAGTGCACATGGACTGACAAGGACACTAGTGCACATGGACTGACAAGGACACTAGTGAACATGGACTGACAAGGACACTAGTGCAAATGCACTGACAAGGACACTAGTGCACATGCACTGACAAGGACACTAGTGCACATGCACTGACAAGGACACTAGTGCACATGCACTGAGAAGGACACTAGTGCACATGCACTGACAAGGACACTAGTGCACATGCGCTGACAAGGACACTAGTGCACATGCACTGACAAGGACACTAGTGCAAATGCACTGACAAGGACACTAGTGCACATGCACTGACAAGGACACTAGTGCACATGCACTGACAAGGACACTAGTGCACATGCACTGACAAGGACACTAGTGCACAAGGACTGACAAGGACACTAGAGCACATGGACTGACAAGGACACTAGTGCACATGGACTGACAAGGACACTAGTGCAAATGCACTGACAAGGACACTAGTGCACATGCACTGACAAGGACACTAGTGCACATGCTTTGAGAAGGACACTAGTGCACATGCACTGACAAGGACACTAGTGCACATGCACTGACAAGGACACTAGTGCAAATGCACTGACAAGGACACTAGTGCACATGCACTGACAAGGACACTAGTGCACATGCACTGACAAGGACACTAGTGCACATGGACTGACAAGGACACTAGTGCACAAGGACTGACAAGGACACTAGTGCACATGGACTGACAAGGACACTAGTGCACATGGACTGACAAGGACACTAGCGCACGTGGACTGACACGAACACTAGTGCACATGGACTGACAAGGACACTAGTGCACATGCACTGACAAGGACACTAGTGCAGATGCACTGACAAGGACACTAGTGCACATGCACTGACAAGGACACTAGTGCACATGCACTGACAAGGACACCAGTGCACATGCACTGACAAGGACACTAGTGCACATTCACTGACAAGGACACTAGTGCACATGGACTGACGAGGACACTAGTGCACATGGACTGACAAGGACACTAGTGCACATGCACTGACAAGGACACTAGTGCACATGGACTGACAAGGACACTAGTGCACACGGACAGACAAGGACACTAGTGCACATGGACTGACAAGGACACTAGTGCACAACGACTGACAAGGACACTAGTGCACATGGACTGACAAGGACACTAGTGCACATGGACTGACAAGGACACTAGTGCAAATGGACTGACAAGGACACTAGTGCACATGCACTGACAAGGACACTAGTGCACATGCACTGACAAGGACACTAGTGCACATGCACTGACAAGGACACCAGTGCACATGCACTGACAAGGACACTAGTGCACATGCACTGACAAGGACACTAGTGCACATGGACTGACAAGGACACTAGTGCACATGGACTGACAAGGACACTAGTGCACATGCACTGACAAGGACACTAGTGCACATGGACTGACAAGGACACTAGTGCACATGGACTGACAAGGACACTAGTGCACATGCACTGACAAGGACACTAGTGCACATGCACTGACAAGGACACTAGTGCACATGCACTGACAAGGACACTAGTGAACATGCACTGACAAGGACACTAGTGCACATGGACTGACAAGGACACTAGTGCACATGGACTGACAAGGACACTAGTGCACATGGACTGACATGGACACTAGTGCACATGGACTGACAAGGACACTAGTGCACATGGACTGACAAGGACACTAGTGCACATGCAATGACAAGGACACTAGGGCACATGCACTGACAAGGACACTAGTGCACATGCACTGACAAGGACACTAGTGCACATGCACTGACAAGGACACTAGTGCACATGCACTGACAAGGACACCAGTGCACATGCACTGACAAGGACACTAGTGCACATGCACTGACAAGGACACTAGTGCACATGGACTGACAAGGACACTAGTGCACATGGACTGACAAGGACACTAGTGCAAATGCACTGACAAGGACACTAGTGCACATGCACTGACAAGGACACTAGTGCACATGGACTGACAAGGACACTAGTGCACAAGGACTGACATGGACACTAGTGCACATGGACTGACAAGGACACTAGTGCACATGGACTGACAAGGACACTAGTGCACATGCACTGACAAGGACACTAGTGCACATGCACTGACAAGGACACTAGTGCACATGCACTGACAAGGACACTAGTGCACATGCACTGACAAGGACGCTAGTGCACATGCACTGACAAGGACACTAGTGCACATGCACTGACAAGGACACTAGTGCACATGGACTGACAAGGACACTAGTGCACATGCACTGACAAGGACACTAGTGCACATGGACTGACAAGGACACTAGTGCACACGGACAGACAAGGACACTAGTGCACATGGACTGACAAGGACACTAGTGCACATGGACTGACAAGGACACTAGTGCACATGGACTGACAAAGACACTAGTGCACATGGACTGACAAGGACACTAGTGCACAAGGACTGACAAGGACACTAGTGCACATGGACTGACAAGGACACTAGTGCAAATGCACTGACAAGGACACTAGTGCACATGCACTGACAAGGACACTAGTGCACATGCACTGACAAGGACACTACTGCACATGCACTGACAAGGACACCAGTGCACATGGACTGACAAGGACACTAGTGCACATGGACTGACAAGGACACTAGTGCACATGGATTGACAAGGACACTAGTGCACATGCACTGACAAGGACACTAGTTCACATGGACTGACAAGGACACTAGTGCACATGGACTGACAAGGACACTAGTGCACATGGACTGACAAGGACACTAGTGCACATGGACTGACAAGGACACTAGTGCACATGGACTGACAAGGACACTAGTGCACATGGACTGACAAGGACACTAGTGCAAATGCACTGACAAGGACACTAGTGCACATGCACTGACAAGGACACTAGTGCACATGCACAGACAAGGACACTAGTGCACATGCACTGACAAGGACACAAGTGCAAATGCACTGACAAGGACACTAGTGCACATGCACTGACAAGGACACTAGCGCACATGCACTGACAAGGACACTAGAGCACAAGGACTGACAAGGACACTAGTGCACATGGACTGACAAGGACACTAGTGCAAATGCACTGACAAGGACACTAGTGCACATGCACTGACAAGGACACTAGTGCAAATGCACTGAGAAGGACACTAGTGCACATGCACTGAGAAGGACACTAGTGCACATGCACTGACAAGGACACTGGTGCACATGCACTGACAAGGACACTAGTGCACATGCACTGACAAGGACACAAGTGCAAATGCACTGACAAGGACACTAGTGCACATGCACTGACAAGGACACTAGTGCACATGCACTGACAAGGACACTAGTGCATATGGACTGACAAGGACACTAGTGCACAAGGACTGACAAGGACACTAGTGCACATGGACTGACAAGGACACTAGTGCACATGGACTGACAAGGACACTAGCGCACATGGACTGACAAGGACACTAGTGCACATGGACTGACAAGGACACTAGTGCACATGGACTGACAAGGACACTAGTGCACATGCACTGACAAGGACACTAGTGCACATGCACTGACAAGGACACTAGTGCACATGCACTGACAAGGACACTAGTGCACATGCACTGACAAGGACACTAGTGCACATGGACTGACAAGGACACTAGTGCACATGGATTGACAAGGACACTAGTGCACATGCACTGACAAAGACACTAGTGCACATGCACTGACAAAGGCACTAGCGCACATGGACTGACAAGGACACTAGTGCACATGGACTGACAAGGACACTAGTGCACATGGACTGACAAGGACACTAGTGCACATGGACTGACAAGGACACTAGTGAACATGGACTGACAAGGACACTAGTGCAAATGCACTGACAAGGACACTAGTGCACATGCACTGACAAGGACACTAGTGCACATGCACTGACAAGGACACTAGTGCACATGCACTGAGAAGGACACTAGTGCACATGCACTGACAAGGACACTAGTGCACATGCGCTGACAAGGACACTAGTGCACATGCACTGACAAGGACACTAGTGCAAATGCACTGACAAGGACACTAGTGCACATGCACTGACAAGGACACTAGTGCACATGCACTGACAAGGACACTAGTGCACATGCACTGACAAGGACACTAGTGCACAAGGACTGACAAGGACACTAGAGCACATGGACTGACAAGGACACTAGTGCACATGGACTGACAAGGACACTAGTGCAAATGCACTGACAAGGACACTAGTGCACATGCACTGACAAGGACACTAGTGCACATGCTTTGAGAAGGACACTAGTGCACATGCACTGACAAGGACACTAGTGCACATGCACTGACAAGGACACTAGTGCAAATGCACTGACAAGGACACTAGTGCACATGCACTGACAAGGACACTAGTGCACATGCACTGACAAGGACACTAGTGCACATGGACTGACAAGGACACTAGTGCACAAGGACTGACAAGGACACTAGTGCACATGGACTGACAAGGACACTAGTGCACATGGACTGACAAGGACACTAGCGCACGTGGACTGACACGAACACTAGTGCACATGGACTGACAAGGACACTAGTGCACATGCACTGACAAGGACACTAGTGCAGATGCACTGACAAGGACACTAGTGCACATGCACTGACAAGGACACTAGTGCACATGCACTGACAAGGACACCAGTGCACATGCACTGACAAGGACACTAGTGCACATTCACTGACAAGGACACTAGTGCACATGGACTGACGAGGACACTAGTGCACATGGACTGACAAGGACACTAGTGCACATGCACTGACAAGGACACTAGTGCACATGGACTGACAAGGACACTAGTGCACACGGACAGACAAGGACACTAGTGCACATGGACTGACAAGGACACTAGTGCACAACGACTGACAAGGACACTAGTGCACATGGACTGACAAGGACACTAGTGCACATGGACTGACAAGGACACTAGTGCAAATGGACTGACAAGGACACTAGTGCACATGCACTGACAAGGACACTAGTGCACATGCACTGACAAGGACACTAGTGCACATGCACTGACAAGGACACCAGTGCACATGCACTGACAAGGACACTAGTGCACATGCACTGACAAGGACACTAGTGCACATGGACTGACAAGGACACTAGTGCACATGGACTGACAAGGACACTAGTGCACATGCACTGACAAGGACACTAGTGCACATGGACTGACAAGGACACTAGTGCACATGGACTGACAAGGACACTAGTGCACATGCACTGACAAGGACACTAGTGCACATGCACTGACAAGGACACTAGTGCACATGCACTGACAAGGACACTAGTGAACATGCACTGACAAGGACACTAGTGCACATGGACTGACAAGGACACTAGTGCACATGGACTGACAAGGACACTAGTGCACATGGACTGACATGGACACTAGTGCACATGGACTGACAAGGACACTAGTGCACATGGACTGACAAGGACACTAGTGCACATGCAATGACAAGGACACTAGGGCACATGCACTGACAAGGACACTAGTGCACATGCACTGACAAGGACACTAGTGCACATGCACTGACAAGGACACTAGTGCACATGCACTGACAAGGACACCAGTGCACATGCACTGACAAGGACACTAGTGCACATGCACTGACAAGGACACTAGTGCACATGGACTGACAAGGACACTAGTGCACATGGACTGACAAGGACACTAGTGCAAATGCACTGACAAGGACACTAGTGCACATGCACTGACAAGGACACTAGTGCACATGGACTGACAAGGACACTAGTGCACAAGGACTGACATGGACACTAGTGCACATGGACTGACAAGGACACTAGTGCACATGGACTGACAAGGACACTAGTGCACATGCACTGACAAGGACACTAGTGCACATGCACTGACAAGGACACTAGTGCACATGCACTGACAAGGACACTAGTGCACATGCACTGACAAGGACGCTAGTGCACATGCACTGACAAGGACACTAGTGCACATGCACTGACAAGGACACTAGTGCACATGGACTGACAAGGACACTAGTGCACATGCACTGACAAGGACACTAGTGCACATGGACTGACAAGGACACTAGTGCACACGGACAGACAAGGACACTAGTGCACATGGACTGACAAGGACACTAGTGCACATGGACTGACAAGGACACTAGTGCACATGGACTGACAAAGACACTAGTGCACATGGACTGACAAGGACACTAGTGCACAAGGACTGACAAGGACACTAGTGCACATGGACTGACAAGGACACTAGTGCAAATGCACTGACAAGGACACTAGTGCACATGCACTGACAAGGACACTAGTGCACATGCACTGACAAGGACACTAGTGCACATGGACTGACAAGGACACTAGTGCACAAGGACTGACATGGACACTAGTGCACATGGACTGAGAAGGACACTAGTGCACATGGACTGACAAGGACACTAGTGCACATGCACTGACAAGGACACTAGTGCACATGCACTGACAAGGACACTAGTGCACATGCACTGACAAGGACACTAGTGCACATGCACTGACAAGGACACTAGTGCACATGCACTGACAAGGACACTAGTGCACATGGACTGACAAGGACACTAGTGCACAAGCACTGACAAGGACACTAGTGCACATGGACTGACAAGGACACTAGTGCACACGGACAGACAAGGACACTAGTGCACATGGACTGACAAGGACACTAGTGCACATGGACTGACAAGGACACTAGTGCACATGGACTGACAAAGACACTAGTGCACATGGACTGACAAGGACACTAGTGCACAAGGACTGACAAGGACACTAGTGCACATGGACTGACATGGACACTAGTGCACATGGACTTACAAGGACACTAGTGCACATGGACTGACAAGGACACTAGTGCACATGGACTGACAAGGACACTAGTGCACATGGACTGACAAGGACACTAGTGCACATGCAATGACAAGGACACTAGGGCACATGCACTGACAAGGACACTAGTGCACATGCACTGACAAGGACACTAGTGCACATGCACTGACAAGGACACTACTGCACATGCACTGACAAGGACACCAGTGCACATGGACTGACAAGGACACTAGTGCACATGGACTGACAAGGACACTAGTGCACATGGATTGACAAGGACACTAGTGCACATGCACTGACAAGGACACTAGTTCACATGGACTGACAAGGACACTAGTGCACATGGACTGACAAGGACACTAGTGCACATGGACTGACAAGGACACTAGTGCACATGGACTGACAAGGACACTAGTGCACATGGACTGACAAGGACACTAGTGCACATGGACTGACAAGGACACTAGTGCAAATGCACTGACAAGGACACTAGTGCACATGCACTGACAAGGACACTAGTGCACATGCACAGACAAGGACACTAGTGCACATGCACTGACAAGGACACAAGTGCAAATGCACTGACAAGGACACTAGTGCACATGCACTGACAAGGACACTAGCGCACATGCACTGACAAGGACACTAGAGCACAAGGACTGACAAGGACACTAGTGCACATGGACTGACAAGGACACTAGTGCACAAGGACTGACAAGGACACTAGTGCACATGGACTGACAAGGACACTAGTGCACATGGACTGACAAGGACACTAGCGCACGTGGACTGACACGAACACTAGTGCACATGGACTGACAAGGACACTAGTGCACATGCACTGACAAGGACACTAGTGCAGATGCACTGACAAGGACACTAGTGCACATGCACTGACAAGGACACTAGTGCACATGCACTGACAAGGACACCAGTGCACATGCACTGACAAGGACACTAGTGCACATGCACTGACAAGGACACTAGTGCACATGGACTGACGAGGACACTAGTGCACATGGACTGACAAGGACACTAGTGCACATGCACTGACAAGGACACTAGTGCACATGGACTGACAAGGACACTAGTGCACACGGACAGACAAGGACACTAGTGCACATGGACTGACAAGGACACTAGTGCACAACGACTGACAAGGACACTAGTGCACATGGACTGACAAGGACACTAGTGCACATGCACTGAGAAGGACACTAGTGCACATGCACTGACAAGGACACTAGTGCACATGCACTGACAAGGACACTAGTGCACATGCACTGACAAGGACACTAGTGCACATGCACTGACAAGGACACTAGTGCACAAGGACTGACAAGGACACTAGAGCACATGGACTGACAAGGACACTAGTGCACATGGACTGACAAGGACACTAGTGCAAATGCACTGACAAGGACACTAGTGCACATGCACTGACAAAGACACTAGTGCACATGCTTTGAGAAGGACACTAGTGCACATGCACTGACAAGGACACTAGTGCACATGCACTGACAAGGACACTAGTGCAAATGCACTGACAAGGACACTAGTGCACATGCACTGACAAGGACACTAGTGCACATGCACTGACAAGGACACTAGTGCACATGGACTGACAAGGACACTAGTGCACAAGGACTGACAAGGACACTAGTGCACATGGACTGACAAGGACACTAGTGCACATGGACTGACAAGGACACTAGCGCACGTGGACTGACACGAACACTAGTGCACATGGACTGACAAGGACACTAGTGCACATGCACTGACAAGGACACTAGTGCAGATGCACTGACAAGGACACTAGTGCACATGCACTGACAAGGACACTAGTGCACATGCACTGACAAGGACACCAGTGCACATGCACTGACAAGGACACTAGTGCACATGCACTGACAAGGACACTAGTGCACATGGACTGACGAGGACACTAGTGCACATGGACTGACAAGGACACTAGTGCACATGCACTGACAAGGACACTAGTGCACATGGACTGACAAGGACACTAGTGCACACGGACAGACAAGGACACTAGTGCACATGGACTGACAAGGACACTAGTGCACAACGACTGACAAGGACACTAGTGCACATGGACTGACAAGGACACTAGTGCACATGGACTGACAAGGACACTAGTGCAAATGGACTGACAAGGACACTAGTGCACATGCACTGACAAGGACACTAGTGCACATGCACTGACAAGGACACCAGTGCACATGCACTGACAAGGACACTAGTGCACATGGACTGACAAGGACACTAGTGCACATGGACTGACAAGGACACTAGTGCACATGCACTGACAAGGACACTAGTGCACATGGACTGACAAGGACACTAGTGCACATGGACTGACAAGGACACTAGTGCACATGCACTGACAAGGACACTAGTGCACATGCACTGACAAGGACACTAGTGCACATGCACTGACAAGGACACTAGTGAACATGCACTGACAAGGACACTAGTGCACATGGACTGACAAGGACACTAGTGCACATGGACTGACAAGGACACTAGTGCACATGGACTGACATGGACACTAGTGCACATGGACTGACAAGGACACTAGTGCACATGCACTGACAAGGACACTAGTGAACATGCACTGACAAGGACACTAGTGCACATGCACTGAGAAGGACACTAGTGCACATGCACTGACAAGGACACTAGTGCACATGCACTGACAAGGACACCAGTGCACATGCACTGACAAGGACACTAGTGCACATGCACTGACAAGGACACCAGTGCACATGCACTGACAAGGACACTAGTGCACATGCACTGACATGGACACTAGTGCACATGGACTGACAAAGACACTAGTGCACATGGACTGACAAGGACACTAGTGCAAATGCACTGACAAGGACACTAGTGCACATGCACTGACAAGGACACTAGTGCACATGCACTGACAAGGACACTAGTGCACATGCACTGAGAAGGACACTAGTGCACATGCACTGACAACGACACTAGTGCACATGCACTGACAAGGACACTAGTGCACATGGACTGACAAGGAAACTAGTGCACATGCACTGACAAGGACACTAGTGCACATGCACTGACAAGGACACTTGTGCACATGCACTCACAAGGACACAAGTGCACATGCACTGACAAGGACACTAGTGCACATGCAGTGACAAGGACACTAGTGCACATGCACTGACATGGACACTAGTGCACATGCACTGACAAGGACACTAGTGCACATGCACTGAGAAGGACACTAGTGCACATGGACTGACAAGGACACTAGTGCACATGGACTGACAAGGACACTAGTGCACATGGACTGACAAGGACACTAGTGCACATGGACTGACAAGGACACTAGTGCACATGGACTGACAAGGACACTAGTGCACATGCACTGACAAGGACACTAGTGCACATGCACTGACAAGGACACTACTGCACATGCACTGACAAGGACACTAGTGCACATGGACTGACAAGGACACTAGTGCACATGCACTGACAAGGACACTAGTGCACATGCACTGACAAGGACACTAGTGCACATGCACTGAGAAGGACACTAGAGCACATGGACTGACAAGGACACTAGTGCACATGGACTGACAAGGACACTAGTGCACATGGACTGACAAGGACACTAGTGCAAATGCACTGACAAGGACACTAGTGCACATGCACTGAGAAGGACACTAGTGCACATGCACTGACAAGGACACTAGTGCACATGGACTGACAAGGACACTAGTGCACAAGGACTGACAAGGACACTAGTGCACATGGACTGACAAGGACACTAGTGCACACGGACTGACAAGGACACCAGAGCACATGCACTGACAAGGACACTAGTGCACATGCACTGACAAGGACACTAGTGCACATGGACTGACAAGGACACTAGGTGCACATGGACTGACAAGGACACTAGTGCAAATGCACTGACAAGGACACTAGTGCACATGCACTGACAAGGACACTAGTGCACATGCACTGACAAGGACACTAGTGCACATGGACTGAGAAGGACACTAGTGCACAAGGACTGACATGGACAATAGTGCACATGGACTGACAAGGACACTAGTGCACATGGACTGACAAGGACACTAGTGCACATGCACTGACAAGGACACTAGTGCACATGCACTGACAAGGACACTAGTGCACATGCACTGACATGGACGCTAGTGCACATGCACTGACAAGGACCCTAGTGCACATGCACTGACAAGGACACTAGTGCACATGGACTGACAAGGACACTAGTGCACATGCACTGACAAGGACACTAGTGCACATGCACTGACAAGGACACTAGTGCACATGGACAGACAAGGACACTAGTGCACATGGACTGACAAGGACACTAGTGCACATGGACTGACATGGACACTAGTGCACATGGACTGACAAGGACACTAGTGCACATGCACTGACAAGGACACTAGTGAACATGCACTGACAAGGACACTAGTGCACATGCACTGAGAAGGACACTAGTGCACATGCACTGACAAGGACACCAGTGCACATGCACTGACAAGGACACTAGTGCACATGCACTGACAAGGACACTAGTGCACATGCACTGACAAGGACACTAGTGCACATGCACTGACAAGGACACTAGTGCACATGGACTGACAAGGACACTAGTGCACATGGATTGACAAGGACACTAGTGCACATGCACTGACAAGGACACTAGTGCACATGCACTGACAAGGACACTAGTGCACATGGACTGACAATGACACTAGTGCACATGGACTGACAAGGATACTAGTGCACATGGACTGACAAGGACACTAGTGCACATGGACTGACTAGGACACTAGTGCACATGGACTGACAAGGACACTAGTGCACATGGACTGACAAGGACACTAGTGCAAATGCACTGACAAGGACACTAGTGCACATGCACTGACAAGGACACTAGTGCACATGCACAGACAAGGACACTAGTGCACATGCACTGACAAGGACACAAGTGCAAATGCACTGACAAGGACACTAGTGCACATGCACTGACAAGGACACTAGCGCACATGCACTGACAAGGACACTAGTGCACAAGGACTGACAAGGACACTAGTGCACATGGACTGACAAGGACACTAGTGCAAATGCACTGACAAGGACACTAGTGCCCATGCACTGACAAGGACACTAGTGCACATGCACTGAGAAGGACACTAGTGCACATGCACTGAGAAGGACACTAGTGCACATGCACTGACAAGGACACTAGTTCACATGGACTGACAAGGACACTAGTGCACAAGGACTGACAAGGACACTAGTGCACATATACTGACAAGGACACTAGCGCACATGGACTGACAAGGACACTAGTGCACATGTACTGACAAGGACACTAGTGCACATGGACTGACAAGGACACTAGTGCACATGGACTGACAAGGACACTAGTGCACATGGACTGACAAGGACACTAGTGCACATGGACTGACAAGGACACTAGTGAACATGCACTGACAAGGACACTAGTGCACATGGACTGACAAGGACACTAGTGCACATGGACTGACAAGGACACTAGTGCACATGCACTGACAAGGACACTAGTGAACATGCACTGACAAGGACACTAGTGCACATGCACTGAGAAGGACACTAGTGCACATGCACTGACAAGGACACCAGTGCACATGCACTGACAAGGACACCAGTGCACATGCACTGACAAGGACACTAGTGCACATGCACTGACAAGGACACTAGTGCACATGGACTGACAGGGACACTAGTGCAAATGCACTGACAAGGACACTAGTGCACATGCACTGACAAGGACACTAGTGCACATGCACTGACAAGGACACTAGTGCACATGCACTGACCAGGACACTAGTGCACATGCACTGAGAAGGACACTAGTGCACATGCACTGACAAGGACACTAGTGCACATGCACAGACAAGGACACTAGTGCACATGGACTGACAAGGACACTAGTGCACATGCACTGACAAGGACACTAGTGCACATGCACTGACAAGGACACTAGTGCACATGCACTCACAAGAACACTAGTGCACATGGACTGACAAGGACACTAGTGCAAATGGACTGACAAGGACACTAGTGCACATGGACTGACAAGGACACTAGTACACATGCACTGACAAGGACACTAGTGCACATGCACTGACAAGGACACAAGTGCACATGCACTGACAAGGACACTAGTGCACATGCAGTGACAAGGACACTAGTGCACATGCACTGACATGGACACTAGTGCACATGCACTGACAAGGACACTAGTGCACATGCACTGAGAAGGACACTAGTGCACATGGACTGACAAGGACACTAGTGCCCATGGACTGACAAGGACACTAGTGCACATGGACTGACAAGGACACTAGTGCACATGGACTGACAAGGACACTAGTGCACATGGACTGACAAGGACACTAGTGCACATGCACTGACAAGGACACTAGTGCACATGCACTGACAAGGACACTAGTGCACATGCACTGACAAGGACACTAGTGCACATGGACTGACAAGGACACTAGTGCACATGCACTGACAAGGACACTAGTGCACATGCACTGACAAGGACACTAGAGCACATGGACTGACAAGGACACTAGTGCACATGGACTGACAAGGACACTAGTGCACATGGACTGACAAGGACACTAGTGCAAATGCACTGACAAGGACACTAGTGCACATGCACTGAGAAGGACACTAGTGCACATGCACTGAGAAGGACACTAGTGCACATGCACTGACAAGGACACTAGTGCACATGCACTGACAAGGACACAAGTGCAAATGCACTGACAAGGACACTAGTGCACATGCACTGACAAGGACACTAGTGCACATGCACTAACAAGGACACTAGTGCACATGCACTGACAAGGACACTAGTGCACAAGGACTGACAAGGACACTAGTGCACATGGACTGACAAGGACACTAGTGCACACGGACTGACAAGGACACTAGTGCACATGCACTGACAAGGACACTAGTGCACATGCACTGACAAGGACACTAGTGCACATGCACTGACAAGGACACCAGTGCACATACACTGACAAGGACACTAGTGCACATGCACTGACAAGGACACTAGTGCACATGGACTGACAAGGACACTAGTGCACATGGACTGACAAGGACACTAGTGCACATGCACTGACAAGGACACTAGTGCACATGCACTGACAAGGACACTAGTGCACATGGACTGACAAGGACACTAGTGCACAAGGACTGACATGGACACTAGTGCACATGGACTGACAAGGACACTAGTGCACATGGACTGACAAGGACACTAGTGCACATGCACTGACAAGGACACTAGTGCACATGCACTGACAAGGACACTAGTGCACATGCACTGACAAGGACACTAGTGCACATGCACTGACAAGGACGCTAGTGCACATGCACTGACAAGGACACTAGTGCACATGCACTGACAAGGACACTAGTGCACATGGACTGACAAGGACACTAGTGCACATGGACTGACAAGGACACTAGTGCACATGGACTGACAAGGACACTAGTGCAAATGCACTGACAAGGACACTAGTGCACATGCACTGACAAGGACACTACTGCACATGCACTGACAAGGACACTACTGCACATGCACTGACAAGGACACCAGTGCACATGGACTGACAAGGACACTAGTGCACATGGACTGACAAGGACACTAGTGCACATGGATTGACAAGGACACTAGTGCACATGCACTGACAAGGACACTAGTTCACATGGACTGACAAGGACACTAGTGCACATGGACTGACAAGGACACTAGTGCACATGGACTGACAAGGACACTAGTGCACATGGACTGACAAGGACACTAGTGCACATGGACTGACAAGGACACTAGTGCAAATGCACTGACAAGGACACTAGTGCACATGCACTGACAAGGACACTAGTGCACATGCACAGACAAGGACACTAGTGCACATGCACTGACAAGGACACAAGTGCAAATGCACTGACAAGGAAACTAGTGCACATGCACTGACAAGGACACTAGCGCACATGCACTGACAAGGACACTAGAGCACAAGGACTGACAAGGACACTAGTGCACATGGACTGACAAGGACACTAGTGCAAATGCACTGACAAGGACACTAGTGCACATGCACTGACAAGGACACTAGTGCAAATGCACTGAGAAGGACACTAGTGCACATGCACTGAGAAGGACACTAGTGCACATGCACTGACAAGGACACTGGTGCACATGCACTGACAAGGACACTAGTGCACATGCACTGACAAGGACACAAGTGCAAATGCACTGACAAGGACACTAGTGCACATGCACTGACAAGGACACTAGTGCACATGCACTGACAAGGACACTAGTGCATATGGACTGACAAGGACACTAGTGCACAAGGACTGACAAGGACACTAGTGCACATGGACTGACAAGGACACTAGTGCACATGGACTGACAAGGACACTAGCGCACATGGACTGACAAGGACACTAGTGCACATGGACTGACAAGGACACTAGTGCACATGGACTGACAAGGACACTAGTGCACATGCACTGACAAGGACACTAGTGCACATGCACTGACAAGGACACTAGTGCACATGCACTGACAAGGACACTAGTGCACATGCACTGACAAGGACACTAGTGCACATGGACTGACAAGGACACTAGTGCACATGGATTGACAAGGACACTAGTGCACATGCACTGACAAAGACACTAGTGCACATGCACTGACAAAGGCACTAGCGCACATGGACTGACAAGGACACTAGTGCACATGGACTGACAAGGACACTAGTGCACATGGACTGACAAGGACACTAGTGCACATGGACTGACAAGGACACTAGTGAACATGGACTGACAAGGACACTAGTGCAAATGCACTGACAAGGACACTAGTGCACATGCACTGACAAGGACACTAGTGCACATCCACTGACAAGGACACTAGTGCACATGCACTGAGAAGGACACTAGTGCACATGCACTGACAAGGACACTAGTGCACATGCGCTGACAAGGACACTAGTGCACATGCACTGACAAGGACACTAGTGCAAATGCACTGACAAGGACACTAGTGCACATGCACTGACAAGGACACTAGTGCACATGCACTGACAAGGACACTAGTGCACATGCACTGACAAGGACACTAGTGCACAAGGACTGACAAGGACACTAGAGCACATGGACTGACAAGGACACTAGTGCACATGGACTGACAAGGACACTAGTGCAAATGCACTGACAAGGACACTAGTGCACATGCACTGACAAGGACACTAGTGCACATGCTTTGAGAAGGACACTAGTGCACATGCACTGACAAGGACACTAGTGCACATGCACTGACAAGGACACTAGTGCAAATGCACTGACAAGGACACTAGTGCACATGCACTGACAAGGACACTAGTGCACATGCACTGACAAGGACACTAGTGCACATGGACTGACAAGGACACTAGTGCACAAGGACTGACAAGGACACTAGTGCACATGGACTGACAAGGACACTAGTGCACATGGACTGACAAGGACACTAGCGCACGTGGACTGACACGAACACTAGTGCACATGGACTGACAAGGACACTAGTGCACATGCACTGACAAGGACACTAGTGCAGATGCACTGACAAGGACACTAGTGCACATGCACTGACAAGGACACTAGTGCACATGCACTGACAAGGACACCAGTGCACATGCACTGACAAGGACACTAGTGCACATTCACTGACAAGGACACTAGTGCACATGGACTGACGAGGACACTAGTGCACATGGACTGACAAGGACACTAGTGCACATGCACTGACAAGGACACTAGTGCACATGGACTGACAAGGACACTAGTGCACACGGACAGACAAGGACACTAGTGCACATGGACTGACAAGGACACTAGTGCACAACGACTGACAAGGACACTAGTGCACATGGACTGACAAGGACACTAGTGCACATGGACTGACAAGGACACTAGTGCAAATGGACTGACAAGGACACTAGTGCACATGCACTGACAAGGACACTAGTGCACATGCACTGACAAGGACACTAGTGCACATGCACTGACAAGGACACCAGTGCACATGCACTGACAAGGACACTAGTGCACATGCACTGACAAGGACACTAGTGCACATGGACTGACAAGGACACTAGTGCACATGGACTGACAAGGACACTAGTGCACATGCACTGACAAGGACACTAGTGCACATGGACTGACAAGGACACTAGTGCACATGGACTGACAAGGACACTAGTGCACATGCACTGACAAGGACACTAGTGCACATGCACTGACAAGGACACTAGTGCACATGCACTGACAAGGACACTAGTGAACATGCACTGACAAGGACACTAGTGCACATGGACTGACAAGGACACTAGTGCACATGGACTGACAAGGACACTAGTGCACATGGACTGACATGGACACTAGTGCACATGGACTGACAAGGACACTAGTGCACATGGACTGACAAGGACACTAGTGCACATGCAATGACAAGGACACTAGGGCACATGCACTGACAAGGACACTAGTGCACATGCACTGACAAGGACACTAGTGCACATGCACTGACAAGGACACCAGTGCACATGCACTGACAAGGACACTAGTGCACATGCACTGACAAGGACACTAGTGCACATGGACTGACAAGGACACTAGTGCACATGGACTGACAAGGACACTAGTGCAAATGCACTGACAAGGACACTAGTGCACATGCACTGACAAGGACACTAGTGCACATGGACTGACAAGGACACTAGTGCACAAGGACTGACATGGACACTAGTGCACATGGACTGACAAGGACACTAGTGCACATGGACTGACAAGGACACTAGTGCACATGCACTGACAAGGACACTAGTGCACATGCACTGACAAGGACACTAGTGCACATGCACTGACAAGGACACTAGTGCACATGCACTGACAAGGACGCTAGTGCACATGCACTGACAAGGACACTAGTGCACATGCACTGACAAGGACACTAGTGCACATGGACTGACAAGGACACTAGTGCACATGCACTGACAAGGACACTAGTGCACATGGACTGACAAGGACACTAGTGCACACGGACAGACAAGGACACTAGTGCACATGGACTGACAAGGACACTAGTGCACATGGACTGACAAGGACACTAGTGCACATGGACTGACAAAGACACTAGTGCACATGGACTGACAAGGACACTAGTGCACAAGGACTGACAAGGACACTAGTGCACATGGACTGACAAGGACACTAGTGCAAATGCACTGACAAGGACACTAGTGCACATGCACTGACAAGGACACTAGTGCACATGCACTGACAAGGACACTAGTGCACATGGACTGACAAGGACACTAGTGCACAAGGACTGACATGGACACTAGTGCACATGGACTGAGAAGGACACTAGTGCACATGGACTGACAAGGACACTAGTGCACATGCACTGACAAGGACACTAGTGCACATGCACTGACAAGGACACTAGTGCACATGCACTGACAAGGACACTAGTGCACATGCACTGACAAGGACACTAGTGCACATGCACTGACAAGGACACTAGTGCACATGGACTGACAAGGACACTAGTGCACAAGCACTGACAAGGACACTAGTGCACATGGACTGACAAGGACACTAGTGCACACGGACAGACAAGGACACTAGTGCACATGGACTGACAAGGACACTAGTGCACATGGACTGACAAGGACACTAGTGCACATGGACTGACAAAGACACTAGTGCACATGGACTGACAAGGACACTAGTGCACAAGGACTGACAAGGACACTAGTGCACATGGACTGACATGGACACTAGTGCACATGGACTTACAAGGACACTAGTGCACATGGACTGACAAGGACACTAGTGCACATGGACTGACAAGGACACTAGTGCACATGGACTGACAAGGACACTAGTGCACATGCAATGACAAGGACACTAGGGCACATGCACTGACAAGGACACTAGTGCACATGCACTGACAAGGACACTAGTGCACATGCACTGACAAGGACACTACTGCACATGCACTGACAAGGACACCAGTGCACATGGACTGACAAGGACACTAGTGCACATGGACTGACAAGGACACTAGTGCACATGGATTGACAAGGACACTAGTGCACATGCACTGACAAGGACACTAGTTCACATGGACTGACAAGGACACTAGTGCACATGGACTGACAAGGACACTAGTGCACATGGACTGACAAGGACACTAGTGCACATGGACTGACAAGGACACTAGTGCACATGGACTGACAAGGACACTAGTGCACATGGACTGACAAGGACACTAGTGCAAATGCACTGACAAGGACACTAGTGCACATGCACTGACAAGGACACTAGTGCACATGCACAGACAAGGACACTAGTGCACATGCACTGACAAGGACACAAGTGCAAATGCACTGACAAGGACACTAGTGCACATGCACTGACAAGGACACTAGCGCACATGCACTGACAAGGACACTAGAGCACAAGGACTGACAAGGACACTAGTGCACATGGACTGACAAGGACACTAGTGCAAATGCACTGACAAGGACACTAGTGCACATGCACTGACAAGGACACTAGTGCACATGCACTGACAAGGACACTGGTGCACATGCACTGACAAGGACACTAGTGCACATGGACTGACAAGGACACTAGTGCACATGGACTGACAAGGACACTAGTGCACATGGACTGACAAGGACACTAGTGCACATGGACTGACAAGGACACTAGTGCACATGGACTGACAAGGACACTAGTGCAAATGCACTGACAAGGACACTAGTGCACATGCACTGACAAGGACACTAGTGCACATGCACAGACAAGGACACTAGTGCACATGCACTGACAAGGACACAAGTGCAAATGCACTGACAAGGACACTAGTGCACATGCACTGACAAGGACACTAGCGCACATGCACTGACAAGGACACTAGAGCACAAGGACTGACAAGGACACTAGTGCACATGGACTGACAAGGACACTAGTGCAAATGCACTGACAAGGACACTAGTGCACATGCACTGAGAAGGACACTAGTGCACATGCACTGACAAGGACACTGGTGCACATGCACTGACAAGGACACTAGTGCACATGCACTGACAAGGACACAAGTGCAAATGCACTGACAAGGACACTAGTGCACATGCACTGACAAGGACACTAGTGCACATGCACTGACAAGGACACTAGTGCATATGGACTGACAAGGACACTAGTGCACAAGGACTG
The DNA here is from genome assembly GCA_946902985.2 of Meconema thalassinum. Classification (NCBI taxonomy): domain Eukaryota; kingdom Metazoa; phylum Arthropoda; class Insecta; order Orthoptera; family Tettigoniidae; genus Meconema; species Meconema thalassinum. The sequence goes on from OX336395.1 coordinate 52,072,671, forward strand.
ACAAGGACACTAGTGCACATGGACTGACAAGGACACTAGTGCACATGGACTGACAAGGACACTAGCGCACATGGACTGACAAGGACACTAGTGCACATGGACTGACAAGGACACTAGTGCACATGGACTGACAAGGACACTAGTGCACATGCACTGACAAGGACACTAGTGCACATGCACTGACAAGGACACTAGTGCACATGCACTGACAAGGACACTAGTGCACATAGACTGACAAGGACACTAGTGCACATGGATTGACAAGGACACTAGTGCACATGCACTGACAAAGACACTAGTGCACATGCACTGACAAAGGCACTAGCGCACATGGACTGACAAGGACACTAGTGCACATGGACTGACAAGGACACTAGTGCACATGGACTGACAAGGACACTAGTGCACATGGACTGACAAGGACACTAGTAAACATGGACTGACAAGGACACTAGTGCAAATGCACTGACAAGGACACTAGTGCACATGCACTGACAAGGACACTAGTGCACATGCACTGACAAGGACACTAGTGCACATGCACTGAGAAGGACACTAGTGCACATGCACTGACAAGGACACTAGTGCACATGCGCTGACAAGGACACTAGTGCACATGCACTGACAAGGACACTAGAGCAAATGCACTGACAAGGACACTAGTGCACATGCACTGACAAGGACACTAGTGCACATGCACTGACAAGGACACTAGTGCACATGCACTGACAAGGACACTAGTGCACAAGGACTGACAAGGACACTAGAGCACATGGACTGACAAGGACACTAGTGCACATGGACTGACAAGGACACTAGTGCAAATGCACTGACAAGGACACTAGTGCACATGCACTGACAAGGACACTAGTGCACATGCTTTGAGAAGGACACTAGTGCACATGCACTGACAAGGACACTAGTGCACATGCACTGACAAGGACACTAGTGCAAATGCACTGACAAGGACACTAGTGCACATGCACTGACAAGGACACTAGTGCACATGCACTGACAAGGACACTAGTGCACATGGACTGACAAGGACACTAGTGCACAAGGACTGACAAGGACACTAGTGCACATGGACTGACAAGGACACTAGTGCACATGGACTGACAAGGACACTAGCGCACGTGGACTGACACGAACACTAGTGCACATGGACTGACAAGGACACTAGTGCACATGCACTGACAAGGACACTAGTGCAGATGCACTGACAAGGACACTAGTGCACATGCACTGACAAGGACACTAGTGCACATGCACTGACAAGGACACCAGTGCACATGCACTGACAAGGACACTAGTGCACATGCACTGACAAGGACACTAGTGCACATGGACTGACGAGGACACTAGTGCACATGGACTGACAAGGACACTAGTGCACATGCACTGACAAGGACACTAGTGCACATGGACTGACAAGGACACTAGTGCACACGGACAGACAAGGACACTAGTGCACATGGACTGACAAGGACACTAGTGCACAACGACTGACAAGGACACTAGTGCACATGGACTGACAAGGACACTAGTGCACATGCACTGAGAAGGACACTAGTGCACATGCACTGACAAGGACACTAGTGCACATGCACTGACAAGGACACTAGTGCACATGCACTGACAAGGACACTAGTGCACATGCACTGACAAGGACACTAGTGCACAAGGACTGACAAGGACACTAGAGCACATGGACTGACAAGGACACTAGTGCACATGGACTGACAAGGACACTAGTGCAAATGCACTGACAAGGACACTAGTGCACATGCACTGACAAAGACACTAGTGCACATGCTTTGAGAAGGACACTAGTGCACATGCACTGACAAGGACACTAGTGCACATGCACTGACAAGGACACTAGTGCAAATGCACTGACAAGGACACTAGTGCACATGCACTGACAAGGACACTAGTGCACATGCACTGACAAGGACACTAGTGCACATGGACTGACAAGGACACTAGTGCACAAGGACTGACAAGGACACTAGTGCACATGGACTGACAAGGACACTAGTGCACATGGACTGACAAGGACACTAGCGCACGTGGACTGACACGAACACTAGTGCACATGGACTGACAAGGACACTAGTGCACATGCACTGACAAGGACACTAGTGCAGATGCACTGACAAGGACACTAGTGCACATGCACTGACAAGGACACTAGTGCACATGCACTGACAAGGACACCAGTGCACATGCACTGACAAGGACACTAGTGCACATGCACTGACAAGGACACTAGTGCACATGGACTGACGAGGACACTAGTGCACATGGACTGACAAGGACACTAGTGCACATGCACTGACAAGGACACTAGTGCACATGGACTGACAAGGACACTAGTGCACACGGACAGACAAGGACACTAGTGCACATGGACTGACAAGGACACTAGTGCACAACGACTGACAAGGACACTAGTGCACATGGACTGACAAGGACACTAGTGCACATGGACTGACAAGGACACTAGTGCAAATGGACTGACAAGGACACTAGTGCACATGCACTGACAAGGACACTAGTGCACATGCACTGACAAGGACACTAGTGCACATGCACTGACAAGGACACCAGTGCACATGCACTGACAAGGACACTAGTGCACATGCACTGACAAGGACACTAGTGCACATGGACTGACAAGGACACTAGTGCACATGGACTGACAAGGACACTAGTGCACATGCACTGACAAGGACACTAGTGCACATGGACTGACAAGGACACTAGTGCACATGGACTGACAAGGACACTAGTGCACATGCACTGACAAGGACACTAGTGCACATGCACTGACAAGGACACTAGTGCACATGCACTGACAAGGACACTAGTGAACATGCACTGACAAGGACACTAGTGCACATGGACTGACAAGGACACTAGTGCACATGGACTGACAAGGACACTAGTGCACATGGACTGACATGGACACTAGTGCACATGGACTGACAAGGACACTAGTGCACATGCACTGACAAGGACACTAGTGAACATGCACTGACAAGGACACTAGTGCACATGCACTGAGAAGGACACTAGTGCACATGCACTGACAAGGACACTAGTGCACATGCACTGACAAGGACACCAGTGCACATGCACTGACAAGGACACTAGTGCACATGCACTGACAAGGACACCAGTGCACATGCACTGACAAGGACACTAGTGCACATGCACTGACATGGACACTAGTGCACATGGACTGACAAAGACACTAGTGCACATGGACTGACAAGGACACTAGTGCAAATGCACTGACAAGGACACTAGTGCACATGCACTGACAAGGACACTAGTGCACATGCACTGACAAGGACACTAGTGCACATGCACTGAGAAGGACACTAGTGCACATGCACTGACAACGACACTAGTGCACATGCACTGACAAGGACACTAGTGCACATGGACTGACAAGGAAACTAGTGCACATGCACTGACAAGGACACTAGTGCACATGCACTGACAAGGACACTTGTGCACATGCACTCACAAGGACACAAGTGCACATGCACTGACAAGGACACTAGTGCACATGCAGTGACAAGGACACTAGTGCACATGCACTGACATGGACACTAGTGCACATGCACTGACAAGGACACTAGTGCACATGCACTGAGAAGGACACTAGTGCACATGGACTGACAAGGACACTAGTGCACATGGACTGACAAGGACACTAGTGCACATGGACTGACAAGGACACTAGTGCACATGGACTGACAAGGACACTAGTGCACATGCACTGACAAGGACACTAGTGCACATGCACTGACAAGGACACTACTGCACATGCACTGACAAGGACACTAGTGCACATGGACTGACAAGGACACTAGTGCACATGCACTGACAAGGACACTAGTGCACATGCACTGACAAGGACACTAGTGCACATGCACTGAGAAGGACACTAGAGCACATGGACTGACAAGGACACTAGTGCACATGGACTGACAAGGACACTAGTGCACATGGACTGACAAGGACACTAGTGCAAATGCACTGACAAGGACACTAGTGCACATGCACTGAGAAGGACACTAGTGCACATGCACTGACAAGGACACTAGTGCACATGGACTGACAAGGACACTAGTGCACAAGGACTGACAAGGACACTAGTGCACATGGACTGACAAGGACACTAGTGCACACGGACTGACAAGGACACCAGTGCACATGCACTGACAAGGACACTAGTGCACATGCACTGACAAGGACACTAGTGCACATGGACTGACAAGGACACTAGGTGCACATGGACTGACAAGGACACTAGTGCAAATGAACTGACAAGGACACTAGTGCACATGCACTGACAAGGACACTAGTGCACATGCACTGACAAGGACACTAGTGCACATGGACTGACAAGGACACTAGTGCACAAGGACTGACATGGACAATAGTGCACATGGACTGACAAGGACACTAGTGCACATGGACTGACAAGGACACTAGTGCACATGCACTGACAAGGACACTAGTGCACATGCACTGACAAGGACACTAGTGCACATGCACTGACATGGACGCTAGTGCACATGCACTGACAAGGACCCTAGTGCACATGCACTGACAAGGACACTAGTGCACATGGACTGACAAGGACACTAGTGCACATGCACTGACAAGGACACTAGTGCACATGCACTGACAAGGACACTAGTGCACATGGACTGACAAGGACACTAGTGCACATGGACTGACAAGGACACTAGTGCACATGGACTGACATGGACACTAGTGCACATGGACTGACAAGGACACTAGTGCACATGCACTGACAAGGACACTAGTGAACATGCACTGACAAGGACACTAGTGCACATGCACTGAGAAGGACACTAGTGCACATGCACTGACAAGGACACCAGTGCACATGCACTGACAAGGACACTAGTGCACATGCACTGACAAGGACACTAGTGCACATGCACTGACAAGGACACTAGTGCACATGCACTGACAAGGACACTAGTGCACATGGACTGACAAGGACACTAGTGCACATGGATTGACAAGGACACTAGTGCACATGCACTGACAAGGACACTAGTGCACATGCACTGACAAGGACACTAGTGCACATGGACTGACAATGACACTAGTGCACATGGACTGACAAGGATACTAGTGCACATGGACTGACAAGGACACTAGTGCACATGGACTGACTAGGACACTAGTGCACATGGACTGACAAGGACACTAGTGCACATGGACTGACAAGGACACTAGTGCAAATGCACTGACAAGGACACTAGTGCACATGCACTGACAAGGACACTAGTGCACATGCACAGACAAGGACACTAGTGCACATGCACTGACAAGGACACAAGTGCAAATGCACTGACAAGGACACTAGTGCACATGCACTGACAAGGACACTAGCGCACATGCACTGACAAGGACACTAGTGCACAAGGACTGACAAGGACACTAGTGCACATGGACTGACAAGGACACTAGTGCAAATGCACTGACAAGGACACTAGTGCCCATGCACTGACAAGGACACTAGTGCACATGCACTGAGAAGGACACTAGTGCACATGCACTGAGAAGGACACTAGTGCACATGCACTGACAAGGACACTAGTTCACATGGACTGACAAGGACACTAGTGCACAAGGACTGACAAGGACACTAGTGCACATATACTGACAAGGACACTAGCGCACATGGACTGACAAGGACACTAGTGCACATGTACTGACAAGGACACTAGTGCACATGGACTGACAAGGACACTAGTGCACATGGACTGACAAGGACACTAGTGCACATGGACTGACAAGGACACTAGTGCACATGGACTGACAAGGACACTAGTGAACATGCACTGACAAGGACACTAGTGCACATGGACTGACAAGGACACTAGTGCACATGGACTGACAAGGACACTAGTGCACATGCACTGACAAGGACACTAGTGAACATGCACTGACAAGGACACTAGTGCACATGCACTGAGAAGGACACTAGTGCACATGCACTGACAAGGACACCAGTGCACATGCACTGACAAGGACACCAGTGCACATGCACTGACAAGGACACTAGTGCACATGCACTGACAAGGACACTAGTGCACATGGACTGACAGGGACACTAGTGCAAATGCACTGACAAGGACACTAGTGCACATGCACTGACAAGGACACTAGTGCACATGCACTGACAAGGACACTAGTGCACATGCACTGACCAGGACACTAGTGCACATGCACTGAGAAGGACACTAGTGCACATGCACTGACAAGGACACTAGTGCACATGCACTGACAAGGACACTAGTGCACATGGACTGACAAGGACACTAGTGCACATGCACTGACAAGGACACTAGTGCACATGCACTGACAAGGACACTAGTGCACATGCACTCACAAGAACACTAGTGCACATGGACTGACAAGGACACTAGTGCAAATGGACTGACAAGGACACTAGTGCACATGGACTGACAAGGACACTAGTACACATGCACTGACAAGGACACTAGTGCACATGCACTGACAAGGACACAAGTGCACATGCACTGACAAGGACACTAGTGCACATGCAGTGACAAGGACACTAGTGCACATGCACTGACATGGACACTAGTGCACATGCACTGACAAGGACACTAGTGCACATGCACTGAGAAGGACACTAGTGCACATGGACTGACAAGGACACTAGTGCCCATGGACTGACAAGGACACTAGTGCACATGGACTGACAAGGACACTAGTGCACATGGACTGACAAGGACACTAGTGCACATGGACTGACAAGGACACTAGTGCACATGCACTGACAAGGACACTAGTGCACATGCACTGACAAGGACACTAGTGCACATGCACTGACAAGGACACTAGTGCACATGGACTGACAAGGACACTAGTGCACATGCACTGACAAGGACACTAGTGCACATGCACTGACAAGGACACTAGAGCACATGGACTGACAAGGACACTAGTGCACATGGACTGACAAGGACACTAGTGCACATGGACTGACAAGGACACTAGTGCAAATGCACTGACAAGGACACTAGTGCACATGCACTGAGAAGGACACTAGTGCACATGCACTGAGAAGGACACTAGTGCACATGCACTGACAAGGACACTAGTGCACATGCACTGACAAGGACACAAGTGCAAATGCACTGACAAGGACACTAGTGCACATGCACTGACAAGGACACTAGTGCACATGCACTGACAAGGACACTAGTGCACATGCACTGACAAGGACACTAGTGCACAAGGACTGACAAGGACACTAGTGCACATGGACTGACAAGGACACTAGTGCACACGGACTGACAAGGACACTAGTGCACATGCACTGACAAGGACACTAGTGCACATGCACTGACAAGGACACTAGTGCACATGCACTGACAAGGACACCAGTGCACATACACTGACAAGGACACTAGTGCACATGCACTGACAAGGACACTAGTGCACATGGACTGACAAGGACACTAGTGCACATGGACTGACAAGGACACTAGTGCACATGCACTGACAAGGACACTAGTGCACATGCACTGACAAGGACACTAGTGCACATGGACTGACAAGGACACTAGTGCACAAGGACTGACATGGACACTAGTGCACATGGACTGACAAGGACACTAGTGCACATGGACTGACAAGGACACTAGTGCACATGCACTGACAAGGACACTAGTGCACATGCACTGACAAGGACACTAGTGCACATGCACTGACAAGGACACTAGTGCACATGCACTGACAAGGACGCTAGTGCACATGCACTGACAAGGACACTAGTGCACATGCACTGACAAGGACACTAGTGCACATGGACTGACAAGGACACTAGTGCACATGCACTGACAAGGACACTAGTGCACATGGACTGACAAGGACACTAGTGCACACGGACAGACAAGGACACTAGTGCACATGGACTGACAAGGACACTAGTGCACATGGACTGACAAGGACACTAGTGCACATGGACTGACAAAGACACTAGTGCACATGGACTGACAAGGACACTAGTGCACAAGGACTGACAAGGACACTAGTGCACATGGACTGACAAGGACACTAGTGCACATGGACTTACAAGGACACTAGTGCACATGGACTGACAAGGACACTAGTGCACATGGACTGACAAGGACACTAGTGCACATGGACTGACAAGGACACTAGTGCACATGCAATGACAAGGACACTAGGGCACATGCACTGACAAGGACACTAGTGCACATGCACTGACAAGGACACTAGTGCACATGCACTGACAAGGACACTAGTGCACATGCACTGACAAGGACACTAGTGCACATGGACTGACAAGGACACTAGTGCACATGGACTGACAAGGACACTAGTGCACATGGATTGACAAGGACACTAGTGCACATGCACTGACAAGGACACTAGTGCACATGGACTGACAAGGACACTAGTGCACATGGACTGACAAGGACACTAGTGCACATGGACTGACAAGGACACTAGTGCACATGGACTGACAAGGACACTAGTGCACATGGACTGACAAGGACACTAGTGCACATGGACTGACAAGGACACTAGTGCAAATGCACTGACAAGGACACTAGTGCACATGCACTGACAAGGACACTAGTGCACATGCACAGACAAGGACACTAGTGCACATGCACTGACAAGGACACAAGTGCAAATGCACTGACAAGGACACTAGTGCACATGCACTGACAAGGACACTAGCGCACATGCACTGACAAGGACACTAGCGCACATGCACTGACAAGGACACTAGTGCACATGGACTGACAAGGACACTAGTGCACATGGACTGACAAGGACACTAGTGCAAATGCACTGACAAGGACACTAGTGCACATGCACTGACAAGGACACTAGTGCACATGCACTGACAAGGACACTAGTGCACATGGACTGACAAGGACACTAGTGCACAAGGACTGACAAGGACACTAGTGCACATGGACTGACAAGGACACTAGTGCACATGGACTGACAAGGACACTAGCGCACATGGACTGACAAGGACACTAGTGCACATGGACTGACAAGGACACTAGTGCACATGGACTGACAAGGACACTAGTGCACATGCACTGACAAGGACACTAGTGCACATGCACTGACAAGGACACTAGTGCACATGCACTGACAAGGACACTAGTGCACATGCACTGACAAGGACACTAGTGCACATGGACTGACAAGGACACTAGTGCACATGGATTGACAAGGACACTAGTGCACATGCACTGACAAAGACACTAGTGCACATGCACTGACAAAGACACTAGCGCACATGGACTGACAAGGACACTAGTGCACATGGACTGACAAGGACACTCGTGCACATGGACTGACAAGGACACTAGTGAACATGGACTGACAAGGACACTAGTGCAAATGCACTGACAAGGACACTAGTGCACATGCACTGACAAGGACACTAGTGCACATGCACTGACAAGGACACTAGTGCACATGCACTGAGAAGGACACTAGTGCACATGCACTGACAAGGACACTAGTGCACATGCACTGACAAGGACACTAGTGCACATGCACTGACAAGGACACAAGTGCAAATGCACTGACAAGGACACTAGTGCACATGCACTGACAAGGACACTAGTGCACATGCACTGACAAGGACACTAGTGCACATGCACTGACAAGGACACTAGTGCACAAGGACTGACAAGGACACTAGAGCACATGGACTGACAAGGACACTAGTGCACATGGACTGACAAGGACACTAGTGCAAATGCACTGACAAGGACACTAGTGCACATGCACTGACAAGGACACTAGTGCACATGCTTTGAGAAGGACACTAGTGCACATGCACTGACAAGGACACTAGTGCACATGCACTGACAAGGACACTAGTGCAAATGCACTGACAAGGACACTAGTGCACATGCACTGACAAGGACACTAGTGCACATGCACTGACAAGGACACTAGTGCACATGGACTGACAAGGACACTAGTGCACAAGGACTGACAAGGACACTAGTGCACATGGACTGACAAGGACACTAGTGCACATGGACTGACAAGGACACTAGCGCACGTGGACTGACACGAACACTAGTGCACATGGACTGACAAGGACACTAGTGCACATGCACTGACAAGGACACTAGTGCAGATGCACTGACAAGGACACTAGTGCACATGCACTGACAAGGACACTAGTGCACATGCACTGACAAGGACACCGGTGCACATGCACTGACAAGGACACTAGTGCACATGCACTGACAAGGACACTAGTGCACATGGACTGACGAGGACACTAGTGCACATGGACTGACAAGGACACTAGTGCACATGCACTGACAAGGACACTAGTGCACATGGACTGACAAGGACACTAGTGCACACGGACAGACAAGGACACTAGTGCACATGGACTGACAAGGACACTAGTGCACAACGACTGACAAGGACACTAGTGCACATGGACTGTCAAGGACACTAGTGCACATGGACTGACAAGGACACTAGTGCACATGGACTGACAAGGACACTAGTGCACATGCACTGACAAGGACACTAGTGCACATGCACTGACAAGGACACTAGTGCACATGCACTGACAAGGACACCAGTGCACATGCACCGACAAGGACACTAGTGCACATGCACTGACAAGGACACTAGTGCACATGGACTGACAAGGACACTAGTGCACATGGACTGACAAGGACACTAGTGCACATGCACTGACAAGGACACTAGTGCACATGGACTGACAAGGACACTAGTGCACATGGACTGACAAGGACACTAGTGCACATGCACTGACAAGGACACTAGTGCACATGCACTGACAAGGACACTAGTGCACATGCACTGACAAGGACACTAGTGAACATGCACTGACAAGGACACTAGTGCACATGGACTGACAAGGACACTAGTGCACATGGACTGACAAGGTCACTAGTGCACATGGACTGACATGGACACTAGTGCACATGGACTGACAAGGACACTAGTGCACATGCACTGACAAGGACACTAGTGAACATGCACTGACAAGGACACTAGTGCACATGCACTGAGAAGGACACTAGTGCACATGCACTGACAAGGACACTAGTGCACATGCACTGACAAGGACACCAGTGCACATGCACTGACAAGGACACTAGTGCACATGCACTGACAAGGACACCAGTGCACATGCACTGACAAGGACACTAGTGCACATGCACTGACATGGACACTAGTGCACATGGACTGACAAAGACACTAGTGCACATGGACTGACAAGGACACTAGTGCAAATGCACTGACAAGGACACTAGTGCACATGCACTGACAAGGACACTAGTGCACATGCACTGACAAGGACACTAGTGCACATGCACTGAGAAGGACACTAGTGCACATGCACTGACAACGACACTAGTGCACATGCACTGACAAGGACACTAGTGCACATGGACTGACAAGGAAACTAGTGCACATGCACTGACAAGGACACTAGTGCACATGCACTGACAAGGACACTTGTGCACATGCACTCACAAGGACACTAGTGCACATGGACTGACAAGGACACTAGTGCAAATGGACTGACAAGGACACTAGTGCACATGGACTGACAAGGACACTAGTACACATGCACTGACAAGGACACTAGTGCTCATGCACTGACAAGGACACAAGTGCACATGCACTGACAAGGACACTAGTGCACATGCAGTGACAAGGACACTAGTGCACATGCACTGACATGGACACTAGTGCACATGCACTGACAAGGACACTAGTGCACATGCACTGAGAAGGACACTAGTGCACATGGACTGACAAGGACACTAGTGCACATGGACTGACAAGGACACTAGTGCACATGGACTGACAAGGACACTAGTGCACATGGACTGACAAGGACACTAGTGCACATGCACTGACAAGGACACTAGTGCACATGCACTGACAAGGACACTAGAGCACATGGACTGACAAGGACACTAGTGCACATGGACTGACAAGGACACTAGTGCACATGGACTGACAAGGACACTAGTGCAAATGCACTGACAAGGACACTAGTGCACATGCACTGAGAAGGACACTAGTGCACATGCACTGAGAAGGACACTAGTGCACATGCACTGACAAGGACACTATTGCACATGCACTGACAAGGACACAAGTGCAAATGCACTGACAAGGACACTAGTGCACATGCACTGACAAGGACACTAGTGCACATGCACTGACAACGACACTAGTGCACATGCACTGACAAGGACACTAGTGCACATGGACTGACAAGGACACTAGTGCACAAGGACTGACAAGGACACTAGTGCACATGGACTGACAAGGACACTAGTGCACACGGACTGACAAGGACACCAGTGCACATGCACTGACAAGGACACTAGTGCACATGCACTGACAAGGACACTAGTGCACATGGACTGACAAGGACACTAGTGCACATGGACTGACAAGGACACTAGTGCAAATGCACTGACAAGGACACTAGTGCACATGCACTGACAAGGACCCTAGTGCACATGCACTGACAAGGACACTAGTGCACATGGACTGACAAGGACACTAGTGCACAAGGACTGACATGGACACTAGTGCACATGGACTGACAAGGACACTAGTGCACATGGACTGACAAGGACACTAGTGCACATGCACTGACAAGGACACTAGTGCACATGCACTGACAAGGACACTAGTGCACATGCACTGACCTGGACGCTAGTGCACATGCACTGACAAGGACCCTAGTGCACATGCACTGACAAGGACACTATTGCACATGGACTGACAAGGACACTAGTGCACATGCACTGACAAGGACACTAGTGCACATGGACTGACAAGGACACTAGTGCACACGGACAGACAAGGACACTAGTGCACATGGACTGACAAGGACACTAGTGCACATGGACTGACAAGGACACTAGTGCACATGGACTGACAAAGACACTAGTGCACATGGACTGACAAGGACACTAGTGCACAAGGACTGACAAGGACACTAGTGCACATGGACTGACAAGGACACTAGTGCACATGGACTTACAAGGACACTAGTGCACATGGACTGACAAGGACACTAGTGCACATGGACTGACAAGGACACTAGTGCACATGGACTGACAAGGACACTAGTGCACATGCACTGACAAGGACACTAGTGCACATGCACTGACAAGGACACAAGTGCACATGCACTGACAAGGACACTAGTGCACATGCACTGACAAGGACACTAGTGCACATGCACTGACAAGGACTCTAGTGCACATGGACTGACAAGGACACTAGTGCACATGGACTGACAAGGACACTAGTGCACATGGATTGACAAGGACACTAGTGCACATGCACTGACAAGGACACTAGTGCACATGGACTGACAAGGATACTAGTGCACATGGACTGACAAGGACACTAGTGCACATGGACTGACAAGGACACTAGTGCACATGGACTGACAAGGACACTAGTGCACATAGACTGACAAGGACACTAGTGCAAATGCACTGACAAGGGCACTAGTGCACATGCACTGACAAGGACACTAGTGCACATGCACTGACAAGGACACAAGTGCAAATGCACTGACAAGGACACTAGTGCACATGCACTGACAAGGACACTAGCGCACATGCACTGACAAGGACACTAGTGCACAAGGACTGACAAGGACACCAGTGCACATGGACTGACAAGGACACTAGTGCAAATGCACTGACAAGGACACTAGTGCACATGCACTGAGAAGGACACTAGTGCACATGCACTGACAAGGACACTAGTGCACATGCACTGACAAGGACACTAGTGCACATGCACTGACAAGGACACAAGTGCAAATGCACTGACAAGGACACTAGTGCACATGGACTGACAAGGACACTAGTGCACAAGGACTGACAAGGACACTAGTGCACAAGGACTGACAAGGACACTAGTGCAAATGGACTGACAAGGACACTAGCGCACATGGACTGACAAGGACACTAGTGCACATGGACTGACAAGGACACTAGTGCACATGGACTGACGAGGACACTAGTGCACATGCACTGACAAGGACACTAGTGCACATGCACTGACAAGGACACTAGTGCACATGCACTGACAAGGACACTAGTGCACATGCACTGACAAGGACACTAGGGCACATGGACTGACAAGGACACTAGTGCACATGGATTGACAAGGACACTAGTGCACATGCACTGACAAAGACACTAGTGCACATGCACTGACAAAGACACTAGCGCACATGGACTGACAAGTACACTAGTGCACATGGACTGACAAGGACACTAGTGCACATGGACTGACAAGGACACTAGTGCACATGGACTGACAAGGACACTACTGAACATGGACTGACAAGGACACTAGTGCAAATGCACTGACAAGGACACTAGTGCACATGCACTGACAAGGACACTAGTGCACATGCACTGACAAGGACACTAGTGCACATGCACTGAGAAGGACACTAGTGCACATGCACTGACAAGGACACTAGTGCACATGCACTGACAAGGACACTAGTGCACATGCACTGACAAGGACACAAGTGCAAATGCACTGACAAGGACACTAGTGCACATGCACTGACAAGGACACTAGTGCACATGCACTGACAAGGACACTAGTGCACATGCACTGACAAGGACACTAGTGCACATGGACTGACAAGGACACTAGAGCACATGGACTGACAAGGACACTAGTGCACATGGACTGACAAGGACACTAGTGCAAACGCACGGACAAGGACACTAGTGCACATGCACTGACAAGGACACTAGTGCACATGCTTTGAGAAGGACACTAGTGCACATGCACTGACAAGGACACCAGTGCACATGCACTGACAAGGACACTAGTGCAAATGCACTGACAAGGACACTAGTTCACATGCACTGACAAGGACACTAGTGCACATGCACTGACAAGGACACTAGTGCACATGGACTGACAAGGACACTAGTGCACAAGGACTGACAAGGACACTAGTGCACATGGACTGACAAGGACACTAGTGCACATGGACTGACAAGGACACTAGCGCACGTGGACTGACAAGAACACTAGTGCACATGGACTGACAAGGACACTAGTGCACATGCACTGACAAGGACACTAGTGCACATGCACTGACAAGGACACTAGTGCACATGCACTGACGAGGACACCAGTGCACATGCACTGACAAGGACACTAGTGCACATGCACTGACAAGGACACTAGTGCACATGGACTGACAAGGACACTAGTGCACATGGACTGACAAGGACACTAGTGCACATGCACTGACAAGGACACTAGTGCACATGGACTGACAAGGACACTGGTGCACACGGACAGACAAGGACACTAGTGCACATGGACTGACAAGGACACTAGTGCACAAGGACTGACAAGGACACTAGTGCGCATGGACTGACAAGGACACTAGTGCACATGGACTGACAAGGACACTAGGGCACATGGACTGACAAGGACACTAGTGCACATGGACTGACAAGGACACTAGTGCACATGGACTGACAAGGACACTAGTGCACATGCACTGACAAGGACACTAGTGCACATGCACTGACAAGGACACTAGTGCACATGCACTGACAAGGACACTAGTGCACATGCACTGACAAGGACACTAGTGCACATGGACTGACAAGGACACTAGTGCACACGGTTGACAAGGACACTAGTGCACACGGACTGACAAGGACACTAGTGCACATGGACTGACAAGGACACTAGTGCACATGGACTGACAAGGACAATAGTGCACATGGTCTGACAAGGACACTAGTGCACATGGACTGACAAGGACACTAGTGCACATGAACTGACAAGGACTCTAGTGCACATGGACTGACAAGGACACTAGTGCACCTGGACTGACAAGGACACTAGTGCACATGCACTGACGAGGACACTAGTGCACATGCACTGACAAGGACACAAGTGCAAATGCACTGACAAGGACACTAGTGCACATGCACTGACAAGGACACTAGTGCACATGCACTGACAAGGACACTAGTGCACAAGGACTGACAAGGACACTAGAGCACATGGACTGACAAGGACACTAGTGCACATGGACTGACAAGGACACTAGTGCAAATGCACTGACAAGGACACTAGTGCACATGCACTGACAAGGACACTAGTGCACATGCTTTGAGAAGGACACTAGTGCACATGCACTGACAAGGACACTAGTGCACATGCACTGACAAGGACACTAGTGCAAATGCACTGACAAGGACACTAGTGCACATGCACTGACAAGGACACTAGTGCACATGCACTGACAAGGACACTAGTGCACATGGACTGACAAGGACACTAGTGCACAAGGACTGACAAGGACACTAGTGCACATGGACTGACAAGGACACTAGTGCACATGGACTGACAAGGACACTAGCGCACGTGGACTGACACGAATACTAGTGCACATGGACTGACAAGGACACTAGTGCACATGCACTGACAAGGACACTAGTGCACATGCACTGACAAGGACACTAGTGCACATGCACTGACAAGGACACTAGTGCACATGCACTGACAAGGACACCAGTGCACATGCACTGACAAGGACACTAGTGCACATGCACTGACAAGGACACTAGTGCACATGGACTGACAAGGACACTAGTGCACATGGACTGACAAGGACACTAGTGCACATGCACTGACAAGGACACTAGTGCACACGGACTGACAAGGACACTAGTGCACACGGACAGACAAGGACACTAGTGCACATGGACTGACAAGGACACTAGTGCACAACGACTGACAAGGACACTAGTGCACATGGACTGACAAGGACACTAGTGCACATGGACTGACAAGGACACTAGTGCACATGCACTGACAAGGACACTAGTGCACATGCACTGACAAGGACACCAGTGCACATGCACTGACAAGGACACTAGTGCACATGCACTGACAAGGACACTAGTTCACATGCACTGACAAGGACACTAGTGCACATGCACTGACAAGGACACTAGTGCACATGGACTGACAAGGACACTAGTGCACAAGGACTGACAAGGACACTAGTGCACATGGACTGACAAGGACACTAGTGCACATGGACTGACAAGGACACTAGCGCACGTGGACTGACAAGAACACTAGTGCACATGGACTGACAAGGACACTAGTGCACATGCACTGACAAGGACACTAGTGCACATGCACTGACAAGGACACTAGTGCACATGCACTGACGAGGACACCAGTGCACATGCACTGACAAGGACACTAGTGCACATGCACTGACAAGGACACTAGTGCACATGGACTGACAAGGACACTAGTGCACATGGACTGACAAGGATACAAGTGCACATGCACTGACAAGGACACTAGTGCACATGGACTGACAAGGACACTGGTGCACACGGACAGACAAGGACACTAGTGCACATGGACTGACAAGGACACTAGTGCACAAGGACTGACAAGGACACTAGTGCGCATGGACTGACAAGGACACTAGTGCACATGGACTGACAAGGACACTAGTGCACATGGACTGACAAGGACACTAGTGCACATGGACTGACAAGGACACTAGTGCACATGGACTGACAAGGACACTAGTGCACATGCACTGACAAGGACACTAGTGCACATGCACTGACAAGGACACTAGTGCACATGCACTGACAAGGACACTAGTGCACATGCACTGACAAGGACACTAGTGCACATGGACTGACAAGGACACTAGTGCACACGGTTGACAAGGACACTAGTGCACACGGACTGACAAGGACACTAGTGCACATGGACTGACAAGGACACTAGTGCACATGGACTGACAAGGACAATAGTGCACATGGTCTGACAAGGACACTAGTGCACATGGACTGACAAGGACACTAGTGCACATGAACTGACAAGGACACTAGTGCACATGGACTGACAAGGACACTAGTGCACCTGGACTGACAAGGACACTAGTGCACATGCACTGACGAGGACACTAGTGCACATGCACTGACAAGGACACAAGTGCAAATGCACTGACAAGGACACTAGTGCACATGCACTGACAAGGACACTAGTGCACATGCACTGACAAGGACACTAGTGCACAAGGACTGACAAGGACACTAGAGCACATGGACTGACAAGGACACTAGTGCACATGGACTGACAAGGACACTAGTGCAAATGCACTGACAAGGACACTAGTGCACATGCACTGACAAGGACACTAGTGCACATGCACTGACAAGGACACTAGTGCACATGCACTGACAAGGACACTAGTGCAAATGCACTGACAAGGACACTAGTGCACATGCACTGACAAGGACACTAGTGCACATGCACTGACAAGGACACTAGTGCACATGGACTGACAAGGACACTAGTGCACAAGGACTGACAAGGACACTAGTGCACATGGACTGACAAGGACACTAGTGCACATGGACTGACAAGGACACTAGCGCACGTGGACTGACACGAATACTAGTGCACATGGACTGACAAGGACACTAGTGCACATGCACTGACAAGGAAACTAGTGCACATGCACTGACAAGGACACTAGTGCACATGCACTGACAAGGACACTAGTGCACATGCACTGACAAGGACACCAGTGCACATGCACTGACAAGGACACTAGTGCACATGCACTGACAAGGACACTAGTGCACATGGACTGACAAGGACACTAGTGCACATGGACTGACAAGGACACTAGTGCACATGCACTGACAAGGACACTAGTGCACACGGACTGACAAGGACACTAGTGCACACGGACAGACAAGGACACTAGTGCACATGGACTGACAAGGACACTAGTGCACAACGACTGACAAGGACACTAGTGCACATGGACTGAAAAGGACACTAGTGCACATGGACTGACAAGGACACTAGTGCACATGCACTGACAAGGACACTAGTGCACATGCACTGACAAGGACACCAGTGCACATGCACTGACAAGGACACTAGTGCACATGCACTGACAAGGACACTAGTGCACATGGACTGACAAGGACACTAGTGCACATGGACTGACAAGGACACTAGTGCACATGCACTGACAAGGACACTAGTGCACATGGACTGTCAAGGACACTAGTGCACATGGACTGACAAGGACACTAGTGCACATGCACTGACAAGGACACTAGTGCACATGCACTGACAAGGACACTAGTGCACATGGACTGACAAGGACACTAGTGAACATGCACTGACAAGGACACTAGTGCACATGGACTGACAAGGACACTAGTGCACATGGACTGACAAGGACACTAGTGCACATGGACTGACAAGGACACTAGTGCACATGGACTGACATGGACACTAGTGCACCTGGACTGACAAGGACACTAGTGCACATGCACTGACAAGGACACTAGTGAACATGCACTGACAAGGACACTAGTGCACATGCACTGAGAAGGACACTAGTGCACATGCACTGACAAGGACACTAGTGCACATGCACTGACAAGGTCACCAGTGCGCATGCACTGACAAGGACACTAGTGCACATGCACTGACAAGGACACCAGTGCACATGCACTGACAAGGACACTAGTGCACATGGACTGACAAGGACACTAGTGCACATGGACTGACAAGGACACTAGTGCAAATGCACTGACAAGGACACTAGTGCACATGCACTGACAAGGACACTAGTGCACATGCACTGACAAGGACACTAGTGCACATGCACTGAGAAGGACACTAGTGCACATGCACTGACAACGACACTAGTGCACATGCACTGACAAGGACACTAGTGCACATGGACTGACAAGGACACTAGTGCACATGCACTGACAAGGACACTAGTGCACATGCACTCACAAGGACACTAGTGCACATGGACTGACAAGGACACTAGTGCAAATGGACTGACAAGGACACTAGTGCACATGGACTGACAAGGACACTAGTACACATGCACTGACAAGGACACTAGTGCACATGCACTGACAAGGACACAAGTGCACATGCACTGACAAGGACACTAGTGCACATGCAGTGACAAGGACACTAGTGCACATGCACTGACATGGACACTAGTGCACATGCACTGACAAGGACACTAGTGCACATGCACTGAGAAGGACACTAGTGCACATGGACTGACAAGGACACTAGTGCACATGGACTGACAAGGACACTAGTGCACATGGACTGACAAGGACACTAGTGCACATGGACTGACAAGGACACTAGTGCACATGCACTGACAAGGACACTAGTGCACATGCACTGACAAGGACACTACTGCACATGCACTGACAAGGACACTAGTGCACATGGACTGACAAGGACACTAGTGCACATGCACTGACAAGGACACTAGTGCACATGCACTGACAAGGACACTAGTGCACATGCACTGAGAAGGACACTAGAGCACATGGCTGACAAGGACACTAGTGCACATGGACTGACAAGGACACTAGTGCACATGGACTGACAAGGACACTAGTGCAAATGCACTGACAAGGACACTAGTGCACATGCACTGAGAAGGACACTAGTGCACATGCACTGAGAAGGACACTAGTGCACATGCACTGACAAGGACACTAGTGCACATGCACTGACAAGGACACAAGTGCAAATGCACTGACAAGGACACTAGTGCACATGCACTGACAAGGACACTAGTGCACATGCACTGACAACGACACTAGTGCACATGCACTGACAAGGACACTAGTGCACATGGACTGACAAGGACACTAGTGCACAAGGACTGACAAGGACACTAGTGCACATGGACTGACAAGGACACTAGTGCACACGGACTGACAAGGACACTAGTGCACATGCACTGACAAGGACACTAGTGCACATGCACTGACAAGGACACTAGTGCACATGCACTGACAAGGACACCAGTGCACATGCACTGACAAGGACACTAGTGCACATGGACTGACAAGGATACTAGTGCACATGGACTGACAAGGAAACTAGTGCACATGGACTGACTAGGACACTAGTGCACATGGACTGACAAGGACACTAGTGCACATGGACTGACAAGGACACTAGTGCAAATGCACTGACAAGGACACTAGTGCACATGCACTGACAAGGACACTAGTGCACATGCACAGACAAGGACACTAGTGCACATGCACTGACAAGGACACAAGTGCAAATGCACTGACAAGGACACTAGTGCACATGCACTGACAAGGACACTAGCGCACATGCACTGACAAGGACACTAGTGCACAAGGACTGACAAGGACACTAGTGCACATGGACTGACAAGGACACTAGTGCAAATGCACTGACAAGGACACTAGTGCCCATGCACTGACAAGGACACTAGTGCACATGCACTGAGAAGGACACTAGTGCACATGCACTGAGAAGGACACTAGTGCACATGCACTGACAAGGACACTAGTGCACATGCACTGACAAGGACACTAGTGCACATGCACTGACAAGGACACAAGTGCAAATGCACTGACAAGGACACTAGTGCACATGCACTGACAAGGACACTAGTGCACATGCACTGACAAGGACACTAGTGCACATGGACTGACAAGGACACTAGTGCACAAGGACTGACAAGGACACTAGTGCACATATACTGACAAGGACACTAGCGCACATGGACTGACAAGGACACTAGCGCACATGGACTGACAAGGACACTAGTGCACATGGACTGACAAGGACACTAGTGCACATGGACTGACAAGGACACTAGTGCACATGGACTGACAAGGACACTAGTGCACATGCACTGACAAGGACACTAGTGCACATGCACTGACAAGGACACTAGTGCACATGCACTGACAAGGACACTAGTGCACATGGACTGACAAGGACACTAGTGCACATGGATTGACAAGGACACTAGTGCACATGCACTGACAAAGACACTAGTGCACATGCACTGACAAAGACACTAGCGCACATGGACTGACAAGGACACTAGTGCACATGGACTGACAAGGACACTAGTGCACATGGACTGACAAGGACACTAGTGCACATGGACTGACAAGGACACTAGTGAACATGGACTGACAAGGACACTAGTGCAAATGCACTGACAAGGACACTAGTGCACATGCACTGACAAGGACACTATTGCACATGCACTGAGAAGGACACTAGTGCACATGCACTGACAAGAACACTAGTGCACATGCACTGACAAGGACACTAGTGCACATGCACTGACAAGGACACAAGTGCAAATGCACTGACAAGGACACTAGTGCACATGCACTGACAAGGACACTAGTGCACATGGACTGACAAGGACACTAGTGCACAAGGACTGACATGGACACTAGTGCACATGGACTGACAAGGACACTAGTGCACATGGACTGACAAGGACACTAGTGCACATGCACTGACAAGGACACTAGTGCACATGCACTGACAAGGACACTAGTGCACATGCACTGACATGGACGCTAGTGCACATGCACTGACAAGGACACTAGTGCACATGCACTGACAAGGACACTAGTGCACATGGACTGACAAGGACACTAGTGCACATGCACTGACAAGGACACTAGTGCACACGGACAGACAAGGACACTAGTGCACATGGACTGACAAGGACACTAGTGCACATGGACTGACAAGGACACTAGTGCACATGGACTGACAAAGACACTAGTGCACATGGACTGACAAGGACACTAGTGCACATGGACTGACAAGGACACTAGTGCACATGGACTTACAAGGACACTAGTGCTCATGGACTGACAAGGACACTAGTGCACATGGACTGACAAGGACACTAGTGCACATGGACTGGCAAGGACACTAGTGCACATGCACTGACAAGGACACTAGTGCACATGGACTGACAAGGACACTAGTGCACATGGACTGACAAGGACACTAGGGCACATGCACTGACATGGACACTAGTTCACATGGACTGACAAGGACACTAGTGCACACGGACAGACAAGGACACTAGTGCACATGGACTGACAAGGACACTAGTGCACAAGGACTGACAAGGACACTAGTGCGCATGGACTGACAAGGACACTAGTGCACATGGACTGACAAGGACACTAGTGCACATGGACTGACAAGGACACTAGTGCACATGCACTGACAAGGACACTAGTGCACATGCACTGACAAGGACACTAGTGCACATGCACTGACAAGGACACTAGTGCACATGGACTGACAAGGACACTAGTGCACACGGTTGACAAGGACACTAGTGCACACGGACTGACAATGACACTAGTGCACATGGACTGACAAGGACAATAGTGCACATGGTCTGACAAGGACACTAGTGCACATGGACTGACAAGGACACTAGTGCACATGAACTGACAAGGACACTAGTGCACATGGACTGACAAGGACACTAGTGCACATGGACTGACAAGGACACTAGAGCACATGCACTGACAAGGACACTAGTGCACATGGACTGACAAGGACACTAGTGCACATGGACTGACAAGGACACTAGTGCACATGCACTGACATGGACACTAGTTCACATGGACTGACAAGGACACTAGTGCACACGGACAGACAAGGACACTAGTGCACATGGACTGACAAGGACACTAGTGCACAAGGACTGACAAGGACACTAGTGCGCATGGACTGACAAGGACACTAGTGCACATGGACTGACAAGGACACTAGTGCACATGGACTGACAAGGACACTAGTGCACATGGACTGACAAGGACACTAGTGCACATGCACTGACAAGGACACTAGTGCACATGCACTGACAAGGACACTAGTGCACATGGACTGACAAGGACACTAGTGCACACGGTTGACAAGGACACTAGTGCACACGGACTGACAATGACACTAGTGCACATGGACTGACAAGGACAATAGTGCACATGGTCTGACAAGGACACTAGTGCACATGGACTGACAAGGACACTAGTGCACATGAACTGACAAGGACACTAGTGCACATGGACTGACAAGGACACTAGTGCACATGGACTGACAAGGACACTAGAGCACATGCACTGACAAGGACACTAGTGCACATGGACTGACAAGGACACTAGTGCACAAGGACTGACAAGGACACTAGTGCACAAGGACTGACAAGGACACTAGTGCACATGGACTGACAAGGACACTAGCGCACATGGACTGACAAGGACACTAGTGCACATGGACTGACAAGGACACTAGTGCACATGGACTGACGAGGACACTAGTGCACATGCACTGACAAGGACACTAGTGCACATGCACTGACAAGGACACTAGTGCACATGCACTGACAAGGACACTAGTGCACATGCACTGACAAGGACACTAGTGCACATGGATTGACAAGGACACTAGTGCACATGCACTGACAAAGACACTAGTGCACATGCACTGACAAAGACACTAGCGCACATGGACTGACAAGGACACTAGAGCACATGCACTGACAAGGACACTAGTGCACATGGACTGACAAGGACACTAGTGCACAAGGACTGACAAGGACACTAGTGCACAAGGACTGACAAGGACACTAGTGCACATGGACTGACAAGGACACTAGCGCACATGGACTGACAAGGACACTAGTGCACATGGACTGACAAGGACACTAGTGCACATGGACTGACGAGGACACTAGTGCACATGCACTGACAAGGACACTAGTGCACATGCACTGACAAGGACGCTAGTGCACATGCACTGACAAGGACACTAGTGCACATGCTCTGACAAGGACACTAGTGCACATGGACTGACAAGGACACTAGTGCACACGGACAGACAAGGACACTAGTGCACATGGACTGACAAGGACACTAGTGCACATGGACTGACAAGGACACTAGTGCACATGGACTGACAAAGACACTAGTGCACATGGACTGACAAGGACACTAGTGCACAAGGACTGACAAGGACACTAGTGCACATGGACTGACAAGGACACTAGTGCACATGGACTTACAAGGACACTAGTGCACATGGACTGACAAGGACACTAGTGCACATGGACTGACAAGGACACTAGTGCACATGGACTGACAAGGACACTAGTGCACATGCACTGACAAGGACACTAGTGCACATGCACTGACAAGGACACAAGTGCACATGCACTGACAAGGACACTAGTGCACATGCACTGACAAGGACACTAGTGCACATGCACTGACAAGGACACTAGTGCACATGGACTGACAAGGACACTAGTGCACATGGATTGACAAGGACACTAGTGCACATGCACTGACAAGGACACTAGTGCACATGCACTGACAAGGACACTAGTGCACATGGACTGACAAGGACACTAGTGCACATGGACTGACAAGGATACTAGTGCACATGGACTGACAAGGAAACTAGTGCACATGGACTGACTAGGACACTAGTGCACATGGACTGACAAGGACACTAGTGCACATTGACTGACAAGGACACTAGTGCAAATGCACTGACAAGGACACTAGTGCACATGCACTGACAAGGACACTAGTGCACATGCACAGACAAGGACACTAGTGCACATGCACTGACAAGGACACAAGTGCAAATGCACTGACAAGGACACTAGTGCACATGCACTGACAAGGACACTAGCGCACATGCACTGACAAGGACACTAGTGCACAAGGACTGACAAGGACACTAGTGCACATGGACTGACAAGGACACTAGTGCAAATGCACTGACAAGGACACTAGTGCCCATGCACTGACAAGGACACTAGTGCACATGCACTGAGAAGGACACTAGTGCACATGCACTGAGAAGGACACTAGTGCACATGCACTGACAAGGACACTAGTGCACATGCACTGACAAGGACACAAGTGCAAATGCACTGACAAGGACACTAGTGCACATGCACTGACAAGGACACTAGTGCACATGCACTGACAAGGACACTAGT
The DNA here is from genome assembly GCA_946902985.2 of Meconema thalassinum. Lineage (NCBI taxonomy): Eukaryota > Metazoa > Arthropoda > Insecta > Orthoptera > Tettigoniidae > Meconema > Meconema thalassinum. The sequence goes on from OX336395.1 coordinate 52,098,733, forward strand.
GCACATGGACTGACAAGGACACTAGTGCACAAGGACTGACAAGGACACTAGTGCACATATACTGACAAGGACACTAGCGCACATGGACTGACAAGGACACTAGCGCACATGGACTGACAAGGACACTAGTGCACATGGACTGACAAGGACACTAGTGCACATGGACTGACAAGGACACTAGTGCACATGGACTGACAAGGACACTAGTGCACATGCACTGACAAGGACACTAGTGCACATGCACTGACAAGGACACTAGTGCACATGCACTGACAAGGACACTAGTGCACATGGACTGACAAGGACACTAGTGCACATGGATTGACAAGGACACTAGTGCACATGCACTGACAAAGACACTAGTGCACATGCACTGACAAAGACACTAGCGCACATGGACTGACAAGGACACTAGTGCACATGGACTGACAAGGACACTAGTGCACATGGACTGACAAGGACACTAGTGCACATGGACTGACAAGGACACTAGTGAACATGGACTGACAAGGACACTAGTGCAAATGCACTGACAAGGACACTAGTTCACATGCACTGACAAGGACACTATTGCACATGCACTGAGAAGGACACTAGTGCACATGCACTGACAAGGACACTAGTGCACATGCACTGACAAGGACACTAGTGCACATGCACTGACAAGGACACAAGTGCAAATGCACTGACAAGGACACTAGTGCACATGCACTGACAAGGACACTAGTGCACATGGACTGACAAGGACACTAGTGCACAAGGACTGACATGGACACTAGTGCACATGGACTGACAAGGACACTAGTGCACATGGACTGACAAGGACACTAGTGCACATGCACTGACAAGGACACTAGTGCACATGCACTGACAAGGACACTAGTGCACATGCACTGACATGGACGCTAGTGCACATGCACTGACAAGGACACTAGTGCACATGCACTGACAAGGACACTAGTGCACATGGACTGACAAGGACACTAGTGCACATGCACTGACAAGGACACTAGTGCACACGGACAGACAAGGACACTAGTGCACATGGACTGACAAGGACACTAGTGCACATGGACTGACAAGGACACTAGTGCACATGGACTGACAAAGACACTAGTGCACATGGACTGACAAGGACACTAGTGCACATGGACTGACAAGGACACTAGTGCACATGGACTTACAAGGACACTAGTGCTCATGGACTGACAAGGACACTAGTGCACATGGACTGACAAGGACACTAGTGCACATGGACTGACAAGGACACTAGTGCACATGCACTGACAAGGACACTAGTGCACATGGACTGACAAGGACACTAGTGCACATGGACTGACAAGGACACTAGTGCACATGCACTGACATGGACACTAGTTCACATGGACTGACAAGGACACTAGTGCACACGGACAGACAAGGACACTAGTGCACATGGACTGACAAGGACACTAGTGCACAAGGACTGACAAGGACACTAGTGCGCATGGACTGACAAGGACACTAGTGCACATGGACTGACAAGGACACTAGTGCACATGGACTGACAAGGACACTAGTGCACATGCACTGACAAGGACACTAGTGCACATGCACTGACAAGGACACTAGTGCACATGCACTGACAAGGACACTAGTGCACGTGGACTGACAAGGACACTAGTGCACACGGTTGACAAGGACACTAGTGCACACGGACTGACAATGACACTAGTGCACATGGACTGACAAGGACAATAGTGCACATGGTCTGACAAGGACACTAGTGCACATGGACTGACAAGGACACTAGTGCACATGAACTGACAAGGACACTAGTGCACATGGACTGACAAGGACACTAGTGCACATGGACTGACAAGGACACTAGAGCACATGCACTGACAAGGACACTAGTGCACATGGACTGACAAGGACACTAGTGCACATGGACTGACAAGGACACTAGTGCACATGGACTGACAAGGACACTAGTGCACATGCACTGACATGGACACTAGTTCACATGGACTGACAAGGACACTAGTGCACACGGACAGACAAGGACACTAGTGCACATGGACTGACAAGGACACTAGTGCACAAGGACTGACAAGGACACTAGTGCGCATGGACTGACAAGGACACTAGTGCACATGGACTGACAAGGACACTAGTGCACATGGACTGACAAGGACACTAGTGCACATGCACTGACAAGGACACTAGTGCACATGCACTGACAAGGACACTAGTGCACATGCACTGACAAGGACACTAGTGCACATGGACTGACAAGGACACTAGTGCACACGGTTGACAAGGACACTAGTGCACACGGACTGACAATGACACTAGTGCACATGGACTGACAAGGACAATAGTGCACATGGTCTGACAAGGACACTAGTGCACATGGACTGACAAGGACACTAGTGCACATGAACTGACAAGGACACTAGTGCACATGGACTGACAAGGACACTAGTGCACAAGGACTGACAAGGACACTAGTGCACAAGGACTGACAAGGACACTAGTGCACATGGACTGACAAGGACACTAGCGCACATGGACTGACAAGGACACTAGTGCACATGGACTGACAAGGACACTAGTGCACATGGACTGACGAGGACACTAGTGCACATGCACTGACAAGGACACTAGTGCACATGCACTGACAAGGACACTAGTGCACATGCACTGACAAGGACACTAGTGCACATGCACTGACAAGGACACTAGTGCACATGGACTGACAAGGACACTAGTGCACATGGATTGACAAGGACACTAGTGCACATGCACTGACAAAGACACTAGTGCACATGCACTGACAAAGACACTAGCGCACATGGACTGACAAGTACACTAGTGCACATGGACTGACAAGGACACTAGTGCACATGGACTGACAAGGACACTAGTGCACATGGACTGACAAGGACACTAGTGAACATGGACTGACAAGGACACTAGAGCAAATGCACTGACAAGGACACTAGTGCACATGCACTGACAAGGACACTAGTGCACATGCACTGACAAGGACACTAGTGCACATGCACTGAGAAGGACACTAGTGCACATGCACTGACAAGGACACTAGTGCAAATGCACTGACAAGGACACTAGTGCACATGCACTGACAAGGACACTAGTGCACATGCACTGAGAAGGACACTAGTGCACATGCACTGACAAGGACACTAGTGCACATGGACTGACAAGGACACTAGAGCACATGGACTGACAAGGACACTAGTGCACATGGACTGACAAGGACACTAGTGCAAATGCAAGGACAAGGACACTAGTGCACATGCACTGACAAGGACACTAGTGCACATGCTTTGAGAAGGACACTAGTGCACATGCACTGACAAGGACACCAGTGCACATGCACTGACAAGGACACTAGTGCAAATGCACTGACAAGGACACTAGTTCACATGCACTGACAAGGACACTAGTGCACATGCACTGACAAGGACACTAGTGCACATGGACTGACAAGGACACTAGTGCACAAGGACTGACAAGGACACTAGTGCACATGGACTGACAAGGACACTAGTGCACATGGACTGACAAGGACACTAGCGCACGTGGACTGACAAGAACACTAGTGCACATGGACTGACAAGGACACTAGTGCACATGCACTGACAAGGACACTAGTGCACATGCACTGACAAGGACACTAGTGCACATGCACTGACGAGGACACCAGTGCACATGCACTGACAAGGACACTAGTGCACATGCACTGACAAGGACACTAGTGCACATGGACTGACAAGGACACTAGTGCACATGGACTGACAAGGACACTAGTGCACATGCACTGACAAGGACACTAGTGCACATGGACTGACAAGGACACTGGTGCACACGGACAGACTAGGACACTAGTGCACATGGACTGACAAGGACACTAGTGCACAAGGACTGACAAGGACACTAGTGCGCATGGACTGACAAGGACACTAGTGCACATGGACTGACAAGGACACTAGTGCACATGGACTGACAAGGACACTAGTGCACATGGACTGACAAGGACACTAGTGCACATGGACTGACAAGGACACTAGTGCACATGCACTGACAAGGACACTAGTGCACATGCACTGACAAGGACACTAGTGCACATGCACTGACAAGGACACTAGTGCACATGCACTGACAAGGACACTAGTGCACATGGACTGACAAGGACACTAGTGCACACGGTTGACAAGGACACTAGTGCACACGGACTGACAAGGACACTAGTGCACATGGACTGACAAGGACACTAGTGCACATGGACTGACAAGGACAATAGTGCACATGGTCTGACAAGGACACTAGTGCACATGGACTGACAAGGACACTAGTGCACATGAACTGACAAGGACACTAGTGCACATGGACTGACAAGGACACTAGTGCACCTGGACTGACAAGGACACTAGTGCACATGCACTGACGAGGACACTAGTGCACATGCACTGACAAGGACACAAGTGCAAATGCACTGACAAGGACACTAGTGCACATGCACTGACAAGGACACTAGTGCACATGCACTGACAAGGACACTAGTGCACAAGGACTGACAAGGACACTAGAGCACATGGACTGACAAGGACACTAGTGCACATGGACTGACAAGGACACTAGTGCAAATGCACTGACAAGGACACTAGTGCACATGCACTGACAAGGACACTAGTGCACATGCTTTGAGAAGGACACTAGTGCACATGCACTGACAAGGACACTAGTGCACATGCAATGACAAGGACACTAGTGCAAATGCACTGACAAGGACACTAGTGCACATGCACCGACAAGGACACTAGTACACATGCACTGACAAGGACACTAGTGCAAATGGACTGACAAGGACACTAGTGCACAAGGACTGACAAGGACACTAGTGCACATGGACTGACAAGGACACTAGTGCACATGGACTGACAAGGACACTAGCGCACGTGGACTGACACGAATACTAGTGCACATGGACTGACAAGGACACTAGTGCACATGCACTGACAAGGACACTAGTGCACATGCACTGACAAGGACACTAGTGCACATGCACTGACAAGGACACCAGTGCACATGCACTGACAAGGACACTAGTGCACATGCACTGACAAGGACACTAGTGCACATGGACTGACAAGGACACTAGTGCACATGGACTGACAAGGACACTAGTGCACATGCACTGACAAGGACACTAGTGCACACGGACTGACAAGGACACTAGTGCACATGGACTGACAAGGACACTAGTGCACATGGACTGACAAGGACACTAGTGCAAATGCACTGACAAGGACACTAGTGCACATGCACTGACAAGGACACTAGTGCACATGCACTGACAAGGACACTAGTGTACATGCACTGACAAGGACACTAGTGCACATGCACTGAGAAGGACACTAGAGCACATGGCTGACAAGGACACTAGTGCACATGGACTGACAAGGACACTAGTGCACATGGACTGACAAGGACACTAGTGCAAATGCACTGACAAGGACACTAGTGCACATGCACTGAGAAGGACACTAGTGCACATGCACTGAGAAGGACACTAGTGCACATGCACTGACAAGGACACTAGTGCACATGCACTGACAAGGACACAAGTGCAAATGCACTGACAAGGACACTAGTGCACATGCACTGACAAGGACACTAGTGCACATGCACTGACAACGACACTAGTGCACATGCACTGACAAGGACACTAGTGCACATGGACTGACAAGGACACTAGTGCACAAGGACTGACAAGGACACTAGTGCACATGGACTGACAAGGACACTAGTGCACACGGACTGACAAGGACACTAGTGCACATGCACTGACAAGGACACTAGTGCACATGCACTGACAAGGACACTAGTGCACATGCACTGACAAGGACACTAGTGCACATGCACTGACAAGGACACTAGTGCACATGGACTGACAAGGACACTAGTGCACATGGACTGACAAGGACACTAGTGCAAATGCACTGACAAGGACACTAGTGCACATGCACTGACAAGGACACTAGTGCACATGCACTGACAAGGACACTAGTGCACATGGACTGACAAGGACACTAGTGCACAAGGACTGACATGGACACCAGTGCACATGGACTGACAAGGACACTAGTGCACATGGACTGACAAGGACACTAGTGCACATGCACTGACAAGGACACTAGTGCACATGCACTGACAAGGACACTAGTGCACATGCACTGACAAGGACACTAGTGCACATGCACTGACAAGGACGCTAGTGCACATGCACTGACAAGGACACTAGTGCACATGGACTGACAAGGACACTAGTGCACATGCACTGACAAGGACACTAGTGCACATGGACTGACAAGGACACTAGTGCACATGGACTGACAAAGACACTAGTGCACATGGACTGACAAGGACACTAGTGCACAAGGACTGACAAGGACACTAGTGCACATGGACTGACAAGGACACTAGTGCACATGCACTGACAAGGACACTAGTGCACATGCACTGACAAGGACACAAGTGCACATGCACTGACAAGGACACTAGTGCACATGCACTGACAAGGACACTAGTGCACATGCACTGACAAGGACACTAGTGCACATGGATTGACAAGGACACTAGTGCACATGCACTGACAAGGACACTAGTGCACATGCACTGACAAGGACACTAGTGCACATGGACTGACAAGGACACTAGTGCACATGGACTGACAAGGATACTAGTGCACATGGACTGACAAGGAAACTAGTGCACATGGACTGACTAGGACACTAGTGCACATGGACTGACAAGGACACTAGTGCACATGGACTGACAAGGACACTAGTGCAAATGCACTGACAAGGACACTAGTGCACATGCACTGACAAGGACACTAGTGCACATGCACAGACAAGGACACTAGTGCACATGCACTGACAAGGACACAAGTGCAAATGCACTGACAAGGACACTAGTGCACATGCACTGACAAGGACACTAGCGCACATGCACTGACAAGGACACTAGTGCACAAGGACTGACAAGGACACTAGTGCACATGGACTGACAAGGACACTAGTGAAAATGCACTGACAAGGACACTAGTGCCCATGCACTGACAAGGACACTAGTGCACATGCACTGAGAAGGCCACTAGTGCACATGCACTGAGAAGGACACTAGTGCACATGCACTGACAAGGACACTAGTGCACATGCACTGACAAGGACACAAGTGCAAATGCACTGACAAGGACACTAGTGCACATGCACTGACAAGGACACTAGTGCACATGCACTGACAAGGACACTAGTGCACATGGACTGACAAGGACACTAGTGCACAAGGACTGACAAGGACACTAGTGCACATATACTGACAAGGACACTAGCGCACATGGACTGACAAGGACACTAGCGCACATGGACTGACAAGGACACTAGTGCACATGGACTGACAAGGACACTAGTGCACATGGACTGACAAGGACACTAGTGCACATGCACTGACAAGGACACTAGTGCACATGCACTGACAAGGACACTAGTGCACATGCACTGACAAGGACACTAGTGCACATGGACTGACAAGGACACTAGTGCACATGGATTGACAAGGACACTAGTGCACATGCACTGACAAAGACACTAGTGCACATGCACTGACAAAGACACTAGCGCACATGGACTGACAAGGACACTAGTGCACATGGACTGACAAGGACACTAGTGCACATGGACTGACAAGGACACTAGTGCACATGGACTGACAAGGACACTAGTGAACATGGACTGACAAGGACACTAGTGCAAATGCACTGACAAGGACACTAGTGCACATGCACTGACAAGGACACTATTGCACATGCACTGAGAAGGACACTAGTGCACATGCACTGACAAGGACACTAGTGCACATGCACTGACAAGGACACTAGTGCACATGCACTGACAAGGACACAAGTGCAAATGCACTGACAAGGACACTAGTGCACATGCACTGACAAGGACACTAGTGCACATGGACTGACAAGGACACTAGTGCACAAGGACTGACATGGACACTAGTGCACATGGACTGACAAGGACACTAGTGCACATGGACTGACAAGGACACTAGTGCACATGCACTGACAAGGACACTAGTGCACATGCACTGACAAGGACACTAGTGCACATGCACTGACATGGACGCTAGTGCACATGCACTGACAAGGACACTAGTGCACATGCACTGACAAGGACACTAGTGCACATGGACTGACAAGGACACTAGTGCACATGCACTGACAAGGACACTAGTGCACACGGACAGACAAGGACACTAGTGCACATGGACTGACAAGGACACTAGTGCACATGGACTGACAAGGACACTAGTGCACATGGACTGACAAAGACACTAGTGCACATGGACTGACAAGGACACTAGTGCACAAGGACTGACAAGGACACTAGTGCACATGGACTGACAAGGACACTAGTGCACATGGACTTACAAGGACACTAGTGATCATGGACTGACAAGGACACTAGTGCACATGGACTGACAAGGACACTAGTGCACATGGACTGACAAGGACACTAGTGCACATGCACTGACAAGGACACTAGTGCACATGGACTGACAAGGACACTAGTGCACATGGACTGACAAGGACACTAGTGCACATGCACTGACATGGACACTAGTGCACACGGACAGACAAGGACACTAGTGCACATGGACTGACAAGGACACTAGTGCACAAGGACTGACAAGGACACTAGTGCGCATGGACTGACAAGGACACTAGTGCACATGGACTGACAAGGACACTAGTGCACATGGACTGACAAGGACACTAGTGCACATGGACTGACAAGGACACTAGTGCACATGCACTGACAAGGACTCTAGTGCACATGCACTGACAAGGACACTAGTGCACATGCACTGACAAGGACACAAGTGCACATGGACTGACAAGGACACTAGTGCACACGGTTGACAAGGACACTAGTGCACACGGACTGACAATGACACTAGTGCACATGGACTGACAAGGACAATAGTGCACATGGTCTGACAAGGACACTAGTGCACATGGACTGACAAGGACACTAGTGCACATGAACTGACAAGGACACTAGTGCACATGGACTGACAAGGACACTAGTGCACATGGACTGACAAGGACACTAGAGCACATGCACTGACAAGGACACTAGTGCACATGGACTGACAAGGACACTAGTGCACATGGACTGACAAGGACACTAGTGCACATGCACTGACATGGACACTAGTTCACATGGACTGACAAGGACACTAGTGCACACGGACAGACAAGGACACTAGTGCACATGGACTGACAAGGACACTAGTGCACAAGGACTGACAAGGACACTAGTGCGCATGGACTGACAAGGACACTAGTGCACATGGACTGACAAGGACACTAGTGCACATGGACTGACAAGGACACTAGTGCACATGGACTGACAAGGACACTAGTGCACATGCACTGACAAGGACACTAGTGCACATGCACTGACAAGGACACTAGTGCACATGCACTGACAAGGACACTAGTGCACATGGACTGACAAGGACACTAGTGCACACGGTTGACAAGGACACTAGTGCACACGGACTGACAATGACACTAGTGCACATGGACTGACAAGGACAATAGTGCACATGGTCTGACAAGGACACTAGTGCACATGGACTGACAAGGACACTAGTGCACATGAACTGACAAGGACACTAGTGCACATGGACTGACAAGGACACTAGTGCACATGGACTGACAAGGACACTAGAGCACATGCACTGACAAGGACACTAGTGCACATGGACTGACAAGGACACTAGTGCACAAGGACTGACAAGGACACTAGTGCACAAGGACTGACAAGGATACTAGTGCACATGGACTGACAAGGACACTAGCGCACATGGACTGACAAGGACACTAGTGCACATGGACTGACAAGGACACTAGTGCACATGGACTGACGAGGACACTAGTGCACATGCACTGACAAGGACACTAGTGCACATGCACTGACAAGGACACTAGTGCACATGCACTGACAAGGACACTAGTGCACATGCACTGACAAGGACACTAGTGCACATGGACTGACAAGGACACTAGTGCACATGGATTGACAAGGACACTAGTGCACATGCACTGACAAAGACACTAGTGCACATGCACTGACAAAGACACTAGCGCACATGGACTGACAAGTACACTAGTGCACATGGACTGACAAGGACACTAGTGCACATGGACTGACAAGGACACTAGTGAACATGGACTGACAAGGACACTAGTGCAAATGCACTGACAAGGACACTAGTGCACATGCACTGACAAGGACACTAGTGCACATGCACTGACAAGGACACTAGTGCACATGCACTGAGAAGGACACTAGTGCACATGCACTGACAAGGACACTAGTGCACACGCACTGACAAGGACACTAGTGCACATGCACTGACAAGGACACAAGTGCAAATGCACTGACAAGGACACTAGTGCACATGCACTGACAAGGACACTAGTGCACATGCACTGACAAGGACACTAGTGCACATGCACTGACAAGGACACTAGTGCACATGGACTGACAAGGACACTAGAGCACATGGACTGACAAGGACACTAGTGCACATGGACTGACAAGGACACTAGTGCAAATGCAAGGACAAGGACACTAGTGCACATGCACTGACAAGGACACTAGTGCACATGCTTTGAGAAGGACACTAGTGCACATGCACTGACAAGGACACCAGTGCACATGCACTGACAAGGACACTAGTGCAAATGCACTGACAAGGACACTAGTTCACATGCACTGACAAGGACACTAGTGCACATGCACTGACAAGGACACTAGTGCACATGGACTGACAAGGACACTAGTGCACAAGGACTGACAAGGACACTAGTGCACATGGACTGACAAGGACACTAGTGCACATGGACTGACAAGGACACTAGCGCACGTGGACTGACAAGAACACTAGTGCACATGGACTGACAAGGACACTAGTGCACATGCACTGACAAGGACACTAGTGCACATGCACTGACAAGGACACTAGTGCACATGCACTGACGAGGACACCAGTGCACATGCACTGACAAGGACACTAGTGCACATGCACTGACAAGGACACTAGTGCACATGGACTGACAAGGACACTAGTGCACATGGACTGACAAGGACACTAGTGCACATGCACTGACAAGGACACTAGTGCACATGGACTGACAAGGACACTGGTGCACACGGACAGACAAGGACACTAGTGCACATGGACTGACAAGGACACTAGTGCACAAGGACTGACAAGGACACTAGTGCACATGGACTGACAAGGACACTAGTGCACATGGACTGACAAGGACACTAGTGCACATGGACTGACAAGGACACTAGTGCACATGGACTGACAAGGACACTAGTGCACATGCACTGACAAGGACACTAGTGCACATGCACTGACAAGGACACTAGTGCACATGCACTGACAAGGACACTAGTGCACATGCACTGACAAGGACACTAGTGCACATGGACTGACAAGGACACTAGTGCACACGGTTGACAAGGACACTAGTGCACACGGACTGACAAGGACACTAGTGCACATGGACTGACAAGGACACTAGTGCACATGGACTGACAAGGACACTAGTGCACATGAACTGACAAGGACACTAGTGCACATGGACTGACAAGGACACTAGTGCACCTGGACTGACAAGGACACTAGTGCACATGCACTGACGAGGACACTAGTGCACATGCACTGACAAGGACACAAGTGCAAATGCACTGACAAGGACACTAGTGCACATGCACTGACAAGGACACTAGTGCACATGCACTGACAAGGACACTAGTGCACAAGGACTGACAAGGACACTAGAGCACATGGACTGACAAGGACACTAGTGAAAATGGACTGACAAGGACACTAGTGCAAATGCACTGACAAGGACACTAGTGCACATGCACTGACAAGGACACTAGTGCACATGCTTTGAGAAGGACACTAGTGCACATGCACTGACAAGGACACTAGTGCACATGCACTGACAAGGACACTAGTGCAAATGCACTGACAAGGACACTAGTGCACATGCACCGACAAGGACACTAGTGCACATGCACTGACAAGGACACTAGTGCACATGGACTGACAAGGACACTAGTGCACAAGGACTGACAAGGACACTAGTGCACATGGATTGACAAGGACACTAGTGCACATGGACTGACAAGGACACTAGTGCACATGGACTGACAAGGACACTAGTGCACATGCACTGACAAGGACACTAGTGCACATGCACTGACAAGGACACTAGTGCACATGCACTGACAAGGACACTAGTGCACATGCACTGACAAGGACACTAGTGCACATGCACTGACAAGGACACTAGTGCACATGGACTGACAAGGACACTAGTGCACAAGGACTGACAAGGACACTAGTGCACATATACTGACAAGGACACTAGCGCACATGGACTGACAAGGACACTAGCGCACATGGACTGACAAGGACACTAGTGCACATGGACTGACAAGGACACTAGTGCACATGGACTGACAAGGACACTAGTGCACATGCACTGACAAGGACACTAGTGCACATGCACTGACAAGGACACTAGTGCACATGCACTGACAAGGACTCTAGTGCACATGGACTGACAAGGACACTAGTGCACATGGATTGACAAGGACACTAGTGCACATGCACTGACAAAGACACTAGTGCACATGCACTGACAAAGACACTAGCGCACATGGACTGACAAGGACACTAGTGCACATGGACTGACAAGGACACTAGTGCACATGGACTGACAAGGACACTAGTGCACATGGACTGACAAGGACACTAGTGAACATGGACTGACAAGGACACTAGTGCAAATGCACTGACAAGGACACTAGTGCACATGCACTGACAAGGACACTATTGCACATGCACTGAGAAGGACACTAGTGCACATGCACTGACAAGGACACTAGTGCACATGCACTGACAAGGACACTAGTGCACATGCACTGACAAAGACACAAGTGCAAATGCACTGACAAGGACACTAGTGCACATGCACTGACAAGGACACTAGTGCACATGGACTGACAAGGACACTAGTGCACAAGGACTGACATGGACACTAGTGCACATGGACTGACAAGGACACTAGTGCACATGGACTGACAAGGACACTAGTGCACATGCACTGACAAGGACACTAGTGCACATGCACTGACAAGGACACTAGTGCACATGCACTGACATGGACGCTAGTGCACATGCACTGACAAGGACACTAGTGCACATGCACTGACAAGGACACTAGTGCACATGGACTGACAAGGACACTAGTGCACATGCACTGACAAGGACACTAGTGCACACGGACAGACAAGGACACTAGTGCACATGGACTGACAAGGACACTAGTGCACATGGACTGACAAGGACACTAGTGCACATGGACTGACAAAGACACTAGTGCACATGGACTGACAAGGACACTAGTGCACAAGGACTGACAAGGACACTAGTGCACATGGACTGACAAGGACACTAGTGCACATGGACTTACAAGGACACTAGTGCTCATGGACTGACAAGGACACTAGTGCACATGGACTGACAAGGACACTAGTGCACATGGACTGACAAGGACACTAGTGCACATGCACTGACAAGGACACTAGTGCACATGGACTGACAAGGACACTAGTGCACATGGACTGACAAGGACACTAGTGCACATGCACTGACATGGACACTAGTGCACACGGACAGACAAGGACACTAGTGCACATGGACTGACAAGGACACTAGTGCACAAGGACTGACAAGGACACTAGTGCGCATGGACTGACAAGGACACTAGTGCACATGGACTGACAAGGACACTAGTGCACATGGACTGACAAGGACACTAGTGCACATGGACTGACAAGGACACTAGTGCACATGCACTGACAAGGACTCTAGTGCACATGCACTGACAAGGACACTAGTGCACATGCACTGACAAGGACACAAGTGCACATGGACTGACAAGGACACTAGTGCACACGGTTGACAAGGACACTAGTGCACACGGACTGACAATGACACTAGTGCACATGGACTGACAAGGACAATAGTGCACATGGTCTGACAAGGACACTAGTGCACATGGACTGACAAGGACACTAGTGCACATGAACTGACAAGGACACTAGTGCACATGGACTGACAAGGACACTAGTGCACATGGACTGACAAGGACACTAGAGCACATGCACTGACAAGGACACTAGTGCACATGGACTGACAAGGACACTAGTGCACATGGACTGACAAGGACACTAGTGCACATGCACTGACATGGACACTAGTTCACATGGACTGACAAGGACACTAGTGCACACGGACAGACAAGGACACTAGTGCACATGGACTGACAAGGACACTAGTGCACAAGGACTGACAAGGACACTAGTGCGCATGGACTGACAAGGACACTAGTGCACATGGACTGACAAGGACACTAGTGCACATGGACTGACAAGGACACTAGTGCACATGGACTGACAAGGACACTAGTGCACATGCACTGACAAGGACACTAGTGCACATGCACTGACAAGGACATTAGTGCACATGCACTGACAAGGACACTAGTGCACATGGACTGACAAGGACACTAGTGCACACGGTTGACAAGGACACTAGTGCACACGGACTGACAATGACACTAGTGCACATGGACTGACAAGGACAATAGTGCACATGGTCTGACAAGGACACTAGTGCACATGGACTGACAAGGACACTAGTGCACATGAACTGACAAGGACACTAGTGCACATGGACTGACAAGGACACTAGAGCACATGCACTGACAAGGACACTAGTGCACATGGACTGACAAGGACACTAGTGCACAAGGACTGACAAGGACACTAGTGCACAAGGACTGACAAGGACACTAGTGCACATGGACTGACAAGGACACTAGCGCACATGGACTGACAAGGACACTAGTGCACATGGACTGACAAGGACACTAGTGCACATGGACTGACGAGGACACTAGTGCACATGCACTGACAAGGACACTAGTGCACATGCACTGACAAGGACACTAGTGCACATGCACTGACAAGGACACTAGTGCACATGCACTGACAAGGACACTAGTGCACATGGACTGACAAGGACACTAGTGCACATGCACTGACAAAGACACTAGTGCACATGCACTGACAAAGACACTAGCGCACATGGACTGACAAGTACACTAGTTCACATGGACTGACAAGGACACTAGTGCACATGGACTGACAAGGACACTAGTGAACATGGACTGACAAGGACACTAGTGCAAATGCACTGACAAGGACACTAGTGCACATGCACTGACAAGGACACTAGTGCACATGCACTGACTAGGACACTAGTGCACATGCACTGAGAAGGACACTAGTGCACATGCACTGACAAGGACACTAGTGCACACGCACTGACAAGGACACTAGTGCACATGCACTGACAAGGACACAAGTGCAAATGCACTGACAAGGACACTAGTGCACATGCACTGACAAGGACACTAGTGCACATGCACTGACAAGGACACTAGTGCACATGCACTGACAAGGACACTAGTGCACATGGACTGACAAGGACACTAGAGCACATGGACTGACAAGGACACTAGTGCACATGGACTGACAAGGACACTAGTGCAAATGCAAGGACAAGGACACTAGTGCACATGCACTGACAAGGACACTAGTGCACATGCTTTGAGAAGGACACTAGTGCACATGCACTGACAAGGACACCAGTGCACATGCACTGACAAGGACACTAGTGCAAATGCACTGACAAGGACACTAGTTCACATGCACTGACAAGGACACTAGTGCACATGCACTGACAAGGACACTAGTGCACATGGACTGACAAGGACACTAGTGCACAAGGACTGACAAGGACACTAGTGCACATGGACTGACAAGGACACTAGTGCACATGGACTGACAAGGACACTAGCGCACGTGGACTGACAAGAACACTAGTGCACATGGACTGACAAGGACACTAGTGCACATGCACTGACAAGGACACTAGTGCACATGCACTGACAAGGACACTATTGCACATGCACTGAGAAGGACACTAGTGCACATGCACTGACAAGGACACTAGTGCACATGCACTGACAAGGACACTAGTGCACATGCACTGACAAGGACACAAGTGCAAATGCACTGACAAGGACACTAGTGCACATGCACTGACAAGGACACTAGTGCACATGGACTGACAAGGACACTAGTGCACAAGGACTGACATGGACACTAGTGCACATGGACTGACAAGGACACTAGTGCACATGGACTGACAAGGACACTAGTGCACATGCACTGACAAGGACACTAGTGCACATGCACTGACAAGGACACTAGTGCACATGCACTGACATGGACGCTAGTGCACATGCACTGACAAGGACACTAGTGCACATGCACTGACAAGGACACTAGTGCACATGGACTGACAAGGACACTAGTGCACATGCACTGACAAGGACACTAGTGCACACGGACAGACAAGGACACTAGTGCACATGGACTGACAAGGACACTAGTGCACATGGACTGACAAGGACACTAGTGCACATGGACTGACAAAGACACTAGTGCACATGGACTGACAAGGACACTAGTGCACAAGGACTGACAAGGACACTAGTGCACATGGACTGACAAGGACACTAGTGCACATGGACTGACAAGGACAATAGTGCACATGGTCTGACAAGGACACTAGTGCACATGGACTGACAAGGACACTAGTGCACATGAACTGACAAGGACACTAGTGCACATGGACTGACAAGGACACTAGTGCACATGGACTGACAAGGACACTAGAGCACATGCACTGACAAGGACACTAGTGCACATGGACTGACAAGGACACTAGTGCACAAGGACTGACAAGGACACTAGTGCACAAGGACTGACAAGGACACTAGTGCACATGGACTGACAAGGACACTAGCGCACATGGACTGACAAGGACACTAGTGCACATGGACTGACAAGGACACTAGTGCACATGGACTGACGAGGACACTAGTGCACATGCACTGACAAGGACACTAGTGCACATGCACTGACAAGGACACTAGTGCACATGCACTGACAAGGACACTAGTGCACATGGATTGACAAGGACACTAGTGCACATGCACTGACAAAGACACTAGTGCACATGGACTGACAAGGACACTAGTGCACAAGGACTGACAAGGACACTAGTGCACATGGACTGACAAGGACACTAGTGCACATGGACTGACAAGGACACTAGCGCACGTGGACTGACAAGAACACTAGTGCACATGGACTGACAAGGACACTAGTGCACATGCACTGACAAGGACACTAGTGCACATGCACTGACAAGGACACTATTGCACATGCACTGAGAAGGACACTAGTGCACATGCACTGACAAGGACACTAGTGCACATGCACTGACAAGGACACTAGTGCACATGCACTGACAAGGACACAAGTGCAAATGCACTGACAAGGACACTAGTGCACATGCACTGACAAGGACACTAGTGCACATGGACTGACAAGGACACTAGTGCACAAGGACTGACATGGACACTAGTGCACATGGACTGACAAGGACACTAGTGCACATGGACTGACAAGGACACTAGTGCACATGCACTGACAAGGACACTAGTGCACATGCACTGACAAGGACACTAGTGCACATGCACTGACATGGACGCTAGTGCACATGCACTGACAAGGACACTAGTGCACATGCACTGACAAGGACACTAGTGCACATGGACTGACAAGGACACTAGTGCACATGCACTGACAAGGACACTAGTGCACACGGACAGACAAGGACACTAGTGCACATGGACTGACAAGGACACTAGTGCACATGGACTGACAAGGACACTAGTGCACATGGACTGACAAAGACACTAGTGCACATGGACTGACAAGGACACAAGTGCACAAGGACTGACAAGGACACTAGTGCACATGGACTGACAAGGACACTAGTGCACATGGACTTACAAGGACACTAGTGCTCATGGACTGACAAGGACACTAGTGCACATGGACTGACAATGACACTAGTGCACATGGACTGACAAGGACACTAGTGCACATGCACTGACAAGGACACTAGTGCACATGGACTGACAAGGACACTAGTGCACATGGACTGACAAGGACACTAGTGCACATGCACTGACATGGACACTAGTGCACACGGACAGACAAGGACACTAGTGCACATGGACTGACAAGGACACTAGTGCACAAGGACTGACAAGGACACTAGTGCGCATGGACTGACAAGGACACTAGTGCACATGGACTGACAAGGACACTAGTGCACATGGACTGACAAGGACACTAGTGCACATGGACTGACAAGGACACTAGTGCACATGCACTGACAAGGACTCTAGTGCACATGCACTGACAAGGACACTAGTGCACATGCACTGACAAGGACACAAGTGCACATGGACTGACAAGGACACTAGTGCACACGGTTGACAAGGACACTAGTGCACACGGACTGACAATGACACTAGTGCACATGGACTGACAAGGACAATAGTGCACATGGTCTGACAAGGACACTAGTGCACATGGACTGACAAGGACACTAGTGCACATGAACTGACAAGGACACTAGTGCACATGGACTGACAAGGACACTAGTGCACATGGACTGACAAGGACACTAGAGCACATGCACTGACAAGGACACTAGTGCACATGGACTGACAAGGACACTAGTGCACATGGACTGACAAGGACACTAGTGCACATGCACTGACATGGACACTAGTTCACATGGACTGACAAGGACACTAGTGCACACGGACAGACAAGGACACTAGTGCACATGGACTGACAAGGACACTAGTGCACAAGGACTGACAAGGACACTAGTGCGCATGGACTGACAAGGACACTAGTGCACATGGACTGACAAGGACACTAGTGCACATGGACTGACAAGGACACTAGTGCACATGGACTGACAAGGACACTAGTGCACATGCACTGACAAGGACACTAGTGCACATGCACTGACAAGGACACTAGTGCACATGCACTGACAAGGACACTAGTGCACATGGACTGACAAGGACACTAGTGCACACGGTTGACAAGGACACTAGTGCACACGGACTGACAATGACATTAGTGCACATGGACTGACAAGGACAATAGTGCACATGGTCTGACAAGGACACTAGTGCACATGGACTGACAAGGACACTAGTGCACATGAACTGACAAGGACACTAGTGCACATGGACTGACAAGGACACTAGTGCACATGGACTGACAAGGACACTAGAGCACATGCACTGACAAGGACACTAGTGCACATGGACTGACAAGGACACTAGTGCACAAGGACTGACAAGGACACTAGTGCACAAGGACTGACAAGGACACTAGTGCACATGGACTGACAAGGACACTAGCGCACATGGACTGACAAGGACACTAGTGCACATGGACTGACAAGGACACTAGTGCACATGGACTGACGAGGACACTAGTGCACATGCACTGACAAGGACACTAGTGCACATGCACTGACAAGGACACTAGTGCACATGCACTGACAAGGACACTAGTGCACATGGATTGACAAGGACACTAGTGCACATGCACTGACAAAGACACTAGTGCACATGCACTGACAAAGACACTAGCGCACATGGACTGACAAGTACACTAGTGCACATGGACTGACAAGGACACTAGTGCACATGGACTGACAAGGACACTAGTGAACATGGACTGACAAGGACACTAGTGCAAATGCACTGACAAGGACACTAGTGCACATGCACTGACAAGGACACTAGTGCACATGCACTGACAAGGACACTAGTGCACATGCACTGAGAAGGACACTAGTGCACATGCACTGACAAGGACACTAGTGCACACGCACTGACAAGGACACTAGTGCACATGCACTGACAAGGACACAAGTGCAAATGCACTGACAAGGACACTAGTGCACATGCACTGACAAGGACACTAGTGCACATGCACTGACAAGGACACTAGTGCACATGCACTGACAAGGACACTAGTGCACATGGACTGACAAGGACACTAGAGCACATGGACTGACAAGGACACTAGTGCACATGGACTGACAAGGACACTAGTGCAAATGCAAGGACAAGGACACTAGTGCACATGCACTGACAAGGACACTAGTGCACATGCTTTGAGAAGGACACTAGTGCACATGCACTGACAAGGACACCAGTGCACATGCACTGACAAGGACACTAGTGCAAATGCACTGACAAGGACACTAGTTCACATGCACTGACAAGGACACTAGTGCACATGCACTGACAAGGACACTAGTGCACATGGACTGACAAGGACACTAGTGCACAAGGACTGACAAGGACACTAGTGCACATGGACTGACAAGGACACTAGTGCACATGGACTGACAAGGACACTAGCGCACGTGGACTGACAAGAACACTAGTGCACATGGACTGACAAGGACACTAGTGCACATGCACTGACAAGGACACTAGTGCACATGCACTGACAAGGACACTAGTGCACATGCACTGACGAGGACACCAGTGCACATGCACTGACAAGGACACTAGTGCACATGCACTGACAAGGACACTAGTGCACATGGACTGACAAGGACACTAGTGCACATGGACTGACAAGGACACTAGTGCACATGCACTGACAAGGACACTAGTGCACATGGACTGACAAGGACACTGGTGCACACGGACAGACAAGGACACTAGTGCACATGGACTGACAAGGACACTAGTGCACAAGGACTGACAAGGACACTAGTGCGCATGGACTGACAAGGACACTAGTGCACATGGACTGACAAGGACACTAGTGCACATGGACTGACAAGGACACTAGTGCACATGGACTGACAAGGACACTAGTGCACATGGACTGACAAGGACACTAGTGCACATGCACTGACAAGGACACTAGTGCACATGCACTGACAAGGACACTAGTGCACATGCACTGACAAGGACACTAGTGCACATGGACTGACAAGGACACTAGTGCACACGGTTGACAAGGACACTAGTGCACACGGACTGACAAGGACACTAGTGCACATGGACTGACAAGGACACTAGTGCACATGGACTGACAAGGACAATAGTGCACATGGTCTGACAAGGACACTAGTGCACATGGACTGACAAGGACACTAGTGCACATGAACTGACAAGGACACTAGTGCACATGGACTGACAAGGACACTAGTGCACCTGGACTGACAAGGACACTAGTGCACATGCACTGACGAGGACACTAGTGCACATGCACTGACAAGGACACAAGTGCAAATGCACTGACAAGGACACTAGTGCACATGCACTGACAAGGACACTAGTGCACATGCACTGACAAGGACACTAGTGCACAAGGACTGACAAGGACACTAGAGCACATGGACTGACAAGGACACTAGTGAAAATGGACTGACAAGGACACTAGTGCAAATGCACTGACAAGGACACTAGTGCACATGCACTGACAAGGACACTAGTGCACATGCTTTGAGAAGGACACTAGTGCACATGCACTGACAAGGACACTAGTGCACATGCACTGACAAGGACACTAGTGCAAATGCACTGACAAGGACACTAGTGCACATGCACCGACAAGGACACTAGTGCACATGCACTGACAAGGACACTAGTGCACATGGACTGACAAGGACACTAGTGCACAAGGACTGACAAGGACACTAGTGCACATGGATTGACAAGGACACTAGTGCACATGGACTGACAAGGACACTAGTGCACATGGACTGACAAGGACACTAGTGCACATGCACTGACAAGGACACTAGTGCACATGCACTGACAAGGACACTAGTGCACATGCACTGACAAGGACACTAGTGCACATGCACTGACAAGGACACTAGTGCACATGCACTGACAAGGACACTAGTGCACATGGACTGACAAGGACACTAGTGCACATGGACTGACAAGGACACTAGTGCACATGCACTGACATGGACACTAGTTCACATGGACTGACAAGGACACTAGTGCACACGGACAGACAAGGACACTAGTGCACATGGACTGACAAGGACACTAGTGCACAAGGACTGACAAGGACACTAGTGCGCATGGACTGACAAGGACACTAGTGCACATGGACTGACAAGGACACTAGTGCACATGGACTGACAAGGACACTAGTGCACATGCACTGACAAGGACACTAGTGCACATGGACTGACAAGGACACTAGTGCACATGGACTGACAAGGACACTAGTGCACATGCACTGACATGGACACTAGTGCACACGGACAGACAAGGACACTAGTGCACATGGACTGGCAAGGACACTAGTGCACAAGGACTGACAAGGACACTAGTGCGCATGGACTGACAAGGACACTAGTGCACATGGACTGACAAGGACACTAGTGCACATGGACTGACAAGGACACTAGTGCACATGGACTGACAAGGACACTAGTGCACATGCACTGACAAGGACTCTAGTGCACATGCACTGACAAGGACACTAGTGCACATGCACTGACAAGGACACAAGTGCACATGGACTGACAAGGACACTAGTGCACACGGTTGACAAGGACACTAGTGCACACGGACTGACAATGACACTAGTGCACATGGACTGACAAGGACAATAGTGCACATGGTCTGACAAGGACACTAGTGCACATGGACTGACAAGGACACTAGTGCACATGAACTGACAAGGACACTAGTGCACATGGACTGACAAGGACACTAGTGCACATGGACTGACAAGGACACTAGAGCACATGCACTGACAAGGACACTAGTGCACATGGACTGACAAGGACACTAGTGCACATGGACTGACAAGGACACTAGTGCACATGCACTGACATGGACACTAGTTCACATGGACTGACAAGGACACTAGTGCACACGGACAGACAAGGACACTAGTGCACATGGACTGACAAGGACACTAGTGCACAAGGACTGACAAGGACACTAGTGCGCATGGACTGACAAGGACACTAGTGCACATGGACTGACAAGGACACTAGTGCACATGGACTGACAAGGACACTAGTGCACATGGACTGACAAGGACACTAGTGCACATGGACTGACAAGGACACTAGTGCACATGCACTGACAAGGACACTAGTGCACATGCACTGACAAGGACACTAGTGCACATGCACTGACAAGGACACTAGTGCACATGGACTGACAAGGACACTAGTGCACACGGTTGACAAGGACACTAGTGCACACGGACTGACAATGACACTAGTGCACATGGACTGACAAGGACAATAGTGCACATGGTCTGACAAGGACACTAGTGCACATGGACTGACAAGGACACTAGTGCACATGAACTGACAAGGACACTAGTGCACATGGACTGACAAGGACACTAGTGCACATGGACTGACAAGGACACTAGAGCACATGCACTGACAAGGACACTAGTGCACATGGACTGACAAGGACACTAGTGCACAAGGACTGACAAGGACACTAGTGCACAAGGACTGACAAGGACACTAGTGCACATGGACTGACAAGGACACTAGCGCACATGGACTGACAAGGACACTAGTGCACATGGACTGACAAGGACACTAGTGCACATGGACTGACGAGGACACTAGTGCACATGCACTGACAAGGACACTAGTGCACATGCACTGACAAGGACACTAGTGCACATGCACTGACAAGGACACTAGTGCACATGCACTGACAAGGACACTAGTGCACATGGACTGACAAGGACACTAGTGCACATGGATTGACAAGGACACTAGTGCACATGCAGTGACAAAGACACTAGTGCACATGCACTGACAAAGACACTAGCGCACATGGACTGACAAGTACACTAGTGCACATGGACTGACAAGGACACTAGTGCACATGGACTGACAAGGACACTAGTGAACATGGACTGACAAGGACACTAGTGCAAATGCACTGACAAGGACACTAGTGCACATGCACTGACAAGGACACTAGTGCACATGCACTGACAAGGACACTAGTGCACATGCACTGAGAAGGACACTAGTGCACATGCACTGACAAGGACACTAGTGCACACGCACTGACAAGGACACTAGTGCACATGCACTGACAAGGACACAAGTGCAAATGCACTGA
Source organism: Meconema thalassinum (assembly GCA_946902985.2). Taxonomy (NCBI): domain Eukaryota; kingdom Metazoa; phylum Arthropoda; class Insecta; order Orthoptera; family Tettigoniidae; genus Meconema; species Meconema thalassinum. The sequence continues at coordinate 52,123,094 of OX336395.1, forward strand.
CAAGGACACTAGTGCACATGCACTGACAAGGACACTAGTGCACATGCACTGACAAGGACACTAGTGCACATGCACTGACAAGGACACTAGTGCACATGGACTGACAAGGACACTAGAGCACATGGACTGACAAGGACACTAGTGCACATGGACTGACAAGGACACTAGTGCAAATGCAAGGACAAGGACACTAGTGCACATGCACTGACAAGGACACTAGTGCACATGCTTTGAGAAGGACACTAGTGCACATGCACTGACAAGGACACCAGTGCACATGCACTGAAAAGGACACTAGTGCAAATGCACTGACAAGGACACTAGTTCACATGCACTGACAAGGACACTAGTGCACATGCACTGACAAGGACACTAGTGCACATGGACTGACAAGGACACTAGTGCACAAGGACTGACAAGGACACTAGTGCACATGGACTGACAAGGACACTAGTGCACATGGACTGACAAGGACACTAGCGCACGTGGACTGACAAGAACACTAGTGCACATGGACTGACAAGGACACTAGTGCACATGCACTGACAAGGACACTAGTGCACATGCACTGACAAGGACACTAGTGCACATGCACTGACGAGGACACCAGTGCACATGCACTGACAAGGACACTAGTGCACATGCACTGACAAGGACACTAGTGCACATGGACTGACAAGGACACTAGTGCACATGGACTGACAAGGACACTAGTGCACATGCACTGACAAGGACACTAGTGCACATGGACTGACAAGGACACTGGTGCACACGGACAGACAAGGACACTAGTGCACATGGACTGACAAGGACACTAGTGCACAAGGACTGACAAGGACACTAGTGCGCATGGACTGACAAGGACACTAGTGCACATGGACTGACAAGGACACTAGTGCACATGGACTGACAAGGACACTAGTGCACATGGACTGACAAGGACACTAGTGCACATGGACTGACAAGGACACTAGTGCACATGCACTGACAAGGACACTAGTGCACATGCACTGACAAGGACACTAGTGCACATGCACTGACAAGGACACTAGTGCACATGCACTGACAAGGACACTAGTGCACATGGACTGACAAGGACACTAGTGCACACGGTTGACAAGGACACTAGTGCACACGGACTGACAAGGACACTAGTGCACATGGACTGACAAGGACACTAGTGCACATGGACTGACAAGGACAATAGTGCACATGGTCTGACAAGGACACTAGTGCACATGGACTGACAAGGACACTAGTGCACATGAACTGACAAGGACACTAGTGCACATGGACTGACAAGGACACTAGTGCACCTGGACTGACAAGGACACTAGTGCACATGCACTGACGAGGACACTAGTGCACATGCACTGACAAGGACACAAGTGCAAATGCACTGACAAGGACACTAGTGCACATGCACTGACAAGGACACTAGTGCACATGCACTGACAAGGACACTAGTGCACAAGGACTGACAAGGACACTAGAGCACATGGACTGACAAGGACACTAGTGAAAATGGACTGACAAGGACACTAGTGCAAATGCACTGACAAGGACACTAGTGCACATGCACTGACAAGGACACTAGTGCACATGCTTTGAGAAGGACACTAGTGCACATGCACTGACAAGGACACTAGTGCACATGCACTGACAAGGACACTAGTGCAAATGCACTGACAAGGACACTAGTGCACATGCACCGACAAGGACACTAGTGCACATGCACTGACAAGGACACTAGTGCACATGGACTGACAAGGACACTAGTGCACAAGGACTGACAAGGACACTAGTGCACATGGATTGACAAGGACACTAGTGCACATGGACTGACAAGGACACTAGTGCACATGGACTGACAAGGACACTAGTGCACATGCACTGACAAGGACACTAGTGCACATGCACTGACAAGGACACTAGTGCACATGCACTGACAAGGACACTAGTGCACATGCACTGACAAGGACACTAGTGCACATGCACTGACAAGGACACTAGTGCACATGGACTGACAAGGACACTAGTGCACAAGGACTGACAAGGACACTAGTGCACATATACTGACAAGGACACTAGCGCACATGGACTGACAAGGACACTAGCGCACATGGACTGACAAGGACACTAGTGCACATGGACTGACAAGGACACTAGTGCACATGGACTGACAAGGACACTAGTGCACATGCACTGACAAGGACACTAGTGCACATGCACTGACAAGGACACTAGTGCACATGCACTGACAAGGACACTAGTGCACATGGACTGACAAGGACACTAGTGCACATGGATTGACAAGGACACTAGTGCACATGCACTGACAAAGACACTAGTGCACATGCACTGACAAAGACACTAGCGCACATGGACTGACAAGGACACTAGTGCACATGGACTGACAAGGACACTAGTGCACATCGACTGACAAGGACACTAGTGCACATGGACTGACAAGGACACTAGTGAACATGGACTGACAAGGACACTAGTGCAAATGCACTGACAAGGACACTAGTGCACATGCACTGACAAGGACACTATTGCACATGCACTGAGAAGGACACTAGTGCACATGCACTGACAAGGACACTAGTGCACATGCACTGACAAGGACACTAGTGCACATGCACTGACAAAGACACAAGTGCAAATGCACTGACAAGGACACTAGTGCACATGCACTGACAAGGACACTAGTGCACATGGACTGACAAGGACACTAGTGCACAAGGACTGACATGGACACTAGTGCACATGGACTGACAAGGACACTAGTGCACATGGACTGACAAGGACACTAGTGCACATGCACTGACAAGGACACTAGTGCACATGCACTGACAAGGACACTAGTGCACATGCACTGACATGGACGCTAGTGCACATGCACTGACAAGGACACTAGTGCACATGCACTGACAAGGACACTAGTGCACATGGACTGACAAGGACACTAGTGCACATGCACTGACAAGGACACTAGTGCACACGGACAGACAAGGACACTAGTGCACATGGACTGACAAGGACACTAGTGCACATGGACTGACAAGGACACTAGTGCACATGGACTGACAAAGACACTAGTGCACATGGACTGACAAGGACACTAGTGCACAAGGACTGACAAGGACACTAGTGCACATGGACTGACAAGGACACTAGTGCACATGGACTTACAAGGACACTAGTGCTCATGGACTGACAAGGACACTAGTGCACATGGACTGACAAGGACACTAGTGCACATGGACTGACAAGGACACTAGTGCACATGCACTGACAAGGACACTAGTGCACATGGACTGACAAGGACACTAGTGCACATGGACTGACAAGGACACTAGTGCACATGCACTGACATGGACACTAGTGCACACGGACAGACAAGGACACTAGTGCACATGGACTGACAAGGACACTAGTGCACAAGGACTGACAAGGACACTAGTGCGCATGGACTGACAAGGACACTAGTGCACATGGACTGACAAGGACACTAGTGCACATGGACTGACAAGGACACTAGTGCACATGGACTGACAAGGACACTAGTGCACATGCACTGACAAGGACTCTAGTGCACATGCACTGACAAGGACACTAGTGCACATGCACTGACAAGGACACAAGTGCACATGGACTGACAAGGACACTAGTGCACACGGTTGACAAGGACACTAGTGCACACGGACTGACAATGACACTAGTGCACATGGACTGACAAGGACAATAGTGCACATGGTCTGACAAGGACACTAGTGCACATGGACTGACAAGGACACTAGTGCACATGAACTGACAAGGACACTAGTGCACATGGACTGACAAGGACACTAGTGCACATGGACTGACAAGGACACTAGAGCACATGCACTGACAAGGACACTAGTGCACATGGACTGACAAGGACACTAGTGCACATGGACTGACAAGGACACTAGTGCACATGCACTGACATGGACACTAGTTCACATGGACTGACAAGGACACTAGTGCACACGGACAGACAAGGACACTAGTGCACATGGACTGACAAGGACACTAGTGCACAAGGACTGACAAGGACACTAGTGCGCATGGACTGACAAGGACACTAGTGCACATGGACTGACAAGGACACTAGTGCACATGGACTGACAAGGACACTAGTGCACATGGACTGACAAGGACACTAGTGCACATGCACTGACAAGGACACTAGTGCACATGCACTGACAAGGACATTAGTGCACATGCACTGACAAGGACACTAGTGCACATGGACTGACAAGGACACTAGTGCACACGGTTGACAAGGACACTAGTGCACACGGACTGACAATGACACTAGTGCACATGGACTGACAAGGACAATAGTGCACATGGTCTGACAAGGACACTAGTGCACATGGACTGACAAGGACACTAGTGCACATGAACTGACAAGGACACTAGTGCACATGGACTGACAAGGACACTAGAGCACATGCACTGACAAGGACACTAGTGCACATGGACTGACAAGGACACTAGTGCACAAGGACTGACAAGGACACTAGTGCACAAGGACTGACAAGGACACTAGTGCACATGGACTGACAAGGACACTAGCGCACATGGACTGACAAGGACACTAGTGCACATGGACTGACAAGGACACTAGTGCACATGGACTGACGAGGACACTAGTGCACATGCACTGACAAGGACACTAGTGCACATGCACTGACAAGGACACTAGTGCACATGCACTGACAAGGACACTAGTGCACATGCACTGACAAGGACACTAGTGCACATGGACTGACAAGGACACTAGTGCACATGGATTGACAAGGACACTAGTGCACATGCACTGACAAAGACACTAGTGCACATGCACTGACAAAGACACTAGCGCACATGGACTGACAAGTACACTAGTGCACATGGACTGACAAGGACACTAGTGCACATGGACTGACAAGGACACTAGTGAACATGGACTGACAAGGACACTAGTGCAAATGCACTGACAAGGACACTAGTGCACATGCACTGACAAGGACACTAGTGCACATGCACTGACAAGGACACTAGTGCACATGCACTGAGAAGGACACTAGTGCACATGCACTGACAAGGACACTAGTGCACACGCACTGACAAGGACACTAGTGCACATGCACTGACAAGGACACAAGTGCAAATGCACTGACAAGGACACTAGTGCACATGCACTGACAAGGACACTAGTGCACATGCACTGACAAGGACACTAGTGCACATGCACTGACAAGGACACTAGTGCACATGGACTGACAAGGACACTAGAGCACATGGACTGACAAGGACACTAGTGCACATGGACTGACAAGGACACTAGTGCAAATGCAAGGACAAGGACACTAGTGCACATGCACTGACAAGGACACTAGTGCACATGCTTTGAGAAGGACACTAGTGCACATGCACTGACAAGGACACCAGTGCACATGCACTGACAAGGACACTAGTGCAAATGCACTGACAAGGACACTAGTTCACATGCACTGACAAGGACACTAGTGCACATGCACTGACAAGGACACTAGTGCACATGGACTGACAAGGACACTAGTGCACAAGGACTGACAAGGACACTAGTGCACATGGACTGACAAGGACACTAGTGCACATGGACTGACAAGGACACTAGCGCACGTGGACTGACAAGAACACTAGTGCACATGGACTGACAAGGACACTAGTGCACATGCACTGACAAGGACACTAGTGCACATGCACTGACAAGGACACTAGTGCACATGCACTGACGAGGACACCAGTGCACATGCACTGACAAGGACACTAGTGCACATGCACTGACAAGGACACTAGTGCACATGGACTGACAAGGACACTAGTGCACATGGACTGACAAGGACACTAGTGCACATGCACTGACAAGGACACTAGTGCACATGGACTGACAAGGACACTGGTGCACACGGACAGACAAGGACACTAGTGCACATGGACTGACAAGGACACTAGTGCACAAGGACTGACAAGGACACTAGTGCGCATGGACTGACAAGGACACTAGTGCACATGGACTGACAAGGACACTAGTGCACATGGACTGACAAGGACACTAGTGCACATGGACTGACAAGGACACTAGTGCACATGGACTGACAAGGACACTAGTGCACATGCACTGACAAGGACACTAGTGCACATGCACTGACAAGGACACTAGTGCACATGCACTGACAAGGACACTAGTGCACATGCACTGACAAGGACACTAGTGCACATGGACTGACAAGGACACTAGTGCACACGGTTGACAAGGACACTAGTGCACACGGACTGACAATGACACTAGTGCACATGGACTGACAAGGACAATAGTGCACATGGTCTGACAAGGACACTAGTGCACATGGACTGACAAGGACACTAGTGCACATGAACTGACAAGGACACTAGTGCACATGGACTGACAAGGACACTAGAGCACATGCACTGACAAGGACACTAGTGCACATGGACTGACAAGGACACTAGTGCACAAGGACTGACAAGGACACTAGTGCACAAGGACTGACAAGGACACTAGTGCACATGGACTGACAAGGACACTAGCGCACATGGACTGACAAGGACACTAGTGCACATGGACTGACAAGGACACTAGTGCACATGGACTGACGAGGACACTAGTGCACATGCACTGACAAGGACACTAGTGCACATGCACTGACAAGGACACTAGTGCACATGCACTGACAAGGACACTAGTGCACATGCACTGACAAGGACACTAGTGCACATGGACTGACAAGGACACTAGTGCACATGGATTGACAAGGACACTAGTGCACATGCACTGACAAAGACACTAGTGCACATGCACTGACAAAGACACTAGCGCACATGGACTGACAAGTACACTAGTGCACATGGACTGACAAGGACACTAGTGAACATGGACTGACAAGGACACTAGTGCAAATGCACTGACAAGGACACTAGTGCACATGCACTGACAAGGACACTAGTGCACATGCACTGACAAGGACACTAGTGCACATGCACTGAGAAGGACACTAGTGCACATGCACTGACAAGGACACTAGTGCACACGCACTGACAAGGACACTAGTGCACATGCACTGACAAGGACACAAGTGCAAATGCACTGACAAGGACACTAGTGCACATGCACTGACAAGGACACTAGTGCACATGCACTGACAAGGACACTAGTGCACATGCACTGACAAGGACACTAGTGCACATGGACTGACAAGGACACTAGAGCACATGGACTGACAAGGACACTAGTGCACATGGACTGACAAGGACACTAGTGCAAATGCAAGGACAAGGACACTAGTGCACATGCACTGACAAGGACACTAGTGCACATGCTTTGAGAAGGACACTAGTGCACATGCACTGACAAGGACACCAGTGCACATGCACTGACAAGGACACTAGTGCAAATGCACTGACAAGGACACTAGTTCACATGCACTGACAAGGACACTAGTGCACATGCACTGACAAGGACACTAGTGCACATGGACTGACAAGGACACTAGTGCACAAGGACTGACAAGGACACTAGTGCACATGGACTGACAAGGACACTAGTGCACATGGACTGACAAGGACACTAGCGCACGTGGACTGACAAGAACACTAGTGCACATGGACTGACAAGGACACTAGTGCACATGCACTGACAAGGACACTAGTGCACATGCACTGACAAGGACACTAGTGCACATGCACTGACGAGGACACCAGTGCACATGCACTGACAAGGACACTAGTGCACATGCACTGACAAGGACACTAGTGCACATGGACTGACAAGGACACTAGTGCACATGGACTGACAAGGACACTAGTGCACATGCACTGACAAGGACACTAGTGCACATGGACTGACAAGTACACTGGTGCACACGGACAGACAAGGACACTAGTGCACATGGACTGACAAGGACACTAGTGCACAAGGACTGACAAGGACACTAGTGCGCATGGACTGACAAGGACACTAGTGCACATGGACTGACAAGGACACTAGTGCACATGGACTGACAAGGACACTAGTGCACATGGACTGACAAGGACACTAGTGCACATGGACTGACAAGGACACTAGTGCACATGCACTGACAAGGACACTAGTGCACATGCACTGACAAGGACACTAGTGCACATGCACTGACAAGGACACTAGTGCACATGGACTGACAAGGACACTAGTGCACACGGTTGACAAGGACACTAGTGCACACGGACTGACAAGGACACTAGTGCACATGGACTGACAAGGACACTAGTGCACATGGACTGACAAGGACAATAGTGCACATGGTCTGACAAGGACACTAGTGCACATGGACTGACAAGGACACTAGTGCACATGAACTGACAAGGACACTAGTGCACATGGACTGACAAGGACACTAGTGCACCTGGACTGACAAGGACACTAGTGCACATGCACTGACGAGGACACTAGTGCACATGCACTGACAAGGACACAAGTGCAAATGCACTGACAAGGACACTAGTGCACATGCACTGACAAGGACACTAGTGCACATGCACTGACAAGGACACTAGTGCACAAGGACTGACAAGGACACTAGAGCACATGGACTGACAAGGACACTAGTGAAAATGGACTGACAAGGACACTAGTGCAAATGCACTGACAAGGACACTAGTGCACATGCACTGACAAGGACACTAGTGCACATGCTTTGAGAAGGACACTAGTGCACATGCACTGACAAGGACACTAGTGCACATGCACTGACAAGGACACTAGTGCAAATGCACTGACAAGGACACCAGTGCACATGCACCGACAAGGACACTAGTGCACATGCACTGACAAGGACACTAGTGCACATGGACTGACAAGGACACTAGTGCACAAGGACTGACAAGGACACTAGTGCACATGGACTGACAAGGACACTAGTGCACATGGACTGACAAGGACACTAGCGCACGTGGACTGACACGAATACTAGTGCACATGGACTGACAAGGACACTAGTGCACATGCACTGACAAGGACACTAGTGCACATGCACTGACAAGGACACTAGTGCACATGCACTGACAAGGACACCAGTGCACATGCACTGACAAGGACACTAGTGCACATGCACTGACAAGGACACTAGTGCACATGGACTGACAAGGACACTAGTGCACATGGACTGACAAGGACACTAGTGCACATGCACTGACAAGGACACTAGTGCACACGGACTGACAAGGACACTAGTGCACACGGACAGACAAGGACACTAGTGCACATGGACTGACAAGGACACTAGTGCACAACGACTGACAAGGACACTAGTGCACATGGACTGACAAGGACACTAGTGCACATGGACTGACAAGGACACTAGTGCACATGGACTGACAAGGACACTAGTGCACATGCACTGACAAGGACACTAGTGCACATGCACTGACAAGGACACTAGTGCACATGCACTGACAAGGACACCAGTGCACATGCACTGACAAGGACACTAGTGCACATGCACTGACAAGGACACTAGTGCACATGGACTGACAAGGACACTAGTGCACATGGACTGACAAGGACACTAGTGCACATGCACTGACAAGGACACTAGTGCACATGGACTGACAAGGACACTAGTGCACATGGACTGACAAGGACACTAGTGCACATGCACTGACAAGGACACTAGTGCACATGCACTGACAAGGACACTAGTGCACATGGACTGACAAGGACACTAGTGAACATGCACTGACAAGGACACTAGTGCACATGGACTGACAAGGACACTAGTGCACATGGACTGACAAGGACACTAGTGCACATGGACTGACAAGGACACTAGTGCACATGGACTGACATGGACACTAGTGCACATGGACTGACAAGGACACTAGTGCACATGCACTGACAAGGACACTAGTGAACATGCACTGACAAGGACACTAGTGCACATGCACTGAGAAGGACACTAGTGCACATGCACTGACAAGGACACTAGTGCACATGCACTGACAAGGTCACCAGTGCACATGCACTGACAAGGACACTAGTGCACATGCACTGACAAGGACACCAGTGCACATGCACTGACAAGGACACTAGTGCACATGGACTGACAAGGACACTAGTGCACATGGACTGACAAGGACACTAGTGCAAATGCACTGACAAGGACACTAGTGCACATGCACTGACAAGGACACTAGTGCACATGCACTGACAAGGACACTAGTGCACATGCACTGCCAACGACACTAGTGCACATGCACTGACAAGGACACTAGCGCACATGGACTGACAAGGACACTAGTGCACATGCACTGACAAGGACACTAGTGCACATGCACTCACAAGGACACTAGTGCACATGGACTGACAAGGACACTAGTGCAAATGGACTGACAAGGACACTAGTGCACATGGACTGACAAGGACACTAGTACACATGCACTGACAAGGACACTAGTGCACATGCACTGACAAGGACACAAGTGCACATGCACTGACAAGGACACTAGTGCACATGCAGTGACAAGGACACTAGTGCACATGCACTGACATGGACACTAGTGCACATGCACTGACAAGGACACTAGTGCACATGCACTGAGAAGGACACTAGTGCACATGGACTGACAAGGACACTAGTGCACATGGACTGACAAGGACACTAGTGCACATGGACTGACAAGGACACTAGTGCACAACGACTGACAAGGACACTAGTGCACATGGACTGACAAGGACACTAGTGCACATGGACTGACAAGGACACTAGTGCACATGGACTGACAAGGACACTAGTGCACATGCACTGACAAGGACACTAGTGCACATGCACTGACAAGGACACTAGTGCACATGCACTGACAAGGACACCAGTGCACATGCACTGACAAGGACACTAGTGCACATGCACTGACAAGGACACTAGTGCACATGGACTGACAAGGACACTAGTGCACATGGACTGACAAGGACACTAGTGCACATGCACTGACAAGGACACTAGTGCACATGGACTGACAAGGACACTAGTGCACATGGACTGACAAGGACACTAGTGCACATGCACTGACAAGGACACTAGTGCACATGCACTGACAAGGACACTAGTGCACATGGACTGACAAGGACACTAGTGAACATGCACTGACAAGGACACTAGTGCACATGGACTGACAAGGACACTAGTGCACATGGACTGACAACGACACTAGTGCACATGGACTGACAAGGACACTAGTGCACATGGACTGACATGGACACTAGTGCACATGGACTGACAAGGACACTAGTGCACATGCACTGACAAGGACACTAGTGAACATGCACTGACAAGGACACTAGTGCACATGCACTGAGAAGGACACTAGTGCACATGCACTGACAAGGACACTAGTGCACATGCACTGACAAGGTCACCAGTGCACATGCACTGACAAGGACACTAGTGCACATGCACTGACAAGGACACCAGTGCACATGCACTGACAAGGACACTAGTGCACATGGACTGACAAGGACACTAGTGCACATGGACTGACAAGGACACTAGTGCAAATGCACTGACAAGGACACTAGTGCACAAGCACTGACAAGGACACTAGTGCACATGCACTGAGAAGGACACTAGTGCACATGCACTGACAACGACACTAGTGCACATGCACTGACAAGGACACTAGTGCACATGGACTGACAAGGACACTAGTGCACATGCACTGACAAGGACACTAGTGCACATGCACTCACAAGGACACTAGTGCACATGGACTGACAAGGACACTAGTGCAAATGGACTGACAAGGACACTAGTGCACATGGACTGACAAGGACACTAGTACACATGCACTGACAAGGACACTAGTGCACATGCACTGACAAGGACACAAGTGCACATGCACTGACAAGGACACTAGTGCACATGCAGTGACAAGGACACTAGTGCACATGCACTGACATGGACACTAGTGCACATGCACTGACAAGGACACTAGTGCACATGCACTGAGAAGGACACTAGTGCACATGGACTGACAAGTACACTAGTGCACATGGACTGACAAGGACACTAGTGCACATGGACTGACAAGGACACTATTGCACATGCACTGACAAGGACACTAGTGCACATGCACTGACAAGGACACTACTGCACATGCACTGACAAGGACACTAGTGCACATGGACTGACAAGGACACTAGTGCACATGCACTGACAAGGACACTAGTGCACATGCACTGACAAGGACACTAGTGCACATGCACTGAGAAGGACACTAGAGCACATGGCTGACAAGGACACTAGTGCACATGCACTGACAAGGACACTAGTGCACATGCACTGAGAAGGACACTAGTGCACATGCACTGAGAAGGACACTAGTGCACATGCACTGAGAAGGACACTAGTGCACATGCACTGACAAGGACACTAGTGCACATGCACTGACAAGGACACAAGTGCAAATGCACTGACAAGGACACTAGTGCACATGCACTGACAACGACACTAGTGCACATGCACTGACAAGGACACTAGTGCACATGGACTGACAAGGACACTAGTGCACAAGGACTGACAAGGACACTAATGCACATGGACTGACAAGGACACTAGTGCACACGGACTGACAAGGACACTAGTGCACATGCACTGACAAGGACACTAGTGCACATGCACTGACAAGGACACTAGTGCACATGCACTGACAAGGACACCAGTGCACATGCACTGACAAGGACACTAGTGCACATGCACTGACAAGGACACTAGTGCACATGGACTGACAAGGACACTAGTGCACATGGACTGACAAGGACACTAGTGCAAATGCACTGACAAGGACACTAGTGCACATGCACTGACAAGGACACTAGTGCACATGCACTGACAAGGACACTAGTGCACATGGACTGACAAGGACACTAGTGCACAAGGACTGACATGGACACCAGTGCACATGGACTGACAAGGACACTAGTGCACATGGACTGACAAGGACACTAGTGCACATGCACTGACAAGGACACTATTGCACATGCACTGACAAGGACGCTAGTGCACATGCACTGACAAGGACACTAGTGCACATGGACTGACAAGGACACTAGTGCACATGCACTGACAAGGACACTAGTGCACATGGACTGACAAGGACACTAGTGCACACGGACAGACAAGGACACTAGTGCACATGGACTGACAAGGACACTAGTGCACATGGACTGACAAGGACACTAGTGCACATGGACTGACAAAGACACTAGTGCACATGGACTGACAAGGACACTAGTGCACAAGGACTGACAAGGACACTAGTGCACATGGACTGACAAGGACACTAGTGCACATGGACTTACAAGGACACTAGTGCACATGGACTGACAAGGACACTAGTGCATATGGACTGACAAGGACACTAGTGCACATGGACTGACAAGGACACTAGTGCACATGCACTGACAAGGACACTAGTGCACATGCACTGACAAGGACACAAGTGCACATGCACTGACAAGGACACTAGTGCACATGCACTGACAAGGACACTAGTGCACATGGACTGACAAGGACACTAGTGCACATGGATTGACAAGGACACTAGTGCACATGCACTGACAAGGACACTAGTGCACATGCACTGACAAGGACACTAGTGCACATGGACTGACAATGACACTAGTGCACATGGACTGACAAGGATACTAGTGCACATGGACTGACAAGGACACTAGTGCACATGGACTGACTAGGACACTAGTGCACATGGACTGACAAGGACATTAGTGCACATGGACTGACAAGGACACTAGTGCAAATGCACTGACAAGGACACTAGTGCACATGCACTGACAAGGACACTAGTGCACATGCACAGACAAGGACACTAGTGCACATGCACTGACAAGGACACAAGTGCACATGCACTGACAAGGACACTAGTGCACATGCACTGACAAGGACACTAGTGCACATGGACTGACAAGGACACTAGTGCACATGGATTGACAAGGACACTAGTGCACATGCACTGACAAGGACACTAGTGCACATGCACTGACAAGGACACTAGTGCACATGCACTGAGAAGGACACTAGTGCACATGCACTGAGAAGGACACTAGTGCACATGCACTGACAAGGACACTAGTGCACATGCACTGACAAGGACACTAGTGCAAATGCACTGACAAGGACACTAGTGCACATGCACTGACAACGACACTAGTGCACATGCACTGACAAGGACACTAGTGCACATGGACTGACAAGGACACTAGTGCACAAGGACTGACAAGGACACTAGTGCACATGGACTGACAAAGACACTAGTGCACATGGACTGACAAGGACACTAGTGCACAAGGACTGACAAGGACACTAGTGCACATGGACTGACAAGGACACTAGTGCACATGGACTTACAAGGACACTAGTGCACATGGACTGACAAGGACACTAGTGCATATGGACTGACAAGGACACTAGTGCACATGGACTGACAAGGACACTAGTGCACATGCACTGACAAGGACACTAGTGCACATGCACTGACAAGGACACAAGTGCACATGCACTGACAAGGACACTAGTGCACATGCACTGACAAGGACACTAGTGCACATGGACTGACAAGGACACTAGTGCACATGGATTGACAAGGACACTAGTGCACATGCACTGACAAGGACACTAGTGCACATGCACTGACAAGGACACTAGTGCACATGGACTGACAATGACACTAGTGCACATGGACTGACAAGGATACTAGTGCACATGGACTGACAAGGACACTAGTGCACATGGACTGACTAGGACACTAGTGCACATGGACTGACAAGGACATTAGTGCACATGGACTGACAAGGACACTAGTGCAAATGCACTGACAAGGACACTAGTGCACATGCACTGACAAGGACACTAGTGCACATGCACAGACAAGGACACTAGTGCACATGCACTGACAAGGACACAAGTGCAAATGCACTGACAAGGACACTAGTGCACATGCACTGACAAGGACACTAGCGCACATGCACTGACAAGGACACTAGTGCACAAGGACTGACAAGGACACTAGTGCACATGGACTGACAAGGACACTAGTGCAAATGCACTGACAAGGACACTAGTGCCCATGCACTGACAAGGACACTAGTGCACATGCACTGAGAAGGACACTAGTGCACATGCACTGAGAAGGACACTAGTGCACATGCACTGACAAGGACACTAGTTCACATGGACTGACAAGGACACTAGTGCACAAGGACTGACAAGGACACTAGTGCACATATACTGACAAGGACACTAGCGCACATGGACTGACAAGGACACTAGTGCACATGTACTGACAAGGACACTAGTGCACATGGACTGACAAGGACACTAGTGCACATGGACTGACAAGGACACTAGTGCACATGGACTGACAAGGACACTAGTGAACATGCACTGACAAGGACACTAGTGCACATGGACTGACAAGGACACTAGTGCACATGGACTGACAAGGACACTAGTGCACGTGGACTGACAAGGACACTAGTGCACATGCACTGACAAGGACACTAGTGAACATGCACTGACAAGGACACTAGTGCACATGCACTGAGAAGGACACTAGTGCACATGCACTGACAAGGACACCAGTGCACATGCACTGACAAGGACACCAGTGCACATGCACTGACAAGGACACTAGTGCACATGCACTGACAAGGACACTAGTGCACATGGACTGACAAGGACACTAGTGCACATGGACTGACAGGGACACTAGTGCAAATGCACTGACAAGGACACTAGTGCACATGCACTGACAAGGACACTAGTGCACATGCACTGACAAGGACACTAGTGCACATGCACTGACCAGGACACTAGTGCACATGCACTGAGAAGGACACTAGTGCACATGCACTGACAAGGACACTAGTGCACATGCACTGACAAGGACACTAGTGCACATGGACTGACAAGGACACTAGTGCACATGCACTGACAAGGACACTAGTGCACATGCACTGACAAGGACACTAGTGCACATGCACTCACAAGAACACTAGTGCACATGGACTGACAAGGACACTAGTGCAAATGGACTGACAAGGACACTAGTGCACATGGACTGACAAGGACACTAGTACACATGCACTGACAAGGACACTAGTGCACATGCACTGACAAGGACACAAGTGCACATGCACTGACAAGGACACTAGTGCACATGCAGTGACAAGGACACTAGTGCACATGCACTGACATGGACACTAGTGCACATGCACTGACAAGGACACTAGTGCACATGCACTGAGAAGGACACTAGTGCACATGGACTGACAAGGACACTAGTGCCCATGGACTGACAAGGACACTAGTGCACATGGACTGACAAGGACACTAGTGCACATGGACTGACAAGGACACTAGTGCACATGGACTGACAAGGACACTAGTGCACATGCACTGACAAGGACACTAGTGCACATGCACTGACAAGGACACTAGTGCACATGCACTGACAAGGACACTAGTGCACATGGACTGACAAGGACACTAGTGCACATGCACTGACAAGGACACTAGTGCACATGCACTGACAAGGACACTAGTGCACATGCACTGAGAAGGACACTAGAGCACATGGACTGACAAGGACACTAGTGCACATGGACTGACAAGGACACTAGTGCACATGGACTGACAAGGACACTAGTGCAAATGCACTGACAAGGACACTAGTGCACATGCACTGAGAAGGACACTAGTGCACATGCACTGACAAGGACACTAGTGCACATGCACTGACAAGGACACAAGTGCAAATGCACTGACAAGGACACTAGTGCACATGCACTGACAAGGACACTAGTGCACATGCACTGACAAGGACACTAGTGCACATGCACTGACAAGGACACTAGTGCACAAGGACTGACAAGGACACTAGTGCACATGGACTGACAAGGACACTAGTGCACACGAACTGACAAGGCCACTAGTGCACATGCACTGACAAGGACACTAGTGCACATGCACTGACAAGGACACTAGTGCACATGCACTGACAAGGACACCAGTGCACATGCACTGACAAGGTCACTAGTGCACATGCACTGACAAGGACACTAGTGCACATGGACTGACAAGGACACTAGTGCACATGGACTGACAAGGACACTAGTGCAAATGCACTGACAAGGACACTAGTGCACATGCACTGACAAGGACACTAGTGCACATGCACTGACAAAGACACTAGTGCACATGGACTGACAAGGACACTAGTGCACAAGGACTGACAAGGACACTAGTGCACATGGACTGACAAGGACACTAGTGCACATGGACTGACAAGGACACTAGTGCACATGGACTGACAAGGACACTAGTGCACATGGACTGACAAGGACACTAGTGCACATGCACTGACAAGGACACAAGTGCACATGCACTGACAAGGACACTAGTGCACATGCACTGACAAGGACACTAGTGCACATGCACTGACAAGGACACTAGTGCACATGCACTGACAAGGACACTAGTGCACATGGATTGACAAGGACACTAGTGCACATGCACTGACAAGGACACTAGTGCACATGCACTGACAAGGACACTAGTGCACATGGACTGACAATGACACTAGTGCACATGGACTGACAAGGATACTAGTGCACATGGACTGACAAGGACACTAGTGCACATGGACTGACTAGGACACTAGTGCACATGGACTGACAAGGACATTAGTGCACATGGACTGACAAGGACACTAGTGCAAATGCACTGACAAGGACACTAGTGCACATGCACTGACAAGGACACTAGTGCACATGCACAGACAAGGACACTAGTGCACATGCACTGACAAGGACACAAGTGCAAATGCACTGACAAGGACACTAGTGCACATGCACTGACAAGGACACTAGCGCACATGCACTGACAAGGACACTAGTGCACAAGGACTGACAAGGACACTAGTGCACATGGACTGACAAGGACACTAGTGCAAATGCACTGACAAGGACACTAGTGCCCATGCACTGACAAGGACACTAGTGCACATGCACTGAGAAGGACACTAGTGCACATGCACTGAGAAGGACACTAGTGCACATGCACTGACAAGGACACTAGTTCACATGGACTGACAAGGACACTAGTGCACACGGACTGACAAGGACACTAGTGCACATATACTGACAAGGACACTAGCGCACATGGACTGACAAGGACACTAGTGCACATGTACTGACAAGGACACTAGTGCACATGGACTGACAAGGACACTAGTGCACATGGACTGACAAGGACACTAGTGCACATGGACTGACAAGGACACTAGTGAACATGCACTGACAAGGACACTAGTGCACATGGACTGACAAGGACACTAGTGCACATGGACTGACAAGGACACTAGTGCACATGCACTGACAAGGACACTAGTGCACATGCACTGACAAGGACACTACTGCACATGCACTGACAAGGACACTAGTGCACATGGACTGACAAGGACACTAGTGCACATGCACTGACAAGGACACTAGTGCACATGCACTGACAAGGACACTAGTGCACATGCACTGAGAAGGACACTAGAGCACATGGCTGACAAGGACACTAGTGCACATGCACTGACAAGGACACTAGTGCACATGCACTGAGAAGGACACTAGTGCACATGCACTGAGAAGGACACTAGTGCACATGCACTGAGAAGGACACTAGTGCACATGCACTGACAAGGACACTAGTGCACATGCACTGACAAGGACACAAGTGCAAATGCACTGACAAGGACACTAGTGCACATGCACTGACAAGGACACTAGTGCACATGCACTGACAACGACACTAGTGCACATGCACTGACAAGGACACTAGTGCACATGGACTGACAAGGACACTAGTGCACAAGGACTGAGAAGGACACTAATGCACATGGACTGACAAGGACACTAGTGCACATGCACTGACAAGGACACTAGTGCACATGCACTGACAAGGACACTAGTGCACATGCACTGACAAGGACACCAGTGCACATGCACTGACAAGGACACTAGTGCACATGCACTGACAAGGACACTAGTGCACATGGACTGACAAGGACACTAGTGCACATGGACTGACAAGGACACTAGTGCAAATGCACTGACAAGGACACTAGTGCACATGCACTGACAAGGACACTAGTGCACATGCACTGACAAGGACACTAGTGCACATGGACTGACAAGGACACTAGTGCACAAGGACTGACATGGACACCAGTGCACATGGACTGACAAGGACACTAGTGCACATGGACTGACAAGGACACTAGTGCACATGCACTGACAAGGACACTATTGCACATGCACTGACAAGGACGCTAGTGCACATGCACTGACAAGGACACTAGTGCACATGGACTGACAAGGACACTAGTGCACATGCACTGACAAGGACACTAGTGCACATGGACTGACAAGGACACTAGTGCACACGGACAGACAAGGACACTAGTGCACATGGACTGACAAGGACTCTAGTGCACATGGACTGACAAGGACACTAGTGCACATGGACTGACAAAGACACTAGTGCACATGGACTGACAAGGACACTAGTGCACAAGGACTGACAAGGACACTAGTGCACATGGACTGACAAGGACACTAGTGCACATGGACTTACAAGGACACTAGTGCACATGGACTGACAAGGACACTAGTGCACATGGACTGACAAGGACACTAGTGCACATGGACTGACAAGGACACTAGTGCACATGCACTGACAAGGACACTAGTGCACATGCACTGACAAGGACACAAGTGCACATGCACTGACAAGGACACTAGTGCACATGCACTGACAAGGACACTAGTGCACATGCACTGACAAGGACACTAGTGCACATGGACTGACAAGGACACTAGTGCACATGGATTGACAAGGACACTAGTGCACATGCACTGACAAGGACACTAGTGCACATGCACTGACAAGGACACTAGTGCACATGGACTGACAATGACACTAGTGCACATGGACTGACAAGGATACTAGTGCACATGGACTGACAAGGACACTAGTGCACATGGACTGACTAGGACACTAGTGCACATGGACTGACAAGGACATTAGTGCACATGGACTGACAAGGACACTAGTGCAAATGCACTGACAAGGACACTAGTGCACATGCACTGACAAGGACACTAGTGCACATGCACAGACAAGGACACTAGTGCACATGCACTGACAAGGACACAAGTGCAAATGCACTGACAAGGACACTAGTGCACATGCACTGACAAGGACACTAGCGCACATGCACTGACAAGGACACTAGTGCACAAGGGCTGACAAGGACACTAGTGCACATGGACTGACAAGGACACTAGTGCAAATGCACTGACAAGGACACTAGTGCCCATGCACTGACAAGGACACTAGTGCACATGCACTGAGAAGGACACTAGTGCACATGCACTGAGAAGGACACTAGTGCACATGCACTGACAAGGACACTAGTTCACATGGACTGACAAGGACACTAGTGCACAAGGACTGACAAGGACACTAGTGCACATATACTGACAAGGACAATAGCGCACATGGACTGACAAGGACACTAGTGCACATGTACTGACAAGGACACTAGTGCACATGGACTGACAAGGACACTAGTGCACATGGACTGACAAGGACACTAGTGCACATGGACTGACAAGGACACTAGTGAACATGCACTGACAAGGACACTAGTGCACATGGACTGACAAGGACACTAGTGCACATGGACTGACAAGGACACTAGTGCACGTGGACTGACAAGGACACTAGTGCACATGCACTGACAAGGACACTAGTGAACATGCACTGACAAGGACACTAGTGCACATGCACTGAGAAGGACACTAGTGCACATGCACTGACAAGGACACCAGTGCACATGCACTGACAAGGACACCAGTGCACATGCACTGACAAGGACACTAGTGCACATGCACTGACAAGGACACTAGTGCACATGGACTGACAAGGACACTAGTGCACAAGGACTGACAGGGACACTAGTGCAAATGCACTGACAAGGACACTAGTGCACATGCACTGACAAGGACACTAGTGCACATGCACTGACAAGGACACTAGTGCACATGCACTGACCAGGACACTAGTGCACATGCACTGAGAAGGACACTAGTGCACATGCACTGACAAGGACACTAGTGCACATGCACTGACAAGGACACTAGTGCACATGGACTGACAAGGACACTAGTGCACATGCACTGACAAGGACACTAGTGCACATGCACTGACAAGGACACTAGTGCACATGCACTCACAAGAACACTAGTGCACATGGACTGACAAGGACACTAGTGCAAATGGACTGACAAGGACACTAGTGCACATGGACTGACAAGGACACTAGTACACATGCACTGACAAGGACACTAGTGCACATGCACTGACAAGGACACAAGTGCACATGCACTGACAAGGACACTAGTGCACATGCAATGACAAGGACACTAGTGCACATGCACTGACATGGACACTAGTGCACATGCACTGACAAGGACACTAGTGCACATGCACTGAGAAGGACACTAGTGCACATGGACTGACAAGGACACTAGTGCCCATGGACTGACAAGGACACTAGTGCACATGGACTGACAAGGACACTAGTGCACATGGACTGACAAGGACACTAGTGCACATGGACTGACAAGGACACTAGTGCACATGCACTGACAAGGACACTAGTGCACATGCACTGACAAGGACACTAGTGCACATGCACTGACAAGGACACTAGTGCACTTGGACTGACAAGGACACTAGTGCACATGCACTGACAAGGACACTAGTGCACATGCACTGACAAGGACACTAGTGCACATGCACTGAGAAGGACACTAGAGCACATGGACTGACAAGGACACTAGTGCACATGGACTGACAAGGACACTAGTGCACATGGACTGACAAGGACACTAGTGCAAATGCACTGACAAGGACACTAGTGCACATGCACTGAGAAGGACACTAGTGCACATGCACTGACAAGGACACTAGTGCACATGCACTGACAAGGACACAAGTGCAAATGCACTGACAAGGACACTAGTGCACATGCACTGACAAGGACACTAGTGCACATGCACTGACAAGGACACTAGTGCACATGCACTGACAAGGACACTAGTGCACAAGGACTGACAAGGACACTAGTGCACATGGACTGACAAGGACACTAGTGCACACGGACTGACAAGGCCACTAGTGCACATGCACTGACAAGGACACTAGTGCACATGCACTGACAAGGACACTAGTGCACATGCACTGACAAGGACACCAGTGCACATGCACTGACAAGGACACTAGTGCACATGCACTGACAAGGACACTAGTGCACATGGACTGACAAGGACACTAGTGCACATGGACTGACAAGGACACTAGTGCAAATGCACTGACAAGGACACTAGTGCACATGCACTGACAAGGACACTAGTGCACATGCACTGACAAAGACACTAGTGCACATGGACTGACAAGGACACTAGTGCACAAGGACTGACAAGGACACTAGTGCACATGGACTGACAAGGACACTAGTGCACATGGACTTACAAGGACACTAGTGCACATGGACTGACAAGGACACTAGTGCACATGGACTGACAAGGACACTAGTGCACATGGACTGACAAGGACACTAGTGCACATGCACTGACAAGGACACTAGTGCACATGCACTGACAAGGACACAAGTGCACATGCACTGACAAGGACACTAGTGCACATGCACTGACAAGGACACTAGTGCACATGCACTGACAAGGACACTAGTGCACATGGACTGACAAGGACACTAGTGCACATGGATTGACAAGGACACTAGTGCACATGCACTGACAAGGACACTAGTGCACATGCACTGACAAGGACACTAGTGCACATGGACTAACAATGACACTAGTGCACATGGACTGACAAGGATACTAGTGCACATGGACTGACAAGGACACTAGTGCAAATGGACTGACTAGGACACTAGTGCACATGGACTGACAAGGACATTAGTGCACATGGACTGACAAGGACACTAGTGCAAATGCACTGACAAGGACACTAGTGCACATGCACTGACAAGGACACTAGTGCACATGCACAGACAAGGACACTAGTGCACATGCACTGACAAGGACACAAGTGCAAATGCACTGACAAGGACACTAGTGCACATGCACTGACAAGGACACTAGCGCACATGCACTGACAAGGACACTAGTGCACAAGGACTGACAAGGACACTAGTGCACATGGACTGACAAGGACACTAGTGCAAATGCACTGACAAGGACACTAGTGCCCATGCACTGACAAGGACACTAGTGCACATGCACTGAGAAGGACACTAGTGCACATGCACTGAGAAGGACACTAGTGCACATGCACTGACAAGGACACTAGTTCACATGGACTGACAAGGACACTAGTGCACAAGGACTGACAAGGACACTAGTGCACATATACTGACAAGGACACTAGCGCACATGGACTGACAAGGACACTAGTGCACATGTACTGACAAGGACACTAGTGCACATGGACTGACAAGGACACTAGTGCACATGGACTGACAAGGACACTAGTGCACATGGACTGACAAGGACACTAGTGAACATGCACTGACAAGGACACTAGTGCACATGGACTGACAAGGACACTAGTGCACATGGACTGACAAGGACACTAGTGCACGTGGACTGACAAGGACACTAGTGCACATGCACTGACAAGGACACTAGTGAACATGCACTGACAAGGACACTAGTGCACATGCACTGAGAAGGACACTAGTGCACATGCACTGACAAGGACACCAGTGCACATGCACTGACAAGGACACCAGTGCACATGCACTGACAAGGACACTAGTGCACATGCACTGACAAGGACACTAGTGCACATGGACTGACAAGGACACTAGTGCACATGGACTGACAGGGACACTAGTGCAAATGCACTGACAAGGACACTAGTGCACATGCACTGACAAGGACACTAGTGCACATGCACTGACAAGGACACTAGTGCACATGCACTGACCAGGACACTAGTGCACATGCACTGAGAAGGACACTAGTGCACATGCACTGACAAGGACACTAGTGCACATGCACTGACAAGGACACTAGTGCACATGGACTGACAAGGACACTAGTGCACATGCACTGACAAGGACACTAGTGCACATGCACTGACAAGGACACTAGTGCACATGCACTCACAAGAACACTAGTGCACATGGACTGACAAGGACACTAGTGCAAATGGACTGACAAGGACACTAGTGCACATGGACTGACAAGGACACTAGTACACATGCACTGACAAGGACACTAGTGCACATGCACTGACAAGGACACAAGTGCACATGCACTGACAAGGACACTAGTGCACATGCAGTGACAAGGACACTAGTGCACATGCACTGACATGGACACTAGTGCACATGCACTGACAAGGACACTAGTGCACATGCACTGAGAAGGACACTAGTGCACATGGACTGACAAGGACACTAGTGCACATGGACTGACAAGGACACTAGTGCACATGGACTGACAAGGACACTAGTGCACATGGACTGACAAGGACACTAGTGCACATGCACTGACAAGGACACTAGTGCACATGCACTGACAAGGACACTAGTGCACATGCACTGACAAGGACACTAGTGCACATGGACTGACAAGGACACTAGTGCACATGCACTGACAAGGACACTAGTGCACATGCACTGACAAGGACACTAGTGCACATGCACTGAGAAGGACACTAGAGCACATGGACTGACAAGGACACTAGTGCACATGGACTGACAAGGACACTAGTGCACATGGACTGACAAGGACACTAGTGCAAATGCACTGACAAGGACACTAGTGCACATGCACTGAGAAGGACACTAGTGCACATGCACTGACAAGGACACAAGTGCAAATGCACTGACAAGGACACTAGTGCACATGCACTGACAAGGACACTAGTGCACATGCACTGACAAGGACACTAGTGCACATGCACTGACAAGGACACTAGTGCACAAGGACTGACAAGGACACTAGTGCACATGGACTGACAAGGACACTAGTGCACACGGACTGACAAGGCCACTAGTGCACATGCACTGACAAGGACACTAGTGCACATGCACTGACAAGGACACTAGTGCACATGCACTGACAAGGACACCAGTGCACATGCACTGACAAGGACACTAGTGCACATGCACTGACAAGGACACTAGTGCACATGGACTGACAAGGACACTAGTGCACATGGACTGACAAGGACACTAGTGCAAATGCACTGACAAGGACACTAGTGCACATGCACTGACAAGGACACTAGTGCACATGCACTGACAAGGACACTAGTGCACATGGACTGACAAGGACACTAGTGCACAAGGACTGACATGGACACTAGTGCACATGGACTGACAAGGACACTAGTGCACATGGACTGACAAGGACACTAGTGCACATGCACTGACAAGGACACTAGTGCACATGCACTGACAAGGACACTAGTGCACATGCACTGACAAGGACACTAGTGCACATGCACTGACAAGGACGCTAGTGCACATGCACTGACAAGGACACTAGTGCACATGGACTGACAAGGACACTAGTGCACATGCACTGACAAGGACACTAGTGCACATGGACTGACAAGGACACTAGTGCACACGGACAGACAAGGACACTAGTGCACATGGACTGACAAGGACACTAGTGCACATGGACTGACAAAGACACTAGTGCACATGGACTGACAAGGACACTAGTGCACAAGGACTGACAAGGACACTAGTGCACATGGACTTACAAGGACACTAGTGCACATGGACTGACATGGACACTAGTGCACATGGACTGACAAGGACACTAGTGCACATGGACTGACAAGGACAGCAGTGCACATGCAATGACAAGGACACTAGGGCACATGCACTGACAAGGACACTAGTGCACATGCACTGACAAGGACACTAGTGCACATGCACTGACAAGGACACTAGTGCACATGCACTGACAAGGACACTAGTGCACATGGACTGACAAGGACACTAGTGCACATGGACTGACAAGGACACTAGTGCACATGGATTGACAAGGACACTAGTGCACATGCACTGACAAGGACACTAGTGCACATGGACTGACAAGGACACTAGTGCACATGGACTGACAAGGACACTAGTGCACATGGACTGACAAGGACACTAGTGCACATGGACTGACAAGGACACTAGTGCACATGGACTGACAAGGACACTAGTGCACATGGACTGACAAGGACACTAGTGCAAATGCACTGACAAGGACACTAGTGCACATGCACTGACAAGGACACTAGTGCACATGCACAGACAAGGACACTAGTGCACATGCACTGACAAGGACACTAGTGCACATGCACTGACAAGGACACTAGCGCACATGCACTGACAAGGACACTAGTGCACAAGGACTGACAAGGACACTAGTGCACATGGACTGACAAGGACACTAGTGCAAATGCACTGACAAGGACACTAGTGCACATGCACTGACAAGGACACTAGTGCACATGCACTGAGAAGGACACTAGTGCACATGCACTGACAAGGACACTAGTGCACATGGACTGACAAGAACACTAGTGCACATGGACTGACAAGGACACTAGCGCACATGGACTGACAAGGACACTAGTGCACATGGACTGACAAGGACACTAGTGCACATGGACTGACAAGGACACTAGTGCACATGCACTGACAAGGACACTAGTGCACATGCACTGACAAGGACACTAGTGCACATGCACTGACAAGGACACTAGTGCACATGCACTGACAAGGACACCAGTGCACATGGACTGACAAGGACACTAGTGCACATGGATTGACAAGGACACTAGTGCACATGCACTGACAAAGACACTAGTGCACATGCACTGACAAAGACACTAGCGCACATGGACTGACAAGGACACTAGTGCACATGGACTGACAAGGACACTAGTGCACATGGACTGACAAGGACACTAGTGCACATGGACTGACAAGGACACTAGTGAACATGGACTGACAAGGACACTAGTGCAAATGCACTGACAAGGACACTAGTGCACATGCACTGACAAGGACACTAGTGCACATGCACTGACAAGGACACTAGTGCACATGCACTGAGAAGGACACTAGTGCACATGCACTGACAAGGACACTAGTGCACATGCACTGACAAGGACACTAGTGCACATGCACTGACAAGGACACAAGTGCAAATGCACTGACAAGGACACTAGTGCACATGCACTGACAAGGACACTAGTGCACATGCACTGACAAGGACACTAGTGCACAAGGACTGACAAGGACACTAGAGCACATGGACTGACAAGGACACTAGTGCACATGGACTGACAAGGACACTAGTGCAAATGCACTGACAAGGACACTAGTGCACATGCACTGACAAGGACACTAGTGCACATGCTTTGAGAAGGACACTAGTGCACATGCACTGACAAGGACACTAGTGCACATGCACTGACAAGGACACTAGTGCACATGCACTGACAAGGACACTAGTGCACATGGACTGACAAGGACACTAGTGCACAAGGACTGACAAGGACACTAGTGCACATGGACTGACAAGGACACTAGTGCACATGGACTGACAAGGACACTAGCGCACGTGGACTGACACGAACACTAGTGCACATGGACTGACAAGGACACTAGTGCACATGCACTGACAAGGACACTAGTGCAGATGCACTGACAAGGACACTAGTGCACATGGACTGACAAAGACACTAGTGCACATGGACTGACAAGGACACTAGTGCAAATGCACTGACAAGGACACTAGTGCACATGGACTGACAAGGACACTAGTGCACATGCACTGACAAGGACACTAGTGCACATGCACTGAGAAGGACACTAGTGCACATGCACTGACAACGACACTAGTGCACATGCACTGACAAGGACACTAGTGCACATGGACTGACAAGGAAACTAGTGCACATGCACTGACAAGGACACTAGTGCACATGCACTGACAAGGACACTAGTGCACATGGACTGACGAGGACACTAGTGCACATGGACTGACAAGGACACTAGTGCACATGCACTGACAAGGACACTAGTGCACATGGACTGACAAGGACACTAGTGCACACGGACAGACAAGGACACTAGTGCACATGGACTGACAAGGACACTAGTGCACAACGACTGACAAGGACACTAGTGCACATGGACTGACAAGGACACTAGTGCACATGGACTGACAAGGACACTAGTGCACATGGACTGACAAGGACACTAGTGCACATGCACTGACAAGGACACTAGTGCACATGCACTGACAAGGACACTAGTGCACATGCACTGACAAGGACACCAGTGCACATGCACTGACAAGGACACTAGTGCACATGCACTGACAAGGACACTAGTGCACATGGACTGACAAGGACACTAGTGCACATGGACTGACAAGGACACTAGTGCACATGCACTGACAAGGACACTAGTGCACATGGACTGACAAGGACACTAGTGCACATGGACTGACAAGGACACTAG
This sequence comes from Meconema thalassinum, assembly GCA_946902985.2. Lineage (NCBI taxonomy): Eukaryota > Metazoa > Arthropoda > Insecta > Orthoptera > Tettigoniidae > Meconema > Meconema thalassinum. Next base: position 52,151,855 of record OX336395.1, read on the forward strand.
TGCACATGCACTGACAAGGACACTAGTGCACATGCACTGACAAGGACACTAGTGCACATGCACTGACAAGGACACTAGTGAACATGCACTGACAAGGACACTAGTGCACATGGACTGACAAGGACACTAGTGCACATGGACTGACAAGGACACTAGTGCACATGGACTGACATGGACACTAGTGCACATGGACTGACAAGGACACTAGTGCACATGCACTGACAAGGACACTAGTGAACATGCACTGACAAGGACACTAGTGCACATGCACTGAGAAGGACACTAGTGCACATGCACTGACAAGGACACTAGTGCACATGCACTGACAAGGACACCAGTGCACATGCACTGACAAGGACACTAGTGCACATGCACTGACAAGGACACCAGTGCACATGCACTGACAAGGACACTAGTGCACATGCACTGACATGGACACTAGTGCACATGGACTGACAAAGACACTAGTGCACATGGACTGACAAGGACACTAGTGCAAATGCACTGACAAGGACACTAGTGCACATGCACTGACAAGGACACTAGTGCACATGCACTGACAAGGACACTAGTGCACATGCACTGAGAAGGACACTAGTGCACATGCACTGACAACGACACTAGTGCACATGCACTGACAAGGACACTAGTGCACATGGACTGACAAGGAAACTAGTGCACATGCACTGACAAGGACACTAGTGCACATGCACTGACAAGGACACTTGTGCACATGCACTCACAAGGACACTAGTGCACATGGACTGACAAGGACACTAGTGCAAATGGACTGACAAGGACACTAGTGCACATGGACTGACAAGGACACTAGTACACATGCACTGACAAGGACACTAGTGCACATGCACTGACAAGGACACAAGTGCACATGCACTGACAAGGACACTAGTGCACATGCAGTGACAAGGACACTAGTGCACATGCACTGACATGGACACTAGTGCACATGCACTGACAAGGACACTAGTGCACATGCACTGAGAAGGACACTAGTGCACATGGACTGACAAGGACACTAGTGCACATGGACTGACAAGGACACTAGTGCACATGGACTGACAAGGACACTAGTGCACATGGACTGACAAGGACACTAGTGCACATGGACTGACAAGGACACTAGTGCACATGCACTGACAAGGACACTAGTGCACATGCACTGACAAGGACACTACTGCACATGCACTGACAAGGACACTAGTGCACATGGACTGACAAGGACACTAGTGCACATGCACTGACAAGGACACTAGTGCACATGCACTGACAAGGACACTAGTGCACATGCACTGAGAAGGACACTAGAGCACATGGACTGACAAGGACACTAGTGCACATGGACTGACAAGGACACTAGTGCACATGGACTGACAAGGACAATAGTGCAAATGCACTGACAAGGACACTAGTGCACATGCACTGAGAAGGACACTAGTGCACATGCACTGAGAAGGACACTAGTGCACATGCACTGACAAGGACACTAGTGCACATGGACTGACAAGGACACTAGTGCAAATGCACTGACAAGGACACTAGTGCACATGCACTGACAAGGACACTAGTGCACATGCACTGACAAGGACACTAAAGCACATGGACTGACAAGGACACTAGTGCACAAGGACTGACATGGACACTAGTGCACATGGACTGACAAGGACACTAGTGCACATGGACTGACAAGGACACTAGTGCACATGCACTGACAAGGACACTAGTGCACATGCACTGACAAGGACACTAGTGCACATGCACTGACATGGACGCTAGTGCACATGCACTGACAAGGACACTAGTGCACATGCACTGACAAGGACACTAGTGCACATGCACTGACAAGGACACTAGTGCACATGCAGTGACAAGGACACTAGTGCACATGCACTGACATGGACACTAGTGCACATGCACTGACAAGGACACTAGTGCACATGCACTGACAAGGACACTAGTGCACATGCACTGACAAGGACACTAGTGCACATGCACTGACAAGGACACTAGTGCACATGCAGTGACAAGGACACTAGTGCACATGCACTGACATGGACACTAGTGCACATGCACTGACAAGGACACTAGTGCACATGCACTGAGAAGGACACTAGTGCACATGGACTGACAAGGACACTAGTGCCCATGGACTGACAAGGACACTAGTGCACATGGACTGACAAGGACACTAGTGCACATGGACTGACAAGGACACTAGTGCACATGGACTGACAAGGACACTAGTGCACATGCACTGACAAGGACACTAGTGCACATGCACTGACAAGGACACTAGTGCAGATGCACTGACAAGGACACTAGTGCACATGGACTGACAAGGACACTAGTGCACATGCACTGACAAGGACACTAGTGCACATGCACTGACAAGGACACTAGTGCACATGCACTGAGAAGGACACTAGAGCACATGGACTGACAAGGACACTAGTGCACATGGACTGACAAGGACACTAGTGCACATGGACTGACAAGGACACTAGTGCAAATGCACTGACAAGGACACTAGTGCACATGCACTGAGAAGGACACTAGTGCACATGCACTGACAAGGACACAAGTGCAAATGCACTGACAAGGACACTAGTGCACATGCACTGACAAGGACACTAGTGCACATGCACTGACAAGGACACTAGTGCACATGCACTGACAAGGACACTAGTGCACAAGGACTGACAAGGACACTAGTGCACATGGACTGACAAGGACACTAGTGCACACGGACTGACAAGGCCACTAGTGCACATGCACTGACAAGGACACTAGTGCACATGCACTGACAAGGACACTAGTGCACATGCACTGACAAGGACACCAGTGCACATGCACTGACAAGGACACTAGTGCACATGCACTGACAAGGACACTAGTGCACATGGACTGACAAGGACACTAGTGCACATGGACTGACAAGGACACTAGTGCAAATGCACTGACAAGGACACTAGTGCACATGCACTGACAAGGACACTAGTGCACATGCACTGACAAGGACACTAGTGCACATGGACTGACAAGGACACTAGTGCACAAGGACTGACATGGACACTAGTGCACATGGACTGACAAGGACACTAGTGCACATGGACTGACAAGGACACTAGTGCACATGCACTGACAAGGACACTAGTGCACATGCACTGACAAGGACACTAGTGCACATGCACTGACAAGGACACTAGTGCACATGCACTGACAAGGACGCTAGTGCACATGCACTGACAAGGACACTAGTGCACATGGACTGACAAGGACACTAGTGCACATGCACTGACAAGGACACTAGTGCACATGGACTGACAAGGACACTAGTGCACACGGACAGACAAGGACACTAGTGCACATGGACTGACAAGGACACTAGTGCACATGGACTGACAAGGACACTAGTGCACATGGACTGACAAAGACACTAGTGCACATGGACTGACAAGGACACTAGTGCACAAGGACTGACAAGGACACTAGTGCACATGGACTGACAAGGACACTAGTGCACATGGACTTACAAGGACACTAGTGCACATGGACTGACATGGACACTAGTGCACATGGACTGACAAGGACACTAGTGCACATGGACTGACAAGGACAGCAGTGCACATGCAATGACAAGGACACTAGGGCACATGCACTGACAAGGACACTAGTGCACATGCACTGACAAGGACACTAGTGCACATGCACTGACAAGGACACTAGTGCACATGCACTGACAAGGACACTAGTGCACATGGACTGACAAGGACACTAGTGCACATGGACTGACAAGGACACTAGTGCACATGGATTGACAAGGACACTAGTGCACATGCACTGACAAGGACACTAGTGCACATGGACTGACAAGGACACTAGTGCACATGGACTGACAAGGACACTAGTGCACATGGACTGACAAGGACACTAGTGCACATGGACTGACAAGGACACTAGTGCACATGGACTGACAAGGACACTAGTGCACATGGACTGACAAGGACACTAGTGCAAATGCACTGACAAGGACACTAGTGCACATGCACTGACAAGGACACTAGTGCACATGCACAGACAAGGACACTAGTGCACATGCACTGACAAGGACACAAGTGCAAATGCACTGACAAGGACACTAGTGCACATGCACTGACAAGGACACTAGCGCACATGCACTGACAAGGACACTAGTGCACAAGGACTGACAAGGACACTAGTGCACATGGACTGACAAGGACACTAGTGCAAATGCACTGACAAGGACACTAGTGCACATGCACTGACAAGGACACTAGTGCACATGCACTGAGAAGGACACTAGTGCACATGCACTGACAAGGACACTAGTGCACATGGACTGACAAGAACACTAGTGCACATGGACTGACAAGGACACTAGCGCACATGGACTGACAAGGACACTAGTGCACATGGACTGACAAGGACACTAGTGCACATGGACTGACAAGGACACTAGTGCACATGCACTGACAAGGACACTAGTGCACATGCACTGACAAGGACACTAGTGCACATGCACTGACAAGGACACTAGTGCACATGCACTGACAAGGACACTAGTGCACATGGACTGACAAGGACACTAGTGCACATGGATTGACAAGGACACTAGTGCACATGCACTGACAAAGACACTAGTGCACATGCACTGACAAAGACACTAGCGCACATGGACTGACAAGGACACTAGTGCACATGGACTGACAAGGACACTAGTGCACATGGACTGACAAGGACACTAGTGCACATGGACTGACAAGGACACTAGTGAACATGGACTGACAAGGACACTAGTGCAAATGCACTGACAAGGACACTAGTGCACATGCACTGACAAGGACACTAGTGCACATGCACTGACAAGGACACTAGTGCACATGCACTGAGAAGGACACTAGTGCACATGCACTGACAAGGACACTAGTGCACATGCACTGACAAGGACACTAGTGCACATGCACTGACAAGGACACAAGTGCAAATGCACTGACAAGGACACTAGTGCACATGCACTGACAAGGACACTAGTGCACATGCACTGACAAGGACACTAGTGCACAAGGACTGACAAGGACACTAGAGCACATGGACTGACAAGGACACTAGTGCACATGGACTGACAAGGACACTAGTGCAAATGCACTGACAAGGACACTAGTGCACATGCACTGACAAGGACACTAGTGCACATGCTTTGAGAAGGACACTAGTGCACATGCACTGACAAGGACACTAGTGCACATGCACTGACAAGGACACTAGTGCAAATGCACTGACAAGGACACTAGTGCACATGCACTGACAAGGACACTAGTGCACATGCACTGACAAGGACACTAGTGCACATGGACTGACAAGGACACTAGTGCACAAGGACTGACAAGGACACTAGTGCACATGGACTGACAAGGACACTAGTGCACATGGACTGACAAGGACACTAGCGCACGTGGACTGACACGAACACTAGTGCACATGGACTGACAAGGACACTAGTGCACATGCACTGACAAGGACACTAGTGCAGATGCACTGACAAGGACACTAGTGCACATGGACTGACAAAGACACTAGTGCACATGGACTGACAAGGACACTAGTGCAAATGCACTGACAAGGACACTAGTGCACATGGACTGACAAGGACACTAGTGCACATGCACTGACAAGGACACTAGTGCACATGCACTGAGAAGGACACTAGTGCACATGCACTGACAACGACACTAGTGCACATGCACTGACAAGGACACTAGTGCACATGGACTGACAAGGAAACTAGTGCACATGCACTGACAATGACACTAGTGCACATGCACTGACAAGGACACTAGTGCACATGGACTGACGAGGACACTAGTGCACATGGACTGACAAGGACACTAGTGCACATGCACTGACAAGGACACTAGTGCACATGGACTGACAAGGACACTAGTGCACACGGACAGACAAGGACACTAGTGCACATGGACTGACAAGGACACTAGTGCACAACGACTGACAAGGACACTAGTGCACATGGACTGACAAGGACACTAGTGCACATGGACTGACAAGGACACTAGTGCACATGGACTGACAAGGACACTAGTGCACATGCACTGACAAGGACACTAGTGCACATGCACTGACAAGGACACTAGTGCACATGCACTGACAAGGACACCAGTGCACATGCACTGACAAGGACACTAGTGCACATGCACTGACAAGGACACTAGTGCACATGGACTGACAAGGACACTAGTGCACATGGACTGACAAGGACACTAGTGCACATGCACTGACAAGGACACTAGTGCACATGGACTGACAAGGACACTAGTGCACATGGACTGACAAGGACACTAGTGCACATGCACTGACAAGGACACTAGTGCACATGCACTGACAAGGACACTAGTGCACATGCACTGACAAGGACACTAGTGAACATGCACTGACAAGGACACTAGTGCACATGGACTGACAAGGACACTAGTGCACATGGACTGACAAGGACACTAGTGCACATGGACTGACATGGACACTAGTGCACATGGACTGACAAGGACACTAGTGCACATGCACTGACAAGGACACTAGTGAACATGCACTGACAAGGACACTAGTGCACATGCACTGAGAAGGACACTAGTGCACATGCACTGACAAGGACACTAGTGCACATGCACTGACAAGGACACCAGTGCACATGCACTGACAAGGACACTAGTGCACATGCACTGACAAGGACACCAGTGCACATGCACTGACAAGGACACTAGTGCACATGCACTGACATGGACACTAGTGCACATGGACTGACAAAGACACTAGTGCACATGGACTGACAAGGACACTAGTGCAAATGCACTGACAAGGACACTAGTGCACATGCACTGACAAGGACACTAGTGCACATGCACTGACAAGGACACTCGTGCACATGCACTGAGAAGGACACTAGTGCACATGCACTGACAACGACACTAGTGCACATGCACTGACAAGGACACTAGTGCACATGGACTGACAAGGAAAGTAGTGCACATGCACTGACAAGGACACTAGTGCACATGCACTGACAAGGACACTTGTGCACATGCACTCACAAGGACACTAGTGCACATGGACTGACAAGGACACTAGTGCAAATGGACTGACAAGGACACTAGTGCACATGGACTGACAAGGACACTAGTACACATGCACTGACAAGGACACTAGTGCACATGCACTGACAAGGACACAAGTGCACATGCACTGACAAGGACACTAGTGCACATGCAGTGACAAGGACACTAGTGCACATGCACTGACATGGACACTAGTGCACATGCACTGACAAGGACACTAGTGCACATGCACTGAGAAGGACACTAGTGCACATGGACTGACAAGGACACTAGTGCACATGGACTGACAAGGACACTAGTGCACATGGACTGACAAGGACACTAGTGCACATGGACTGACAAGGACACTAGTGCACATGGACTGACAAGGACACTAGTGCACATGCACTGACAAGGACACTAGTGCACATGCACTGACAAGGACACTACTGCACATGCACTGACAAGGACACTAGTGCACATGGACTGACAAGGACACTAGTGCACATGCACTGACAAGGACACTAGTGCACATGCACTGACAAGGACACTAGTGCACATGCACTGAGAAGGACACTAGAGCACATGGACTGACAAGGACACTAGTGCACATGGACTGACAAGGACACTAGTGCACATGGACTGACAAGGACAATAGTGCAAATGCACTGACAAGGACACTAGTGCACATGCACTGAGAAGGACACTAGTGCACATGCACTGAGAAGGACACTAGTGCACATGCACTGACAAGGACACTAGTGCACATGGACTGACAAGGACACTAGTGCAAATGCACTGACAAGGACACTAGTGCACATGCACTGACAAGGACACTAGTGCACATGCACTGACAAGGACACTAGTGCACATGGACTGACAAGGACACTAGTGCACAAGGACTGACATGGACACTAGTGCACATGGACTGACAAGGACACTAGTGCACATGGACTGACAAGGACACTAGTGCACATGCACTGACAAGGACACTAGTGCACATGCACTGACAAGGACACTAGTGCACATGCACTGACATGGACGCTAGTGCACATGCACTGACAAGGACCCTAGTGCACATGCACTGACAAGGACACTAGTGCACATGGACTGACAAGGACACTAGTGCACATGCACTGACAAGGACACTAGTGCACATGGACTGACAAGGACACTAGTGCACATGGACTGACAAGGACACTAGAGCACATGCACTGACAAGGACACTAGTGCACATGCACTGACAAGGACACCAGTGCACATGCACTGACAAGGACACCAGTGCACATGCACTGACAAGGACACTAGTGCACATGCACTGACAAGGACACTAGTGCACATGGACTGACAAGGACACTAGTGCACATGCACTGACAAGGACACTAGTGCACATGGACTGACAAGGACACTAGTGCACATGGACTGACAAGGACACTAGTGCACATGCACTGACAAGGACACTAGTGCACATGCACTGACAAGGACACTAGTGCACATGCACTGACAAGGACACTAGTGAACATGCACTGACAAGGACACTAGTGCGCATGCACTAAGAAGGACACTAGTGCACATGCACTGACAAGGACACTAGTGCACATGCACTGACAAGGACACCAGTGCACATGCACTGACAAGGACACTAGTGCACATGCACTGACAAGGACACCAGTGCACATGCACTGACAAGGACACTAGTGCACATGCACTGACATGGACACTAGTGCACATGGACTGACAAAGACACTAGTGCACATGGACTGACAAGGACACTAGTGCAAATGCACTGACAAGGACACTAGTGCACATGCACTGACAAGGACACTAGTGCACATGCACTGACAAGGACACTAGTGCACATGCACTGAGAAGGACACTAGTGCACATGCACTGACAACGACACTAGTGCACATGCACTGACAAGGACACTAGTGCACATGGACTGACAAGGAAACTAGTGCACATGCACTGACAAGGACACTAGTGCACATGCACTGACAAGGACACTTGTGCACATGCACTCACAAGGACACTAGTGCACATGGACTGACAAGGACACTAGTGCAAATGGACTGACAAGGACACTAGTGCACATGGACTGACAAGGACACTAGTACACATGCACTGACAAGGACACTAGTGCACATGCACTGACAAGGACACAAGTGCACATGCACTGACAAGGACACTAGTGCACATGCAGTGACAAGGACACTAGTGCACATGCACTGACATGGACACAAGTGCACATGCACTGACAAGGACACTAGTGCACATGCACTGAGAAGGACACTAGTGCACATGGACTGACAAGGACACTAGTGCACATGGACTGACAAGGACACTAGTGCACATGGACTGACAAGGACACTAGTGCACATGGACTGACAAGGACACTAGTGCACATGCACTGACAAGGACACTAGTGCACATGCACTGACAAGGACACTACTGCACATGCACTGACAAGGACACTAGTGCACATGGACTGACAAGGACACTAGTGCACATGCACTGACAAGGACACTAGTGCACATGCACTGACAAGGACACTAGTGCACATGCTTGGAGAAGGACACTAGTGCACATGCACTGACAAGGACACTAGTGCACATGCACTGACAAGGACACTAGTGCAAATGCACTGACAAGGACACTAGTGCACATGCACTGACAAGGACACTAGTGCACATGCACTGACAAGGACACTAGTGCACATGGACTGACAAGGACACTAGTGCACAAGGACTGACAAGGACACTAGTGCACATGGACTGACAAGGACACTAGTGCACATGGACTGACAAGGACACTAGCGCACGTGGACTGACACGAACACTAGTGCACATGGACTGACAAGGAAACTAGTGCACATGCACTGACAAGGACACTAGTGCAGATGCACTGACAAGGACACTAGTGCACATGGACTGACAAAGACACTAGTGCACATGGACTGACAAGGACACTAGTGCAAATGCACTGACAAGGACACTAGTGCACATGCACTGACAAGGACACTAGTGCACATGCACTGACAAGGACACTAGTGCACATGCACTGAGAAGGACACTAGTGCACATGCACTGACAACGACACTAGTGCACATGCACTGACAAGGACACTAGTGCACATGGACTCACAAGGAAACTAGTGCACATGCACTGACAAGGACACTAGTGCACATGCACTGACAAGGACACTAGTGCACATGGACTGACGAGGACACTAGTGCACATGGACTGACAAGGACACTAGTGCACATGCACTGACAAGGACACTAGTGCACATGGACTGACAAGGACACTAGTGCACACGGACAGACAAGGACACTAGTGCACATGGACTGACAAGGACACTAGTGCACAACGACTGACAAGGACACAAGTGCACATGGACTGACAAGGACACTAGTGCACATGGACTGACAAGGACGCTAGTGCACATGGACTGACAAGGACACTAGTGCACATGCACTGACAAGGACACTAGTGCACATGCACTGACAAGGACACTAGTGCACATGCACTGACAAGGACACCAGTGCACATGCACTGACAAGGACACTAGTGCACATGCACTGACAAGGACGCTAGTGCACATGGACTGACAAGGACACTAGTGCACATGGACTGACAAGGACACTAGTGCACATGCACTGACAAGGACACTAGTGCACATGGACTGACAAGGACACTAGTGCACATGGACTGACAAGGACACTAGTGCACATGCACTGACAAGGACACTAGTGCACATGCACTGACAAGGACACTAGTGCACATGCACTGACAAGGACACTAGTGAACATGCACTGACAAGGACACTAGTGCACATGGACTGACAAGGACACTAGTGCACATGGACTGACAAGGACACTAGTGCACATGGACTGACATGGACACTAGTGCACATGGACTGACAAGGACACTAGTGCACATGCACTGACAAGGACACTAGTGAACATGCACTGACAAGGACACTAGTGCACATGCACTGAGAAGGACACTAGTGCACATGCACTGACAAGGACACTAGTGCACATGCACTGACAAGGACACTAGTGCACATGCACTGACAAGGACACCAGTGCACATGCACTGACAAGGACACTAGTGCACATGCACTGACATGGACACTAGTGCACATGGACTGACAAAGACACTAGTGCACATGGACTGACAAGGACACTAGTGCAAATGCACTGACAAGGACACTAGTGCACATGAACTGACAAGGACACTAGTGCACATGCACTGACAAGGACACTAGTGCACATGCACTGAGAAGGACACTAGTGCACATGCACTGACAACGACACTAGTGCACATGCACTGACAAGGACACTAGTGCACATGGACTGACAAGGAAACTAGTGCACATGCACTGACAAGGACACTAGTGCACATGTACTGACAAGGACACTTGTGCACATGCACTCACAAGGACACTAGTGCACATGGACTGACAAGGACACTAGTGCAAATGGACTGACAAGGACACTAGTGCACATGGACTGACAAGGACACTAGTACACATGCACTGACAAGGACACTAGTGCACATGCACTGACAAGGACACAAGTGCACATGCACTGACAAGGACACTAGTGCACATGCAGTGACAAGGACACTAGTGCACATGCACTGACATGGACACTAGTGCACATGCACTGACAAGGACACTAGTGCACATGGACTGACAAGGACACTAGTGCACATGGACTGACAAGGACACTAGTGCACATGGACTGACAAGGACACTAGTGCACATGGACTGACAAGGACACTAGTGCACATGGACTGACAAGGACACTAGTGCACATGCACTGACAAGGACACTAGTGCACATGCACTGACAAGGACACTACTGCACATGCACTGACAAGGACACTAGTGCACATGGACTGACAAGGACACTAGTGCACATGCACTGACAAGGACACTAGTGCACATGCACTGACAAGGACACTAGTGCACATGCACTGAGAAGGACACTAGAGCACATGGACTGACAAGGACACTAGTGCACATGGACTGACAAGGACACTAGTGCACATGGACTGACAAGGACACTAGTGCAAATGCACTGACAAGGACACTAGTGCACATGCACTGAGAAGGACACTAGTGCACATGCACTGAGAAGGACACTAGTGCACATGGACTGACAAGGACACTAGTGCAAATGCACTGACAAGGACACTAGTGCACATGCACTGACAAGGACACTAGTGCACATGCACTGACAAGGACACTAGTGCACATGGACTGACAAGGACACTAGTGCACAAGGACTGACATGGACACTAGTGCACATGGACTGACAAGGACACTAGTGCACATGGACTGACAAGGACACTAGTGCACATGCACTGACAAGGACACTAGTGCACATGCACTGACAAGGACACTAGTGCACATGCACTGACAAGGACACCAGTGCACATGCACTGACAAGGACACTAGTGCACATGCACTGACAAGGACACTAGTGCACATGGACTGACAAGGACACTAGTGCACATGGACTGACAAGGACACTAGTGCACATGCACTGACAAGGACACTAGTGCACATGGACTGACAAGGACACTAGTGCACATGGACTGACAAGGACACTAGTGCACATGCACTGACAAGGACACTAGTGCACATGCACTGACAAGGACACTAGTGCACATGCACTGACAAGGACACTAGTGAACATGCACTGACAAGGACACTAGTGCACATGGACTGACAAGGACACTAGTGCACATGGACTGACAAGGACACTAGTGCACATGGACTGACATGGACACTAGTGCACATGGACTGACAAGGACACTAGTGCACATGCACTGACAAGGACACTAGTGAACATGCACTGACAAGGACACTAGTGCACATGCACTGAGAAGGACACTAGTGCACATGCACTGACAAGGACACTAGTGCACATGCACTGACAAGGACACCAGTGCACATGCACTGACAAGGACACTAGTGCACATGCACTGACAAGGACACCAGTGCACATGCACTGACAAGGACACTAGTGCACATGCACTGACATGGACACTAGTGCACATGGACTGACAAAGACACTAGTGCACATGGACTGACAAGGACACTAGTGCAAATGCACTGACAAGGACACTAGTGCACATGCACTGACAAGGACACTAGTGCACATGCACTGACAAGGACACTAGTGCACATGCCCTGAGAAGGACACTAGTGCACATGCACTGACAACGACACTAGTGCACATGCACTGACAAGGACACTAGTGCACATGGACTGACAAGGAAACTAGTGCACATGCACTGACAAGGACACTAGTGCACATGCACTGACAAGGACACTTGTGCACATGCACTCGCAAGGACACTAGTGCACATGGACTGACAAGGACACTAGTGCAAATGGACTGACAAGGACACTAGTGCACATGGACTGACAAGGACACTAGTACACATGCACTGACAAGGACACTAGTGCACATGCACTGACAAGGACACAAGTGCACATGCACTGACAAGGACACTAGTGCACATGCAGTGACAAGGACACTAGTGCACATGCACTGACATGGACACTAGTGCACATGCACTGACAAGGACACTAGTGCACATGCACTGAGAAGGACACTAGTGCACATGGACTGACAAGGACACTAGTGCACATGGACTGACAAGGACACTAGTGCACATGGACTGACAAGGACACTAGTGCACATGGACTGACAAGGACACTAGTGCACATGGACTGACAAGGACACTAGTGCACATGCACTGACAAGGACACTAGTGCACATGCACTGACAAGGACACTACTGCACATGCACTGACAAGGACACTAGTGCACATGGACTGACAAGGACACTAGTGCACATGCACTGACAAGGACACTAGTGCACATGCACTGACAAGGACACTAGTGCACATGCACTGAGAAGGACACTAGAGCACATGGACTGACAAGGACACTAGTGCACATGGACTGACAAGGACACTAGTGCAAATGCACTGACAAGGACACTAGTGCACATGCACTGAGAAGGACACTAGTGCACATGCACTGAGAAGGACACTAGTGCACATGCACTGACAAGGACACTAGTGCACATGGACTGACAAGGACACTAGTGCAAATGCACTGACAAGGACACTAGTGCACATGCACTGACAAGGACACTAGTGCACATGCACTGACAAGGACACTAGTGCACATGGACTGACAAGGACACTAGTGCACAAGGACTGACATGGACACTAGTGCACATGGACTGACAAGGACACTAGTGCACATGGACTGACAAGGACACTAGTGCACATGCACTGACAAGGAAACTAGTGCACATGCACTGACAAGGACACTAGTGCACATGCACTGACATGGACGCTAGTGCACATGCACTGACAAGGACCCTAGTGCACATGCACTGACAAGGACACTAGTGCACATGGACTGACAAGGACACTAGTGCACATGCACTGACAAGGACACTAGTGCACATGGACTGACAAGGACACTAGTGCACACGGACAGACAAGGACACTAGTGCACATGGACTGACAAGGACACTAGTGCACATGGACTGACAAGGACACTAGTGCACATGCACTGACAAGGACACAAGTGCAAATGCACTGACAAGGACACTAGTGCACATGCACTGACAAGGACACTAGTGCACATGCACTGACAAGGACACTAGTGCACATGCACTGACAAGGACACTAGTGCACAAGGACTGACAAGGACACTAGAGCACATGGACTGACAAGGACACTAGTGCACATGGACTGACAAGGACACTAGTGCAAATGCACTGACAAGGACACTAGTGCACATGCACTGACAAGGACACTAGTGCACATGCTTTGAGAAGGACACTAGTGCACATGCACTGACAAGGACACTAGTGCACATGCACTGAGAAGGACACTAGTGCACATGCACTGACAAGGACACTAGTGCACATGCACTGACAAGGACACTAGTGCACATGCACTGACAAGGACACAAGTGCAAATGCACTGACAAGGACACTAGAGCACATGCACTGACAAGGACACTAGTGCACATGGACTGACAAGGACACTAGTGCACAAGGACTGACAAGGACACTAGTGCACAAGGACTGACAAGGACACTCGTGCACATGGACTGACAAGGACACTAGCGCACATGGACTGACAAGGACACTAGTGCACATGGACTGACAAGGACACTAGTGCACATGGACTGACGAGGACACTAGTGCACATGCACTGACAAGGACACTAGTGCACATGCACTGACAAGGACACTAGTGCACATGCACTGACAAGGACACTAGTGAACATGCACTGACAAGGACACTAGTGCACATGGACTGACAAGGACACTAGTGCACATGGACTGACAAGGACACTAGCGCACATGGACTGACAAGGACACTAGTGCACATGGACTGACAAGGACACTAGTGCACAAGGACTGACAAGGACACTAGAGCACATGGACTGACAAGGACACTAGTGCACATGGACTGACAAGGACACTAGTGCAAATGCACTGACAAGGACACTAGTGCACATGCACTGACAAGGACACTAGTGCACATGCTTTGAGAAGGACACTAGTGCACATGCACTGACAAGGACACTAGTGCACATGCACTGAGAAGGACACTAGTGCACATGCACTGACAAGGACACTAGTGCACATGCACTGACAAGGACACTAGTGCACATGCACTGACAAGGACACAAGTGCAAATGCACTGACAAGGACACTAGTGCACATGCACTGACAAGGACACTAGTGCACATGCACTGACAAGGACTCTAGTGCACATGGACTGACAAGGACACTAGTGCACATGGACTGACAAGGACACTAGTGCACATGGATTGACAAGGACACTAGTGCACATGCACTGACAAGGACACTAGTGCACATGGACTGACAAGGATACTAGTGCACATGGACTGACAAGGACACTAGTGCACATGGACTGACAAGGACACTAGTGCACATGGACTGACAAGGACACTAGTGCACATGGACTGACAAGGACACTAGTGCACATGCACTGACAAGGACACTAGTGCACATGCACTGACAAGGACACAAGTGCAAATGCATTGACAAGGACACTAGTGCACATGCACTGACAAGGACACTAGCGCACATGCACTGACAAGGACACTAGTGCACAAGGACTGACAAGGACACCAGTGCACATGGACTGACAAGGACACTAGTGCAAATGCACTGACAAGGACACTAGTGCACATGCACTGACAAGGACACTAGTGCACATGCACTGAGAAGGACACTAGTGCACATGCACTGACAAGGACACTAGTGCACATGCACTGACAAGGACACTAGTGCACATGCACTGACAAGGACACAAGTGCAAATGCACTGACAAGGACACTAGAGCACATGCACTGACAAGGACACTAGTGCACATGGACTGACAAGGACACTAGTGCACAAGGACTGACAAGGACACTAGTGCACAAGGACTGACAAGGACACTAGTGCACATGGACTGACAAGGACACTAGCGCACATGGACTGACAAGGACACTAGTGCACATGGACTGACAAGGACACTAGTGCACATGGACTGACGAGGACACTAGTGCACATGCACTGACAAGGACACTAGTGCACATGCACTGACAAGGACACTAGTGCACATGCACTGACAAGGACACTAGTGCACATGCACTGACAAGGACACTAGTGCACATGGACTGACAAGGACACTAGTGCACATGGATTGACAAGGACACTAGTGCACATGCACTGACAATGACACTAGTGCACATGCACTGACAAAGACACTAGCGCACATGGACTGACAAGTACACTAGTGCACATGGACTGACAAGGACACTAGTGCACATGGACTGACAAGGACACTAGTGCACATGGAGTGACAAGGACACTAGTGAACATGGACTGACAAGGACACTAGTGCAAATGCACTGACAAGGACACTAGTGCACATGCACTGACAAGGACACTAGTGCACATGCACTGACAAGGACACTAGTGCACATGCACTGAGAAGGACACTAGTGCACATGCACTGACAAGGACACTAGTGCACATGCACTGACAAGGACACTAGTGCACATGCACTGACAAGGACACAAGTGCAAATGCACTGACAAGGACACTAGTGCACATGCACTGACAAGGACACTAGTGCACATGCACTGACAAGGACACTAGTGCACATGCACTGACAAGGACACTAGTGCACATGGACTGACAAGGACACTAGAGCACATGGACTGACAAGGACACTAGTGCACATGGACTGACAAGGACACTAGTGCAAATGCACGGACAAGGACACTAGTGCACATGCACTGACAAGGACACTAGCGCACATGCTTTGAGAAGGACACTAGTGCACATGCACTGACAAGGACACCAGTGCACATGCACTGACAAGGACACTAGTGCAAATGCACTGACAAGGACACTAGTTCACATGCACTGACAAGGACACTAGTGCACATGCACTGACAAGGACACTAGTGCACATGGACTGACAAGGACACTAGTGCACAAGGACTGACTAGGACACTAGTGCACATGGACTGACAAGGACACTAGTGCACATGGACTGACAAGGACACTAGCGCACGTGGACTGACAAGAACACTAGTGCACATGGACTGACAAGGACACTAGTGCACATGCACTGACAAGGACACTAGTGCACATGCACTGACAAGGACACTAGTGCACATGCACTGACGAGGACACCAGTGCACATGCACTGACAAGGACACTAGTGCACATGCACTGACAAGGACACTAGTGCACATGGACTGACAAGGACACTAGTGCACATGGACTGACAAGGACACTAGTGCACATGCACTGACAAGGACACTAGTGCACATGGACTGACAAGGACACTGGTGCACACGGACAGACAAGGACACTAGTGCACATGGACTGACAAGGACACTAGTGCACAAGGACTGACAAGGACACTAGTGCGCATGGACTGACAAGGACACTAGTGCACATGGACTGACAAGGACACTAGTGCACATGGACTGACAAGGACACTAGTGCACATGGACTGACAAGGACACTAGTGCACATGCACTGACAAGGACACTAGTGCCCATGCACTGACAAGGACACTAGTGCACATGCACTGACAAGGACACTAGTGCACATGCACTGACAAGGACACTAGTGCACATGGACTGACAAGGACACTAGTGCACACGGTTGACAAGGACACTAGTGCACACGGACTGACAAGGACACTAGTGCACATGGACTGACAAGGACACTAGTGCACATGGACTGACAAGGACAATAGTGCACATGGTCTGACAAGGACACTAGTGCACATGGACTGACAAGGACACTAGTGCACATGAACTGACAAGGACACTAGTGCACATGGACTGACAAGGACACTAGTGCACCTGGACTGACAAGGACACTAGTGCACATGCACTGACGAGGACACTAGTGCACATGCACTGACAAGGACACAAGTGCAAATGCACTGACAAGGACACTAGTGCACATGCACTGACAAGGACACTAGTGCACATGCACTGACAAGGACACTAGTGCACAAGGACTGACAAGGACACTAGAGCACATGGACTGACAAGGACACTAGTGCACATGGACTGACAAGGACACTAGTGCAAATGCACTGACAAGGACACTAGTGCACATGCACTGACAAGGACACTAGTGCACATGCTTTGAGAAGGACACTAGTGCACATGCACTGACAAGGACACTAGTGCACATGCACTGACAAGGACACTAGTGCAAATGCACTGACAAGGACACTAGTGCACATGCACTGACAAGGACACTAGTGCACATGGACTGACAAGGACACTAGTGCACAAGGACTGACAAGGACACTAGTGCACATGGACTGACAAGGACACTAGTGCACATGGACTGACAAGGACACTAGTGCACATGGACTGACAAGGACACTAGTGCACATGGACTGACAAGGACACTAGTGCACATGGACTGACAAGGACACTAGTGCACATGCACTGACAAGGACACTAGTGCACATGCACTGACAAGGACACTACTGCACATGCACTGACAAGGACACTAGTGCACATGGACTGACAAGGACACTAGTGCACATGCACTGACAAGGACACTAGTGCACATGCACTGACAAGGACACTAGTGCACATGCACTGAGAAGGACACTAGAGCACATGGACTGACAAGGACACTAGTGCACATGGACTGACAAGGACACTAGTGCACATGGACTGACAAGGACACTAGTGCAAATGCACTGACAAGGACACTAGTGCACATGCACTGAGAAGGACACTAGTGCACATGCACTGAGAAGGACACTAGTGCACATGCACTGACAAGGACACTAGTGCACATGGACTGACAAGGACACTAGTGAAAATGCACTGACAAGGACACTAGTGCACATGCACTGACAAGGACACTAGTGCACATGCACTGACAAGGACACTAGTGCACATGGACTGACAAGGACACTAGTGCACAAGGACTGACATGGACACTAGTGCACATGGACTGACAAGGACACTAGTGCACATGGACTGACAAGGACACTAGTGCACATGCACTGACAAGGACACTAGTGCACATGCACTGACAAGGACACTAGTGCACATGCACTGACATGGACGCTAGTGCACATGCACTGACAAGGACCCTAGTGCACATGCACTGACAAGGACACTAGTGCACATGGACTGACAAGGACACTAGTGCACATGCACTGACAAGGACACTAGTGCACATGGACTGACAAGGACACTAGTGCACATGGACTGACAAGGACACTAGAGCACATGCACTGACAAGGACACTAGTGCACATGCACTGACAAGGACACTAGTGCACATGCACTGACAAGGACACCAGTGCACATGCACTGACAAGGACACTAGTGCACATGCACTGACAAGGACACTAGTGCACATGGACTGACAAGGACACTAGTGCACATGGACTGACAAGGACACTAGTGCACATGCACTGACAAGGACACTAGTGCACATGGACTGACAAGGACACTAGTGCACATGGACTGACAAGGACACTAGTGCACATGCACTGACAAGGACACTAGTGCACATGCACTGACAAGGACACGAGTGCACATGCACTGACAAGGACACTAGTGAACATGCACTGACAAGGACACTAGTGCACATGGACTGACAAGGACACTAGTGCACATGGACTGACAAGGACACTAGTGCACATGGACTGACATGGACACTAGTGCACATGGACTGACAAGGACACTAGTGCACATGCACTGACAAGGACACTAGTGAACATGCACTGACAAGGACACTAGTGCACATGCACTGAGAAGGACACTAGTGCACATGCACTGACAAGGACACTAGTGCACATGCACTGACAAGGACACCAGTGCACATGCACTGACAAGGACACTAGTGCACATGCACTGACAAGGACACCAGTGCACATGCACTGACAAGGACACTAGTGCACATGCACTGACATGGACACTAGTGCACATGGACTGACAAAGACACTAGTGCACATGGACTGACAAGGACACTAGTGCAAATGCACTGACAAGGACACTAGTGCACATGCACTGACAAGGACACTAGTGCACATGCACTGACAAGGACACTAGTGCACATGCACTGAGAAGGACACTAGTGCACATGCACTGACAACGACACTAGTGCACATGCACTGACAAGGACACTAGTGCACATGGACTGACAAGGAAACTAGTGCACATGCACTGACAAGGACACTAGTGCACATGCACTGACAAGGACACTTGTGCACATGCACTCACAAGGACACTAGTGCACATGGACTGACAAGGACACTAGTGCAAATGGACTGACAAGGACACTAGTGCACATGGACTGACAAGGACACTAGTACACATGCACTGACAAGGACACTAGTGCACATGCACTGACAAGGACACAAGTGCACATGCACTGACAAGGACACTAGTGCACATGCAGTGACAAGGACACTAGTGCACATGCACTGACATGGACACTAGTGCACATGCACTGACAAGGACACTAGTGCACATGCACTGAGAAGGACCCTAGTGCACATGGACTGACAAGGACACTAGTGCACATGGACTGACAAGGACACTAGTGCACATGGACTGACAAGGACACTAGTGCACATGGACTGACAAGGACACTAGTGCACATGGACTGACAAGGACACTAGTGCACATGCACTGACAAGGACACTAGTGCACATGCACTGACAAGGACACTACTGCACATGCACTGACAAGGACACTAGTGCACATGGACTGACAAGGACACTAGTGCACATGCACTGACAAGGACACTAGTGCACATGCACTGACAAGGACACTAGTGCACATGCACTGAGAAGGACACTAGAGCACATGGACTGACAAGGACACTAGTGCACATGGACTGACAAGGACACTAGTGCACATGGACTGACAAGGACACTAGTGCAAATGCACTGACAAGGACACTAGTGCACATGCACTGAGAAGGACACTAGTGCACATGCACTGAGAAGGACACTAGTGCACATGCACTGACAAGGACACTAGTGCACATGGACTGACAAGGACACTAGTGCAAATGCACTGACAAGGACACTAGTGCACATGCACTGACAAGGACACTAGTGCACATGCACTGACAAGGACACTAGTGCACATGGACTGACAAGGACACTAGTGCACAAGGACTGACATGGACACTAGTGCACATGGACTGACAAGGACACTAGTGCACATGGACTGACAAGGACACTAGTGCACATGCACTGACAAGGACACTAGTGCACATGCACTGACATGGACGCTAGTGCACATGCACTGACAAGGACCCTAGTGCACATGCACTGACAAGGACACTAGTGCACATGGACTGACAAGGACACTAGTGCACATGCACTGACAAGGACACTAGTGCACATGGACTGACAAGGACACTAGTGCACACGGACAGACAAGGACACTAGTGCACATGGACTGACAAGGACACTAGTGCACATGGACTGACAAGGACACTAGTGCACATGGACTGACAAAGACACTAGTGCACATGGACTGACAAGGACACTAGTGCACAAGGACTGACAAGGACACTAGTGCACATGGACTGACAAGGACACTAGTGCACATGGACTGACAAGGACACTAGTGCACATGGACTGACAAGGACAATAGTGCACATGGTCTGACAAGGACACTAGTGCACATGGACTGACAAGGACACTAGTGCACATGAACTGACAAGGACACTAGTGCACATGGACTGACAAGGACACTAGTGCACCTGGACTGACAAGGACACTAGTGCACATGCACTGACGAGGACACTAGTGCACATGCACTGACAAGGACACAAGTGCAAATGCACTGACAAGGACACTAGTGCACATGCACTGACAAGGACACTAGTGCACATGCACTGACAAGGACACTAGTGCACAAGGACTGACAAGGACACTAGAGCACATGGACTGACAAGGACACTAGTGCACATGGACTGACAAGGACACTAGTGCAAATGCACTGACAAGGACACTAGTGCACATGCACTGACAAGGACACTAGTGCACATGCTTTGAGAAGGACACTAGTGCACATGCACTGACAAGGACACTAGTGCACATGCACTGACAAGGACACTAGTGCAAATGCACTGACAAGGACACTAGTGCACATGCACTGACAAGGACACTAGTGCACATGGACTGACAAGGACACTAGTGCACAAGGACTGACAAGGACACTAGTGCACATGGACTGACAAGGACACTAGTGCACATGGACTGACAAGGACACTAGTGCACATGGACTGACAAGGACACTAGTGCACATGGACTGACAAGGACACTAGTGCACATGGACTGACAAGGACACTAGTGCACATGGACTGACAAGGACACTAGTGCACATGCACTGACAAGGACACTAGTGCACATGCACTGACAAGGACACTACTGCACATGCACTGACAAGGACACTAGTGCACATGGACTGACAAGGACACTAGTGCACATGCACTGACAAGGACACTAGTGCACATGCACTGACAAGGACACTAGTGCACATGCACTGAGAAGGACACTAGAGCACATGGACTGACAAGGACACTAGTGCACATGGACTGACAAGGACACTAGTGCACATGGACTGACAAGGACACTAGTGCAAATGCACTGACAAGGACACTAGTGCACATGCACTGAGAAGGACACTAGTGCACATGCACTGAGAAGGACACTAGTGCACATGCACTGACAAGGACACTAGTGCACATGGACTGACAAGGACACTAGTGAAAATGCACTGACAAGGACACTAGTGCACATGCACTGACAAGGACACTAGTGCACATGCACTGACAAGGACACTAGTGCACATGGACTGACAAGGACACTAGTTCACAAGGACTGACATGGACACTAGTGCACATGGACTGACAAGGACACTAGTGCACATGGACTGACAAGGACACTAGTGCACATGCACTGACAAGGACACTAGTGCACATGCACTGACAAGGACACTAGTGCACATGCACTGACATGGACGCTAGTGCACATGCACTGACAAGGACCCTAGTGCACATGCACTGACAAGGACACTAGTGCACATGGACTGACAAGGACACTAGTGCACATGCACTGACAAGGACACTAGTGCACATGGACTGACAAGGACACTAGTGCACATGGACTGACAAGGACACTAGAGCACATGCACTGACAAGGACACTAGTGCACATGCACTGACAAGGACACTAGTGCACATGCACTGACAAGGACACCAGTGCACATGCACTGACAAGGACACTAGTGCACATGCACTGACAAGGACACTAGTGCACATGGACTGACAAGGACACTAGTGCACATGGACTGACAAGGACACTAGTGCACATGCACTGACAAGGACACTAGTGCACATGGACTGACAAGGACACTAGTGCACATGGACTGACAAGGACACTAGTGCACATGCACTGACAAGGACACTAGTGCACATGCACTGACAAGGACACGAGTGCACATGCACTGACAAGGACACTAGTGAACATGCACTGACAAGGACACTAGTGCACATGGACTGACAAGGACACTAGTGCACATGGACTGACAAGGACACTAGTGCACATGGACTGACATGGACACTAGTGCACATGGACTGACAAGGACACTAGTGCACATGCACTGACAAGGACACTAGTGAACATGCACTGACAAGGACACTAGTGCACATGCACTGAGAAGGACACTAGTGCACATGCACTGACAAGGACACTAGTGCACATGCACTGACAAGGACACCAGTGCACATGCACTGACAAGGACACTAGTGCACATGCACTGACAAGGACACCAGTGCACATGCACTGACAAGGACACTAGTGCACATGCACTGACATGGACACTAGTGCACATGGACTGACAAAGACACTAGTGCACATGGACTGACAAGGACACTAGTGCAAATGCACTGACAAGGACACTAGTGCACATGCACTGACAAGGACACTAGTGCACATGCACTGACAAGGACACTAGTGCACATGCACTGAGAAGGACACTAGTGCACATGCACTGACAACGACACTAGTGCACATGCACTGACAAGGACACTAGTGCACATGGACTGACAAGGAAACTAGTGCACATGCACTGACAAGGACACTAGTGCACATGCACTGACAAGGACACTTGTGCACATGCACTCACAAGGACACTAGTGCACATGGACTGACAAGGACACTAGTGCAAATGGACTGACAAGGACACTAGTGCACATGGACTGACAAGGACACTAGTACACATGCACTGACAAGGACACTAGTGCACATGCACTGACAAGGACACAAGTGCACATGCACTGACAAGGACACTAGTGCACATGCAGTGACAAGGACACTAGTGCACATGCACTGACATGGACACTAGTGCACATGCACTGACAAGGACACTAGTGCACATGCACTGAGAAGGACACTAGTGCACATGGACTGACAAGGACACTAGTGCACATGGACTGACAAGGACACTAGTGCACATGGACTGACAAGGACACTAGTGCACATGGACTGACAAGGACACTAGTGCACATGGACTGACAAGGACACTAGTGCACATGCACTGACAAGGACACTAGTGCACATGCACTGACAAGGACACTACTGCACATGCACTGACAAGGACACTAGTGCACATGGACTGACAAGGACACTAGTGCACATGCACTGACAAGGACACTAGTGCACATGCACTGACAAGGACACTAGTGCACATGCACTGAGAAGGACACTAGAGCACATGGACTGACAAGGACACTAGTGCACATGGACTGACAAGGACACTAGTGCACATGGACTGACAAGGACACTAGTGCAAATGCACTGACAAGGACACTAGTGCACATGCACTGAGAAGGACACTAGTGCACATGCACTGAGAAGGACACTAGTGCACATGCACTGACAAGGACACTAGTGCACATGGACTGACAAGGACACTAGTGCAAATGCACTGACAAGGACACTAGTGCACATGCACTGACAAGGACACTATAGCACATGCACTGACAAGGACACTAGTGCACATGGACTGACAAGGACACTAGTGCACAAGGACTGACATGGACACTAGTGCACATGGACTGACAAGGACACTAGTGCACATGGACTGACAAGGACACTAGTGCACATGCACTGACAAGGACACTAGTGCACATGCACTGACAAGGACACTAGTGCACATGCACTGACATGGACGCTAGTGCACATGCACTGACAAGGACCCTAGTGCACATGCACTGACAAGGACACTAGTGCACATGGACTGACAAGGACACTAGTGCACATGCACTGACAAGGACACTAGTGCACATGGACTGACAAGGACACTAGTGCACACGGACAGACAAGGACACTAGTGCACATGGACTGACAAGGACACTAGTGCACATGGACTGACAAGGACACTAGTGCACATGGACTGACAAAGACACTAGTGCACATGGACTGACAAGGACACTAGTGCACAAGGACTGACAAGGACACTAGTGCACATGGACTGACAAGGACACTAGTGCACATGGACTTACAAGGACACTAGTGCACATGGACTGACAAGGACACTAGTGCACATGGACTGACAAGGACACTAGTGCACATGGACTGACAAGGACACTAGTGCACATGCACTGACAAGGACACTAGTGCACATGCACTGACAAGGACACAAGTGCACATGCACTGACAAGGACACTAGTGCACATGCACTGACAAGGACACTAGTGCACATGCACTGACAAGGACTCTAGTGCACATGGACTGACAAGGACACTAGTGCACATGGACTGACAAGGACACTAGTGCACATGGATTGACAAGGACACTAGTGCACATGCACTGACAAGGACACTAGTGCACATGGACTGACAAGGATACTAGTGCACATGGACTGACAAGGACACTAGTGCACATGGACTGACAAGGACACTAGTGCACATGGACTGACAAGGACACTAGTGCACATGGACTGACAAGGACACTAGTGCACATGCACTGACAAGGACACTAGTGCACATGCACTGACAAGGACACAAGTGCAAATGCATTGACAAGGACACTAGTGCACATGCACTGACAAGGACACTAGCGCACATGCACTGACAAGGACACTAGTGCACAAGGACTGACAAGGACACCAGTGCACATGGACTGACAAGGACACTAGTGCAAATGCACTGACAAGGACACTAGTGCACATGCACTGACAAGGACACTAGTGCACATGCACTGAGAAGGACACTAGTGCACATGCACTGACAAGGACACTAGTGCACATGCACTGACAAGGACACTAGTGCACATGCACTGACAAGGACACAAGTGCAAATGCACTGACAAGGACACTAGAGCACATGCACTGACAAGGACACTAGTGCACATGGACTGACAAGGACACTAGTGCACAAGGACTGACAAGGACACTAGTGCACAAGGACTGACAAGGACACTAGTGCACATGGACTGACAAGGACACTAGCGCACATGGACTGACAAGGACACTAGTGCACATGGACTGACAAGGACACTAGTGCACATGGACTGACGAGGACACTAGTGCACATGCACTGACAAGGACACTAGTGCACATGCACTGACAAGGACACTAGTGCACATGCACTGACAAGGACACTAGTGCACATGCACTGACAAGGACACTAGTGCACATGGACTGACAAGGACACTAGTGCACATGGATTGACAAGGACACTAGTGCACATGCACTGACAAAGACACTAGTGCACATGCACTGACAAAGACACTAGCGCAAATGGACTGACAAGTACACTAGTGCACATGGACTGACAAGGACACTAGTGCACATGGACTGACAAGGACACTAGTGCACATGGAGTGACAAGGACACTAGTGAACATGGACTGACAAGGACACTAGTGCAAATGCACTGACAAGGACACTAGTGCACATGCACTGACAAGGACACTAGTGCACATGCACTGACAAGGACACTAGTGCACATGCACTGAGAAGGACACTAGTGCACATGCACTGACAAGGACACTAGTGCACATGCACTGACAAGGACACTAGTGCACATGCACTGACAAGGACACAAGTGCAAATGCACTGACAAGGACACTAGTGCACATGCACTGACAAGGACACTAGTGCACATGCACTGACAAGGACACTAGTGCACATGCACTGACAAGGACACTAGTGCACATGGACTGACAAGGACACTAGAGCACATGGACTGACAAGGACACTAGTGCACATGGACTGACAAGGACACTAGTGCAAATGCACGGACAAGGACACTAGTGCACATGCACTGACAAGGACACTAGTGCACATGCTTTGAGAAGGACACTAGTGCACATGCACTGACAAGGACACCAGTGCACATGCACTGACAAGGACACTAGTGCAAATGCACTGACAAGGACACTAGTTCACATGCACTGACAAGGACACTAGTGCACATGCACTGACAAGGACACTAGTGCACATGGACTGACAAGGACACTAGTGCACAAGGACTGACTAGGACACTAGTGCACATGGACTGACAAGGACACTAGTGCACATGGACTGACAAGGACACTAGCGCACGTGGACTGACAAGAACACTAGTGCACATGGACTGACAAGGACACTAGTGCACATGCACTGACAAGGACACTAGTGCACATGCACTGACAAGGACACTAGTGCACATGCACTGACGAGGACACCAGTGCACATGCACTGACAAGGACACTAGTGCACATGCACTGACAAGGACACTAGTGCACATGGACTGACAAGGACACTAGTGCACATGGACTGACAAGGACACTAGTGCACATGCACTGACAAGGACACTAGTGCACATGGACTGACAAGGACACTGGTGCACACGGACAGACAAGGACACTAGTGCACATGGACTGACAAGGACACTAGTGCACAAGGACTGACAAGGACACTAGTGCGCATGGACTGACAAGGACACTAGTGCACATGGACTGACAAGGACACTAGTGCACATGGACTGACAAGGACACTAGTGCACATGGACTGACAAGGACACTAGTGCACATGCACTGACAAGGACACTAGTGCCCATGCACTGACAAGGACACTAGTGCACATGCACTGACAAGGACACTAGTGCACATGCACTGACAAGGACACTAGTGCACATGGACTGACAAGGACACTAGTGCACACGGTTGACAAGGACACTAGTGCACACGGACTGACAAGGACACTAGTGCACATGGACTGACAAGGACACTAGTGCACATGGACTGACAAGGACAATAGTGCACATGGTCTGACAAGGACACTAGTGCACATGGACTGACAAGGACACTAGTGCACATGAACTGACAAGGACACTAGTGCACATGGACTGACAAGGACACTAGTGCACCTGGACTGACAAGGACACTAGTGCACATGCACTGACGAGGACACTAGTGCACATGCACTGACAAGGACACAAGTGCAAATGCACTGACAAGGACACTAGTGCACATGCACTGACAAGGACACTAGTGCACATGCACTGACAAGGACACTAGTGCACAAGGACTGACAAGGACACTAGAGCACATGGACTGACAAGGACACTAGTGCACATGGACTGACAAGAACACTAGTGCAAATGCACTGACAAGGACACTAGTGCACATGCACTGACAAGGACACTAGTGCACATGCTTTGAGAAGGACACTAGTGCACATGCACTGACAAGGACACTAGTGCACATGCACTGACAAGGACACTAGTGCAAATGCACTGACAAGGACACTAGTGCACATGCACTGACAAGGACACTAGTGCACATGGACTGACAAGGACACTAGTGCACAAGGACTGACAAGGACACTAGTGCACATGGACTGACAAGGACACTAGTGCACATGGACTGACAAGGACACTAGCGCACGTGGACTGACACGAATACTAGTGCACATGGACTGACAAGGACACTAGTGCACATGCACTGACAAGGACACTAGTGCACATGCACTGACAAGGACACTAGTGCACATGCACTGACAAGGACACTAGTGCACATGCACTGACAAGGACACCAGTGCACATGCACTGACAAGGACACTAGTGCACATGCACTGACAAGGACACTAGTGCACATGGACTGACAAGGACACTAGTGCACATGGACTGACAAGGACACTAGTGCACATGCACTGACAAGGACACTAGTGCACACGGACTGACAAGGACGCTAGTGCACACGGACAGACAAGGACACTAGTGCACATGGACTGACAAGGACACTAGTGCACAACGACTGACAAGGACACTAGTGCACATGGACTGACAAGGACACTAGTGCACATGGACTGACAAGGACACTAGTGCACATGGACTGACAAGGACACTAGTGCACATGCACTGACAAGGACACTAGTGCACATGCACTGACAAGGACACTAGTGCACATGCACTGACAAGGACACCAGTGCACATGCACTGACAAGGACACTAGTGCACATGCACTGACAAGGACACTAGTGCACATGGACTGACAAGGACACTAGTGCACATGGACTGACAAGGACACTAGTGCACATGCACTGACAAGGACACTAGTGCACATGGACTGACAAGGACACTAGTGCACATGGACTGACAAGGACACTAGTGCACATGCACTGACAAGGACACTAGTGCACATGCACTGACAAGGACACTAGTGCACATGGACTGACAAGGACACTAGTGAACATGCACTGACAAGGACACTAGTGCACATGGACTGACAAGGACACTAGTGCACATGGACTGACAAGGACACTAGTGCACATGGACTGACAAGGACACTAGTGCACATGGACTGACAAGGACACTAGTGCACATGCACTGACAAGGACACTAGTGAACATGCACTGACAAGGACACTAGTGCACATGCACTGAGAAGGACACTAGTGCACATGCACTGACAAGGACACTAGTGCACATGCACTGACAAGGTCACCAGTGCACATGCACTGACAAGGAC
The DNA here is from genome assembly GCA_946902985.2 of Meconema thalassinum. Classification (NCBI taxonomy): domain Eukaryota; kingdom Metazoa; phylum Arthropoda; class Insecta; order Orthoptera; family Tettigoniidae; genus Meconema; species Meconema thalassinum. The sequence goes on from OX336395.1 coordinate 52,182,606, forward strand.
ACTAGTGCACATGCACTGACAAGGACACCAGTGCACATGCACTGACAAGGACACTAGTGCACATGGACTGACAAGGACACTAGTGCACATGGACTGACAAGGACACTAGTGCAAATGCACTGACAAGGACACTAGTGCACATGCACTGACAAGGACACTAGTTCACATGCACTGACAAGGACACTAGTGCACATGCACTGAGAAGGACACTAGTGCACATGCACTGTCAACGACACTAGTGCACATGCACTGACAAGGACACTAGTGCACATGGACTGACAAGGACACTAGTGCACATGCACTGACAAGGACACTAGTGCACATGCACTCACAAGGACACTAGTGCACATGGACTGACAAGGACACTAGTGCAAATGGACTGACAAGGACACTAGTGCACATGGACTGACAAGGACACTAGTACACATGCACTGACAAGGACACTAGTGCACATGCACTGACAAGGACACAAGTGCACATGCACTGACAAGGACACTAGTGCACATGCAGTGACAAGGACACTAGTGCACATGCACTGACATGGACACTAGTGCACATGCACTGACAAGGACACTAGTGCACATGCACTGAGAAGGACACTAGTGCACATGGACTGACAAGGACACTAGTGCACATGGACTGACAAGGACACTAGTGCACATGGACTGACAAGGACACTAGTGCACATGGACTGACAAGGACACTAGTGCACATGCACTGACAAGGACACTAGTGCACATGCACTGACAAGGACACTACTGCACATGCACTGACAAGGACACTAGTGCACATGGACTGACAAGGACACTAGTGCACATGCACTGACAAGGACACTAGTGCACATGCACTGACAAGGACACTAGTGCACATGCACTGAGAAGGACACTAGAGCACATGGCTGACAAGGACACTAGTGCACATGGACTGACAAGGACACTAGTGCACATGGACTGACAAGGACACTAGTGCAAATGCACTGACAAGGACACTAGTGCACATGCACTGAGAAGGACACTAGTGCACATGCACTGAGAAGGACAGTAGTGCACATGCACTGACAAGGACACTAGTGCACATGCACTGACAAGGACACAAGTGCAAATGCACTGACAAGGACACTAGTGCACATGCACTGACAAGGACACTAGTGCACATGGACTGACAAGGACACTAGTGCACATGGATTGACAAGGACACTAGTGCACATGCACTGACAAAGACACTAGTGCACATGCACTGACAAAGACACTAGCGCACATGGACTGACAAGTACACTAGTGCACATGGACTGACAAGGACACTAGTGCACATGGACTGACAAGGACACTAGTGCACATGGACTGACAAGGACACTAGTGAACATGGACTGACAAGGACACTAGTGCAAATGCACTGACAAGGACACTAGTGCACATGCACTGACAAGGACACTAGTGCACATGCACTGACAAGGACACTAGTGCACATGCACTGAGAAGGACACTAGTGCACATGCACTGACAAGGACACTAGTGCACATGCACTGACAAGGACACTAGTGCACATGCACTGACAAGGACACAAGTGCAAATGCACTGACAAGGACACTAGTGCACATGCACTGACAAGGACACTAGTGCACATGCACTGACAAGGACACTAGTGCACATGCACTGACAAGGACACTAGTGCACATGCACTGACAAGGACACTAGTGCACATGCACTGACAAGGACACAAGTGCAAATGCACTGACAAGGACACTAGTGCACATGCACTGACAAGGACACTAGTGCACATGCACTGACAAGGACACTAGTGCACATGCACTGACAAGGACACTAGTGCACATGGACTGACAAGGACACTAGTGCAAATGCACGGACAAGGACACTAGTGCACATGCTTTGAGAAGGACACTAGTGCACATGCACTGACAAGGACACCAGTGCACATGCACTGACAAGGACACTAGTGCAAATGCACTGACAAGGACACTAGTTCACATGCACTGACAAGGACACTAGTGCACATGCACTGACAAGGACACTAGTGCACATGGACTGACAAGGACACTAGTGCACAAGGACTGACTAGGACACTAGTGCACATGGACTGACAAGGACACTAGTGCACATGGACTGACAAGGACACTAGCGCACGTGGACTGACAAGAACACTAGTGCACATGGACTGACAAGGACACTAGTGCACATGCACTGACAAGGACACTAGTGCACATGCACTGACAAGGACACTAGTGCACATGCACTGACGAGGACACCAGTGCACATGCACTGACAAGGACACTAGTGCACATGCACTGACAAGGACACTAGTGCACATGGACTGACAAGGACACTAGTGCACATGGACTGACAAGGACACTAGTGCACATGCACTGTCAAGGACACTAGTGCACATGGACTGACAAGGACACTGGTGAACACGGACAGACAAGGACACTAGTGCACATGGACTGACAAGGACACTAGTGCACAAGGACTGACAAGGACACTAGTGCGCATGGACTGACAAGGACACTAGTGCACATGGACTGACAAGGACACTAGTGCACATGGACTGACAAGGACACTAGTGCACATGGACTGACAAGGACACTAGTGCACATGCACTGACAAGGACACTAGTGCACATGCACTGACAAGGACACTAGTGCACATGCACTGACAAGGACACTAGTGCACATGCACTGACAAGGACACTAGTGCACATGGACTGACAAGGACACTAGTGCACACGGTTGACAAGGACACTAGTGCACACGGACTGACAAGGACACTAGTGCACATGGACTGACAAGGACACTAGTGCACATGGACTGACAAGGACAATAGTGCACATGGTCTGACAAGGACACTAGTGCACATGGACTGACAAGGACACTAGTGCACATGAACTGACAAGGACACTAGTGCACATGGACTGACAAGGACACTAGTGCACCTGGACTGACAAGGACACTAGTGCACATGCACTGACGAGGACACTAGTGCACATGCACTGACAAGGACACTAGTGCACATGCTTTGAGAAGGACACTAGTGCACATGCACTGACAAGGACACTAGTGCACATGCACTGACAAGGACACTAGTGCAAATGCACTGACAAGGACACTAGTGCACATGCACTGACAAGGACACTAGTGCACATGCACTGACAAGGACACTAGTGCACATGGACTGACAAGGACACTAGTGCACAAGGACTGACAAGGACACTAGTGCACATGGACTGACAAGGACACTAGTGCACATGGACTGACAAGGACACTAGCGCACGTGGACTGACACGAATACTAGTGCACATGGACTGACAAGGACACTAGTGCACATGCACTGACAAGGACACTAGTGCACATGCACTGACAAGGACACTAGTGCACATGCACTGACAAGGACACTAGTGCACATGCACTGACAAGGACACCAGTGCACATGCACTGACAAGGACACTAGTGCACATGCACTGACAAGGACACTAGTGCACATGGACTGACAAGGATACTAGTGCACATGGACTGACAAGGACACTAGTGCACATGCACTGACAAGGACACTAGTGCACACGGACTGACAAGGACACTAGTGCACACGGACAGACAAGGACACTAGTGCACATGGACTGACAAGGACACTAGTGCACAACGACTGACAAGGACACTAGTGCACATGGACTGACAAGGACACTAGTGCACATGGACTGACAAGGACACTAGTGCACATGCACTGACAAGGACACTACTGCACATGCACTGACAAGGACACTAGTGCACATGGACTGACAAGGACACTAGTGCACATGCACTGACAAGGACACTAGTGCACATGCACTGACAAGGACACTAGTGCACATGCACTGAGAAGGACACTAGAGCACATGGACTGACAAGGACACTAGTGCACATGGACTGACAAGGACACTAGTGCAAATGCACTGACAAGGACACTAGTGCACATGCACTGAGAAGAACACTAGTGCACATGCACTGAGAAGGACACTAGTGCACATGCACTGACAAGGACACTAGTGCACATGGACTGACAAGGACACTAGTGCAAATGCACTGACAAGGACACTAGTGCACATGCACTGACAAGGACACTAGTGCACATGCACTGACAAGGACACTAGTGCACATGGACTGACAAGGACACTAGTGCACAAGGACTGACATGGACACTAGTGCACATGGACTGACAAGGACACTAGTGCACATGGACTGACAAGGACACTAGTGCACATGCACTGACAAGGACACTAGTGCACATGCACTGACAAGGACACTAGTGCACATGCACTGACATGGACGCTAGTGCACATGCACTGACAAGGACCCTAGTGCACATGCACTGACAAGGACACTAGTGCACATGGACTGACAAGGACACTAGTGCACATGCACTGACAAGGACACTAGTGCACATGGACTGACAAGGACACTAGTGCACACGGACAGACAAGGACACTAGTGCACATGGACTGACAAGGACACTAGTGCACATGGACTGACAAGGACACTAGTGCACATGGACTGACAAAGACACTAGTGCACATGGACTGACAAGGACACTAGTGCACAAGGACTGACAAGGACACTAGTGCACATGGACTGACAAGGACACTAGTGCACATGGACTTACAAGGACACTAGTGCACATGGACTGACAAGGACACTAGTGCACATGGACTGACAAGGACACTAGTGCACATGGACTGACAAGGACACTAGTGCACATGCACTGACAAGGACACTAGTGCACATGCACTGACAAGGACACAAGTGCACATGCACTGACAAGGACACTAGTGCACATGCACTGACAAGGACACTAGTGCACATGCACTGACAAGGACTCTAGTGCACATGGACTGACAAGGACACTAGTGCACATGGACTGACAAGGACACTAGTGCACATGGATTGACAAGGACACTAGTGCACATGCACTGACAAGGACACTAGTGCACATGGACTGACAAGGATACTAGTGCACATGGACTGACAAGGACACTAGTGCACATGGACTGACAAGGACACTAGTGCACATGGACTGACAAGGACACTAGTGCACATGGACTGACAAGGACACTAGTGCACATGCACTGACAAGGACACTAGTGCACATGCACTGACAAGGACACAAGTGCAAATGCATTGACAAGGACACTAGTGCACATGCACTGACAAGGACACTAGCGCACATGCACTGACAAGGACACTAGTGCACAAGGACTGACAAGGACACCAGTGCACATGGACTGACAAGGACACTAGTGCAAATGCACTGACAAGGACACTAGTGCACATGCACTGACAAGGACACTAGTGCACATGCACTGAGAAGGACACTAGTGCACATGCACTGACAAGGACACTAGTGCACATGCACTGACAAGGACACTAGTGCACATGCACTGACAAGGACACAAGTGCAAATGCACTGACAAGGACACTAGAGCACATGCACTGACAAGGACACTAGTGCACATGGACTGACAAGGACACTAGTGCACAAGGACTGACAAGGACACTAGTGCACAAGGACTGACAAGGACACTAGTGCACATGGACTGACAAGGACACTAGCGCACATGGACTGACAAGGACACTAGTGCACATGGACTGACAAGGACACTAGTGCACATGGACTGACGAGGACACTAGTGCACATGCACTGACAAGGACACTAGTGCACATGCACTGACAAGGACACTAGTGCACATGCACTGACAAGGACACTAGTGCACATGCACTGACAAGGACACTAGTGCACATGGACTGACAAGGACACTAGTGCACATGGATTGACAAGGACACTAGTGCACATGCACTGACAAAGACACTAGTGCACATGCACTGACAAAGACACTAGCGCACATGGACTGACAAGTACACTAGTGCACATGGACTGACAAGGACACTAGTGCACATGGACTGACAAGGACACTAGTGCACATGGAGTGACAAGGACACTAGTGAACATGGACTGACAAGGACACTAGTGCAAATGCACTGACAAGGACACTAGTGCACATGCACTGACAAGGACACTAGTGCACATGCACTGACAAGGACACTAGTGCACATGCACTGAGAAGGACACTAGTGCACATGCACTGACAAGGACACTAGTGCACATGCACTGACAAGGACACTAGTGCACATGCACTGACAAGGACACAAGTGCAAATGCACTGACAAGGACACTAGTGCACATGCACTGACAAGGACACTAGTGCACATGCACTGACAAGGACACTAGTGCACATGCACTGACAAGGACACTAGTGCACATGGACTGACAAGGACACTAGAGCACATGGACTGACAAGGACACTAGTGCACATGGACTGACAAGGACACTAGTGCAAATGCACGGACAAGGACACTAGTGCACATGCACTGACAAGGACACTAGTGCACATGCTTTGAGAAGGACACTAGTGCACATGCACTGACAAGGACACCAGTGCACATGCACTGACAAGGACACTAGTGCAAATGCACTGACAAGGACACTAGTTCACATGCACTGACAAGGACACTAGTGCACATGCACTGACAAGGACACTAGTGCACATGGACTGACAAGGACACTAGTGCACAAGGACTGACTAGGACACTAGTGCACATGGACTGACAAGGACACTAGTGCACATGGACTGACAAGGACACTAGCGCACGTGGACTGACAAGAACACTAGTGCACATGGACTGACAAGGACACTAGTGCACATGCACTGACAAGGACACTAGTGCACATGCACTGACAAGGACACTAGTGCACATGCACTGACGAGGACACCAGTGCACATGCACTGACAAGGACACTAGTGCACATGCACTGACAAGGACACTAGTGCACATGGACTGACAAGGACACTAGTGCACATGGACTGACAAGGACACTAGTGCACATGCACTGACAAGGACACTAGTGCACATGGACTGACAAGGACACTGGTGCACACGGACAGACAAGGACACTAGTGCACATGGACTGACAAGGACACTAGTGCACAAGGACTGACAAGGACACTAGTGCGCATGGACTGACAAGGACACTAGTGCACATGGACTGACAAGGACACTAGTGCACATGGACTGACAAGGACACTAGTGCACATGGACTGACAAGGACACTAGTGCACATGCACTGACAAGGACACTAGTGCCCATGCACTGACAAGGACACTAGTGCACATGCACTGACAAGGACACTAGTGCACATGCACTGACAAGGACACTAGTGCACATGGACTGACAAGGACACTAGTGCACACGGTTGACAAGGACACTAGTGCACACGGACTGACAAGGACACTAGTGCACATGGACTGACAAGGACACTAGTGCACATGGACTGACATGGACAATAGTGCACATGGTCTGACAAGGACACTAGTGCACATGGACTGACAAGGACACTAGTGCACATGAACTGACAAGGACACTAGTGCACATGGACTGACAAGGACACTAGTGCACCTGGACTGACAAGGACACTAGTGCACATGCACTGACGAGGACACTAGTGCACATGCACTGACAAGGACACAAGTGCAAATGCACTGACAAGGACACTAGTGCACATGCACTGACAAGGACACTAGTGCACATGCACTGACAAGGACACTAGTGCACAAGGACTGACAAGGACACTAGAGCACATGGACTGACAAGGACACTAGTGCACATGGACTGACAAGGACACTAGTGCAAATGCACTGACAAGGACACTAGTGCACATGCACTGACAAGGACACTAGTGCACATGCTTTGAGAAGGACACTAGTGCACATGCACTGACAAGGACACTAGTGCACATGCACTGACAAGGACACTAGTGCAAATGCACTGACAAGGACACTAGTGCACATGCACTGACAAGGACACTAGTGCACATGGACTGACAAGGACACTAGTGCACAAGGACTGACAAGGACACTAGTGCACATGGACTGACAAGGACACTAGTGCACATGGACTGACAAGGACACTAGCGCACGTGGACTGACACGAATACTAGTGCACATGGACTGACAAGGACACTAGTGCACATGCACTGACAAGGACACTAGTGCACATGCACTGACAAGGACACTAGTGCACATGCACTGACAAGGACACTAGTGCACATGCACTGACAAGGACACCAGTGCACATGCACTGACAAGGACACTAGTGCACATGCACTGACAAGGACACTAGTGCACATGGACTGACAAGGACACTAGTGCACATGGACTGACAAGGACACTAGTGCACATGCACTGACAAGGACACTAGTGCACACGGACTGACAAGGACGCTAGTGCACACGGACAGACAAGGACACTAGTGCACATGGACTGACAAGGACACTAGTGCACAACGACTGACAAGGACACTAGTGCACATGGACTGACAAGGACACTAGTGCACATGGACTGACAAGGACACTAGTGCACATGGACTGACAAGGACACTAGTGCACATGCACTGACAAGGACACTAGTGCACATGCACTGACAAGGACACTAGTGCACATGCACTGACAAGGACACCAGTGCACATGCACTGACAAGGACACTAGTGCACATGCACTGACAAGGACACTAGTGCACATGGACTGACAAGGACACTAGTGCACATGGACTGACAAGGACACTAGTGCACATGCACTGACAAGGACACTAGTGCACATGGACTGACAAGGACACTAGTGCACATGGACTGACAAGGACACTAGTGCACATGCACTGACAAGGACACTAGTGCACATGCACTGACAAGGACACTAGTGCACATGGACTGACAAGGACACTAGTGAACATGCACTGACAAGGACACTAGTGCACATGGACTGACAAGGACACTAGTGCACATGGACTGACAAGGACACTAGTGCACATGGACTGACAAGGACACTAGTGCACATGGACTGACATGGACACTAGTGCACATGGACTGACAAGGACACTAGTGCACATGCACTGACAAGGACACTAGTGAACATGCACTGACAAGGACACTAGTGCACATGCACTGACAAGGACACTAGTGCACATGCACTGACAAGGTCACCAGTGCACATGCACTGACAAGGACACTAGTGCACATGCACTGACAAGGACACCAGTGCACATGCACTGACAAGGACACTAGTGCACATGGACTGACAAGGACACTAGTGCACATGGACTGACAAGGACACTAGTGCAAATGCACTGACAAGGACACTAGTGCACATGCACTGACAAGGACACTAGTTCACATGCACTGACAAGGACACTAGTGCACATGCACTGAGAAGGACACTAGTGCACATGCACTGTCAACGACACTAGTGCACATGCACTGACAAGGACACTAGTGCACATGGACTGACAAGGACACTAGTGCACATGCACTGACAAGGACACTAGTGCACATGCACTCACAAGGACACTAGTGCACATGGACTGACAAGGACACTAGTGCAAATGGACTGACAAGGACACTAGTGCACATGGACTGACAAGGACACTAGTACACATGCACTGACAAGGACACTAGTGCACATGCACTGACAAGGACACAAGTGCACATGCACTGACAAGGACACTAGTGCACATGCAGTGACAAGGACACTAGTGCACATGCACTGACATGGACACTAGTGCACATGCACTGACAAGGACACTAGTGCACATGCACTGAGAAGGACACTAGTGCACATGGACTGACAAGGACACTAGTGCACATGGACTGACAAGGACACTAGTGCACATGGACTGACAAGGACACTAGTGCACATGGACTGACAAGGACACTAGTGCACATGCACTGACAAGGACACTAGTGCACATGCACTGACAAGGACACTACTGCACATGCACTGACAAGGACACTAGTGCACATGGACTGACAAGGACACTAGTGCACATGCACTGACAAGGACACTAGTGCACATGCACTGACAAGGACACTAGTGCACATGCACTGAGAAGGACACTAGAGCACATGGCTGACAAGGACACTAGTGCACATGGACTGACAAGGACACTAGTGCACATGGACTGACAAGGACACTAGTGCAAATGCACTGACAAGGACACTAGTGCACATGCACTGAGAAGGACACTAGTGCACATGCACTGAGAAGGACAGTAGTGCACATGCACTGACAAGGACACTAGTGCACATGCACTGACAAGGACACAAGTGCAAATGCACTGACAAGGACACTAGTGCACATGCACTGACAAGGACACTAGTGCACATGGACTGACAAGGACACTAGTGCACATGGATTGACAAGGACACTAGTGCACATGCACTGACAAAGACACTAGTGCACATGCACTGACAAAGACACTAGCGCACATGGACTGACAAGTACACTAGTGCACATGGACTGACAAGGACACTAGTGCACATGGACTGACAAGGACACTAGTGCACATGGACTGACAAGGACACTAGTGAACATGGACTGACAAGGACACTAGTGCAAATGCACTGACAAGGACACTAGTGCACATGCACTGACAAGGACACTAGTGCACATGCACTGACAAGGACACTAGTGCACATGCACTGAGAAGGACACTAGTGCACATGCACTGACAAGGACACTAGTGCACATGCACTGACAAGGACACTAGTGCACATGCACTGACAAGGACACAAGTGCAAATGCACTGACAAGGACACTAGTGCACATGCACTGACAAGGACACTAGTGCACATGCACTGACAAGGACACTAGTGCACATGCACTGACAAGGACACTAGTGCACATGCACTGACAAGGACACAAGTGCAAATGCACTGACAAGGACACTAGTGCACATGCACTGACAAGGACACTAGTGCACATGCACTGACAAGGACACTAGTGCACATGCACTGACAAGGACACTAGTGCACATGGACTGACAAGGACACTAGTGCAAATGCACGGACAAGGACACTAGTGCACATGCTTTGAGAAGGACACTAGTGCACATGCACTGACAAGGACACCAGTGCACATGCACTGACAAGGACACTAGTGCAAATGCACTGACAAGGACACTAGTTCACATGCACTGACAAGGACACTAGTGCACATGCACTGACAAGGACACTAGTGCACATGGACTGACAAGGACACTAGTGCACAAGGACTGACTAGGACACTAGTGCACATGGACTGACAAGGACACTAGTGCACATGGACTGACAAGGACACTAGCGCACGTGGACTGACAAGAACACTAGTGCACATGGACTGACAAGGACACTAGTGCACATGCACTGACAAGGACACTAGTGCACATGCACTGACAAGGACACTAGTGCACATGCACTGACGAGGACACCAGTGCACATGCACTGACAAGGACACTAGTGCACATGCACTGACAAGGACACTAGTGCACATGGACTGACAAGGACACTAGTGCACATGGACTGACAAGGACACTAGTGCACATGCACTGTCAAGGACACTAGTGCACATGGACTGACAAGGACACTGGTGCACACGGACAGACAAGGACACTAGTGCACATGGACTGACAAGGACACTAGTGCACAAGGACTGACAAGGACACTAGTGCGCATGGACTGACAAGGACACTAGTGCACATGGACTGACAAGGACACTAGTGCACATGGACTGACAAGGACACTAGTGCACATGGACTGACAAGGACACTAGTGCACATGCACTGACAAGGACACTAGTGCACATGCACTGACAAGGACACTAGTGCACATGCACTGACAAGGACACTAGTGCACATGCACTGACAAGGACACTAGTGCACATGGACTGACAAGGACACTAGTGCACACGGTTGACAAGGACACTAGTGCACACGGACTGACAAGGACACTAGTGCACATGGACTGACAAGGACACTAGTGCACATGGACTGACAAGGACAATAGTGCACATGGTCTGACAAGGACACTAGTGCACATGGACTGACAAGGACACTAGTGCACATGAACTGACAAGGACACTAGTGCACATGGACTGACAAGGACACTAGTGCACCTGGACTGACAAGGACACTAGTGCACATGCACTGACGAGGACACTAGTGCACATGCACTGACAAGGACACTAGTGCACATGCTTTGAGAAGGACACTAGTGCACATGCACTGACAAGGACACTAGTGCACATGCACTGACAAGGACACTAGTGCAAATGCACTGACAAGGACACTAGTGCACATGCACTGACAAGGACACTAGTGCACATGCACTGACAAGGACACTAGTGCACATGGACTGACAAGGACACTAGTGCACAAGGACTGACAAGGACACTAGTGCACATGGACTGACAAGGACACTAGTGCACATGGACTGACAAGGACACTAGCGCACGTGGACTGACACGAATACTAGTGCACATGGACTGACAAGGACACTAGTGCACATGCACTGACAAGGACACTAGTGCACATGCACTGACAAGGACACTAGTGCACATGCACTGACAAGGACACTAGTGCACATGCACTGACAAGGACACCAGTGCACATGCACTGACAAGGACACTAGTGCACATGCACTGACAAGGACACTAGTGCACATGGACTGACAAGGATACTAGTGCACATGGACTGACAAGGACACTAGTGCACATGCACTGAGAAGGACACTAGTGCACACGGACTGACAAGGACACTAGTGCACACGGACAGACAAGGACACTAGTGCACATGGACTGACAAGGACACTAGTGCACAACGACTGACAAGGACACTAGTGCACATGGACTGACAAGGACACTAGTGCACATGGACTGACAAGGACACTAGTGCACATGCACTGACAAGGACACTAGTGCACATGCACTGACAAGGACACTAGTGCACATGCACTGACAAGGACACCAGTGCACATGCACTGACAAGGACACTAGTGCACATGCACTGACAAGGACACTAGTGCACATGGACTGACAAGGACACTAGTGCACATGGACTGACAAGGACACTAGTGCACATGCACTGACAAGGACACTAGTGCACATGGACTGACAAGGACACTAGTGCACATGCACTGACAAGGACACTAGTGCACATGCACTGACAAGGACACTAGTGCACATGGACTGACAAGGACACTAGTGAACATGCACTGACAAGGACACTAGTGCACATGGACTGACAAGGACACTAGTGCACATGGACTGACAAGGACACTAGTGCACATGGACTGACATGGACACTAGTGCACATGGACTGACAAGGACACTAGTGCACATGCACTGACAAGGACACTAGTGAACATGCACTGACAAGGACACTAGTGCACATGCACTGAGAAGGACACTAGTGCACATGCACTGACAAGGACACTAGTGCACATGCACTGACAAGGTCACCAGTGCACATGCACTGACAAGGACACTAGTGCACATGCACTGACAAGGACACCAGTGCACATGCACTGACAAGGACACTAGTGCACATGGACTGACAAGGACACTAGTGCACATGGACTGACAAGGACACTAGTGCAAATGCACTGACAAGGACACTAGTGCACATGCACTGACAAGGACACTAGTGCACATGCACTGACAAGGAACTAGTGCACATGCACTGACAAGGACACTAGTGCACATGGACTGACAAGGACACTAGTGCACATGCACTGACAAGGACACTAGTGCACATGCACTCACAAGGACACTAGTGCACATGGACTGACAAGGACACTAGTGCAAATGGACTGACAAGGACACTAGTGCACATGGACTGACAAGGACACTAGTACACATGCACTGACAAGGACACTAGTGCACATGCACTGAGAAGGACACTGGTGCACATGGACTGACAAGGACACTAGTGCACATGGACTGACAAGGACACTAGTGCACATGGACTGACAAGGACACTAGTGCACATGGACTGACAAGGACACTAGTGCACATGCACTGACAAGGACACTAGTGCACATGCACTGACAAGGACACTACTGCACATGCACTGACAAGGACACTAGTGCACATGGACTGACAAGGACACTAGTGCACATGCACTGACAAGGACACTAGTGCACATGCACTGACAAGGACACTAGTGCACATGCACTGAGAAGGACACTAGAGCACATGGCTGACAAGGACACTAGTGCACATGGACTGACAAGGACACTAGTGCACATGGACTGGCAAGGACACTAGTGCAAATGCACTGACAAGGACACTAGTGCACATGCACTGAGAAGGACACTAGTGCACATGCACTGAGAAGGACACTAGTGCACATGCACTGACAAGGACACTAGTGCACATGCACTGACAAGGACACAAGTGCAAATGCACTGACAAGGACACTAGTGCACATGCACTGACAAGGACACTAGTGCACATGCACTGACAACGACACTAGTGCACATGCACTGACAAGGACACTAGTGCACATGCACTGAGAAGGACACTAGTGCACATGCACTGACAAGGACACTAGTGCACATGCACTGACAAGGACACTAGTGCACATGCACTGACAAGGACACAAGTGCAAATGCACTGACAAGGACACTAGTGCACATGCACTGACAAGGACACTAGTGCACATGCACTGACAAGGACACTAGTGCACATGCACTGACAAGGACACTAGTGCACATGGACTGACAAGGACACTAGAGCACATGGACTGACAAGGACACTAGTGCACATGGACTGACAAGGACACTAGTGCAAATGCACGGACAAGGACACTAGTGCACATGCACTGACAAGGACACTAGTGCACATGCTTTGAGAAGGACACTAGTGCACATGCACTGACAAGGACACCAGTGCACATGCACTGACAAGGACACTAGTGCAAATGCACTGGCAAGGACACTAGTTCACATGCACTGACAAGGACACTAGTGCACATGCACTGACAAGGACACTAGTGCACATGGACTGACAAGGACACTAGTGCACAAGGACTGACTAGGACCCTAGTGCACATGGACTGACAAGGATACTAGTGCACATGGACTGACAAGGACACTAGCGCACGTGGACTGAAAAGAACACTAGTGCACATGGACTGACAAGGACACTAGTGCACATGCACTGACAAGGACACTAGTGCACATGCACTGACAAGGACACTAGTGCACATGCACTGACGAGGACACCAGTGCACATGCACTGACAAGGACACTAGTGCACATGCACTGACAAGGACACTAGTGCACATGGACTGACAAGGACACTAGTGCACATGGACTGACAAGGACACTAGTGCACATGCACTGACAAGGACACTAGTGCACATGGACTGACAAGGACACTGGTGCACACGGACAGACAAGGACACTAGTGCACATGGACTGACAAGGACACTAGTGCACAAGGACTGACAAGTACACTAGTGCGCATGGACTGACAAGGACACTAGTGCACATGGACTGACAAGGACGCTAGTGCACATGGACTGACAAGGACACTAGTGCACATGGACTGACAAGGTCACTAGTGCACATGCACTGACAAGGACACTAGTGCACATGCACTGACAAGGACACTAGTGCACATGCACTGACAAGGACACTAGTGCACATGCACTGACAAGGACACTAGTGCACATGGACTGACAAGGACACTAGTGCACACGGTTGACAAGGACACTAGTGCACACGGACTGACAAGGACACTAGTGCACATGGACTGACAAGGACACTAGTGCACATGGACTGACAAGGACAATAGTGCACATGGTCTGACAAGGACACTAGTGCACATGGACTGACAAGGACACTAGTGCACATGAACTGACAAGGACACTAGTGCACATGGACTGACAAGGACACTAGTGCACCTGGACTGACAAGGACACTAGTGCACATGCACTGACGAGGACACTAGTGCACATGCACTGACAAGGACACAAGTGCAAATGCACTGACAAGGACACTAGTGCACATGCACTGACAAGGACACTAGTGCACATGCACTGACAAGGACACTAGTGCACAAGGACTGACAAGGACACTAGAGCACATGGACTGACAAGGACACTAGTGCACATGGACTGACAAGGACACTAGTGCAAATGCACTGACAAGGACACTAGTGCACATGCACTGACAAGGACACTAGTGCACATGCTTTGAGAAGGACACTAGTGCACATGCACTGACAAGGACACTAGTGCACATGCACTGACAAGGACACTAGTGCAAATGCACTGACAAGGACACTAGTGCACATGCACTGACAAGGACACTAGTGCACATGCACTGACAAGGACACTAGTGCATATGGACTGACAAGGACACTAGTGCACAAGGACTGACAAGGACACTAGTGCACATGGACTGACAAGGACACTAGTGCACATGGACTGACAAGGACACTAGCGCACGTGGACTGACACGAATACTAGTGCACATGGACTGACAAGGACACTAGTGCACATGCACTGACAAGGACACTAGTGCACATGCACTGACAAGGAAACTAGTGCACATGCACTGACAAGGACACCAGTGCACATGCACTGACAAGGACACTAGTGCACATGCACTGACAAGGACACTAGTGCACATGGACTGACAAGGACACTAGTGCACATGGACTGACAAGGACACTAGTGCACATGCACTGACAAGGACACTAGTGCACACGGACTGACAAGGACACTAGTGCACACGGACAGACAAGGACACTAGTGCACATGGACTGACAAGGACACTAGTGCACAACGACTGACAAGGACACTAGTGCACATGGACTGACAAGGACACTAGTGCACATGGACTGACAAGGACACTAGTGCACATGGACTGACAAGGACACTAGTGCACATGCACTGACAAGGACACTAGTGCACATGCACTGACAAGGACACTAGTGCACATGCACTGACAAGGACACCAGTGCACATGCACTGACAAGGACACTAGTGCACATGCACTGACAAGGACACTAGTGCACATGGACTGACAAGGACACTAGTGCACATGGACTGACAAGGACACTAGTGCACATGCACTGACAAGGACACTAGTGCACATGGACTGACAAGGACACTAGTGCACATGGACTGACAAGGACACTAGTGCACATGCACTGACAAGGACACTAGTGCACATGCACTGACAAGGACACTAGTGCACATGGACTGACAAGGACACTAGTGAACATGCACTGACAAGGACACTAGTGCACATGGACTGACAAGGACACTAGTGCACATGGACTGACAAGGACGCTAGTGCACATGGACTGACAAGGACACTAGTGCACATGGACTGACATGGACACTAGTGCACATGGACTGACAAGGACACTAGTGCACATGCACTGACAAGGACACTAGTGAACATGCACTGACAAGGACACTAGTGCACATGCACTGAGAAGGACACTAGTGCACATGCACTGACAAGGACACTAGTGCACATGCACTGACAAGGTCACCAGTGCACATGCACTGACAAGGACACTAGTGCACATGCACTGACAAGGACACCAGTGCACATGCACTGACAAGGACACTAGTGCACATGGACTGACAAGGACACTAGTGCACATGGACTGACAAGGACACTAGTGCAAATGCACTGACAAGGACACTAGTGCACATGGAATGACAAGGACACTAGTGCACATGCACTGACAAGGACACTAGTGCACATGCACTGAGAAGGACACTAGTGCACATGCACTGACAACGACACTAGTGCACATGCACTGACAAGGACACTAGTGCACATGGACTGACAAGGACACTAGTGCACATGCACTGACAAGGACACTAGTGCACATGCACTCACAAGGACACTAGTGCACATGGACTGACAAGGACACTAGTGCAAATGGACTGACAAGGACACTAGTGCACATGGACTGACAAGGACACTAGTACACATGCACTGACAAGGACACTAGTGCACATGCACTGACAAGGACACAAGTGCACATGCACTGACAAGGACACTAGTGCACATGCAGTGACAAGGACACTAGTGCACATGCACTGAGAAGGACACTAGTGCACATGCACTGACAACGACACTAGTGCACATGCACTGACAAGGACACTAGTGCACATGGACTGACAAGGAAACTAGTGCACATGCACTGACAAGGACACTTGTGCACATGCACTCACAAGGACACTAGTGCACATGGACTGACAAGGACACTAGTGCAAATGGACTGACAAGGACACTAGTGCACATGGACTGACAAGGACACTAGTACACATGGACTGACAAGGACACTAGTGCACATGGACTGACAAGGACACTAGTGCACATGGACTGACAAGGACACTAGTGCACATGCACTGACAAGGACACTAGTGCACATGCACTGACAAGGACACTAGTGCACATGCACTGACAAGGACACTAGTGCACATGCACTGACAAGGACACTAGTGCACATGGACTGACAAGGACACTAGTGCACACGGTTGACAAGGACACTAGTGCACACGGACTGACAAGGACACTAGTGCACATGGACTGACAAGGACACTAGTGCACATGGACTGACAAGGACACTAGTGCACATGGACTGACAAGGACACTAGTGCACATGAACTGACAAGGACACTAGTGCACATGGACTGACAAGGACACTAGTGCACCTGGACTGACAAGGACACTAGTGCACATGCACTGACGAGGACACTAGTGCACATGCACTGACAAGGACACTAGTGCACATGCTTTGAGAAGGACACTAGTGCACATGCACTGGCAAGGACACTAGTGCACATGCACTGACAAGGACACTAGTGCAAATGCACTGACAAGGACACTAGTGCACATGCACTGACAAGGACACTAGTGCACATGCACTGACAAGGACACTAGTGCACATGGACTGACAAGGACACTAGTGCACAAGGACTGACAAGGACACTAGTGCACATGGACTGACAAGGACACTAGTGCACATGGACTGACAAGGACACTAGCGCACGTGGACTGACACGAATACTAGTGCACATGGACTGACAAGGACACTAGTGCACATGCACTGACAAGGACACTAGTGCACATGCACTGACAAGGACACTAGTGCACATGCACTGACAAGGACACTAGTGCACATGCACTGACAAGGACACCAGTGCACATGCAATGACAAGGACACTAGTGCACATGCACTGACAAGGACACTAGTGCACATGGACTGACAAGGACACTAGTGCACATGGACTGACAAGGACACTAGTGCACATGCACTGACAAGGACACTAGTGCACACGGACTGACAAGGACACTAGTGCACAGGGACAGACAAGGACACTAGTGCACATGGACTGACAAGGACACTAGTGCACAACGACTGACAAGGACACTAGTGCACATGGACTGACAAGGACACTAGTGCACATGGACTGACAAGGACACTAGTGCACATGCACTGACAAGGACACTAGTGCACATGCACTGACAAGGACACTAGTGCACATGCACTGACAAGGACACCAGTGCACATGCACTGACAAGGACACTAGTGCACATGCACTGACAAGGACACTAGTGCACATGGACTGACAAGGACACTAGTGCACATGGACTGACAAGGACACTAGTGCACATGGACTGACAAGGACACTAGTGCACATGGACTGACAAGGACACTAGTGCACATGCACTGACAAGGACACTAGTGCACATGCACTGACAAGGACACTAGTGCACATGGACTGACAAGGACACTAGTGAACATGCACTGACAAGGACACTAGTGCACATGGACTGACAAGGACACTAGTGCACATGGACTGACAAGGACACTAGTGCACATGGACTGACAAGGACACTAGTGCACATGGACTGACATGGACACTAGTGCACATGGACTGACAAGGACACTAGTGCACATGCACTGACAAGGACACTAGTGAACATGCACTGACAAGGACACTAGTGCACATGCACTGAGAAGGACACTAGTGCACATGCACTGACAAGGACACTAGTGCACATGCACTGACAAGGTCACCAGTGCACATGCACTGACAAGGACACTAGTGCACATGCACTGACAAGGACACCAGTGCACATGCACTGACAAGGACACTAGTGCACATGGACTGACAAGGACACTAGTGCACATGGACTGACAAGGACACTAGTGCACATGCACTGACAAGGACACTAGTGCACATGCACTGACAAGGAACTAGTGCACATGCACTGACAAGGACACTAGTGCACATGGACTGACAAGGACACTAGTGCACATGCACTGACAAGGACACTAGTGCACATGCACTCACAAGGACACTAGTGCACATGGACTGACAAGGACACTAGTGCAAATGGACTGACAAGGACACTAGTGCACATGGACTGACAAGGACACTAGTACACATGCACTGACAAGGACACTAGTGCACATGCACTGACAAGGACACAAGTGCACATGCACTGACAAGGACACTAGTGCACATGCAGTGACAAGGACACTAGTGCACATGCACTGACATGGACACTAGTGCACATGCACTGACAAGGACACTAGTGCACATGCACTGAGAAGGACACTGGTGCACATGGACTGACAAGGACACTAGTGCACATGGACTGACAAGGACACTAGTGCACATGGACTGACAAGGACACTAGTGCACATGGACTGACAAGGACACTAGTGCACATGCACTGACAAGGACACTAGTGCACATGCACTGACAAGGACACTACTGCACATGCACTGACAAGGACACTAGTGCACATGGACTGACAAGGACACTAGTGCACATGCACTGACAAGGACACTAGTGCACATGCACTGACAAGGACACTAGTGCACATGCACTGAGAAGGCCACTAGAGCACATGGCTGACAAGGACACTAGTGCACATGGACTGACAAAGACACTAGTGCACATGGACTGGCAAGGACACTAGTGCAAATGCACTGACAAGGACACTAGTGCACATGCACTGAGAAGGACACTAGTGCACATGCACTGAGAAGGACACTAGTGCACATGCACTGACAAGGACACTAGTGCACATGCACTGACAAGGACACAAGTGCAAATGCACTGACAAGGACACTAGTGCACATGCACTGACAAGGACACTAGTGCACATGCACTGACAACGACACTAGTGCACATGCACTGACAAGGACACTAGTGCACATGCACTGAGAAGGACACTAGTGCACATGCACTGACAAGGACACTAGTGCACATGCACTGACAAGGACACTAGTGCACATGCACTGACAAGGACACAAGTGCAAATGCACTGACAAGGACACTAGTGCACATGCACTGACAAGGACACTAGTGCACATGCACTGACAAGGACACTAGTGCACATGCACTGACAAGGACACTAGTGCACATGGACTGACAAGGACACTAGAGCACATGGACTGACAAGGACACTAGTGCACATGGACTGACAAGGACACTAGTGCAAATGCACGGACAAGGACACTAGTGCACATGCACTGACAAGGACACTAGTGCACATGCTTTGAGAAGGACACTAGTGCACATGCACTGACAAGGACACCAGTGCACATGCACTGACAAGGACACTAGTGCAAATGCACTGACAAGGACACTAGTTCACATGCACTGACAAGGACACTAGTGCACATGCACTGACAAGGACACTAGTGCACATGGACTGACAAGGACACTAGTGCACAAGGACTGACTAGGACACTAGTGCACATGGACTGACAAGGACACTAGTGCACATGGACTGACAAGGACACTAGCGCACGTGGACTGAAAAGAACACTAGTGCACATGGACTGACAAGGACACTAGTGCACATGCACTGACAAGGACACTAGTGCACATGCACTGACAAGGACACTAGTGCACATGCACTGACGAGGACACCAGTGCTAATGCACTGACAAGGACACTAGTGCACATGCACTGACAAGGACACTAGTGCACATGGACTGACAAGGACACTAGTGCACATGGACTGACAAGGACACTAGTGCACATGCACTGACAAGGACACTAGTGCACATGGACTGACAAGGACACTGGTGCACACGGACAGACAAGGACACTAGTGCACATGGACTGACAAGGACACTAGTGCACAAGGACTGACAAGGACACTAGTGCGCATGGACTGACAAGGACACTAGTGCACATGGACTGACAAGGACGCTAGTGCACATGGACTGACAAGGACACTAGTGCACATGGACTGACAAGGTCACTAGTGCACATGCACTGACAAGGACACTAGTGCACATGCACTGACAAGGACACTAGTGCACATGCACTGACAAGGACACTAGTGCACATGCACTGACAAGGACACTAGTGCACATGGACTGACAAGGACACTAGTGCACACGGTTGACAAGGACACTAGTGCACACGGACTGACAAGGACACTAGTGCACATGGACTGACAAGGACACTAGTGCACATGGACTGACAAGGACAATAGTGCACATGGTCTGACAAGGACACTAGTGCACATGGACTGACAAGGACACTAGTGCACATGAACTGACAAGGACACTAGTGCACATGGACTGACAAGGACACTAGTGCACCTGGACTGACAAGGACACTAGTGCACATGCACTGACGAGGACACTAGTGCACATGCACTGACAAGGACACAAGTGCAAATGCACTGACAAGGACACTAGTGCACATGCACTGACAAGGACACTAGTGCACATGCACTGACAAGGACACTAGAGCACATGGACTGACAAGGACACTAGTGCACATGGACTGACAAGGACACTAGTGCAAATGCACTGACAAGGACACTAGTGCACATGCACTGACAAGGACACTAGTGCACATGCTTTGAGAAGGACACTAGTACACATGCACTGACAAGGACACTAGTGCACATGCACTGACAAGGACACTAGTGCAAATGCACTGACAAGGACACTAGTGCACATGCACTGACAAGGACACTAGTGCACATGCACTGACAAGGACACTAGTGCGCATGGACTGACATGGACACTAGCGCACGTGGACTGACACGAATACTAGTGCACATGGACTGACAAGGACACTAGTGCACATGCACTGACAAGGACACCAGTGCACATGCACTGACAAGGACACTAGTGCACATGCACTGACAAGGACACTAGTGCACATGGACTGACAAGGACACTAGTGCACATGGACTGACAAGGACACTAGTGCACATGCACTGACAAGGACACTAGTGCACACGGACTGACAAGGACACTAGTGCACACGGACAGACAAGGACACTAGTGCACATGGACTGACAAGGACACTAGTGCACAACGACTGACAAGGACACTAGTGCACATGGACTGACAAGGACACTAGTGCACATGGACTGACAAGGACACTAGTGCACATGGACTGACAAGGACACTAGTGCACATGCACTGACAAGGACACTAGTGCACATGCACTGACAAGGACACTAGTGCACATGCACTGACAAGGACACCAGTGCACATGCACTGACAAGGACACTAGTGCACATGCACTGACAAGGACACAAGTGCACATGGACTGACAAGGACACTAGTGCACATGGACTGACAAGGACACTAGTGCACATGCACTGACAAGGACACTAGTGCACATGGACTGACAAGGACACTAGTGCACATGGACTGACAAGGACACTAGTGCACATGCACTGACAAGGACACTAGTGCACATGCACTGACAAGGACACTAGTGCACATGGACTGACAAGGACACTAGTGAACATGCACTGACAAGGACACTAGTGCACATGGACTGACAAGGACACTAGTGCACATGGACTGACAAGGACACTAGTGCACATGGACTGACAAGGACACTAGTGCACATGGACTGACATGGACACTAGTGCACATGGACTGACAAGGACACTATTGCACATGCACTGACAAGGACACTAGTGAACATGCACTGACAAGGACACTAGTGCACATGCACTGAGAAGGACACTAGTGCACATGCACTGACAAGGACACTAGTGCACATGCACTGACAAGGTCACCAGTGCACATGCACTGACAAGGACACTAGTGCACATGCACTGACAAGGACACCAGTGCACATGCACTGACAAGGACACTAGTGCACATGGACTGACAAGGACACTAGTGCACATGGACTGACAAGGACACTAGTGCAAATGCACTGACAAGGACACTAGTGCACATGCACTGACAAGGACACTAGTGCACATGCACTGACAAGGACACTAGTGCACATGCACTCACAAGGACACTAGTGCACATGGACTGACAAGGACACTAGTGCAAATGGACTGACAAGGACACTAGTGCACATGGACTGACAAGGACACTAGTACACATGCACTGACAAGGACACTAGTGCACATGCACTGACAAGGACACAAGTGCACATGCACTGACAAGGACACTAGTGCACATGCAGTGACAAGGACACTAGTGCACATGCACTGACATGGACACTAGTGCACATGCACTGACAAGGACACTAGTGCACATGCACTGAGAAGGACACTAGTGCACATGGACTGACAAGGACACTAGTGCACATGGACTGACAAGGACACTAGTGCACATGGACTGACAAGGACACTAGTGCACATGGACTGACAAGGACACTAGTGCACATGCACTGACAAGGACACTAGTGCACATGCACTGACAAGGACACTACTGCACATGCACTGACAAGGACACTAGTGCACATGGACTGACGAGGACACTAGTGCACATGCACTGACAAGGACACTAGTGCACATGCACTGACAAGGACACTAGTGCACATGCACTGAGAAGGACACTAGAGCACATGGCTGACAAGGACACTAGTGCACATGGACTGACAAGGACACTAGTGCACATGGACTGACAAGGACACTAGTGCAAATGCACTGACAAGGACACTAGTGCACATGCACTGAGAAGGACACTAGTGCACATGCACTGAGAAGGACACTAGTGCACATGCACTGACAAGGACACTAGTGCACATGCACTGACTAGGACACAAGTGCAAATGCACTGACAAGGACACTAGTGCACATGCACTGACAAGGACACTAGTGCACATGCACTGACAACGACACTAGTGCACATGCACTGACAAGGACACTAGTGCACATGGACTGACAAGGACACTAGTGCACAAGGACTGACAAGGACACTAGTGCACATGGACTGACAAGGACACTAGTGCACACGGACTGACAAGGACACTAGTGCACATGCACTGACAAGGACACTAGTGCACATGCACTGACAAGGACACTAGTGCACATGCACTGACAAGGACACCAGTGCACATGCACTGACAAGGACACTAGTGCACATGCACTGACAAGGACACTAGTGCACATGGACTGACAAGGACACTAGTGCAAATGCACTGACAAGGACACTAGTGCACATGCACTGACAAGGACACTAGTGCACATGCACTGACAAGGACACTAGTGCACATGGACTGACAAGGACACTAGTGCACAAGGACTGACATGGACACCAGTGCACATGGACTGACAAGGACACTAGTGCACATGGACTGACAAGGACACTAGTGCACATGCACTGACAAGGACACTAGTGCACATGCACTGACAAGGACACTAGTGCACATGCACTGACAAGGACACTAGTGCACATGCACTGACAAGGACGCTAGTGCACATGCACTGACAAGGACACTAGTGCACATGGACTGACAAGGACACTAGTGCACATGCACTGACAAGGACACTAGTGCACATGGACTGACAAGGACACTAGTGCACACGGACAGACAAGGACACTAGTGCACATGGACTGACAAGGACACTAGTGCACATGGACTGACAAGGACACTAGTGCACATGGACTGACAAAGACACTAGTGCACATGGAATGACAAGGACACTAGTGCACAAGGACTGACAAGGACACTAGTGCACATGGACTGACAAGGACACTAGTGCACATGGACTGACAAGGACACTAGTGCACATGGACTGACAAGGACACTAGTGCACATGGACTGACAAGGACACTAGTGCACATGGACTGACAAGGACACTAGTGCACATGCACTGACAAGGACACTAGTGCACATGCACTGACAAGGACACAAGTGCACATGCACTGACAAGGACACTAGTGCACATGCACTGACAAGGACACTAGTGCACATGCACTGACAAGGACACTAGTGCACATGGACTGACTAGGACACTAGTGCACATGGACTGACAAGGACACTAGTGCACATGGACTGACAAGGACACTAGTGCAAATGCACTGACAAGTACACTAGTGCACATGCACTGACAAGGACACTAGTGCACATGCACAGACAAGGACACTAGTGCACATGCACTGACAAGGACACAAGTGCAAATGCACTGACAAGGACACTAGTGCACATGCACTGACAAGGACACTAGCGCACATGCACTGACAAGGACACTAGTGCACAAGGACTGACAAGGACACTAGTGCACATGGACTGACAAGGACACTAGTGCAAATGCACTGACAAGGACACTAGTGCCCATGCACTGACAAGGACACTAGTGCACATGCACTGAGAAGGACACTAGTGCACATGCACTGAGAAGGACACTAGTGCACATGCACTGACAAGGACACTAGTGCACATGCACTGACAAGGACACTAGTGCACATGCACTGACAAGGACACAAGTGCAAATGCACTGACAAGGACACTAGTGCACATGCACTGACAAGGACACTAGTGCACATGCACTGACAAGGACACTAGTGCACATGGACTGACAAGGACACTAGTGCACAAGGACTGACAAGGACACTAGCGCACATGGACTGACAAGGACACTAGTGCACATGCACTGAGAAGGACACTGGTGCACATGGACTGACAAGGACACTAGTGCACATGGACTGACAAGGACACTAGTGCACATGGACTGACAAGGACACTAGTGCACATGGACTGACAAGGACACTAGTGCACATGCACTGACAAGGACACTAGTGCACATGCACTGACAAGGACACTACTGCACATGCACTGACAAGGACACTAGTGCACATGGACTGACAAGGACACTAGTGCACATGCACTGACAAGGACACTAGTGCACATGCACTGACAAGGACACTAGTGCACATGCACTGACAAGGACACTACTGCACATGCACTGACAAGGACACTAGTGCACATGGACTGACAAGGACACTAGTGCACATGCACTGACAAGGACACTAGTGCACATGCACTGACTAGGACACTAGTGCACATGCACTGAGAAGGACACTAGAGCACATGGCTGACAAGGACACTAGTGCACATGGACTGACAAGGACACTAGTGCACATGGACTGGCAAGGACACTAGTGCAAATGCACTGACAAGGACACTAGTGCACATGCACTGAGAAGGACACTAGTGCACATGCACTGAGAAGGACACTAGTGCACATGCACTGACAAGGACACTAGTGCACATGCACTGACAAGGACACAAGTGCAAATGCACTGACAAGGACACTAGTGCACATGCACTGACAAGGACACTAGTGCACATGCACTGACAACGACACTAGTGCACATGCACTGACAAGGACACTAGTGCACATGCACTGAGAAGGACACTAGTGCACATGCACTGACAAGGACACTAGTGCACATGCACTGACAAGGACACTAGTGCACATGCACTGACAAGGACACAAGTGCAAATGCACTGACAAGGACACTAGTGCACATGCACTGACAAGGACACTAGTGCACATGCACTGACAAGGACACTAGTGCACATGCACTGACAAGGACACTAGTGCACATGGACTGACAAGGACACTAGAGCACATGGACTGACAAGGACACTAGTGCAAATGCACGGACAAGGACACTAGTGCACATGCACTGACAAGGACACTAGTGCACATGCTTTGAGAAGGACACTAGTGCACATGCACTGACAAGGACACCAGTGCACATGCACTGACAAGGACACTAGTGCAAATGCACTGACAAGGACACTAGTTCACATGCACTGACAAGGACACTAGTGCACATGCACTGACAAGGACACTAGTGCACATGGACTGACAAGGACACTAGTGCACAAGGACTGACTAGGACACTAGTGCACATGGACTGACAAGGACACTAGTGCACATGGACTGACAAGGACACTAGCGCACGTGGACTGAAAAGAACACTAGTGCACATGGACTGACAAGGACACTAGTGCACATGCACTGACAAGGACACTAGTGCACATGCACTGACAAGGACACTAGTGCACATGCACTGACGAGGACACCAGTGCACATGCACTGACAAGGACACTAGTGCACATGCACTGACAAGGACACTAGTGCACATGGACTGACAAGGACACTAGTGCACATGGACTGACAAGGACACTAGTGCACATGCACTGACAAGGACACTAGTGCACATGGACTGACAAGGACACTGGTGCACACGGACAGACAAGGACACTAGTGCACATGGACTGACAAGGACACTAGTGCACAAGGACTGACAAGGACACTAGTGCGCATGGACTGACAAGGACACTAGTGCACATGGACTGACAAGGACGCTAGTGCACATGGACTGACAAGGACACTAGTGCACATGGACTGACAAGGTCACTAGTGCACATGCACTGACAAGGACACTAGTGCACATGCACTGACAAGGACACTAGTGCACATGCACTGACAAGGACACTAGTGCACATGCACTGACAAGGACACTAGTGCACATGGACTGACAAGGACACTAGTGCACACGGTTGACAAGGACACTAGTGCACACGGACTGACAAGGACACTAGTGCACATGGACTGACAAGGACACTAGTGCACATGGACTGACAAGGACAATAGTGCACATGGTCTGACAAGGACACTAGTGCACATGGACTGACAAGGACACTAGTGCACATGAACTGACAAGGACACTAGTGCACATGGACTGACAAGGACACTAGTGCACCTGGACTGACAAGGACACTAGTGCACATGCACTGACGAGGACACTAGTGCACATGCACTGACAAGGACACAAGTGCAAATGCACTGACAAGGACACTAGTGCACATGCACTGACAAGGACACTAGTGCACATGCACTGACAAGGACACTAGTGCACAAGGACTGACAAGGACACTAGAGCACATGGACTGACAAGGACACTAGTGCACATGGACTGACAAGGACACTAGTGCAAATGCACTGACAAGGACACTAGTGCACATGCACTGACAAGGACACTAGTGCACATGCTTTGAGAAGGACACTAGTGCACATGCACTGACAAGGACACTAGTGCACATGCACTGACAAGGACACTAGTGCAAATGCACTGACAAGGACACTAGTGCACATGCACTGACAAGGACACTAGTGCACATGCACTGACAAGGACACCAGTGCACATGCACTGACAAGGACACTAGTGCACATGCACTGACAAGGACACTAGTGCACGTGGACTGACAAGGACACTAGTGCACATGGACTGACAAGGACACTAGTGCACATGCACTGACAAGGAAACTAGTGCACATGCACTGACAAGGACACCAGTGCACATGCACTGACAAGGACACTAGTGCACATGCACTGACAAGGACACTAGTGCACATGGACTGACAAGGACACTAGTGCACATGGACTGACAAGGACACTAGTGCACATGCACTGACAAGGACACTAGTGCACACGGACTGACAAGGACACTAGTGCACACGGACAGACAAGGACACTAGTGCACATGGACTGACAAGGACACTAGTGCACAACGACTGACAAGGACACTAGTGCACATGGACTGACAAGGACACTAGTGCACATGGACTGACAAGGACACTAGTGCACATGGACTGACAAGGACACTAGTGCACATGCACTGACAAGGACACTAGTGCACATGCACTGACAAGGACACTAGTGCACATGCACTGACAAGGACACCAGTGCACATGCACTGACAAGGACACTAGTGCACATGCACTGACAAGGACACTAGTGCACATGGACTGACAAGGACACTAGTGCACATGGACTGACAAGGACACTAGTGCACATGCACTGACAAGGACACTAGTGCACATGGACTGACAAGGACACTAGTGCACATGGACTGACAAGGACACTAGTGCACATGCACTGACAAGGACACTAGTGCACATGCACTGACAAGGACACTAGTGCACATGGACTGACAAGGACACTAGTGAACATGCACTGACAAGGACACTAGTGCACATGGACTGACAAGGACACTAGTGCACATGGACTGACAAGGACACTAGTGCACATGGACTGACAAGGACACTAGTGCACATGGACTGACATGGACACTAGTGCACATGGACTGACAAGGACACTAGTGCACATGCACTGACAAGGACACTAGTGAACATGCACTGACAAGGACACTAGTGCACATGCACTGAGAAGGACACTAGTGCACATGCACTGACAAGGACACTAGTGCACATGCACTGACAAGGTCACCAGTGCACATGCACTGACAAGGACACTAGTGCACATGCACTGACAAGGACACCAGTGCACATGCACTGACAAGGACACTAGTGCACATGGACTGACAAGGACACTAGTGCACATGGACTGACAAGGACACTAGTGCAAATGCACTGACAAGGACACTAGTGCACATGCACTGACAAGGACACTAGTGCACATGCACTGACAAGGACACTAGTGCACATGCACTGAGAAGGACACTAGTGCACATGCACTGACAACGACACTAGTGCACATGCACTGACAAGGACACTAGTGCACATGGACTGACAAGGACACTAGTGCACATGCACTGACAAGGACACTAGTGCACATGCACTCACAAGGACACTAGTGCACATGGACTGACAAGGACACTAGTGCAAATGGACTGACAAGAACACTAGTGCACATGGACTGACAAGGACACTAGTACACATGCACTGACAAGGACACTAGTGCACATGCACTGACAAGGACACAAGTGCACATGCAGTGACAAGGACACTAGTGCACATGCACTGACATGGACACTAGTGCACATGCACTGACAAGGACACTAGTGCACATGCACTGAGAAGGACACTAGTGCACATGGACTGACAAGGACACTAGTGCACATGGACTGACAAGGACACTAGTGCACATGGACTGACAAGGACACTAGTGCACATGGACTGACAAGGACACCAGTGCACATGCACTGACAAGGACACTAGTGCACATGCACTGACAAGGACACAACTGCACATGCACTGACAATGACACTAGTGCACATGGACTGACAAGGACACTAGTGCACATGCACTGACAAGGACACTAGTGCACATGCACTGACAAGGACACTAGTGCACATGCACTGAGAAGGACACTAGAGCACATGGCTGACAAGGACACTAGTGCACATGGACTGACAAGGACACTAGTGCACATGGACTGACAAGGACACTAGTGCAAATGCACTGACAAGGACACTAGTGCACATGCACTGAGAAGGACACTAGTGCACATGCACTGAGAAGGACACTAGTGCACATGCACTGACAAGGACACTAGTGCACATGCACTGACTAGGACACAAGTGCAAATGCACTGACAAGGACACTAGTGCACATGCACTGACAAGGACACTAGTGCACATGCACTGACAACGACACTAGTGCACATGCACTGACAAGGACACTAGTGCACATGGACTGACAAGGACACTAGTGCACAAGGACTGACAAGGACACTAGTGCACATGGACTGACAAGGACACTAGTGCACACGGACTGACAAGGACACTAGTGCACATGCACTGACAAGGACACTAGTGCACATGCACTGACAAGGACACTAAAGCACATGCACTGACAAGGACACCAGTGCACATGCACTGACAAGGACACTAGTGCACATGCACTGACAAGGACACTAGTGCACATGGACTGACAAGGACACTAGTGCACATGGACTGACAAGGACACTAGTGCAAATGCACTGACAAGGACACTAGTGCACATGCACTGACAAGGACACTAGTGCACATGCACTGACAAGGACACTAGTGCACATGGACTGACAAGGACACTAGTGCACAAGGACTGACATGGACACCAGTGCACATGGACTGACAAGGACACTAGTGCACATGGACTGACAAGGACACTAGTGCACATGCACTGACAAGGACACTAGTGCACATGCACTGACAAGGACACTAGTGCACATGCACTGACAAGGACACTAGTGCACATGCACTGACAAGGACGCTAGTGCACATGCACTGACAAGGACACTAGTGCACATGGACTGACAAGGACACTAGTGCACATGCACTGACAAGGACACTAGTGCACATGGACTGACAAGGACACTAGTGCACACGGACAGACAAGGACACTAGTGCACATGGACTGACAAGGACACTAGTGCACATGGACTGACAAGGACACTAGTGCACATGGACTGACAAAGACACTAGTGCACATGGACTGACAAGGACACTAGTGCACAAGGACTGACAAGGACCCTAGTGCACATGGACTGACAAGGACACTAGTGCACATGGACTGACAAGGACACTAGTGCACATGGACTGACAAGGACACTAGTGCACATGGACTGACAAGGACACTAGTGCACATGCACTGACAAGGACACTAGTGCACATGCACTGACAAGGACACAAGTGCACATGCACTGACAAGGACACTAGTGCACATGCACTGACAAGGACACTAGTGCACATGCACTGACAAGGACACTAGTGCACATGGACTGACAAGGACACTAGTGCACATGCACTGACAAGGACACTAGTGCACATGCACTGACAAGGACACTAGTGCACATGGACTGACAAGGATACTAGTGCACATGGACTGACAAGGAAACTAGTGCACATGGACTGACTAGGACACTAGTGCACATGGACTGACAAGGACACTAGTGCACATGGACTGACAAGGACACTAGTGCAAATGCACTGACAAGTACACTAGTGCACATGCACTGACAAGGACACTAGTGCACATGCACAGACAAGGACACTAGTGCACATGCACTGACAAGGACACAAGTGCAAATGCACTGACAAGGACACTAGTGCACATGCACTGACAAGGACACTAGCGCACATGCACTGACAAGGACACTAGTGCACAAGGACTGACAAGGACACTAGTGCACATGGACTGACAAGGACACTAGTGCAAATGCACTGACAAGG
Organism: Meconema thalassinum; assembly: GCA_946902985.2. NCBI lineage: Eukaryota > Metazoa > Arthropoda > Insecta > Orthoptera > Tettigoniidae > Meconema > Meconema thalassinum. The sequence goes on from OX336395.1 coordinate 52,215,764, forward strand.
ACACTAGTGCCCATGCACTGACAAGGACACTAGTGCACATGCACTGAGAAGGACACTAGTGCACATGCACTGAGAAGGACACTAGTGCACATGCACTGACAAGGACACTAGTGCACATGCACTGACAAGGACACTAGTGCACATGCACTGACAAGGACACAAGTGCAAATGCACTGACAAGGACACTAGTGCACATGCACTGACAAGGACACTAGTGCACATGCACTGACAAGGACACTAGTGCACATGGACTGACAAGGACACTAGTGCACAAGGACTGACAAGGACACTAGCGCACATGGACTGACAAGGACACTAGCGCACATGGACTGACAAGGACACTAGTGCACATGGACTGACAAGGACACTAGTGCACATGGACTGACAAGGACACTAGTGCACATGGACTGACAAGGACACTAGTGCACATGCACTGACAAGGACACTAGTGCACATGCACTGACAAGGACACTAGTGCACATGCACTGACAAGGACACTAGTGCACATGGACTGACAAGGACACTAGTGCACATGGATTGACAAGGACACTAGTGCACATGCACTGACAAAGACACTAGTGCACATGCACTGACAAAGACACTAGCGCACATGGACTGACAAGGACACTAGTGCACATGGACTGACAAGGACACTAGTGCACATGGACTGACAAGGACACTAGTGCACATGGACTGACAAGGACACTAGTGAACATGGACTGACAAGGACACTAGTGCAAATGCACTGACAAGGACACTAGTGCACATGCACTGACAAGGACACTATTGCACATGCACTGAGAAGGACACTAGTGCACATGCACTGACAAGGACACTAGTGCACATGCACTGACAAGGACACTAGTGCACATGCACTGACAAGGACACAAGTGCAAATGCACTGACAAGGACACTAGTGCACATGCACTGACAAGGACACTAGTGCACATGGACTGACAAGGACACTAGTGCACAAGGACTCACATGGACACTAGTGCACATGGACTGACAAGGACACTAGTGCACATGGACTGACAAGGACACTAGTGCACATGCACTGACAAGGACACTAGTGCACACGGACAGACAAGGACACTAGTGCACATGGACTGACAAGGACACTAGTGCACATGGACTGACAAGGACACTAGTGCACATGGACTGACAAAGACACTAGTGCACATGGACTGACAAGGACACTAGTGCACAAGGACTGACAAGGACACTAGTGCACATGGACTGACAAGGACACTAGTGCACATGGACTTACAAGGACACTAGTGCTCATGGACTGACAAGGACACTAGTGCACATGGACTGACAAGGACACTAGTGCACATGGACTGACAAGGACACTAGTGCACATGCACTGACAAGGACACTAGTGCACATGGACTGACAAGGACACTAGTGCACATGGACTGACAAGGACACTAGTGCACATGCACTGACATGGACACTAGTTCACATGGACTGACAAGGACACTAGTGCACACGGACAGACAAGGACACTAGTGCACATGGACTGACAAGGACACTAGTGCACAAGGACTGACAAGGACACTAGTGCGCATGGACTGACAAGGACACTAGTGCACATGGACTGACAAGGACACTAGTGCACATGGACTGACAAGGACACTAGTGCACATGGACTGACAAGGACACTAGTGCACATGCACTGACAAGGACACTAGTGCACATGCACTGACAAGGACACTAGTGCACATGCACTGACAAGGACACTAGTGCACATGGACTGACAAGGACACTAGTGCACACGGTTGACAAGGACACTAGTGCACACGGACTGACAATGACACTAGTGCACATGGACTGACAAGGACAATAGTGCACATGGTCTGACAAGGACACTAGTGCACATGGACTGACAAGGACACTAGTGCACATGAACTGACAAGGACACTAGTGCACATGGACTGACAAGGACACTAGTGCACATGGACTGACAAGGACACTAGTGCACATGCACTGACGAGGACACTAGTGCACATGCACTGACAAGGACACTGGTGCACATGGACTGACAAGGACACTAGTGCACATGGACTGACAAGGACACTAGTGCACATGGACTGACAAGGACACTAGTGCACATGCACTGACAAGGACACTAGTGCACATGCACTGACAAGGACACTAGTGCACATGCACTGAGAAGGACACTAGTGCACATGCACTGACAAGGACACTAGTGCACATGCACTGACAAGGACACTAGTGCACATGCACTGACAAGGACACAAGTGCAAATGCACTGACAAGGACACTAGTGCACATGCACTGACAAGGACACTAGTGCACATGCACTGACAAGGACACTAGTGCACATGCACTGACAAGGACACTAGTGCACATGCACTGACAAGGACATTAGTGCACATGCACTGACAAGGACACTAGTGCACATGCACACATTTTACTGTACGCAGTTCTTATTGTCACTTCAACAGTCTGCCTCTTACTAAATTTCTTGAGAAAGAAAGAATTGACCTTGCAGGTGCCGTTAACTACGCTCAAGACACTTTGGACCAGATAAAAGAAATAAGAGATAAGGCAGATGAAGAATTTTCACCTATGTATACAAAGGTTGTTAACACCTGTGAAGAGAGTGATATTCCGATATCCATACCACGCTTATCACAGAGGCAAATAGGGCGAGACAACATGCCCAACGATGGGCCAGAATCTTATTACATCTTATCCCTTTTATTGATCACTTTATTGCACAAATAAGGATAGATTCATATCTCAAAAGGACATTTTATCTTCTTTCCAAGCTCTTAGTTCTGACAACGAAGATATTCCCGAAGCAGTTGTGGACGCTTTGTTTAAAGAATATTGCTCAGATCTAACCACATGTTCTTTACAGCAACTCCTGGGAGAACTAAAAGTATGGCAACGAAGACTAAAACAAATTGATTTGCAAAGAAGAGAAAACTGTAAGTTAATAAAAACAATATAGAAAGATCAATGCTATAGAAGCCCTACAAGCGTGCAACAAACTCCTGCAAATTTTGGAAACTTTACCAGCAACTTCATGTACTGATGAACGGTCATTTTCGACTTTGAAATATTTGAAATCTTATTTAAGAAATACGACATCAGAGACTAGACTGAACGGTTTGGCATTATTGTATGTGCAGAAAAACATACCAGTTAATAGCGAAGAGGTTTTAAACGAACTTGCGAAAAAACCTCGCCGTCTCGACATCAAGAATTAAATATAGACTTATTTTCTTTTGGTTTAATCTACAAATAATCTGTATTATTTACCAATATATTTGTTTCAGTATAAATATGCATTATCTTAATTTGATTTGGTAATAAATATCTTATTTCTTCCTGTATTGTAGTGATTGGTGGAAGTTTTTAGTGTTGTATTACGTAATTATTGATCAGCAATTAACTGATGAAAAGTATAGTTAACTACGGCAGACTTTGCGGTTCGGTTTACATTATTAAATTTGTTATCTATTAACCCAGTAAAACTTGTTTTAACTTTTTAATAGAAGCTAAGTTTGATAACATTTTTCACGTCTCAGGATAGATAAAAACGCAGTTTTCTGCGTCTAATTTTTAAATTTTTTCCTCGGGGAGTACCCCCGGACCCCCTCTCGACTGGGGGTATTCCATACCCCCCAGACCCCTCGGATGTCCATCCCCCAAAGTAAAATCCTGGGTGCGCCACTGAAGCGAGGTAAAACAAGTAAACAGAAGATATACAAATCGTTAACAACCCACACATAGAGGCTACCATAGCACCGGCGTACCACATAAAAGTAATGCATCAAGGACAGGGCTGCTCGTCTGTTGCATCTTCTCGTGTACGGCGGTCAATAAAAGCAGGCTTGAGGGGATTAAGGACTGGAAGCCAAGCTCTGTACACACGTTCTGCTTCCTCCTTAAGATTGAAGCTGTTAGTATGCTTCAGGACTTCAATGGCCTCCCTTTGTAGCCTGGCATGATAAGACACCGTGGTGGACAGAACTTCGGTGTCTCCATATCTTATATCGTGACCTGCGAATAGTGAGTGTGCTGCTACAGTGGATTTATCTGTTTGTCGTCCCAGCCGGCTGTGTCGTTCGTGCTCCTTGAGGCGAGTGGCAATACTTATTTTCGTTGTTCCAATATATACTTGGCCACAATCACACGGGATTTTATAAACCCCTGCCACGGTATGAGGATGTCGCTTAACTTGAGCGGACCTAAACATTTTTCGTGTAGGCCTGTATATGGCCTTTATATCATGGGACTCGAGTAGCCTCCCTATTCTGTCCGTGACCTTTTTTATATATGGAAGAAAAGCTCTAGCCAGGGGCTGCTTGTCTCCAATTACCCTTGAAGTTGGACGTCTCGGATTGAGTGCTCGCTGGATATCTTTCTGGCTGTACCCATTGGCGCGTAAGGCCTCGTTGAGGTGTACAATTTTTTGTTTTAGGCACTGCTTTTCACAAATTCTTTTCGTGCGGTCAGCCAGTGTTTTTAGCACTCCGTATTTCTGTCGTGGGTGGTGGTTGGACGTCTTATGTAGATATCGGTCAGTATGGGTCGGCTTACGGTAAACTGTATGTCCCAAGGTTAGATTAGCGGTCTTCGTTACCATAACGTCGAGAAAAGCAATTTTATGTTCATTTTCTAACTCCATGGTAAACTGAATGTTAGAGTTCTGGCTGTTAAGATGTTATAAAAACAGATTTAATTGATCTTTACCATGGCCCCATATTACAAAAGTATCGTCCACGTATCGTAGCCACACTTTAGGTTTCAAAGGTGCGGTCTCTAAGTGGTATTTGTTCAAATTGTTCCATGAAGAAATTCGCGATCACCGGACTCAGGGGACTGCCCATGGCGACCCCATCAATTTGTTCATAGAAATCACCCTTCCACAGGAAATAGCTAGCGGTGAGGCAGTGGCGGAATAAGGCGGTGATATCATCAGGAAAAATCCGTGCGATGTACTCCGGGGCTGCCTTTATAGGTACTTTCGTGAAAAGAGAGACCACGTCAAAACTTACTAGTATGTCACCAGCTTCAAGTTGAATGGTTTTCAATTTTTCAATGAAATGGCCGGAATCTTTGACGAACGACTGTGTACCGCCGATATGTGGTTGAAGTAAGGTAGCTAAATGTTTGGCAATGCTATAAGTTGGTGATCCAATAGCACTCACGATAGGACGAAGAGGAACATTATCTTTGTGTTTCTTAGGTAAGCCATAAAGTCTTGGTGGTAAAGCTTCACTTCTGGTGGTTCCCTTCTTTACGTTTTCAGGTAGCGAAGATACCTTGATCAGGCCGTTTGTTTCACGAAGAATCCGGTTGGTAGGATCTCTCAGTAGTTTGCGGTAGGTACCCTGGTCTAAAAGTTCCAAAACCTTGGCAGTGTAGTCGTCTATGTCCAAGATAACCGTTGCGTTCCCTTTGTCTGCAGGAAGAATGATTATGCTCTCGTCCATATTGAGAGTCTTTATAGCCTTCCTCTCCTGAGGTGTGAGGTTACTCTGCGGTGCCGGTGCCTTCTTGATTATACGTGAGGCTTCATGACGGATTTCATCTGCTCTTTTAGATGGTAGCTCATGGATTGCCGCTTCAATATTGGCGATAATGTCTTCCACGGGATTCGAAGGAGGGGTCACTGCGTTATTTCCTCCTTTCGCTAGTATAGAGATTTCCCCTCTGACAGGTGGTGATTGGTCAGGTTAACAATTGTCCGTGAGATGTCCAGCGTAGGCGCAGGTACCGGCGCGGGTTGGTCTCTCTGTAACCGCTCAAACTTTTTCTTCTGCCGGATGCTAGACTGTTCAAATGTTGAACGCATAGAGTAGAAGGTGATACGATCTACATTTTCCCAGTCCTGATATGAGAGTGTGCTGCTGATGCGGTAGTGCAGCTGTAAGAGTGCCTGATCTGTAGTAGCGAGCCCCTTACGTGCAAAGCTTATGCGTTCACGTAATAGCGAACGTTCAGTGCGATCATATATTCTATGCTAGCTGAGGTTAGTGGTCTCTTCATTTTAATAAACTTGGGAATCATACCTCTGTCTCGGCATCGAAGAAGAAACACGAGTGATGACAGAAGTTGCGACTTTTTCTTCCTTAACCTCTCAAAGCGACGAACTAAGTGTGATATTCCCTCCCCGTAGAGGCGAATTAAGTAAAAATTTAGACTTTCACGACCGGCGTTGAAATAGGAATCTCTGTTTCGCGGGCTTATAGGCCGTGTTCCAAGGACATTTTGTTGTCCTGACGTTTCACTGAATACTGCGTTCAGCATGTTCACAGGTTACATTAAGCGAGGTAAAACAAGTAAACAGAAGATATATAAATCGTCAACAACCCACACATAGAGGCTACCACAGCAACGGCGTACCACATAAAAGTAATGCATCAAGGACAGGGCTGCTCGTCTGTTGCATCTTCTCGTCTACGACGGTCAATGAGGGCAGGCTTGAGGGGATTTAAGGACTGGAAGCCAAGCTCTGTTCACACGTTCTCGTCCATATTTAGAGTCTTTATAGCCTTCCTCTCCTGAGGTGTGAGGTTACTCTGCGGTGCCGGTGCCTTCTTGATTATACGTGAGGCTTCATGACGGATTTCATCTGCTTGTTCTGATGGTGAATCTCTTTATGCTTCGAGAATGAATTTCCTGCGGGCAACCCCTTGTTAGGCCAGAAGTCTAATATACATTTTGTTACCCTATCCTCACTCCATTTGCCCATTAATTTTTCATACCTCTTAGTTCTATTTCCTATCCTAGAATTGAAATTCCCCATCATTACTACACTATCATTGAAATGTTATGTTCTTCAGTCGGTCAACATGATTGTACCAGTTGTAATGGGTCTCCATTATTTATTAATCTCACTGGGGAGTGAGTGAGCAGTGAGCTGAGGGGGACGTACAGGACTCAAGTGTCGTATAACAGTTAAGTTTAAACAACATTCTTCCATTTAAGTGCCGTGTATAATCTGTACTTTACAACCACACAATAGGTCACCAATTTAAATATAAACAGTTGATTTAGAACAGAATTAACAAAATAGTAAAGACATCATTTTTGAATCTGGTCAGAATAATAATCCAATGGAACACAGGTTAACATAACGCAACTACCACAGTAGAGAACAATAACATGTGTAAATAAGATTGACGCGTTACACAAGATATACGAATTTATGTAATCTGAGCACTGTATATATATTTGTGTATAAGTGTAATTCATGAACATCATAATTAATTATTAACCCTACAATATATGTTTTGATATTAAAACCATCACTAATTTGAGATATGCTATTCTGAGTTCAAAGAACAAATGGCTGTACTTTGAAATGTAATTGGTAACCTATTTCAGGTATCTGCAGGTAAATCCATTTCCAAACACAATTTAAGTTGTGTGATCATTTTTAAAACACAGCGCCCGATCGCGCCCAACGGAAGGTTAATGATGCGTACCCAACACCATCGTATGCTTGCTTTTACAGAAAACACTCTGATAATGTTATCTTGGAAGCAAAACCTCACAACTGGCATATTGCAAATCAACCCTGCAGCACTAAATAAGAAATAGTTTCCTCACAAAACACATAAATCCTGCCTGAATCGAAGATAATCGCCTTCGATAAGTTGGCTAAATGTAGAATCACGGGTGAGGAGGAAGCGGTTGGCATTCAGAGTTTCGGGTTAGTCAACAAACAACGCTATAGGACTGAGAGCAAATACCCTCGATACAGGAACGCAATAGGGGAGGTTGTAAGAAGTGTATTTCATCATATCACAGATGATTTCTGATCTGTGCTAATGTAAGAGGGTTTTCTACTCATCAGAAACAGTAACCATCACAAATATTGATATCGCGCCAGGAGATGGCAGTTGGGTTTGAACAGAGATGTCTTCCAGCCCACTGCGTATCGCGCATACCAAAAACATTAAGTCGGTCACTACTTGCTTCACTCACTCAGTAAATTCCTTATTTCACTGGCTGCGTGTCGTCTGCTGCGATAACAACCATTGATATGTGGGCAGCCAATATATTTAGGTTTGGAATAGGCAGGCTGCGCATGCGTACTGCACCCGAATTCCACATAGTCATAGCCTATATCCGCTAAGATAGAAAAGGATTGTAGGGAGGTCGATACCCAGCCAGGTTAACCAACACTACTCTACTAGGATAATGACTAGGAAACTCTCGATACATACCGGCCATGCAACAACACTACCGATTAGTTACACATTTACTAGAAATAAAATATCCTAAACACAAATTGGTAGGACGAGAATCTCGGATCTCGAGCGTGAACTGTGAAAGTTGAGACTATATGAATTCTAGTAACTAATTCGCAGTATTATCGCATGCCGATTGCAAGCATGGAAAGATGATCAGATTTATAAAAAAACAACAGGCAAACAAAAATAGTGCCTGGTATTTATAACCAAACAAATTACAAACAAAAAAATATTCCCTGTCACCAATAAAATATGTAAGCACGTCAAAATTAACTATTTCACACGCCAAATAGTTCTACTATCTGTAGAATAAATGTTATTAAATATTCTCATGACTACAATGTCATTATATTAAGTTTTATAAAATGTTTACGCAATTGACAGTCACCCTGTGATTATGTCACTGCAGCAGTCTGATAAACATCAGCTGTTCAATCATAAAAATTGAGTTAACACTGCAAAAACCCTACATTATACACGTGCGTGTATAAAACGTCATTATCTGTTCTAATAATAATAATAATAATAATAATAATAATAATTAAATAAAGTTTAAATATTTACATTATCTACAATTTTCCATGTTTTACACGGCTTTAAAATATACTATTCGCACTATCAGTCGCGATCTGACAGCCTTATAGTGTCTCTGTTAAATAACAGTTCTTTGAACAATGTTTCAACCGACAATAAAATTCTCACGTACTTCTGGTAATATGTCAAAGTAAATACAGCTAGAATATCAAACACTGAAGTTGAATATAGCTTAGAATGTCGTGTCAATGAATACAACAACATAATAAAGAGCGATGCGAAACTACTTAAAAACTCTATACACTTCGTGGATCAAATACTGATACTCTCAGACATAAACAATACAAACATTAAGCTTTGTGTTAGCGCTCCTTACACATACTGTGACAATTCTTTGCTACACGTGGCAACACATTTCCTTCTCTCGCAATACAGTGAACAATACTTATAAGTGGCGTTTACTACGCTCCCAACATGTCATACTTCCATCCTTTCCTTTCTACCAACAATCTTCAACACTCCGCACGGCATTACTTCCATAAAAAAAAACATCTTGCTACAGACTTGTAGAAGAATTAGTGATTTTACTAGGTAAATACGCTACAGTATATTACCGTTCAGAATGCACTCCTAACTCCCAACTCTCTTCTAAATTATTAAACCTCGTGCATCAATTACAACAATTACATGTTCGTTCACAATAATATATCTCACATAGTATTTCTTATTTCTTTCATTAGCGCAATTCGTTCACTTTGTTCCATAATAAACTTGTTTTTCCACGTTACCAAATGTTAACAATACTAATTCGTAGTTCGCTCGTCTTTAGTAGTTAATAAAAATAAATACATATCCTCACGCTTCTGGTATACATTTAAATATATGAATCATTCATATTTAAGTTGTTTTGAGAACATACTAGACCTCAGGTAGACTAACAAATCTCCTGGTCTATTTATATCAGTTTAACAATGTTTCCAATTTAATTGTTAGTAAATATAGGCATCATTTGACCTCAATTGTCACTACCGTGATCCTATTTTATAGTGTATTTTCATAAGATTAATAGTCCAAGACTATATAGCTGTCAAATAAGATGTATTCCGCTATTGGAATTTTATAACATTCATATTGTTATAAATAATTATATCAGTTGTGTATTGTCATAATAATGTCTGTTAAACCTTGATGCTGCATTTTACAATAATGCTTTACTTTATAAAAATGAAATATAGATAAACAAATGTATTCTATCGCTGTTACGCAATTGTAATTGTTAATAATAATCTTAATATTCAAATGTTCTTAAAATGTGAAAATAATTTCAATGAAATATGTCATTATCGAAGCATACACTTCGAAATACAATAATATCGAATTAAAATATTATCGAGCTTTTTCTCCAAGATACAATATTATCGAAGCATTCCTTTTATAAAACGAGCTTCGTTCGAAAGTGGGTATGTTAAAACGTTTCCTTCAAAAATAAATACATGAAACGAAGAATCTAAGTTATAAAATGCATGAAATAACGTCTTAAACGACACACGAAGACGTATTAAAAATTAACAATGAATCTCTAAAAATTGTAGCTATCATAAACATAGAATAAAGATAAGAATTACTTCAACGAAGTCGGCCACTCCCTAATGGATTTCTACTGCTACTACAAAACTACAGATATTTCAGCAATCGGTTGATCTACCTTGAGATGTCTTCTGCTGCCAAGAAATACCTCTATCAGATGTTCTTGATACTCCATTGAGGCTGCAAGCGCTCGACTCCCCTTGAAACCAGTTACTGCCAGACGCGTGCAAATCAGCTGTGAGCGGCCCCGTCTCGGTCGAGCTGCGTTCACCTGCTCTCCATCTCGGCTGGAACTGCTAACGGTGAATCTTCCATTTTCACTGTCAGCGACCTGGGAACTGCGTTTCTTGGTTCGATTGGCTGCAAGCGGTCGTCTGCTTCTTATCTCTGAACTGCAGAGTGGTCTCGCCATCGTAGATTCGAAAGTCTTGGGTTGACATCTTCCCCTGATGGTAGTGGACGTCTTGCTTGTAGTGTAGAAACTCATGTTGGAATACTGCAAGTTGTTGCGCAGTTGTAACTGTGTCGATCCTTGATCTTCCAAGTCACTCTGACTTCCCAAACCATGGTATAGATTAACCTCCTTCCATTGATTTAATTCTCCATAATAATCTCTTCAGTATAAGTAGAATAAGTTTGTCCTCCCCGACTCAAATTCGTTGTCATCATGTTGACTATAATGCTGACTGTGATGTAATAACGTAGAATATATACTGTTGAATATGTTGTAGCAATACTGTAGCTTGAAGTGAATACTGGTAGTTATTGCCTTTCTTTAGAATGCTGTTGAATTAGCGAAGTCTCGTTCTGATAATGTTATGTTTCCATAAACGCTGATCTCTTCAAAACTAGTGCATTTGCACTTCACCAGCTCCTCCTCGGCGATTCCTCGGTCTCCCGACGGTACTATAACGTTTGTCGACCGGACTTCTGTTTCGTGCAAAAAGTGCCTCTCTGCTGGCGCGTGCGACACACGTCTGCTCGTGTCAGGTAGCTGCGTAAGAGTCATGGCTCGCTTCTCTGATGCGACGCGCGTGCCACCGCTAGCCTCCTCTGGTAGCCTCGCACTAATGCATTTTAATAGAAATATACTCATAGTTCCTCTATTAACCAATAATTTATATTTCTTTTTCACCAAATACATTTCATATTGAATTCTACACCTGTAGATGTGCTCATTTCGCTTTATATATGCCAAATGTATATTAAAGCGATTCCCACAAAATTTATGTGCTCTAATTTGATTGGCTGCTGAAATATTGTGATAGAAGCTCCTGGAACTAGCCTCTTATCCACGGGTCGTGTGCATTGCTTTGTTATTGTCGCCTAGCTGACCAAAACTGGTTGTCTGGTGCTAAACATGAAGCCTTGTACAATTTCCAGCTTCGAATGATCCAACTCTTCCTTAGTTAAAATCTCATTCACCAGAATATTTCCAAATAAAACATTCCTCAAAATGTTTCAAAATTCTCCAAAATACTTTCATTATGCATCAATTACATCCCATAATGCATATATAATTATTAAATTATTTTAATTCCATATTTCCAATTTTTCATTTCAATGTTGCACAAGTCGGTTCGAACGTCGGCTCAGTCAAAGTCCTAAGCTGGGCTGAATTCGAGTTCTGTACCCAGTCGTAGCGTGTTGAACTGCCATCTCCTGGTGCGATGACAATAAATTATAAGTGCAAACGTCATCTCCTCATTAACATTCATATGGATATCATTAACCGAGTATCACACTTTTCTTATATACATCCAACAGTGACAACTCTGAATAAGAAAGGATAGTTCTTGGGCTGCTAAATAAAATGTGAATATCAATATCAACTTTGGATATGCAATAACAAAATAAATATGTTCAATGACAGATATAAAAAGAGAACATCACATTTTGCCAACAAACCTCATTCACGTACATAGAACATAGTATGAATCCATAAAACAAAAGGATGCTTTTCCTTATTATGTTGTCTACTTACTCATTTGGATGATGTCTACTTGCATCACCCTCTTCATCTTGGGTTTCTTCTTTTGCATCCTAGCGACAAGAATGAATTATTAATTCCTTTGCTATCGTCTTATGCTTCCACTCAATAAATAATAAATAATGTAACTTAACAGAACAGCTCACTGAAAGTAAGGTAATACCATCTGTAAAACTGAGTGAGGATTCATTCGTACTCTCGATTACATTTTACTGGATTATACAAATCATCCCTTCTTCTTTTGAAACATATGAAAGCCATCAGTCTTCATAAGTTAATAAACCTAATTGTGGTAGAAAATGTGGAGAACAGGGCTTTAAAGGAAGTAATAGACTTAAGGATTGATGAAAGAACATTAAATTCGACATTCTGCAGCAGTAAGCCTGTAAGGGTTTTTTTTTACCTAACTGCTTCAATTCAGTCACATATCATTAATAAGCCTTCCAAGCTCAATGAACGTATTATAATTATTTAGCGTATGATGCTTACAAGACAGAAAAGAATTATATACACTATTTACAATTAACACTATTCACAGCATTAGGACCATCTCTTCAAATCTGGACAGAAAGGTCTGTAATCCACGCGATTGCATCAGGAGTTGCTATCATCGAAGGCGCCGGGATATGAATGGCACAATATGCTCGATAGTCTGCACTTCAAAATCACAGTCACATCGGGGGGAATCTATCCAACCCCACTGGTGTAGGGCTGCACCTGTTCGACCAGTACCACAACGGATTCTGTTGAGCCCTGACCAAACTGCCCGAGGAAGATTAAAACCAGCAAGTCTTGCCGTGGCGTCACTGATTTGAAGTAGGCCGCGAGGTGAGGAGTTTCGCCATTCATCTCTCCAGGCATTTCGGAGGTTGAACTCAGTGGACGAAATATCAATAGGTGTTTTGCATGCTGGCTTTCGGGATTTGAACCTCTTTGTAGAGAGCCGTATGATAGCCTGATGAATAGGAAGCTCAGCATTTCCTTTGATCCTGTACCACAAGCGAACAAGAGCTTGTTGTCTCCTTATATGGGATGGAGCGATATTACAAAGTACAGGTAGCCACTGGGTAGGGGTGCAACGTAGAGTACCAGAGACGATGCGAATTGCCTGGCGGAGTTGTATATCTACGAGTTGGCAGTGAGAGCTGTTCAACCACACGCCTGCACAATATTCAGCTGGAGAATACACGACAGCCAGAGCGATAGTCCCGAGTGTGCAGGCGTCAGCGCCCCATGATGTTTCAGCTAACCTACTAAGTAGGTTATTGCGACTTTTTAGTTTTGCAGCAGTTTTTTCTGTATGTTGTTGAAAAGTCAGTGTCCTGTCCAATGTTATGCCTAAGTACTTAGGACATCTGTTGCACATTAGGTATTGATTCCTAAACTTAACTCTAGGTTGGTAGTTTGCCTCTAGGTTGTTGAGGTAGAATGTGGCAACTTGAGATTTTGAGGCACTTGGCTGGAGGCGCCACTAAGTACTCATCGATCTTCTGAAGATCTGCATTCATTATATCCTCTGCTTCATTAAAGGTGGTATTTTGAACTGTAAGATTTATATCGTCCGCATAGATGATTTTCGGGATAGAGCTTCGGGCAGATCATGGGTATACAAGTTGAATAGCAGAGGGGATAGAACTGATGCCTGTGTCACACCATTATTAATAGTGTGGAACCTGCTTCTAACATTTTTAGTGAACACTTGGAATAGCTTGTTACTCAGCATATTGCCAATCAGGGTGACTATTTTAAGGCCTTTATAAGTTTGAGGAGAAGTCCTTTCCTCCAGACAGTATCATAGGCTGCTGAGAGATCCAGGAACAAAGAAATCTTTTGAGCTTCTTCTCAAAATCAGCTTCTAGATAGGAAGATAGGGCAAGGACTTGATCGCAGCAGTCTCGTTTTGGGCGAAATCCAGCTTGTTCAACAGGAATCAGTGACTCAAATGCAGGAGCAATCCTATTCAGTAAAAGCCTTTCCAGTAGTTTGTAGGTAACACTAAGGAAATAGGTCTGTAGCTTTGAGGTAGATTAGGATCCTTCCCTGGTTTCAATATTGCAATAATTTTGGTCTTCTTGAAAGATGGAGGCGGGCGTCCTGAATGCAGAATGGAGCTGAAGAAGGTGGCAAGCCATCGCTTGGTTGCTGGGCCACATTTCATAAGGAACTCTGGGTACACACTATCAAATCCTGCTGCTTTGCCAGTCTGAAGACCATCTAAACACTTTTGTATCTCTTCTAAAGAAAATGGGAGTGAGTACAACGGATGTGGTAGGACTTCTTGTTTTAACTGGTTGAATTCCAGTCGTATCTTTCTACTGACCTTCTTCTGTCCATCAGTCCTAGATGTAGAAACAAGGTGGTTAGCTATGGATTCTACATTGATACTTGATTGCATTCTCGATGGTGGTGTATTCTTGGAATACACGGTAGGATAGAGTATACTTTTACTGCTCTGTGCTTGTTCATTCCTTCCCTTTTCTCAAACACCAACAGTGATCTTCTAATTTCTCCTTGCTGTTTAGGGTTCTCATGTTAATTGTGAGTCTGTTCTAGATATATATCTTCCATGACCCACCTAGCGTCATCTAGCAGCGAATCTCTGAAGTTCCTCAATTCTTCCCTGTGCAAGAGGACTTCCTTTTCAATATGGCCGCCAGATCTCGTCGCCATCGCTAGTTATCATCTCCGTGATCAAGAGAACTTCGTCTACTTTTTCACCCACCAGGCTGCGATAGTGTCGCCTACTATCAACTCTTTGAAGACCATCTCATCAAGAGAAATTAACTTTTCAATGTTGGTTATGCTTATATGTTTTCCTTTTGTCTCCTACCCCCACTCCTTTCCCTTCCCTGGTCCCTCTGTGCTTCGCTGAGTGTGTCTCACTTGTACGCCGGCAGTCGATTCAGTCAGAGCTCAATTAGAGCTAGCCTCCTCAACTAAAGAGGCATTCTTTTAATTCCGCCATGTTGGAACTTTAAAGTAAACCGTCAAAGGGAACTTCACCATCGCCATGAAGCAAAGATAAGTACCGACTTCAGGTTTTAACCTCATTCTCATCGTCTTTTAATAACTAATGCTTTTAACGATCATTTTATAGGCAGTGTGAGATTACTATATTTGGGGCAATATTCATCCATCGCGGGATTTCCTATGTTGGGCTTTTGTCTGTCCAAGCCAGTCTTAATACAAAGCAGCATTTCTTATGCTTATTAAATGGGAGATCTTCTCACAACGTGGGATACCAATGAATACCCACTGTCTATAAAATACTTAGTTCGTTCCAGCGCTGGAATAACTCGGGCCCTATTCTTCAGTCAGGATTGCTCTGGAACCTTCCAGAATCTGTACTCTATCTACCAGTCATACCGTCATGTATTTTTCACTCACATGTGTGAATACTATTTCAAACTAAGGAATCTTCCTTATGAATTACTGCTCAATAGCTAATTTTTCTTCCTCCGTTGAGATTTTCTCTGGCTTATTTAATGATAATCTACAACCTTCTCAAGCAATAGACTCTCGCCTATCTAGTGTAACTAGTTATTTTCCATAATTGCAATAACTTTCTTTGCCATAAACTTTTGTGTTACTACAGTGAACTTTTCATCTATTCCAACAGACTATAGTGAAAAATAGTGTTTATTCAATATTTCTTCCGCGTCGCGCTCGTCCGATGATTATAAATAAGGCCATGAACATTTATCCTCCATCCCATTTGATTTTTCCCAAACCTCTTACTAACAAACCACAATAATAAAATTGTTACGTTAGGTCTTTTTCAATGAGGTGTCACTCTAAAGACGTGCCCTCCCTCGTTTGCTTATTTATCATAAATTAATGTCTGTAAAACTACGTGTCTGGTACACGTCTCAAATTATGTTGTTTCTCCCTTTTTAATCAGGGAATACAATTCTTTCAACTCACAAGTGAGTTATTTCTAGGTTTCACGAAAGGGAAACTTGCCCTATTTGTTTCGTGATTCCTACTTAAACATAGAAGGTCTAGAAACTTCCTTTCGACTTTCTTTTCAGGTTTCACAGTAAGTGACCTGCCCTATTTGTATAACTACTAAAAAAGTAATTCATCTTTAATATAAGAAGTTATAGGAACTTCTCTGTTATTCTTCCTACTTTTTGTTGTTGTTATTTCCGAAGTTGTTACTCTTTCTAGGATATTTTCTTAGAAATTTCTTAAAGTACCCACCTTGTACTTGATTTATTGTCTAACTTCAATCACTTTAATAGTCTTTAATTTTTTTATTTTATCTTCGCCATTTCAAAATCTTGCAAAGATTTTAAAACATACATAGGTTTGAAACCAAAGGAATTGTTAATTGCCTGGAGCAAACTTTAGATGTTTTTCGGAGGTCTGTGACCCCATTTGTTACAAAGTCTAAATTATATATTTGTCAAAAAACTACTACCCAACATTGTTAAATTCATTACACTCTTTTGCATTGTTAAATAAATTAAATATTTGTTTTTGGATTTATCATTTCTCAAACATAACGGTTAGGCAAGATCCTGCTTTCCTAACTCTTCCTAGGTTCATGCCCTACTTAATGCAAATAAATCTCTTAATAGGGTTTTCACCACTTATCGCATTTGAACAAGTACTCATAATTATAACTTATGTCAAACTCCCTTCCTATTTCTCCATCCTTTTTTGTCTGGTCCGAAACCCACTTCCTTTTCTTAATCATCTTCCCTTGGGGGTTAGGTTATTCCCCAGCCAATAATCTACCCGAAATTTGGTGCCAAAACCCGGGAGAGTCCATTTGTCATTTTCTATTTTTTTTCTCAAGGGTTATTTGACAATACTTTGCAAATTATTAATATCTGCTTTGAATTTTTCAGCTATAACTACATCATGCAAAGCCTGTGAAGTGGAAAGATGCCGCTCCTGTCTCCTTTGGTGTGTCCCTTTGTTTCAATTTATTTGCTGCTGCCAGCCTGACAGCATTTCCAAGGTTCCACAGTTTCGTAAGTTATACTTTAATTTGCCTACTTTGTCATGGCTCCTACTGAAAAGAATGAAACTCTCATTGGCAGACGTTCTTCCTACAAAGGGCAACTCACCAGATTTAGAAATTTCATTAACAAAATAAATCCCGCCGAGTGTGATCTAGACGTCTTGACACAACGCCTTAAGTTGTACGAACGGTCCTATGATTACTACGATCAAATTCAAACCGAGATTGAATCCGCTTGCCCAGAACTTCAATCGGATCGGGACGAGGTTGAACCCTTGTATTTTGAAGTGATTGCCAAGGCCCACCAACTGATCCGCAGTATCTCAGAACCGGACACTAGGGTCATCAATCCGGCCCAGTTCGCACCCGCTTCAGTTCATAAGGATAAACCGAAACCTTTACTTCCTAAGATAACTCTACCTCACTTCTCAGGCCAGGAAGGTGAATGGTATTCCTTTTACGAACTTTACTGCACCCACATTCATGAAAACAATGACATTCTCGACATTTATAAGTTCTATTTCCTGCGTGCGTCCTTGGAAGGCGAGGCCTTGGCCTCGGTTGAGTCACTGCCTTTAAGCGCAGATAACTACCACATCGCCTTTAATCTCCTTAAAGAGAGATATGGTAATTTACGTTTGTGTGTTGCTCGCCACATTCGCTGTTTGTTCAACATGCCAGTCGTAAAACCTAATTACGTCACCTCTTTAAGAGATCTGTTGGACTCTATGCAATTAAATGTTAGAGCGTTATATCAACTCAAGCAGCCAGTCCAAACTTGGGACACCGTCCTTATTCATCTAGCTACATCCAGATTCGATTTTTCGACATTAAAGGCTTGGGAAATCGAACTCACTCGCAAGGAGGAATATTCTTTTGAACACCTTATCTCGTTTCTGAACAGCCAGTGCCAAGTCCTTACAGCACACTCATTTCAGTGCGAAAATGTCGAAACGATTCATCAGTGTCACATTCTTGAGAAAAAACTTGTCTCTTCAAATGGTCATTAGCCCCCATCTGTCGAGAACCAGCAAACCCGTTCTGCCTCTTTCAACCATCCAAGAGAACATATTAGGCCGCTCAACAAATCTTTAAAATGCACGCTCTGTAAAAAAGTCTCACACTTTGTATTCCTGCAAATCCTTTAAAGAATTGTCTGTTGAAGACAGAAGGAAGTTTGTCTTCAATAGTAAACATTGCTTCAACTGCTTGTCACCTAAGCATTCTTCTTCTAATTGTACGTCATCCAACCTCTGTTTTCATTGCAAAAGACCGCATCATTCTTTATTGCACTTTCATGATAAATCGAGGTCACTAGTACCCGCTTCTTTAAACTCCATGCAGAGCAGCTCCGAACAAACTAATGCTTCTTCCTGCATTTCTAACGCCGAAACTTCTCACAGTGCGCAAGTCCTTTTGTCCACTGTACAATTCGAAATCCAAGATAAATTTGGAAATTGGTTTCGAACCCGCGGTCTTCTCGATTCCGCTTCAACTCACAACTTTGTTTCGCAATCGTTAATTAAAAAACTAGGTCTTTCTTCATTACCTACTTCCATCAATGTATCCGGCATTGACAATTTGAAAACTCAAGCCTTGCAGTCTTCAAAATTGAAAATCAGAGACATTTGTCAAAGAAACACCAATCTTAACTTAAACTGTCTCATTCTTACCAGTATTGGCAAGGACACTCCTAGCAGCTCTATTAATACTTCCGGTTTAAAGATTCCTTCGCACTTAAGG
Source organism: Meconema thalassinum (assembly GCA_946902985.2). Classification (NCBI taxonomy): domain Eukaryota; kingdom Metazoa; phylum Arthropoda; class Insecta; order Orthoptera; family Tettigoniidae; genus Meconema; species Meconema thalassinum. Next base: position 52,234,836 of record OX336395.1, read on the forward strand.
TTAGCTGATCCTCAGTTTAATGCTCAAGGTCCCATTGATATGCTTTTCAGTGCCAATATTTTCTGGAATCGAATTCGCAAGCAAACCCGTAGGCTATCTTCAAACGTGGTCGCCAGAGACACCGATTTTGGTTGGGTTATTACTGGTGATATCCAACATCCCAGTCTTCAAACCAAATCGCAATGTTATTTTGTTACTGCTGATATAAATCCCTTTTCTGAAAACGAGAACACGTATGTTTTCGATCTCGATATATTTGAAAAACACTTGCCGAAACGATGTTTCATTGTAAACAACAACGCCACCTTTCTAAGTTGTTTAAATGGTTTAGCCTTATTCTCGCATAAAATGGCAATTCAAGTCCGCCTCGCCTTGTGTTACATTCTCATGTCATTTTTTATAGCAGGTAATTGCTTAAACTTTCTATCGAAAACTATCTTCCCCTTGTGTAAAACCATGGCTATCAGTCACCATCATTTTGCTGTAAGCTATGTTTCACTTCTTTCGCTATTTATTAGGATGGCCACGGCCGGCTCCTTACCCCTTCCTTACAATCGGAAGCCGCTTTTGAAACCGCTTGAAAATCTGAATTCTCTAGCATCTAGAATAACTATTCTTACGCATAAACTCCTTCTCAATGTCCCAGCTTCTCTTCTTTGTTCGGAAGAATTAAGCTTTTTTCTGCTGATAATTGTCGGATTCCGTGATCCTCAAAATTATGCGAAATTGATTACTTACATTGTTTCATATGTCTCTAAATTGGTTTTTCACGTCCAAGCCACGAATGACTGCATGCCGTGTCACTTGAAGATCCACTTTAAGTCTCGATTGATTGCACTTGTTTTGTTTGTTTATTTCGAACTGCTTGTTTGTCAATCTTGTTTGTATACAAGCTCGGGTAAGGCCAAGCTGCCGTTTAGTTCCTCTATGCTTGACAAAGGTCAGAGCAAGTTTTCCTTATCTCAACTTTGGCTGACTGCCAACCATTGTCTTGCGAGTTGCTCCCGTAATTTCGGAAGCTGCTCACCTCATTACCAAAATAAACTTGTTCCGGTCAAGGACTCTTTCAACTATTTATATTCGTTATCTCGCTGTACTATGTGGGTCAAGGTCGTTCATGCCTATGTCTCCCACTTGCTCACGCTCGTATCCTATAGCTGCTTCGATTCCTGTTTCATAACATCGTTGCATATTTTTACGCACTCATGTATTGCACCCTGCTTACATATTTTGTAATTTTATTGTTCATTGATGAACGAACTTGTTTTTTCTCGTCGTTACATTCGATGTGTTTTTGCATTTATGCTTGTTACGTCACGTTTCTTGCTGACTTAAGTATTTTCCTGATTAACCCCTTTGATGCTTATTATAACTTGAGGTAATTGTTTATGGCTACTAGATTGTTGTTACCTATGGCGTTCTTGCCTCCTACTCACATAGTTCCTTTGTTTATTTGGTATATTCTTATCCTTAATCGATGTACTTGTTCCTATACGCTTTGTTTAAACTTGTTAATTCTCCTTTCGCATCTTGTCGCGATCATTACTAGTGCTTTATTTCCCGCAGCTTCTAGCTACTTTATGATTGAAGGTGTTGTTAATTCTCGCCCTTTAACTCCGCTTTCCAATGACCCTGATGACCTGCTTCCACTCACACCTGGTCACTTCCTTATAGGCACTTCTCTTTCTGCCCCTCCTCCCCTTTCCAGCTCTTACAGGGATTCTAATCTACCTATTGCTTGGCGTACACTTGAAGCCCTCCGCAATTCTTTCTGGAAGAGGTGGAACTTAGAATATTTAACTTCCTTGCAACGGAGACAGAAGTGGTTTCTTTCCAGTCCCGACATCAGAGTGGGGGACTTGGTTCTGGTTAGGGATGTTTCTCCTCCCCTAGACTGGATTTCTGGTAGAGTGACCGAGTGTTATCCTGGAAGGGATGGTAGAGTCAGGGTGGCCAGAATCTTGAACACTAACGGTCACATCACAAGACCACCGTCCTTAATTGCTCCATTACCTTTAAATATTTTAATTGTTTATCCTCCTCTCTGTTGGTGTTTGGCCCTCCCAGCTTGGTGTATTCTTGGAATATACGGTAAGATATATACTTTTACTGCTCTGTGCTTGTTCATTCCTTCCCTTTTCTCAAACACCAACAGTGATCTTCTAATTTCTCCTTGCTGTTTAGGGTTCTCATGTTAATTGTGAGTCTGTTCTAGATATATATCTTCCATGACCCACCTAGCGTCATCTAGCAGCGAATCTCTGAAGTTCCTCAATTCTTCCCTGTGCAAGAGGACTTCCTTTTCAATATGGCCACCAGATCTCGTCGACATCGCCAGCTATCATCTCCGTGATCAAGAGAACTTAGTCTACTTTTTCACCCACCAGGCTGCGATAGTGTCGCCTACTATCAACTCTTTGAAGACCATCTCATCAAGAGAAATTAACTTTTCAATGTTGGTTATGCTTATATGTTTTCCTTTTGTCTTCTACCCCCACTCTTTTCCCTTCCCTGGTCCCTCTGTGCTTCGCTGAGTGTGTCTCACTTGTACGCCGGCAGTCGATTCAGTCAGAGCTCAACTAGAGCTAGCCTCCTCATCTAAAGAGGCATTCTTTTAATTCCACGCCATGTTGGAACTTTAATGTAAACCATCAAAGGGAACTTCACCTTCGCCATGAAGCAAAGATAAGTACCGACTTCAGGTTATAACCTCATTCTCATCGTCTTTTAATAACTAATGCTTTTAACGATCATTTTATAGGCAGTGTGAGATTACTATATTTGGGGCAATAATCATCCTTCGCGGGATTTCCTATGTTGGGCTTTTGTCTGTTTAAGCCAGTCTTAATAGAAAGCAGCATTTCTTATGCTTATTAAATGAGAGATCTTCTCACAACGTGGGATACCAATGAATACCCACTGTCTATAAAATACTTAGTTCGTTCCACCGCTGGAATAACTTTGGCCCTATTCTTCAGTCAGGATTGCTCTGGAACCTTCCAGAATCTGTACTCTATCTACCAGTCATACCGTCATGTATTTTCCACTCACATGTGTGAATACTATTTCAAACTAAGGAATCTTCCTTATGAATTACTGCTCAATAGCTAATTTTTCTTCTTCCGTTGAGATTTTCTCTGGCTTATTAAATGATAATCTACAACCTTCTCAAGCAATAGACTCTCGCCTATCTAGTGTAACTAGTTATTTTCCATAATTGCAATAACTTTCTTTGCCATAAACTTTTGTGCTACTACAGTGAACTTTTCATCTATTCCAACAGACTATAGTGAAAAATAGTGTTTATTCAATATTCCTTCCGCGTCGCGCTCGTCCGATGATTATAAATAAGGCCATGAACATTTATCCTCCATCCCATTTGATTTTTCCCAAACCTCTTACTAACAAACCACAATAATAAAATTGTTACGTTAGGTCTTTTTCAATGAGGTGTCACTCTAAAGACGTGCCCTCCCTCGTTTGCTTATTTATCATAAATTAATGTCTGTAAAACTACGTGTCTGGTACACGTCTCAAATTATGTTGTTTCTCCCTTTTTAATCAGGGAATACAATTCTTTCAACTCACAAGTGAGTTATTTCTAGGTTTCACGAAAGGGAAACTTGCCCTATTTGCCTCGTGATTCCTACTTAAACATAGGAGGTCTAGAAACATCCTTTCGACTTTCTTTTCAGGTTTCACAGTAATTGACCAGCCCTATTTGTATAACTACTAAAAAAGTAATTCATCTTCAATATAAGAAGTTATAGGAACTTCTCTGTTATTCTTCCTACTTTTTGTTGTTGTTATTTCCGAAGTTGTTACTCTTTCTAGGATACTTTTTTAGAAATTTCTTAAAGTACCCACCTTGTACTTGATTTATTGTCTAACTTCAATCACTTTAATTGTCTTTAATTTTTTTATTTTATCTTCGCCATTTCAAAATCTTGCAAAGATTTTAAAACATACATAGGTTTGAAACCAAAGGAATTGTTAATTGCCTGGAGCAAACTTTAGATGTTTTTCGGAGGTCTGTGACCCCATTTGTTACAAAGTCTAAATTATATATTTGTCAAAAAACTACTACCCAACATTGTTAAATTCATTACACTCTTTTGCATTGTTAAATAAATTAAATATTTGTTTTTGAATTTATCATTTCTCAAACATAACGGTTAGGCAAGATCCTGCTTTCCTAACTCTTCCTAGGTTCATGCCCTACTTAATGAAAATAAATCTCTTAATAGGGTTTTCACCACTTGTCGCATTTGAGCAAGTACTCATAATTATAACTTACGTCAAACTCTCTTCCTATTTCTCCATCCTTTTTTTCTCTGGTCCGAAACCCACTTCCTTTTCTTAATCATCTTCCCTTGGGGGTTAGATTATTCCCCAGCCAATAATCTACCCAGATGGTATAGACGTTGGGTCCAGTTTTCGTATAAGGGACCATGCTTTCCTACTTGAGTCGGTAAAATTCAAGTTTTCAACAGTCTTGGACCATGAACGTATAAATTATTCATACAGTTTATGCCAATATCCTGCAAGAACTTTTTCACAAAACACTACTCATTTTTTAAGAAGACAGTTAAGATGCGGTTCATGAGAACAGCTGGATATACACTATGGGATAGGAAAAGATCTGAGGTTATACTTAAAGAACTAAAAGTAAATCCAATGATCAACACAGCACACATCAGCTTGGTAGGACCAGGTCCTACATAGGAAGACCGGCCGGTTCACCAGATGAATCCTCAAATACCAACCTAGAGGCAGAAGGTCAACCTACGAAGAGATGGAACGAGACCTTAACAGGCCACCAGGCCTAACAATTGATAAGAAGAAGAAGAAGGAAGTATATTAAATTCTCCAAGAAATTAGAGTAAGCCAGTAATGTGCCTCTGAAAAGAGTGTATTGTAGACTATGTAACATAAATATTACCACCACATATTGCTACAAACTGCAAGCAGTAGGTCTACTGTATTCACATTATACATCAACAGTTATTGAAGTGATTGGGATAGAGAGAAATAGGATCATTTTCTGAAAATCGGCACCTATCCATTTGTCAACGAAGGTGAAATTTAATTCTACAAGGCAACCTGAATGAATGTGTTCTCTTCTTAAGGCTGGCCTGTGTGGTGTTCAAACCTGCTGGTTGGAATTGATTGTTTCTGTCGGCAATCATGTCCAGGCACCTGGAACTGCCATACAGGATATACCACCGACTCATTCATGCACGTTAAAATTGTTCTGATAACAATCAAGGGCATAATGTTATGGCAGTGGGAGTCCTAGTTTCAAAACTGAAAAAAAAATCGTAGGACATGAGCCAGCTGTCCATTCTTTCAGCAGCATTGCCCGTAGAGGTTACAATACAAAGCAACGCTTGGAGCTCCACCCCGCTCATTCCAAGAGACACCTATCGAGTCTATTTCAAAAACTCCCATGAATGTAGTCATATACGGTATTTTAAAAAAGCCCCTATTAATAATAGTTAGAACCCACTAGCTTGGAAATTGCACATCAAATCTTAGATTTATACCTACGAATTGAGCTCATTATAAATATTTAAAAAAAACGTTAAGTTCCAGGTCATAGGGTCAGGCTACTTCACACATACTCGATCACAGAGTAAAAAGGGCAAAAATATCAAAGATATCACTTCGACACTTTGAAATCTATATATTATTATTATAAAATATTGTAGTTTCGACCATCGTGTGGTCATCATCAACAATTTTAACAAGTTTTTGGACGAAGTTTATTAAAGAATAACATTTCAAGTAATTGAATCTATGTTGTAATTATGAGATGCTCTCCAAAACGTTTCCAATACAATCAAAATCAGATCTGTTAAGAAGTATTTAACCAACAACAAATAAAACCAAAAAGTGTAAAATATCTTGTAAATAAAAGTGCTGTGTTGCTCTGAAGAATTAAAAAAGAGAATTTGTAATTATTAAAATTAAAAGGAGTATTAATTATAAGTCAAAAACAAATATAATGTTCTTCTAATATTTACGCTTCTTGAGATCTTCTGCGTGTTGAATATATTATATTTTTTGGTTATATAACATTGTACATTATCTGATTTCGTACTGGAACATTTTAAGGCAATCTCAAAATTACAACATAATTCATATGTTTCTTAGGAGATAATTTATTTTTTTGGTGGATAACTCTTTTATGAAGGCAACAGTGGATCCTTGTACTGCACACATAATACATTGCCATTATTGCAACGCCTATAAAAAAATAATCTTCCAACATAAAAAGAGCCAGGGTATATTTAAGTTTGTACATATACAGTTGCCAAGTAAGTTTTTCAATTGACTGTGTGTAGTGCAGATTGGGCATTCAAGTGATATAACAATACTTCAAGAAGCACACCCAATGCGTAAGTAGTAGAAGAACATTTATATTTGGTTTTACCTTGTAATTAATATCCCTTTTAGTTTTAAAAATAAAAATTACTAATTTATTTCTAAATATTGAGAGTAACAAAGCACTTTTATTTAGAAGGTAATTTATACTTTATGGTGAAATAACATTGTAACAGATCTGTTTTCCATACAATTGGATATTTCCAGAGCATCTCTAGAATGAACGATAGTTTCAATTACTCGCAAGTTAATTATTCAAAAGTCATCTTCCGACAACTTGTTAGTTTGCTGATGATGACCTCACTGTGGTTGAAACTAGAACTAGTTTATTAAATAACTAATAATAATAATAAATGTATTGACTATTGGTGGTTTTATTTAATACCTTTTAGATTTCATTGAATATTATTACTAAGGACCATTTGCTTCAGAAATGGTTAACTACATATCCATACATAATTAATATTCTCTCATAAATTTCTCTATAGAGCTGGCGGGCTGGCATCCGGCTGTAAAAAAATTCCCCATAGGGACTCTTATCTACTCCGCCCCAAACCTCCAGAAACTGGAAAATAATAAGGGTAGAAATACATAAACACACAGCTTATTTAACTATAAGAAATTAGAAACATCGGTAATACGGATTTCCCAATGATTACGTACAGCCGGCCCCGTGGTGTTTGAGTAGTGCCCCTGCCTCTCACCCAGAGGCCCCGGGTTCGATTCCCGGCTCCGTCGGGGATATTAGAAACTGACGTGAGGGCTGGAACGGGGTGCACTCAGCCTCGTGAGGACAATTGAGTTGTAGCGCCTCGATCAAGAAAACCAAAAGTAACGGCCAAGGGGTCCCGATGCGCTGATCACGCGTCACCCCAATATCTGCAGGCCAAATGGCTGGGCAGCGGTCGCTTGGTAGGCCTAGGTCCTTCACGGGCTGTAGTGTCAGGGGTAAAAATGATTACATACAAATCAAAATAAAGCTGATACATATCACCGGCAGGCATTAACGACTTCCCTGTGTTCGTATCCCTTCTTTTCGTTATCTCTGGCACACAACTCCCAGCTTGAAGAAGACATTAACTCCCGCTGAACCTTATAACTAAAGCTCAATGTCCTCGGCTTGGGCATAGCTACTTCAACTTCAAATACAACATTTGGCATAAACATATTTCCGTGGACATCTAGGCATTCGCGATTTGCAATTAGAAGGAGAATAGTTTACGAGGTATGGCATGTCCTCTGTTGATATGGATTCATGTACTTACTATTAGTTTCTTAATGTGGTTATAGATTAATCTCTTACTCTTATTTCAGATCCGCAGGTATTTTGTTACCTTCATGCTTTCCACCAAGTGCATAAACTTAGAATATTCATGATTAGGAAAGAGAGTGGTCACGGCATTCTCGCAATTTACTGGAGTTAAAGTGACAAGCCAAGGAAGACCATCTCCCCTCCGGACCACTTCCCTTTTTAGAATACAGTAATTTAGTCGACCCGGGAATATTTGGTATACCTATACCATTACCATACTGTAATTTCTTCATACAAAAATACAAAGTAATCATCAGGTAACTAATACAGCCTGATTGTGCAAAGGATATGCTGGAGTTACATGATGTTGTAAAATTATATGATAAAATAGTCCAGCTAGCTCAAAAACAAATTGCCCCAGTGTACCATGGGCTCGTTAGTTGGTATGGTACACCTCACCAAGACGCGTGCCTAGTACATACTGAGAAGGCCACTGCAAGACACAAAATACTTGTAGTATTGACGCCACGAGCAATCCCTATGTAGTACGATAGTCAAACTCCCTTTCACAAAACAATATAACCCTAGCTTGAGATCGAATGTTCCCGAAAGAAAACATAATGTTTGTTTTCTCCATTTCAGCTAATATTTTTTAACAAAATATTAAAAAATGGTCCAGCTACCTCAAAAATATTGCCAGCGTTTCGCCCCAGTGTACCATTGGGCGCGTCAGTTGGTATGGTACACTAACTTAATTACATGATGAACTTTTCACATAAATATGAGAATTAAAATCTAGTTATGAACGCCAGCCTAAGCTGTTATATAAGGTCTATCGTACTATCACTCAGTGAATAGAGGAACAGCAAATATAGACGGAGGTCCTGTGTTTGAGTCTAGCACTACTCGGACAATATAATGCTTTACCATCCAACTAGACGTCTTCTGCTTTCTAGTCCATACACAGCCCTACAGCTTCTATTTGGCATAAGTATGGTCTGAATACACAAATTTGTAATTCCTAAATAGCATTTGCCAGAAAACGATGGCGATCAGATCGTCCTCTATAAGATGCAGCAAATAGTAACCCAATAAGATGCTTACCTCTTTCAAATCTCCACCACTTACTAAAGATGGTACTTCTGTTTTGCATGGAACAATCTCTTGTATGGAGAATTCTTCGATCTTAATATCTTCAGTGAGATCAGTATCATCCTGCAGACAATTACTTGTGTCACAAACACGTTCCTTTACATAGGTGGAATTAAATCTTACACAGGTTTCTATTTCTCTGAATACCTTCCAAATACAATGCATAATACAAGACCTAGGTAAGAAAATTCGTACAGAATGGTAGCTATCTTGTTCTATAAATTATATAAAAGTAGATAATTGTACGACCAAAACTATTTTGTTTATGTGCGGGACAGGAGCAATGTGATTAAATATTCTGAGCAAATAACTTGCATAGGGGTTCATTTTGTGAAATTCGTTGGCTTGCATTTTCTGCGAGTTTGCATGATTTGAGTGGACGTTACGAGAATAGTGTAGGGTAAAATTTCTTTGAGAAGTATAATTCTTAGATTTTTTTATTTAAAATTGAATGGCTCTTCAAATATGATCAGGGTGATACTCTCCTATTAAACGAAAATGAAACATGCTCGTAGGGTATCGAAAACTGTAATCGAAACTTAACAATGGTATCAATCTGTTATATAACAGTATTAAAGTCATTGTACTTAATAATCTCCTGTAAATTCCTTTCAGAATTAGTGATACACCCGTTACAGTACAATTAGGTACAATCAAGTTGCCCGACTGAGAAACACTACATGTCAATTGAGCATCACCCTTCAATAAAATTACTAAACAAGGAAAGGAGAACCCCAGGTAAGGAAACACGACCTTTCATTGTTATCAGGGGAATTAGGGATAGGAAAGCGAAAGAAGAGACAAAATACCAAAATGGTTAGACACTGCAAATAATAAGTTATAAAGACGAGTCGGAGCGTCTTGAAATACCTTCCAAGCTGAGATTTAAACATAAGTACTTCATTGGGACCATAAATGTTAACTCGCTCCTCAAAGTAGGAAAGCAAAAAGAACTTGAAAAGCTTTTAGACAAGAATCAAATCCAGATCATAGCTGTGCAAGAGACCAGATTCTTAGACAAGAATGTTGTGGACACTGAACACTACAGAGTTTTTAAAGGAAAGCCAGCAATAAAAATAATGGGAAACATGCCTCTACTAGGGACTGCCTTTTACGTAAACAAAAAGATAGTGACTAGTGACACAGAATTCACATCGAAATCAGAAAGGCTATCGCTACTTACATTCAAGTGTAAAAACAAGAAGTACACGCTTATCAACTGCCATGCTCCCATTAATGAAGACAACAAAAAGAATCCACAGAAGGTGGACGATTTCTGGGATCTCTTAGACACTGAAATCTTGCAGATACCCGAGAAAAAACATAAAAATTCTCCTGGGAGATTTTAATGCACAAATAGGAAAAGAGAGAAAATACAGGGACATCGTGGGAGATTACCCAGCGCATAGGAGGACAAACAGAAATGGGGAAAAGCTCATAAGACTCTGCAGAGCATTCCAGTTTAGAATAATGTCAACAAATTTCAGGAAACTCCCAAGAAAAGCGAAAACCTGGGTATCCCCAAATCCAAATTTAGGGGAATTCCAACTGGACCATGAAGCGATATCAAGGAAAAACGCAAAAGAGGTAATGAATGTCAAGGTGATTAGAAACGGTGACTTCGATTCAGACCACTACCTTTTCAAAGCCAAAATCCGCTTCCTTCCGCTACGACAAAAGAGAGACCCACCTAGAATAACCAAATATAACATGAGCAAATTGAATATTTCCCACGACATTGTTAAGAACTTTAGGGAAGAAATCCGCAGCACCAAAAAGGAAAGTTGGCAACAACTCTGTACAGGAATCAATGACGCCGCAAAGAAGACACTGGGGTTGGCAAAGAGGAAAAGAGAAATCTGGCGGATCGAACACTGCGATGTAGCTCTCAGTAAGAGGTCTGAGGAATGGAGAAGATGGAAATCTTCTGGAAGAAGGGAACACTTGGAACAATTCAGACAACAGACGAAAGAAACATCCAGAATTTTCCGTAGGACCAAGCGATCTTTTGAAGCAGCACAGTTAGAAAATCTTCAGAGCAACTTCGTTAAACACAACTCCAGAGACTTTTACCAGACATTCAAAAACAAACTTAAGGGTTACCAAGCCCCATGTATGAGTTTTAGAAATGGGCAGGGAAAAATTGGACTGAACAACCATGAAAACTGCGAAATACTAGCTGGATACGATCAAGATCTTTTGAACAGTCCAACGCCCACTTCTAGATTAGAAATAGCAGACTCACCAGCAAACTCAAATGAGGATGCACCACCAACAAAAGAAGAGATCAGGGATGTCATCAAGAACCTAAAGAACAACAAAGCAAGTGGAGAAGATTCGATAACAGCAGAAATGATTAAATGGGCTGAACCAGAAATTCTAGACGACCTTCACAGAATCCTTGGTGCAGTCTGGGAAACCGAGAAAATTCCAGAAGAATGGAAAACAGCGCTGATCCATCCGCTCCACAAGAAAGGGGATAAGCAAGACGTGAACAACTACAGAGGTGTGTCCCTCCTTTCAATTGCTTATAAAATTCTCTCCAAGTTTCTTCTAAACAGAATAGAAGATACTCTGGACAAACAACTAGGCGAGTACCAAGGAGGGTTTAGGAAAGGACGCTCCTGTGTTGAGCAGATCTTCAACTTGAAATCAATAATCCGTCACAGACTGCTGAGTAATAAGAAAATTGTGGTATCCTTCATAGACTTTAAAAAGGCATTTGATTCAGTGGACAGAGAGACCTTAGACAGGATCCTAAGGGAATTTGGAATCAAAACCAAACTAGCAAATATAGTCAAAGAGACCCTAACAAACACAACTTCCAGGGTGAAGTTCATGGGAGAGCTTTCTCGGCCGTTCGAAATTAAGACAGGAGTCAGGCAAGGGGATGGCCTATCACCAATCCTTTTCAACTGTGTCCTAGAGAAGGTTGTGAGAATTTGGAACTCGGAATTGGAGAGTCGAAGAATAAACCCAATCTGCCTCGGGAGGAAGTCGGTAGGAATTAAAGTCAACTGCCTGGCGTTTGCAGATGATTTTGCAGTACTATCGGAAACCACGGAAGAAGCAGTCATACAAATCAACCTCTTGGAAAAGATCGCTAGCCAAACAGGACTAAGGATATCAGTTGAAAAGACAAAATTTATGACAAATGACAAACATGGACCAAAGTTCCTTGACACGGAGATAGGACGGATTGAAAGGGTAAAAAAGTTCAAGTACCTAGGAGAGACTATACAGGAGAATGGGTTAGAAAAAGCAGCTGTTGGAGATCGAATTATAAAAATGGAAAGAGCGTATGGATTAACAAAAAATATCTACAACAAAAAGTGCATCTCCTGGAATGCCAAAATAAGGCATTATAACACTGTCGTAAAAACAGAGTGCCTCTTTGCCAGTGAATGCCTCTCGATGAACTATAGCCTCGAAAAGCTAGAAGTCATGGAAAGGAGAATTCTTAGAAAAATCATGGGTGCAGTTCAGACTGAAGATGGATGGAGACTGAGAAGCAACGGAGAAGTCTACCAGAACGTGGAAAGAATCTCCGCGTCTATGCGGAAGAGAAGGCTGACATTCCTCGGACATCTCTATAGAATGAACGACCATAGATTAACTAAACAAATATTCGACTATCTCTGGAAGAAAAAGACCACCACAACATGGATTAAGGAAGTTAGGAAAGATTTAGAAAAGTTAAACATCACAGAATCTCAAATGCTAGAAAGAAATGTATTTAAGAGCAAAGTGAACAATCTGGAAGGGTTTCAAGATGAAGGAAGACCTAAGAGAAGTGGACGAACTTGGACAGAAGACCAAAGAAAAAATGCCAGTGAACGCATGAAGGAATATTGGAGACAGAGGAAACTCCAGGCAAAGAATAAGAAAAAGAAATAAAGTTGTTGCGTGATCCTAAGTGGTCAATTCGCGTGAAAAAAAAAAAGTGAGTTGAAAGTAGGGACCACCTTATAGGATTTGTTTAGTTTCCAGACACATGTTGAGGGCACTGATGGGATTCATAATCCGTCAATAACAATTCCTCTGCCGTCTAGGTAGGCTCTAACTTTGTCGAAAGCACAAAACACAACCAATGTCCGCCCTTCTGTTGTATCAATCCTTAGGACTAGAGCTGGTTTCCTGCTAGCATATTCAGCTATATCTCTAACACTCCTTGATTTGGAACATAATTACACCATTTCTCGTCCATTAGATAACAGATATGTTACACGGGATCGTGATATTACATTCTTTCTGCCAGGCTGATGGAAATACTCCAATTCATATGCAGTCTATAACGGTCCATGTGAAGGTGAAGGAATAGCAGGGCTGTTCTTCTCGAGATTAAGAAGACAATAAAATCAACCTTTATCTCTTACAGGGTACTAAAGACATTATCAATATGTGACTCCTTTCCTATCTGCTCAATATTAGCTAATAACGTGAAATACTCTAGCTATCAGTTAGGAAACTACCTAATCATGGCCGTCAGCTTGTTAATCTGATCTTGATGATCACTAGCATGAGTTTCCTAGCTCATGATTGAAGATACATGCAGACAATAATGGAGAAATCAATACCCAACGTATGTGCACTGGTTCTAAAATATAAGATTCAATTTAACACTGTGACAGATTTAGCAAGAGAACAAACATTTTACTTAGGCTGATTTTACAAGGATTAAAATGGGCACATTAATATTATGAAAAGTAGATGAGAAAGGGAAAGAGTAGTGCGCCCACCTTACAGTCACCAGCTGTAAACTCATGAATGTGTACAGCCCTTGCAAGGGAACATCATCAATGACTATCTAATGGTTTTGCTGAAAGTATGCACTAATGTTGGTCATACCTCACAAAAACCATCCACAGAGAGGATGAAGGAACACAAAACAGACATGGAGCTGCCCATGTGAAAGGCCTTTCCACGTTCTAATGTCCTATCCAAACCATTTCATTGCTTTAACCATTCCCTCAGCAGCCTATGTACATACTTAGAGGGCTACAAAACATACTGGGGAAAGTGACTGTTGCAGTGCACTTGGTATGAGAGGATATGAGAACTTGCCGACCCTTCTCTTTCTTACGTGCCCATTTAAGCATGCCACATACTGTCCTCCGTAGAGATCACACCAGTGTGTTTCGAAATTAACATCACAGATGTATGCAGGATCTAATCAATATTAGTGCAATGCTTCAACGGGATGGGGAAATTTACATTTGTGATATCCTCTTGGTGTCACTCAGTGAGCACCATTGAATGTGGGCTACACACATCTTAAGAAAGGTACAGGATATCATCAAGTGAAGGAGGAGGTAAATTAGGGTAAATTAACAGCTAGTAAATAAAACAAGCAGGTAAGGTGAGAAACAGAATGAACATCTAATACTATCCGGATCTGAATTGTGGGAAGAGTTGCCCAAGGGAGGTCCAGAAAAGAGATGGAGAAGAGGAGCAAAGGCACAAATAGGCAAAAGCAATGGCGGGCTCTACCCAGACCTGGCGGTTTGTAAAACGTTCCTACTACTGTAGTTGTGGCACGTTAATATTCACATTGTGTGTATTCACATGACCCGTCTAAAATAAGAATATTCACAAATTGTTCTAGAGCATGGCACTCCACTAACTTGTCCATTACACCAAGAATTGACAAACCAACCTCCACAGGGAGGCGTAATTGCTTATTATAACCGCCTGGAAAGTAAGGTATTCCATATCGAGCTCCGTCGGTGGCTATTTTGTCAAGAAGAAGTGGAAGGAGAAGAAGAAGAAGAAGAAGAAGAAGCATGTGAAGATAATTATTAATTTGAAATATGTTTGCTGATTGCCAAGTTAGAATCTTAACCTTGTTTCTAGCTGGTATGAAGGTTGCTTTCCCATGGCAGTCTTCCCTTTGCACCTCTAGCCGATAAGAAGAAGGATAAACAAATAGCAGCGTATTCACTTAGGGCAATCATATCTGAAATTCTTCATATAATTTAGTTTTAACATGGTACTGGATGTAGACAAACCTCCAAGAGTACAGTACCCAGGGTGCCAGAAGACTGAGGCTGCAGTATCAATACATCATCATAAACTAATGTTAGGTGTTCTTATAGAAAACAAGACCGAGTTATCCAAACTTCCAAATAATATTCAATCTAAAAATAATTCGCATCATTATTATCAGAGAGGTGATGCAGAACCTATAACCATCTGTATTTGCTGTTCCTCTTTAACAGCTATAAGCTATTTTTATCTTAAATATACTACCAGCCTCGATTTGTAGATTATCAGAGGCCAACAGCTCATTTGTTTCCTAGGAAAATATAAAGATACAATATGAGTATTAAGGTACTGTACGTGTAAAATTAAAAGTAAACTTTAACAGATCCAGGTTACCTGCCATTTACTATTGTCACTGTAAGTCACGTACCACAGAGGAATAGAAAAGCAACTTACAATGTTTGGGAATTCTTCTGAATTGGGCAAGCATTCTGGCTCACGCTTGATGAAAGACTGTTCCTCCATTATGTTCACGAAACTAAAAAAGAGAAAGGGCACTCAAGAGATAAAGACCGTACATAAGGCAGTACTCCAAATAAGCATTATGATTAATACACCAAATGTGGTAGCTTCAAACCTCCTAATGTATGGTAATACTCGTAGTCCGAATATAACCCTCGAGATGCACAGTAATAAGATATGTTATACTGTGTTTGTCAACAACATTATAACTAATGAATATAACGCTCAACTTCCAACCAGTTACTTTAAGTATTAGAATTGAAGTTTAAATTCATGATCGTATTATTCTTTAATAGTTATCGATGCGACTGATTACATAAAATGAGGACTTGATGGTGAGTGCTTGTATAGCAATGAAATAGCACTTTTTATTCCGTTTCTCTAATCCTATGTAGCCTACACACACCTGATTTGTGGGCAGGCGGCGTACATAATAATATTGTCAGACAATAAAGTATATTACAAACCTATCAACACTTTTAATTAAGCTATGCGAATGTGAACATAGTCTACTGCAAGCGTATCAAACAGGCATTCATTAGCCACTGAATGCATCCTCCTTGAGCTACAAGGCACCCAGCTCAAACTCAAATCATTATCGCCTTCTGAATCTAATATGGGAGTAATATGTACTAAAAAGTATATTCCCGTCATAAGGCTGTTTCTAGTCTGATGTCCACATTTATTTCCGCTGTAAAACACGCAATCATAACCCAAGTTTTGTCATGTCCCTACAGAACATTTTTTCAATTCTTACAACATGGACAAATTACTATTTTTTAAATTTAAGTTTAGACTAATATCTCGCCTAAATGTATAACAAAGGTACTAATTTCACTGACGGAATCGCTATATGGTACACGCCAATTACTGGTATCGATGATACATGGCCTTTAGGAGAAAATTATAAGACAAGAAACAGTTCACACTAAACGCTCAAGAGGATAAGCGTCGTAATATTCACTGATATAATTTCTAACCGTTTGAAAATACGTAAGTTAGTTACCGTACTAGCTATTATACCAAGGATCATGGAAGTATAAGAGAATCGTCACTTTTGGTTATAGAATTTCCGAGAGAGAACACCGCCTGAGGCTATGGATTGTACTGCCAAGTCTGGCAACATAAAAAGTAAAAAGCCATATGAATGTAGTCTTTATTACACGTAAATGAGCAGTATGTCCTGCGATGAGTTATTGGTTATTGATGAAAATAACACAAACATAACTGAGCCTTTCGCTAGGCGCTGAAATATACGTCCAGATAGGAAAATAATGCATTTTGATATATATCAATGTTGGCAATAGATTTGTCACGAAGGACCCAGTTATGCCGTTTTAGAGCTTAATTCACCTCTAGGCTAATTAAAAATGCTCTCCTACACTACAGAATTGTTGGGATATTCGATGAATATAAAGAAAACTGTCCAAATGCACACACTACATTGCCATAACCTCACTTTTTGCCTAGCATGCCCGCTGCCACCCACCCCTCCCCGTAGCCCTAAACCACAAATGTTATTGCAATGCAAAGGAGAATGGGTAAGAAAACAAACAAGAGATGAAATGCACACATTTATTCTCTATATATTTTTATTTCAATCACAATGGACAAAACATTTATATAAGATTACATACCGGTAGTGCATAGCTCACTCATTTTATACATGGTCAACAAACCAGGCCAAGGATAATTTGCACAAAAAATAAAGGAAATATTCCAATAACAGTGCACAGTACATTCATGCACACCTTTTTTTATAACATCACTTTCTCAAACATAGTGGTAAGTTAGTTCACATTGCATGATATTTTGTCACACAAATTTCAGTGTTGGCTGGAACTCGTTTCCGGTATAATGTTCTTCCTAATGGTCCTTTCCATCAAATGTACACAAATATAAAACACGCATACAATTTTGAAATATAATTTCTGCGTCATTCTTTAGACAATTGGAGGACGTATTGCAGTAGCCTATGTATGGATTGCATATTGTGTAAGGCACTTTTTCTTCTCGATTGCAACTCGATACTCTCACACCTTTCCACATCTTTGCCATCAGCAGGGGTTCCAGAACCTGAAAGAAAATGGAATATGAGATCTCTCACTGTAGTTCAGTGGTATCAGTGGTCTGATTTGGTGGCCCATATCTTAAGAGGGGGAAGAGGGTGAATTTCAAGAGTCTTCTATGCAAGTGCATACAATCAAGTTGCCAAAACTTCAGCCTACTAAACTGGCTACCTGGGTCAGCGAATGCAGATAGAACCAATCTTTGTGCTTCCGTAGTAGAGAACAATTGATACCTGATGGCACAGACCTGCACGGACTTGGAGGAGAAGGTATGAAAAGGAAGGTAGTGGCGGGGGCACTGCTGCTGTGCTACTGGGAACGAAACAAAACCTCCTGTCACCAGCTGTAGCCACACCAAGTTTAGAGAGTGATATTTTGTCACTTGAGATCCTAACTCACACCGAGAGCTGACGCAAACGTTCCTCTTTTATCAATCACGATGAAGCACAAGGACTCACTTGCATACGAGATTCACTATGTGTGCAGCTGAGGTTTAGCGCCATCAGGAATTAATTGCAGTATACAACAGTTTATGGGTATGCTTGGAACACACATCATATGATACCGTGCCACATGTTGCAGCTACTGTGTCAGAATACATCAAATGGGAGTAACTTGCATTACTATGCGGTGCTGGGAGCCACTAGGTCAGACTAGCACTGTAGAAACAACATATTCACTAGCTTACAAGGGGAGGATACGATGCATGGGCCTCCGATTCAAACCATCTTTAGTACATGTGTAGGACATGACCAGGCGTATACCAGGTCCAAGTAGTTAGGTGCGCTTCTCAGCCCTTTCCGAGAAATTAATTAATTGCAATTGCAGTGCAGCGTCTATGTGCATTGAACGCTAGCAAGAATCCAACGAGCGCGCTGTGCAGTTTGTTGCGTTTTCTTTTTTTGTAACCATTGGCAATTTCCAACCAATACGCATAGCATGAGTCACTGCTTGCGGGATACGGGGTGGTCTGATGGTTCACAGACGTTCAATGAACGGAACAGCCTGAGCCTTATCAATGTATACCGGTACATATAATAGAACACACCTGACCGTGTATAATACCAATGTATTTGCAATGCCAATAATACTGTACATTATGTATTGTGACAAACGTTGACCGCCATACGTTGATTACAGAATCCCTTTTCCCACTCACGTAACACGTTATTACAATTGTCTGCAAAATAAACAATGTTCACGACACCTACATTTGTAGGAATTGCCAATGTTTACAACAACAAAAAACACAACACACTGCAAAAGCTCACCGGTGGGATTCGATCCAGCGATTCCATGCTTACGAAGCAGGGCTCTTACTGCTGCACCACACACTCGTTGGCTTGCTAGCGTACAACGCATATAGAAACCGCACTGCAATTAATTAATTTCTCGGGAACGGCTGAGAAGCGCACCTTACTACTCGCACGTGATATATGCTTGGTCATGCCAGACACGTGTATTAAGGATGGTTCGAATCGGTGACCCATGGATCACATCCTTCCCTTGTTAGAACAAGTCAATATCCTATGTACAGCAACCCTGCAATGAAGGGACATTCTTGCCTCTCAGAAATGTAATCTCTCCTAGCCCTAACTGAGATTAAAGATTAATGTAAATGCTGAAAGAGAGTGAACTGAGCCCCACCAGGACAATAGAGTAGTTGCTTGATATGAAAAGTAGCCCTCGGACCTAATGCCATGGTAATGAAGCTAAGGGCGTTGAGCTGACATGATACAAGCTGGGTTGCAGTTGTCCTGGGATAGGTGTGGATGCCTATATTCTTACCACAGTTTTATCAAGGCATTTTGAAGGAAACAGCAAATATTCCATGATAATTTCTCCTTTATAAAACAGGGGAACAATTTCAAATAACACATGCAGTGAAACTTGATTAATTATAAGTTGAAGGGCCTGAGGAGAAAGAAATGATTGCAGTATTCAAGATTTCGAATGAACACTTAGCGTTGACTTGTATAGGAAAGGATAAGGACCATGCAGAAGTACATATTACTCTCAATTTCGGAATAAAGACATCAGAATAAATTATTAACTTTAACTACAATATTCCTTTTCTTAAGGAACACCAGTAATTTATGTCAAATACACGTCCAATAAGTCAACATCAATATGACCTCTCATAAAATTTACTTTTTAAATCTAACTAATTCATATTAATAAGCCGTAGGATATTTTAGTCACTTACTCAATGATCGCCAAATTATAATTGTGCAGTATTCGGAATAATCACAGCGATTCTTATGCCTTACAAAATTAAGATAATCTCCCCAAGGTCGCCAGAGCCCCGTCAGTGATAGCAGAGAGCACCACGAGCAGGAGGGGTTGACTTGAGTGACAGCTGTGCTAACACTCCTTACTCTCCGTCTAGATGACAAGATATCCTGAAACTTACCAACACTGAGACCAGGCATATATACATACACCAGACAAAATAGCTCCTGAAGACTGCTGAAGTGTATAGAAAACAGGGCAAGATAATGGCCCAAAAGGTTGACAATCTGTAAAACAACTACAAGGGCCTTCAGCAGAAGTGTAGAGAAAAGAAGATTGTTGAGGACATGGAGGAATTGGATTCACCTGAGGTTTGGGTGCACATAAAAGGTGAGATTGAGTATTTCCAACGGCAGCCATGTGGAAGAAGATGGTCAATGGATCAGAAGACGTTTGCTTTGGCTGCTTATAAGAGAAGCCCAAAGATGTATAGGTTTCCCCGGTGTGTGATGACAATGCCGAGTGAGAGGACACTGCAGAGGCTGTTGATGGACATACCTCTAGAGTCCGGCTTCAGTAGTGTCCTTCCAAAAGACCTGAAGATGGTAATAGAGAAACTCCCAGAAGAAGACAGGAAATGTGTCCTGATGCTTGATGAGATGGCGCTGCAACCTGGATTGTCCCACTATGAGAGCAAGGGCATTGTATAGGATATCAGGATTATGGAGGTCTTCGGATTACGGCATTCCTGATAGAAGCAATAAGGTTGCTGACCATGCTCTAGTGTTCATGATCCAAGGAATCAGGAGAAAATGGAAGCAACCTATTGCCGTCATTGTGCTTGTAAAGCTGGTGGAATATGGCATTAGAACCCTGTTTGAGCACAATGTTCTAGAGGTAGCCACAGTTTGTGATCAGGCACTGAGCAATCAGCAGACTGTCACGATTTCACGACAGTCTTGTGAAGAAGGTGCTTACGAGCCAGTTTTTAAACTAGATGAACGTCCGATAGATCTCCTGTACGACGTTCCCCACATCCTGAAGAACGTGGGAAACAATTTCTTGAATGCTGATCTGGTCTTAGGCGAAGAAATTGCTTCGTGGGAGCACATCGTGGCTGTGTTCAGACATGACCGAGGATTGTACAAGTTGATACCGAAGCTCACGGAGAAACACATGTACCCTCGAGGAAAAGGCAAAATGAGAGTAAAATATGCCGCTCAAGTTTTCAGCAAAAACACCCAGGATATGATGATGACGTTCTTTGAGATCTCTCAAGGTACTGTGTGTCCAGGACCTGATGTTACTGCCAAACGAGTCAAAGATGCCAACAAATTCTTTGACTTGTCCAACGGACCCAGTGGACCCAAGGACGTTAAGGAGTTTCGGTGCAATGTTTCCAAAGATTCCCCACACGTTGATGAATGGTGGATAATGAAGGATCAGTGTGCCACCTTGTATCAAAGGCTGGATAAGTACTGTGACAGGAATGGAGAGGTTGTGGAATTCAGTAAAGGATTCTTTCAAGTACCTCAACCTTCGACAGTTGAATCAAGATTCTTTGGAGAATTTCTTTGCTGTGCTACGAGACTCGTGCAGAATTAAAGATTAATCAACTTGTATCCACTTTGCAGTGGCAAAGACTACGGTTGTGAATGGATTGGTCTCCTCACAACTGAAAGGAAAGAACTGTGATGACGAAGGCAATTTACTCTGTAATCCACGGACATTCTTGGGGGAGGCTGCTTTCAACGCAGAGGAATTGCAGCTTGAAGAGTCCTTAGAAAATGCCGAAGATGGAGACTTTGGTTTTGCAGAGAGTGCCCATCTGTACAAGTTACTACTCTAGAAACTCAAACGACAGGCACCGATGTACAGCTTCATTGTGAAGCGTGTGTTTGAAGAGAGTGATTATGCCTTATGCCGAAGTCAGTTGACGTGTAGCATTGATAAGAGAGGCTAAGACCATGCCGTCATTGAACAACGTGAGGTCAAGGATGGAGAGATATACCTCACTTACCCCAGCAAGGAGTGCAATAATGCTGTGAGGATTTGTGACAAGCAAAACTGAAGAGAAAATAACAATGAAATTGTACCCAGGCTTCGACAAAAAAAAGGACGATGCTGTTAAGCGATGTGTTAGGCCCCTTGAAACAACAATTATCAATCCCGTCGAAAAAGGTGACGAGATGCTTCAGCAACCCTCTGGCCCCCCTCTCCTCCAGCTACCCATTAAGCTGCCCCAAACCTGGGACAGACATTGACGGCATAACCTTCTGGATCATTGGAGGTAGCATTGGGATTGCAGGTAATAAATCATGGCGATACATGAAGACGATGCTGTTAAGCGATGTGTTAGGCCCCTCGAAACAACAATTATCAATCTCATCGAAAAAGGTGATGACTTGTTTCAGCAACCCTCTGGCCCCCCTCTCCTCCAGCTACCCATTAAGCTGCCCCAAACCTGGGACAGACATTGACGGCATAACCTTCTGGATCATTGGAGGTAACATAGGGATTGCAGGTAATAAATCATGGCGATACATGAAGAAGATGCTGTTAAGCGATGTGTTAGGCCCCTCGAAACAACAATTATCAATCTCGTCGAAAAAGGTGATGACTTGTTTCAGCAACCCTCTCGCCCCCCTCTCCTCCAGCTACCCATTAAGCTGCCCCAAACCTGGGACAGACATTGACGGCATAACCTTCTGGATCATTGGAAGTAACATAGGGATTGCAGGTAATAAATCATGGCGATACATGAAGACGATGCTGTTAAGCGATGTGTTAGGTCCCTCGAAACAACAATTATCAATCTCGTCGAAAAAGGTGATGACTTGTTTCAGCAACCCTCTCGCCCCCCTCTCCTCCAGCTACCCATTAAGCTGCCCCAAACCTGGGACAGACATTGACGGCATAACCTTCTGGATCATTGGAGGTAACATTGGGATTGCAGGTAATAAATCACGGCGATACATGAAGACGATGCTGTTAAGCGATGTGTTAGGCCCCTCGAAACAACAATTATCAATCTCGTCGAAAAAGGTGATGACTTGTTTCAGCAACCCTCTCGCCCCCCTCTCCTCCAGCTACCCATTAAGCTGCCCCAAACATGGGACAGACATTGACGGCATAACCTTCTGGATCATTGGAAGTAACATAGGGATTGCAGGTAATAAATCATGGCGATACATGAAGACGATGCTGTTAAGCGATGTGTTAGGTCCCTCGAAACAACAATTATCAATCTCGTCGAAAAAGGTGATGACTTGTTTCAGCAACCCTCTCGCCCCCTCTCCTCCAGCTACCCATTAAGCTGCCCCAAACCTGGGACAGACATTGACGGCATAACCTTCTGGATCATTGGAGGTAACATTGGGATTGCAGGTAATAAATCATGGCGATACATGAAGACGATGCTGTTAAGCGATGTGTTAGGCCCCTCGAAACAACAATTATCAATCTCGTCGAAAAAGGTGATGACTTGTTTCAGCAACCCTCTCGCCCCCCTCTCCTCCAGCTACCCATTAAGCTGCCCCAAACCTGGGACAGACATTGACGGCATAACCTTCTGGATCATTGGAGGTAACATTGGGATTGCAGGTAATAAATCATGGCGATACATGAAGACGATGCTGTTAAGCGATGTGTTAGGCCCCTCGAAAAAACAATTATCAATCTCGTCGAAAAAGGTGATGACTTGTTTCAGCAACCCTCTCGCCCCCTCTCCTCCAGCTACCCATTAAGCTGCCCCAAACCTGGGGCAGACATTGACGGCATAACCTTCTGGATCATTGGAGGTAACATTGGGATTGCAGGTAATAAATCATGGCGATGCAAAGACAAATTTCATGCCAAGACATGGACAGAGCAGGATACGAGGCCGATAACCTCGATCATTGGAAGTTTCAATGCTTAACAAATTTTTGCCCTCTGTAGTAATTTTCTTGAATGTCTTCATGCTCTCTCTTCACTTTTGTAGTCACCAAAGTCCTGGCAAGCAATCTGATTAGCTTAGGCAGCATTATGTTCTTGTGTTGTGGGCAAGAAAGCCAACTGTAGTCTATGTCCCCTTCATTGCCACACAGCTTCCTTGCTAGGTCACGCAAGTCTCTTCTTTGGGCAATAACCGGCCTATTAGTTACAAATTTCTTTTCACATAATCTAAAAGCATTGATGCACTCCTTGCTAGGGTAAGTGAGGTGCATCTCCCCATCCTTCATCTCACGTTGTGCAATGAAGGTGTGGTCTGAGCTTCTCTCATCCACGCTACAAGTCAGCTGGCTTCGGCACAAGGCACAATCACTATCCTCAGGCATTCGCTTCACAAAGTAGCCGCACACATAGGTTGGTGCCTGTCGTTCGATTTTCTTGGAGTAGTAACTTTTGGCTACTGATTGGGTGGTCTCTGCTACCTCTGGAGTTTCAACAATCAGAGAAGCAACATCCAAGTCTTCAACTTCGGCATTTTCAATAGACTCTTCAGGCTGCAATTCCTCTGCATCGGAAGCAGCCCCTTCCAAGAATGACCGAAGATTACTCAGTAAATTTCCTTCATCATCTTCACAGTTCTTTCCTTTCAGTTGTGAGGAGACCAGTCCATTCACTACCGCAGTCTTAAGTGCTGCTACAAAGTGTACACAAGTTGGTGAATCGTTACTTCCGCATGTGTCCCGTAGCACAGCAAACAAATTCTCCAAAGAATCTTGATTCAACTGTTGAAGGTTGAGGTACTTGAAAGAATCCTTTACTGAATTCCACAACCTCTCCATTCCTGTCACAGTACTTATCCAGCCTTTGATACAAGGTGGCACACTGATCCTCCCATCACACTTCTTGACGAAATGCCAGTCTCGCAGAGCATCCTTCATTATCCGCCATTCCTCAACGTGTGGGGAATCTTTGG
This sequence comes from Meconema thalassinum, assembly GCA_946902985.2. NCBI lineage: Eukaryota > Metazoa > Arthropoda > Insecta > Orthoptera > Tettigoniidae > Meconema > Meconema thalassinum. Next base: position 52,259,338 of record OX336395.1, read on the forward strand.
AAACATTGCACCGAAACTCCTTAACGTCCTTGGGTCCACTGGGTCCGTTGGACAAGTCAAAGAATTTGTTGTCATCTTTGACTCGTTTGGCAGTAACATCAGCTACTGGACACACAGCACCTTTAGTGAGGTCAAAGAACGTCATCATCATATCGTGGGTGTTTTTACTGAAAACTTGAGCGGCATATTTTACTCTCATTTTGCCTTTTCCTCGAGGGTACATCTGTTTCTCCGTGAGCTTCGGTATCACCTTGTACAATCCTCGGTCATGTCTGAACACAGCCACGATGTGCTCCCACGAAGCAATTTCTTCGCCTACGACCAGATCAGCAGTCAAGAAATTGTTTCTCACGTTCTTCAATATGTGGGGAACGTCGTACAGAAGAACTATCAGACGTCCATCTAGTTTAAAAACTGGCTCGTAAGCACCTTCTTCACAAGACTGTCGTAAAATCGTGACAGTCCGCTGATTGCACGGTGCCTGATCACAAACGGTGGCTACCACTAGGACATTGTGCTCAAACAGGATTCTAATGGCATATTCCACCAGCTTTACAAGCACTTCTATCTTTGTGTTACCCTTGGAGAAGAAGAATGCAATAGGTTGCTTCCATTTTCTCCTGATTCCTTGGATCATGAACACTAGAGCATGGTCAGCAACCTTATTGCTTCTATCAGGAATGCCGTACTGCTGAAGCCCTTCTCCATAATCCTGATATCCTACTACATAGCATTTGCTGTCATAGTAGGACAATCCTGTTTGCAGAGCCATCTCGTCAAACATTAGGACACATTTCCTGTCATCTTCTGGGAGTTTCTCCATTATCATCTTCAGGTGTTTTAGAAGGACACTACTGAAGCCGGGCTCTAGAGGTATGTCCATCAACAGCCTCTGCAGTGTCCTCTCACTCGGCATTGTCATCACACACCGGAGGAACCTATACATCTTTGGGCTTCTCTTATAAGCAGCCAAAGCAAACGTCTTCTGATCCATTGACCATCTTCTTCTACATGGCTGCCGTTGGAAATTTTCAAGTTCACCTTTTACCAGTAGGCCCTACCCAAACTCCAGGTGAAACCAATTCCTCCATGTCCTCAACGTTCTTCTTTTCCCTCATCATCTTGTAAAGGCCCTTGCAGTCACTTTTCAACTTGTCCACCTTCAGGGCCATTTTTCTAGCTTGCTCTTTATATTCTTCAGCAGTCTTCAGGAGAGCTTTTTTACGAGGAGTTTCTATGTCTTCCGGGTCCAGGCCAGACATCTCAAGCACTGCAGACGCCTTCTTCCGTCGCTTCTGAAGTCTCTTGGGAGTCCCATCTGTAAAATAAACCAGGAAATCACAAAAACGATCGGTCATGGGAAAACAAAATGGTACTAACTTAGCAATGTATCACTCAACCAATTATACTCTGAAGAAAATTCTCTATATTTTGTGTTAGTAGCATGAATGTTTAAGTGACTGTTAATGTCATGAAGTAAGTCATATGTTGTCTCAAATGGAATCCAAACCACCAGTTAAATGTAATCGTTGGCATAAAATAATCGATTGAGGGCTGCGCTCTCAAGAAATAAGATCAAAGACCTATCTCCCTTACTCAAATGAGTATATCTCACTGATTTAGTTAAGGATTGATTTGTTGGCTGTATTTTTTTAGCCCATAAGAATGTGTTTCAAATTAATACTGTTCTTAATATTGCTGGCTCTGGTAATATGATCAATATTATTTTTTACTGAAAATCTGCTAACGGAAAGGTAACAATGGTAACTGAAATGGCGTGGGTCAAGTACCTTGCTCATCCAGATGTGCATCATGAGTAGTCCTCTTCTTTTTCCCCAAAGGCAATACTGGACTTATATCACCTGAAAATAATAATAATAATGAAGTAAAACTCAACAAATAATAATAATAATAATAATAATAATAATAATAAATACACAAACTTGCATAATATACATTCTTTTAAATTATCAATGCAGTAGTTAAGAAGTATTCCAGATAACGTGTTTCATTATGAAACTGTTATTTGGTCTAATTTTTTACATGCGATTAAGACATGTCTTCACTCGAACATTAACTGAACCGATACACAGCCCATACACTGTGCTTTCCATGGCCACCAATGAGGGAAATGTATTGTGACAGGAACCAGGTTTCGCAGGTAGCGCTGAATGAAGATAGAACGCTCGATAAAATTCTCTACAATACATGAATTAGCCAAAATACCTTATGAAACGATGAGAAATAAATCAGGGAGCGATGTTTTAATAGATATTTCTTCCTCCGCTGTCTGTGACCCACCCAGCCATCCCAAATAGAATCACGACTTATATAGCCAAAATTACAGGTGTGACCGCCATTAGTCCAAATCAATCATCATCGGTTGCGGTCGTGAGTATTCGTGCGCAGCACTCAGTTCACCGCTCTAATTAGGCTACTGTGTGCAATAATATTTCGCTCCTCTGTTTACCTGTGATGAATATGTTTTTTTTTATTTGCACGGCTGAAATGAGTTTTTTTTATTTCATCGGCTCTGTATTTACTATGCAGTATATCGCTGCGGTGTAATAAATATTTACTTTTCTTTCCCGCACTACTGTGGTTTTGACAATGGTTACAGCGCCCAGTTCAATGGTTATGTGTCAACCGGGCCCCGCTAGCTGCGCACGCCAAAGGTCGCACCTATCCCCGACCTTCTAACCTTCGTTTTGTCCAATCCATTGGTTTTTGACAATGGTTATTACCTAACGCGCCCAGATCAATGAGTTTTGACAATGGTTGCAGCGTAACGCATCCCGATGAATATTTTTTTGATCAACAGTGATTTTGTATCTCACATGTTGGCAACAATGTGTGCGCCTCAGTGCGTGCCACTCGGGTGCACCTTGTTGACAGTTGAAAGAGATAAAAGCGCTTTCGAATCATGGTACCCGTTTATAAAATAGCAAGATATAAAAACACATATTTACGAACTTGAGCAGTAGTGACCCGGGTTCGTAATTCCAATGCATAATATCGCCCAGAAGATGAAATAAGGATACAAGGTATGTAAAAGTCACATTCATGTCTGCTGCAAGTGTATAACCACACTAACTTAACTAATACCGTAGAACATGCAGATATGCTTCTGATATACATACACCGCTCAAAAGATTGCTCTTCCTCAGCCACACTGGTATCCAGAACACCTATGCCTGGAATGTATGTGGAAGAAAGATGTTCTGAAAGATGATACATATTTCTTTAATAACAAAGCACAAGAATGGGAATACATTGCTCAATTAAGTATATTACCATACATACCTTGCATCCTTTTGAGCACATTAGAAGGGCCAGGAGTGGAGCAAATCAGCACATCTGGGGAAATTGCCCGCTGTTCTGAAATATAAATAGGAATTCTCTTTTGGTACATTCGCTATTGACTATTCCCCAGAATAATGTTATGGATTGATATATGGCAGAGTGTCTGAAAATTGTCTATTGGAGGACACTTTAACAAGTTCGCTAACCTACCTACCCATTACAGGTTGTCACATCTGAAAAACCATAACCCAGAAGTAATCCAGTGAAGCCTTACAGAATGGATGACTAGACCAGTACCGCCCTCTGACGTCACGCTATCACGTGACTGTTTACAAACCAGTCTTGTGGGCAGCCATGAGTAGCTTGTGTGATTTGTAGTTACGAATTACGCTTAAATATTTGTTGTTTTATACATTATACAATAATGGTTCAATATTGTGCAGTTCCCAGCGCAAAAACAGATGTGGCAAGTACAAAGTAAAGTTTACTTCTTTGCCATTGGTCGTATTTTGAGAAAATAGTGGCTTTTCAAAATTCGTCGTGCTGAAAGGAAATCTCACATATCAGCCCACATGAGAGTATGTATAGCCCATTTCTTACCGTTAGACTATAAGCCAGTATTGCCTGGAAGGAAAGTTTTAAGTGATGATGCTGTGTCAAACGTATTTCCTGCCTTTTACTCCAATAAAATGGTAGGTGCCACGTCATAAGCTGGCATATAAATTACGCCTAGATATAAGACGGTATTATTCACACTGTCTTTGTTAAATGCTTGGTATGATACATTAAAATAATGAGCTAGTATGCAGGGTCATTATGTGTGTGCACGCCAGTAAACACGGCAGTGACTAGCGCAGATCGCGGTCCCGCGCACCCAGTCCAGCCGGCAGTTGGCGTGCTCCGCTGACTCATATCGTTAATTCACATGTGTTTTGTCATTCATATGGACGTGTATCTGCAAAGCTTAGACGTTAGTGTTGCACGTTTAGTGAGTATTGTGATTACTGTGCATAGACACCAATTCACATTGCGCGAACGTGTGTATATCCATAATTCCTATATGAAAAGCAGAAAATCTCGTTCTGAAACAAGACGAAAATTTTGAATCAAGTTTCGAGGAAGACCTGAGTCTAATGCCAGTATAATTAGGAGGCTCGCTAAACGATTCAAGGCAACAGGCTCCGTAAATAATAAAAGAGTTGACAGACATTCTTCCTTCAAAAGAGGTGTGTGTTACAAGAGAGGGAGGACATTTTGAGCATCGCATATGAGCTCTGTAAGTACACATTATTGAACATGTTTGCTAAAAGTATGATAGTGCTTGCCGACTGGACAGGGCACGCATTCTCGCGATCTGCGCTAGTCACAGCCGGCTTAGCTTGCCGTGTTTACTGGCGCGCACACACATAATGACCCTGTAGAAATAAACTAACGAGAATAATTTCAGACTTTTAACTAATATCTTCCTATTGATGAATACTGTGTCAGTGCAGTGCCTACAACGAGCCAGAATTCAAAGTAAAAGAAGTGCAATTCGCAGCTGTAGGCATAGCCTAAGATAATATTTCTAGTTATTCTAACATATTGAAAATTCTAAGGAAAAATACCGATATTTTAGATGAGAATTATGAGCTTAGTTACTTTCACATACTGGTAGGCCTATGGCTGTTCTGGAGGATTACCTTGGGCGTTATGTGAAGTTGACATTTTTGAAATGAATTGGCTTAAAATTAACCTTTCTTGCAAAATAGCAGATTTCCAATACAAATCGTTTTTATTTAAAAAACTATATACCGGTTGAGTTGCTTTAATATCAGTTTTAAATTACACATACCGGTACTGGTGTTTTATGAACTTGGCATTTTACAGGCTAAAAATAATGAAAAGAGGAAGATTGGTGTATAGGCCTATGAGCTATGTGACCGTAAATCCAGGTCGTCGGTCAAAAACTGAGGATGAAATATATCCATATGTAGACCTAGGCCTACTGTAAATACCAGTATGGTTTATAACGCAGCTTACAAAGGGATTCTCTACACTCTTATTTGCTTGTAAAAAGATACGAGTATCACATGGAATTAGGCTTAATACGAATTATGATAATATATACGAAGAAATAGATGACATTCTGAGGTATATCAAAGGTGATGAAAATGTTATAGTAATGGGAGATTGGAATGCTGTGGTAGGAAAAGGGAGAGAAGGGAAGATAGTAGGAGATTTCGGATTAGGTGAAAGGAATGATCGAGGAAGCAGGCTGATGGAATTCTGCACCGAACATGAGTTGGTCATAGCTAACACCTTATTCAATAACCACAATAGAAGAATATACACATGGATGAGACCAGGAGATACAGGGCGTTACCAAATCGACTTCATTATGATCAAGCAGAGGTTTCGAAACCAGATTTTGGATTGTAAAACATATCCTGGTGCTGACATAAACTCTGACCACAATCTGGTTGTAATGAAATGCAGATTAAAGTTGAAGAAACTGAAGAAAAGTCAAAAGCCAAAAAGGTGGGCAATAGACAGACTGAAAGTAAAGGATGTAAACGAAAGATTCAAGAAGAGTATAAAGGAAGGACTAATCAAAACCCCTAAACAAACTTCAATTGCAGACGAATGGGCACTTTTGAAGAATGAAATAACAAAATCCGCAGAAGAAAACATTGGTAGGAAAGAAAGAATAGGTAGAAAACCGTGGATCACTCAGGATATACTAGAATTGATGGATGAAAGGCGGAAACACAAGAATCTAAGAGATGAAGAGGGGAAAGCAGAATACAGACGTCTGAGAAAAGAGGTTAACAAGAAATGCAAGGAAGCGAAAGAAGAATTGTTGAAAGAGAAATGTGCATGTATAGAAAAGTGTCTGAAATTAGGAAAAGTAGACACAGCTTATCGAAGGATTAAGAATACTTTTGGGGAAAAGAAGACTAAGTGCTGTAATATTAGGGACACAAATGGAAAGCCTCTAACAGATAGGGAAGAAAAGCTTGAGAGATGGAAAGCTTACATAGAGTGCTTGTATAAGGGAAAGGAGATTGAGAATCATGTAATGGAAAGGGAGGAGGAAATTGATGAGGATGCAAAAGGAGATTTAATATTGAGATCAGAATTTGACAGAGCATTAGAGGACTTAGGCAGGAACAAAGCACCAGGCATAGATGATATACCGATTGAGTTACTACGCTGCATAGGAGATGAAGGTCTGATCAGGTTATTTCACTTGGTTTGTAGGATTTATGAGACAGGTGAGGTACCCCCTGATTTCAAGAAGAATGTTATCATCCCTATACCAAAGAAAGTGGGAGCTGACAGATGTGAAGATTACCGTACAATCAGCTTGATTACTCATGCTTCAAAGATCCTGTCTAGAATAATTTACAAGAGGATTGAAAGCCAGATAGAAACGGAGTTGGGTGAAGACCAGTTTGGTTTCAGGAGAAATGTAGGAACAAGGGAAGCTGTACTAAGTCTTAGGCTGATTTTGGAAGGTAGAATAAGGAAAGATAAGAGCACGTTCATGGCATTTGTAGACTTAGAAAAGGCTTTTGATAACGTTGATTGGACTAAATTGTTTGACATTTTGAAATCAATTGGAATAAAGTACAGGGATAGGAGGGTGATATACAATCTATACAGAAACCAGACAGCAGTCATTCGAGCTGAAGGATATGAGAAAGAAGCTGGTATTCAGAAAGGTGTAAGGCAAGGCTGCAACTTATCACCCATACTTTTCAATCTTTACATTGAACAAGCAATGAAGGAAATTGGAGAAAAATTTAAAGAGGGAGTGAAGATTCAAGGAGAAATAATTTCAACTCTGAGATTTGCTGATGACATCGTCATCTTGGCCGACAAGCCTGAGGATTTGAATGAGTTTTTGAATGGTATGGATTCCGTCTTACGGAAGGACTTCATGATGAAAATTAATAAATGTAAAACAAAAATACTGGAATGCAGCCGAAATAAATCAGAAACCTCTATGGAGATCAAATTGGCAGGTGAAAAGCTGAAGGAAGTAGGAGACTTCTGTTACTTAGGAAGCAGAATAACCAATGATGGACGAAGCAAAGAGGATATAAAAAGTAGGTTGGCTCAGGCAAGGAAAGCCTTTCTACAAAAAAGGAATCTGTTGACATCGAATATAGATTTAGGTATTAGGAAGTCATTTTTGAAAGCCTTTGTCTGGAGCGTGGCGCTCTATGGAAGTGAAACTTGGACTATTGGTGCAGCAGAAAAGAGGAGAATTGAGGCATTTGAAATGTGGTGTTACAGGAGAATGATGAAGATCAGATGGGTAGATAGGGTTACAAACGAAGAGGTATTAAGGCGAGTGGGAGAGGAGAGATGTTTCTGGCGACTGCTTATGAAGAGAAGAGATAGGTTGGTAGGACACATACTAAGACACCCAGGAATAGCAAGCTTAGTTATGGAAGGAAGGGTCGAGGTCAAGAACTGTAGGGGTAGACCAAGGTTAGAATATGTTAAACAGATTGCCTCGGATGTAGGGTGTGGTAGCTATGTAGAGATGAAACGATTAGCTCAGGACAGGGAGGAATGGAGTGCTGCATCAAACCAGTCAAAAGACTGAAGACTCAAACACCAACATACGTATTCCCAACTCAAAGTCGTTGACACTTCAACTCGGTAAATAACATTCTGGCACAACGTGCCTCCATTCGTCTCTCGCCCACAAGACCACCTGCGCACTCTGTGAGACACTTCAAGAACCTCATAGTCACGCCACAAGTCGAGTCGTCCATTGTCTACCATTACAGTATATTTAAATGGGAGCAGATAATATGAATTCTGTATTATATCAATAGCCTACTAAAGAGTATTAGAACTAACATACTTGCAGTATGGTATGTCAAATGTATTTTTATGCTTACGGGAATAAAACTGATTATGATATGTGACTAGTCCCGAGTTACATGCCTTCATACGGGCTCAGAATCAAACAGTTCTGAGCAACTACACCAATGAACCAGTATTAGAAGAGAATACTCACCTAAGTTGAGAGTTGGTCCTTGTTCTTGTTCTGCCATGTCCTTGTCAACACAGAAGCCATCAAACCTAGCCATCTCCTCATCTGTGAGGCCCCTGCCACTAAATAGAGTGGGCACAGCATTTCTGTGCAATCTCCTTCGAAATTTGTTCCAGAAATGCTGTGGCTCAAAGTGGTCAGAGCACAGATAATAGCTGCGAGACAACTTCTCTACAGGCAGTGACAGCAGATTGCGATTGCCACAATTCTGGACCCAAACACGGCACCTAGGAGAATAATAGTAAATAGATATTATGAGACATATTTCCATAAACCTTAAACCATGTACTGAGATTTTGCCAACCACGAAGCTGGTAAGCTATTGTCATTGCTTTTGCTTTGCGACACATACGTGTAAAACTTATATAAACCAAATTTTCAAGAACATTACCGGTACTAAATATGCAGAGCAGCTGAAAGAAGAGTACGGAAAGAATTCTAGCGAAATAAGGGAAGGTTTTGAAACAGTAATTTACTTTGTGACTTTGAACTCACCGTACAGGATCCTTCGGGAAGCCGAAAACTGCCGTATTGTTCTCACCACCATTGTATTTATTACAGCCCTGTGCTCGGCATTTCTTTCTACCTTGCTGTGGCATGATTGACTCTCGAATCAATTCAATTCACACTAAATAATCAAAATCAAATAACAAAACAGCCAACCACACCACGAGGAGAATCAATCAAAACAGACCCAGACTTCATAGACTATTCCCGATGTGGAGTACTGATAAAAACAAATCTGTTTTTGTGTTTTCAGCTGACGGTGCAGTGGAGCAGTGATACCAACTCCACCAAACCCCACATTATTCGCTCCTTTAGCTCTCACAGCTCTAGACACACTCGTGTTAAAGTTTTGTAGTAAACAACTTGAAACATTTTGAATGGCTGTTCAAATACAATAGTGCACGCTGGAGTTAGATTTTTGAACTAATCCACTTTAAAATTTTGATTGGCTGTTAAATACTATATAGCCAACATAAAGGCAGAATGGCCACCATGATACACATTTAATACGTTCCCATCGATATCAATTAAAGAATCGATGCCACTTTCCTTGTCAAGTAAAGCGGGCAACGCCGTTAATAAGTACATTAAGTTACTGTATTCTTTTAATATTGTGTAGTGTTTGTAAATTATGTACCCCATTTGCCATCGAGGTTGTAAATAAAGTGATTTTGATTTGATTTGACCGTATTTCAATGTATACGAGTTATGTAAATGTAGTCGTATCGGACGAGGCTACCGTACCACAAGACCCCTTTTCCCAGGACATATTTCTTTTACGGTAATGGGCTTTGGAGCGAATGTTCTATTCGGAGAATAAATGTCCTGGTTTTCAGCAAAATACATTTTAAAACGTTGAAAATAATCATAGAAAGTAATTCCGATAATGACCACCACCCACGCGCCGCTTGCATAGTGGCGCCTCTCTAGGTAACACATGGAACTTTTAAGCTGTCACGCGGGAAATTTGAGCCATAACCTGCGGCCAGGTGTAGCCTAGCCGGCCAAAAATCGTATCTCGGAATCAAGTGGACCTATTAACATGAAATATAGTACGCAACTATTATTGTAGATAATTGTGTGTCAGGTCAGTCAATAACAAATATCAAATAACTGCATCAAAAAATGTAACTAGTAATTTTTATAATATTTCGATATAGGTTCAGAAATTTTTAATTAAAGTTAATTATGGGACATGCGGTTTATAATGTTTGAATACAGATCTAGTAATACTTGTAGGCCTACTTACCATACAATTTAGACTTTAGATGCAGTGTATATCCATGAACTTGATCATGATTACCTTTTGTCCCTATCCAGTACAATATCTATAAGATGCAGTTCCATCCGAATTGGCATCTTCACTGTAGGTATCTCCTTCGGGAGAACCAGATGCAGGAGGCTCATACGACAAGTTTAGCACTTCTCTTGAAAGCGCAACCAACACCACCTAGAGAGAAAGCCTTGCGATACGATTTATGACGTCATAGCCTTCCGGCCGTCAGCGAGCGCGCTACCCAGCGCTGCTGCTATGAACAACCTGTGAGGAAACGCGACTGAGTGTTTATGTATCAAATTACGTTCTACAGACGCGAATAAATAAATAACGTAACCATAAATTAAACATATGGTCAGAAGTTGATGCGATCGATACATTACTCTAGCTAATAAATCGACGTTTTCGATCATAATCGATAAGTATGCATTTCGAACCTTGCGAGTGTGAACTTGACCGAAAACACTGATGTCTCAATAAATGCGATATATAGAAGAATTCAATAAAAAACTTGACAAATATTCACCCCATTTTAACGTGAGATGTAGACTACACAACGAGAAGAAAAGACACAACAACAAATAACCAATTAATCTGTAACAGTTAAAACAGAAATTAATATCTACAGTATAGTCAATCATATCAGTCCAAAGGTCTAGGTTTGATTTCCATCTCTGCCGAGAAATATAATTCTAGTTAGTTATTGTTGATTATTGTTGTTTTAAGGGGCGCAATTACGAGGTCATCTGCCCCTAAAAATACAATTCTGATTTGATTGTGAAACGAAATTCACTCAGCCTCATGAGTTAAAACTGAACTGAGAAGAAGTGGGTTCGATTTCTCCTTTCTCCTCCAGGTAAATGCTGGGATTTTTCCTAGCAGAAGACCATGGTCACCTCCTTTCCAAGGGCAGATGACCTCGTAGTTCCTGCCCTTAAAACTACAATACCGTACCTAACCTTCCCAAGTCTAGCATCACAATACATACATACAAACAAACAAATTCTCGCCATATCCAAGTACACATGGCTGATGACAATGATGTCATAACCCACTTACAAAACAACAACAACAACAACTAGCCACATAAAGTTTTCATGCATGATATGAAAACAGGTAGTAATGGCATGCCTATGACAGAAAAGGTTACCTACTGAAATGGAACAGAGCAGCAATCATGAGACATGAGAACATTTACAAAAGAGGAAACTTTTTGTTGTTGATGATTCATATAGGGGCATAGCTTACCCGACAATACATAAAGCATGCTAATTACCAGTGATTTTAGCACTTTGTTCTCAACAGAATACAGTGAGTCATCTGCAAAAACATGTTGTTCTCATATTTTCTATGTTACACAAACTGTGCTGTTTTGTAAAAAATAATAATAACTAAAAGATGACCATACCTATCCTTCACTAGTTAAATAAATATCCATATCCAAGTACACATGGCTGATGACAGTGATGTCCTAACCCACTCACAAAAAACAAGTAGCCACAGAAAGTTTTCATCCGTGATAAGAAAACAGGCTAGCAATGGAATGCCTATGACAGAAAAGTTTACCTACTGAAATGGAACAAAGCAGCAGTCATGACACATGAGAACATTTACCAAAGAGGAAACTTGTTGTGATTCATAAAAGGGCATGATAATGTAATAATTTACAAACAAACACTTGATATAGAGTAATCCTACAGTAACAGTTTTCATATGGCAATATTTACAATATCAGGCATGGCATAAGCTTATCCGACAATACATAAAACGTGCTAATCACCAGTGATCTTAGCACTTTGTTCTCAACAGAATACAGTGAGTCATCTGCAAAAACATGTTGTTCTCATATTTTCTATGTTACACAAATTGTGCTGTTTTGTAAAAAAAACTAAGAGATGACCATATCTATCCTTCACTAGTTAAATAAATATAGCCTTTTCAAAAGATCCTTTCCACTTTTCAATACAAAATTGTTGTATTCCCTATTATATTGGTAGAACTGAATGAAAGTAGAACAAGCAATAACATTCTCTATAGTACATGAATTAGCCAAAATACCTCATCAAACGATGAGAAATAAATCAGGGAATGATGTTTCCTCCTCCGCTGTCTGTGACTCACCCAGCCATCCCAAATAGGATCACGACTTATGTAGGCAGAATTCCAGCTGTGGCCACCATTGTCCACATCAATCATCATCAAACCGGTATTGCCAACCTCGCCCTTATGGTACTATGCTGCACCAACACCCTTCGATTTGTCCAATCCAATGGTTTTTGACGCGTCCAGATCTATGGTTTTGTCAACCGTGCCCCGCTGGCTGCGCTCGGCCAAAGCCGCTCCTACACCGACCATTCTAACCTTCGTTTTGTGGTATCCAATTTTTTTTGGCAATGGTTACAGCCTAACGCGCCCAGATCAATGAGTTTTGACAATGGTTACAGCTTAATGCATCCCGATGATTTCTATGATCAACAGTGATTTTGTATCTCACATGTTGGGAACAATGTGTGCACCCCGGTGCGTGCAGCTAGAGTGAGCCGTGATGACAGTCGAACGAGATGCAAGCGCTGTAGGAACATGGCAGCTGTTTTTAAAATAGCAATAAATAAAAACACATATTTATGAACTTTAGCACATATATGACGTTCAGTAGTGACAATTCAAATTGAAATCAACGGTAGCGATGAATGAAGATAGAACGCGCGATAAAATTCGGTACAATACATGAATTAGCCAAAATACCTTTTGAAACGATGAGAAATAAATCAAGGAGCGATGTTTTAATAGATATTTCCTCCTCCGCTGTCTGTGACCCACCCGGTCATCCCAAATAGGATCACGACTTATGTAGGCAGAATTCCAGCTGTGGCCACCATTGTCCACATCAATCATCATCAAACCGGTATTGCCAACCTCGCCCTTACGGTACTATGCTGCACCAACACCCTTCGATTTGTCCAATCCAATGGTTTTTGACGCGTCCAGATCAATGGTTTTGTGTCAACCGCGACCCGCTAGCTGCGCTCGGCCAAAGCCACTCCTACACCGACCATTCTAATCTTCGTTTTGTGGTATCGAATGGTTTTTGACAATGGTTACATCCTAACGTGTCCAGTTCAATGGTTTTGTGTCAACCGTGCCCCGCTAGCTGCGTGCAGCCAAGGTCGCACCTGCACACGACCATTCTAACCTTCGATTTGTTCAATCCAATGTATTTTGGCAATGGTTACAGCCTAACGCGACCAGATCAATGAGTTTTGACAATGGTTACAGCTTAATGCATCCCGATGATTTCTTTGATCAACAGTGATTTTGTATCTCACATGTTGGGAACAATGTGTGCGCCCCGGTGCGTGCAGCTAGAGTGAGCCGTGATGACAGTTGAACGAGATGCAAGCGCTGTAGAAACATGGCAGCCGTTTTTAAAATAGCAATAAATAAAAACACATATTTACGAACTTTAGCACATATATGATGTTCAATAGTGGCAATTCAAATTGAAATCAACGGTAGCGATGAATGAAGATAGAACGCGCTATAAAATTCTGTACAATACATGAATTAGCCAAAATACCTTTTGAAACGATGAGAAATAAATCAAGGAGCGATGTTTTAATAGATATTTCCTCCTCCGCTGTCTGTGACCCACCCAGTCATCCCAAATAGGATCACGAATTATGTAGGCAGAATTCCAGCTGTGGCCACCATTGTCCACATCAATCATCATCAAAACAGTACGATGACAGTTCAGCCGCTAGTGCGCACCACTTAGTTCATTACATCGTGTACCGAATTGAATCGTTTATTCACCATGGATTGTGGAAATTGCCTCATAACGATCTGTAATTTGAATCGGCGATTCTATGATCAACTGTAGTATTTTTTTTTTCGCACAACTGTGGTTTTGAAAATGTTTACAGCCTAACGCACCGAGCGTTTTGTGTCAACCGTGTCCCACTAGCTGCGCGCGGCCAAGGTCGCACCTTCACCCGACCATTCTAACCTTCGTTTTGTCTAATCCAATGTTTTTTGACAATTGTTACTGCCTAACGCATCCAGATCAATGGTTTTTGACAATGGTTACAGCATAGCACGTCCCGATGAATGTTTTTTTTTTTAATCAACAGTGTGTGCTGCTAGAGTATGCCTTGTTGACAGTTCAACGAGATGCAAGCTCTGTCAGAACATAGCAACCGTTAATAAAAAGAGCAATAAATATAAACACATATTTATGTACTTTCGCACATAACTTATATGAGGTGCAGTATTGACCAGGTTTCCTAATTTCAATGTTGATGCAAGTGTATAAGCCGCATTCTACTTTCATTTAGAATTAATATTATATTATTTACAGGGTGGATACATTTTTAGGCATTTGCACCTTCAACAGTCCTTATGCGAACAGTTCCTAAAAATACTCTCTAGCACATATGTTACATTAGATTAAAACTTTTAAAATAGGCCTACATTAACATTCATCCAATGAAACTAGATGTAAAGAAACTTGCAAGACTTCATTCAGTCCATTGTTAAAAATCTGAACAAATAAAAATTTGTTCCAGTGAAACATTCTTCAGATTGTGTTCAATTTTATCTGTGAAATTGAAACAAATGCCCTCTTAGAAATTGTATGTTAAAATTGCATGAAATATCCCATTTAAAGCGTACACTTACCCTCTCCATTCTAACCTTCGCTTTACAACCAACATTCTCCAAAACACTCTGCTGGTTGTAGAGCTATTTACCACTTTCTGGACTGGACGTTTAATGTGACTGTACACAGAGGTTATTAGTTGCATTTTAAACTGACATCTCCACTATAGGACAACTTCCTGCAATCAGTTCAACGTTTGGTATGCTAACACTACATGCCTCAATAATTTCAAGAAATGGTCACCTATTGAAAATGCCAATTCATTGTTCATCCTATACTTCAGTGGCGGCCGGTAATAAGGTTGCAGTGATACGCAATGACCAGATTAATTCAATAAAAACAATTAATACCGTAATAATATTTTTAGTAATAAAAGCTGTACGTTTACTTTTATACGCATAGGAATTCATAATTCTGTTCTTTAATAATTCAGGAAATCTTATAGTAAGTTACTGTGAACTGTCTGAGAAAGCAAAGCGCGTCAACCGTTTAGGAGTGCTCGTTACCAGGCCCGAGCACCGACCAGATCTCAATAGTGAAGGGTATGGCAGAGACGCTAGACCGAGTAGGTCCTATCCCAATAGTTAACTCGGCTGATCGTTGCTTGCTGATTGCAACAAGGGAGCCGAGGAGCGGACGGAGACATCTGAGATGCTCCGTCAACTGCCGATACCATGTCTTGCAGGTTTTCATGTAGCCTAACTATTTAATCCGGTGATCCAGTGGCAATGTGATGTTCTCTGAACTGCGGCATTCGTGATGAATGAGGTACATCCGTTTTACCGCACAACTGAATACAGTTTTCTTTGATATCAAGCAGTCTTTTATCCCCCCCCCCTTAATGAAAAAGGACAACACCCATAACAATTATCCACCAGCCGCCACTGCTATACTTACAGATTAGTAATTAGCCATGTAAAGAAGTGGATCAAGTAACACAATATTAATTGAACCAGAGGGTCATTATCATGGTGCGCCCTGGAAATCGCGGCAAACTATGGCGTCATTTGGCTGGTCAGGTGCGGAGCGAGTGGACCTCGCAATACCCTGCTCCGCTGACTCATATCGTTAGATCACACGTGTCTTATCATTTATATGGATGTGTATCTGCAAAGCTTAGAAGTTAGTGTTGCACGTTTAGTGAGTATTGTGATTACTGTGATTGTTGGTCATGCCTAGACACCAATTGACACAGCGCGAACGTGTGTATATCCATAATTCGTATATGAAAAGCAGAAAGTCTTGTTCTTAAACAAGATTAAAATGTCGAATCAAGTTTCCAAGAAGACCTGTGCGTAATGCCAGTACAATTAGGAGGCTCGCCAAACTATTCAAGAAAACAGGCACGGTAAATAATAAACATTTTAACAGACAACGTTGTGTTCTTACAGAACGGGGACACCAAGAGCCAGCTGATGAGCCAGCTTGGTGTCCTAGGCGAAACCCCACACAAGACACGGCACAAACCTATCAGAATTGCTGAGATTGTTGTCCATTCTTTCATCAGAAGATGTCAGGTGTGTGTTACAAGAGAGGGAGGGCATTTTCAGCATCGACTATGAGCACTGTACATATTATTGAACATGGTTGGTAAAAGTGTTCAAGTGTGCACCAACCACCGACTGAACATTGTACGCGTGCCCGCGATCAGCGCCAGTCAACGCCGGCTTAGCTTGCCGTGTTTACCGGGGCGCACAATGATAACGACACTGTACATACAATGAAAGAATATTGTAAAATTCTTAATTTCTACTGAACGGCCATGAACAGTTATTGGACAAGCTTCCTCCTCTTATGCTGAGCCAAAGTTTTGGGTGAAAACCTGTCGTTAACATTGTGTACAAAATTATTAATCAAGATATTACTGGCAGTGCCCAGTACAGTCTTTTCAACTAATGCCCTGGCATGCTTTGGGCAGCTGTGCCCCATAAACAGTACAGTGGGCAGACATCTTTGTGTTACATTCACCAAAACACTCTGCTGGTTGCAGTGATGCAAAAATTCTGTCTTGTAGCTATTGAGTAGCTTACTCATAACAACAAAAGTAAATGCAGCACAGTTGACTACATATGCATGGGGATAGCATAGTCCTCCTCGGTTATTGGCATTTATTAGGCTGGCGTGATCACTCTGGCTTGCCTCATCGCAAAGAAAGACTTTGCAATAATTGCAATCATATCGCTTTAAAAAAACATATGAGCAATAACCACTGATATAGTGTAAGAGAGGCCAATACTCATCTTGTAGGACTTCTATATCACTATCATCAGCAACACAAGCATCAAAAGCACGTATGTCACATGACTTGTCTTCTTCAAAATACTCGCTCACTGCAGCATTGAGGTCCAGGATGCTCTGAAGGCGCATATTCTCCACCTCAAACACTTGCCTCAGGGAAATATTGTACTGGCTCCCTGCCAGTTGGCGATATTTTCCAAATCGAGCTTCTAGGTTATCTGTCTGTATTTTGCCTGGTAGGAAGAAGCTATGACCTTTCTCAGAGAGACAAAATTGTGCCATTTCAATCATGCACTTGGTAGAAAGGGTAATTGCCGCATGTGTTTCCTTGCTCAGCTTTCCAGGCGAGTCAATTGTTTTCCACCTAACTAGCCATGACACGATTTCCTGGAGGCACTCGATATGAGAAGAGTTGGTCGTTATTGGTTCCTGAAGAGGATTCCTAAGGCGTTTTCCTTTCCATAGGGTCTTAACGTTCATGATGTCCCACCATCAGCAAATCAACTCAATAAACTGTGCAGTACTGTCCCAGGAGGGCAAGTTCTTCTTCGGCCCAATCTCCCTTATTGCCACAGCTAGAGGTTTATTAAAAATTTGCAGAGCTAGTGGAACATTCTGTCGTTCCAAATTGGCAGGGTACAGGGATTTCAGAGTCAAGGTAAATCCATATTTCAGGAGATTGTTCTTCTCTAACACATGCAACTCCTTCAGTGAACCAAATGATGCAATCTGTAGTCTGTCATGCTCTGTCAAATCTGGAAAATGCAACTCTTGGTGCTTTGCATTCAGCCAGTTATTTCTAATACATTTGAGAATGTGCACAGTGTCAATTGCAAAGAAAAGCTTTCTGTGTGCATCTTTGGGGTGACTATAAATGTAATTTAATTCGGGTGGATCGCTCAGGAGAGAGACAGCTTTCCTATTAATAGCACTGTTGTCTGAAATCAGTGCTAAAACTTCAAATCCGACTTCTTCCAGTCCAAGAATGACTTTCTTCATCATATTGAATAATGCCTCACCTCGAATGTTCACAACGGGCATGATGTGAGCAACATCCTTGTATGAAGAAAGCAAGCTGTGGACCATAAACACATAAGCACTTGTTGCACACTCATCGCTATTTACAGCACTACCTACAACCCTACCCTTTTTGTAGTCTAACTGGGGTTTAGTGTGAACCTCATCCATCGAAAGGAGGACTAGTTGATCTTCTTCTGATAAGAGTGAAAATTTCTTTCTCATATACAAAAGAAAATTATCACTTTGCTCCTGTATAGGATTCGTCAAAAGCTTGGAACACACTAATTGCAAGGTACGGGGTGCAGGAAGAGTGACATTTCCTGAACCTCTTATAAATCTATAACAGTGAGGAGAAATAGAATGAACCAGCGATGAGAATACAAGCAATTCCCAGGAATAGTTTTTCACTTTACGCTTTGTTAGCAAGTGAACTTGCTCTTTTAAGAAGTCTAATGTATCCTTCTTCTCAGGGAACTTACTCTCCAAGTTCTTAAATAAACTGTCCATAACAGATACAGTACCCTCAACACTTTGATGTTCATATGCATCAGGATCAGCATACACGGAATGGGCATTCCTTATAAGTTCTTCAATTTCTAGCACTGTACCTAACTGTCTTGGTAAATACATGTTATTACAACGTTTCACTTCTGTATTCGATACATACAAGGAGGCACTCAAACCTTCTGTTATCTTAATGCAGCAACGCAAGTGTGGACTAGGATTTTCCTTCATTAAAATAAAATATATACAAGATTCCTCTCTAATAGAATTCCACTCAGGATGAAGACTCACACTGTTTAACTTCACCTTCAGTTCCTGAAAGTTTCTAAATGAAACTGCTTCCAGATTCTCCGCCAATGTCTGCATACTTTCAGCGAGAGCCTTCGATAAACTTTCATTATCAATCCTACGCCTCCTATCATCTGGATCTTCTCGGCAGACAGTTGCAGTGTCAGTTAAATACTCTGGGCAGTTGGGGAACTGAGACGGGACTGCTCCTAGGAATTTAATTCGAACATTAACTTACGATACAATCATTTTATCACCTTGCATTACATTAATTACTCTATTTATTCTAAATTTATTCAATTTCCAACCTGATTCACACACACCTCTTCCCCCACCCCAATAAGAAATGTAGCCTAATGAATTAGATTACTGCAATAGAAAAAAAATAGATTAATCAGGGCCTGCTACAGGTTATCGGTCTCTAACGTCATGCAGTTAAACCCCAATATAAATGTGAATACTATCCATATTAACACCCACTTATACCTCCCACTTGAAATTGATAGCCCCATAAAACAAATAAACCTAACCTACAACATTAGCCTGTAGCACATAATTTAGGTTAGAAAATTCTGACTTCTACATCTAAATGAATTTTCGTGAACAGAAGAGCTAGCCTATGCTAAAATTTAGGGGTAGGACTATTCGCTTACTAACTTTAATCAGTCTCGGTTTATACAACGGAGCAGTAACTAGCTTTCCATTCTTTTCATCATACATACTAGTGGTCCATTGAATTTCATGTGGCTTGAAATGGATGCCACAGACCTACAAGAAAAGAGACTTGGTTACAAAGTTCCTTCCTCCCATTACACTAAACTTGTGAGAATTGGAGCATAAGTATTGATTTAACACGTACCATGGAATATTTCGTAGGAATAAAATCCTTGCGGTGAATGGCTCGTATCCATTTCGACTTTTCACCTTCATCATTAGGAAAAGAGAAAACGTTTACTTTCGGTCCATTGGCGTAATTGCCTTTACAATTTGGAACGCTGCACTTATTAGGCATAACTTTACACTGCACTGATAACCATTAAGTATAACTGGGTAGGAAATCTGAGCAAATCAGTAACTGGGACTGTAAACACGACACACAACACGCGGAAAACACACCATAACCTGCAAACTAGAATGTTATGTCTCAATGTCCACGGCCGGTCTTCCGTGACGTCACTCGCTTGTCAACTTTATATCGCAAGGCTTTCTCTCTAGGTGGTGTTGGCGCAACCAACTTTCTCTTCCTTGATTTCCCTAAACTGGCAACATACGGGTCCGAGGAAATAAGCAGCCTATGGAAAGGGTCACTGTATGGATGGGAAACCTGAACATTAGGGAAACTGGAGAAAACAAAATTTAAGGCTGCAGAAATGTGGTTTTGGAGAAGAATGACAAAAACAAGTTGGATAGATAGGAAAACAAAATGATCTTGTTCTGCAGGATGTGAAGGATGTTCGATGTTTATTAAAATCAATAAAGAAGAGGAAAACAAAGTTCCTTGGACATGTACTCAGGCACGACTCTCTTCTCTAAATCATTATCGAGGGCAAAGTATTGGGAAAGAAACCTAGGGGACGTCCAAGGATGCCTTACATCAAGAACTCCATTGGAGAACTGGCATGTGGTTCTTATGGCAGCATGAAGAGACTACCTGAAAACCGTGAAATGAAATGACCTCTACATGAACTAAGAGTTGGTGTAAAGTTACAGCCATGTAATACCTTGTATTTTTGTAAGTACAATTTTATTGTTTCCTTTGCGTACATGCCAAAAGCCACTTTACCAATGACATACCCACACGAAAAAGTTCCTCAGAAGTTTGAAGACTCATACGAGTGGCAGAAACATTTCTTCTTGTGATGGCTTTTCAAGAATTGATCTAGTTTTCCTGCTCTTAGACCGTACCCTCATTTCTCCAAACAGTTTACGTCGACGACCTCGAGTGCTAGTACTGGCAGTATCGGCCTGACATTGTCGTGAGGCACACAGCAGTGATTTATTTACCCCTCCTGCAAGCTTAACTGACTGTTCCAACCAAGTTTCTTTTTTTGTACTTCAGCAATTTGATCCTTTTTCTACTATATTTTGCACACAAAATACTGACCGATTCCCTTATTGACTTAGATATTTCCTCAGGACAATCCTGAGGGCCTAAATGTCCAATTACAACATTCACAATGCCATTGTTATGCTATTTTCCCTGCTGTTCCTCCACGGCTCGAAAACCGATCTCCGGGTTACAGAGTCGATGACTTCTGAAAAAAATTAATATCAGTCATAGTCGCACATGGTCACAAGTCGCAGTTTCCTATTCAATAAGGTTTAGATAACTTCTATAAAAACTTTCATTACAAATATCGAAGGCAACACTATTGAAAATTTACCCCAATTTCTATGATTAGATAGCGCATGGACACAGTATATCCGACTTTTGAAACATACATCCTGGACAATAATATAGTAATTAACAGCAAATGCTACAAACTATATAAAAATATATACTTTCATCTAATATATTGACACTGCACTCAAAGAAATATTTAGTTCTGACTTCCTTACTGAGTGAGCCCTTACATAAAAAGAACTGAGCACTCGCCTCCCCAGGATATTATACCATAACGGAGAAGAGCAACTTCAGGCCTTCGGTGAGATAAGATAAGCAGACAGCGCAATCTTTCAACACTTAATTACTGTGCCTAAGGCTCTTATAAACATGACTCACAGAAAATGCACAGCAAAGACAGGGGTGGAATATACGTATATATTTTTGGCCTGCTAGTTGCTTGAAATTACCTACTATGGCGCTGGTCCCTGTTCCGTCTTCCGGAGAATGTATATTCTTCTTGACTTTTCAAGTCGCACATTTTTCCCGTATTAGCAGAATGTAATAAGAAACGAATGTATATTTCGATGGTTTGTATCAATCACATTTATTTATTATGGCTTCATAGAGCAAACTTGCACAACTTGGCCCTTGCCTGTGAGGAATACAAGTTAATGATGATGGCAGATTGTTTGAAGAGATCTAACATCTACTGTCGACCAAAGTATTATGTGTACTCGAGTTTGAAGGTTCTTTGTTAAGTAACCAATAGACCTACATAAAATCCAATACCATCAACATTTTCGTCGTTCTATTTTACGTTAGTTCATGTAGGTTTTGATTTTTAAATTTATATTTTAATATTTGTTATCGCAGTTGGAACACAAAAAGTGCCCGTTTTTAAGCGTGTTTCAACCATGCGTCACATTTAAGAATTATTATCTCAAAAGCCCGTCATCAGATCGAATCCAAATTTTAACACAATATACATTGGAATGTTGTATAACTGGTTTATTAATTTCAAAATTGTGTGTGTCCAAGAAACAAAGTTGTTATCATTTTTGTTAGGTAACTTTTTCTCGGCTCGGAGTGGTTGGAAAATGTAGTTCTTGGTTGCGTTGTAATCGTTATATATCAAAAAGTTATGCTGTATGACTGTGAAATACGTAAATTAATTCACTTATTTTATATCGGTTTGTATTTGTACGAGGAAATAACACATGGTTCTCCAGCTAGCCGCTCCGGCAAAAGCTGTACAGCGTTGCTGAGATGGAGCCCATCACTTCCGAGCGAGACGCGCCATGATGCGTGTGGGCACCATTTCGGCAACGCTGTACAGGTTTTCCCGGAGCGGCTAGCTGGTGAAACATGTGTTATTTCCCTGTACAAATACAAACCAATATAAAATAAGTGAATGAATTTACGTATTTCACAGTCATACAGCATAACGTTTCGATGTATAAGGATTACAATGCAACCAAGAACTACATTTTCCAACCACCCCGAGCCGAGAAAAAGTTACCTTACAAAAATGAAAACAACTTTGTTTCTTGGACACACACAATTTTGAAATTAATAAACCAGTTATACAACATTCCAATGTATATTGTGTTAAAATTTGGATTCGATTTGATGACGGGTTTTCGAGATAATAATTCTTAAATGTGACGCATGGTTTAAACACTCTTAAAAACGTGCACTTTTTGAGTTCCAACTGCGATAAAAAATATTAAAATATATATTAAAAATTCCAAACCTACATGACCTAACGTAAAATAGAACGACGAAAATGATGATGTTATTGGATTTTATGTAGGTCTATTGTTTACTTCACAAACAACCTTCAAACTCGAGTGCACATAATACTTTGGTCGACAGTAGATTGTCGGCCCACAAGTTAATATAGGCCTACACTGTTAAAAACAGATTAAGAAAATAAAACACAAATAGTTTGAATAAAACCATCGCCAATACAAATTACACAAATATTTTGCCTTTACTAAATGGAATACTGGAAATCAGGATATAAATAAGGAACTTAGAAGTAAAAATAATAATTACAATATCAAGTCCATATTCTGTGGTAGCTTATATATTTTATACATTTCTCATTCTTACATAGATAGCCTACATTCAGAAGTGTACTTCATTTCATCAAAATATCGTTTCAACATAGATTTGCCATTCCATTGCAGTGCCACTACACATTACAGACCTGCAAAGAAAAAAGATAGTATAACTAAACATGGCAAAGTGCATCCCAAATCAAGAATATTATGCACTTGTATTCAGTGTACCTATTTTGCATGCAATTCTATGTGGTCTTTAGCCACTACATTGCAATAGGTCACCCACCTCTGGATCTAACAGAATATGCAATGACAGCCATTGGCAGTATTCAATATCCCAACACACCCAATTTCACTCCGATATTACCCAGTCCAGCTTAAATATTATTCATGCACCCAGACTAAACACAATGGTGATGTGCAGGGAACGGATTTATATGTAAATAAATATCTCTTTGTAAAGCTAACCTTAATTATATTTTGTATTATCTTTACAAATCATGGTGTGTGGAGTTGAAAAATGGGAGTATTTATTTTCCATATATCTCCATATTTTGGAGTTTAGCACATAATGCTCCATATTCTTAGTCATTAAGGTCAATACAGTCCATATTTCGGCAAAAAAGTATTAAATTCTATTAAATTAGCAGTCCCGTCAATAAAGGAGAAACATTTAATATTTTAACTGGGGTGCAACTCATCATCACGCCTGAGTTGATAAGGTAAGGTGATAAACGGCGTGGTGAAAGAGAGATGAGTGAACCCGGAAGAGGTGAGATCTGCTGAGCATCAGAATCACACATAACATCGACTATGTCTGTCCCATAAATTTGGTACTCAGAAAATCCCATTCATCGATGGTATGCCAGTAATTTCCGGATTATTTCGTAATTCGGGCATTCCCCTTGATGGCTCAATACCCCATCTATTGTAGTTCCTACCAGTGATTCACACTTTGAATTAGCAGCGAGATGGATCGTAGTGTTCTTGTACATACCGCTATGTCTACAAGTGCAGTGTTTTCAGTTGCCTACTGACATTCATTGAAGACATTAACATTGTTACAAGATGCCTAAAGTAGCACAGTCAACCAGTTTAAAATTAAAAAGTTACGTAACACAATTTAGAGAAGATGGTTTTTCAAACCTCAAACAACATGGATGACGAATGTTCAGAGGTACATGAGAGTATTGGGCCTATCTGCTGATGATGCTATACAACGAAATGACTGGCGCGTCAGGATTAAGAAAGCCGACCCCGCGTAACGGGAAAAGGTGAGGAGGAAGAAGAGGTTTTTCAACGGACTGTAAGGTATTATTTTGTAATTTGTGTCAATGTTCAGTGGCATCTACTCAAAGGTTCCTGGTGCAACAACACATTTCAACCAGTAATCATCAACTAACAAACTACGAAATTCCAAGCTGAGACAGTTGTTTCTGACACAACCATCAACTTCGAGTGTAACGTCCGAGTTCAACACCGATCTTTGCCGCGCTCTCATCTCAGCTGACATCCCTCTCTTCATTCTGAATCAACAGTACTTCAGGTAATTCCTCGAGAAATATACTAACCGAACGATCACGGATGAGTCAACGTTCAGAAAAACCTATGTTTCAGCCATATACGATGAAAATGTTCTGAAGATAAGACAAGAAATTAAAGACGGTCCGATATGGGTTTCCATTGGCGAGACGACTGACAAAGAAGGTAGGCTAATTGGCAACATAATCATTGGTTTGTTAAGTGAAGATTATTGTAAACGGATTCTTTTACACTGTGATGTTCTAGAAAAGTGCAATAACAAAACTATAGCAAAACTGTTCAATGAAGCTATGGGTATCCTCTGGCCACAGGGCGTTCAGTAAGATAAAGTGTTACGTTTTATTAGCGATGCCGCACCTTTTATGATGAAAGCCAGAGAAGCATTGTGTGTTGTATATCCTAAGATGACTCATTTAACTTGTGTAGCACATGCCTTTCATCGTGTGGCAGAAGTGGTAAGAAGCAGTTACCCCAAAGTAGATCTATTGATTTCCTCAGTGAAAAAAGTTTTTTTTCAAAGCCCACAAAAGAGTTCATCTTTTGAAAGAAATGTAACCAGAAATTCCATTGCCACTGAAGCCAGTTCTAACTAGGTGGGGCACGTGGCTGCAAGCGGTTGAATACTATGCTGAATATATCGACTCCATTAAGAACGTTCTGCATGCTATGGACTCTGAAGATGCAGCCTCAATTGAAGCTGCGCAAACAGTTGTTTGCGACAAGTGTGAAGAATGACTTGATTTACATTCAGCATAAATTTTTCATGCATCACATAAAACATTCACAAGTCTCCAAAACTCGAATCTCTCACTTTCTGAAAGTTTCGAAATTGTGAATAGAACTGTGGAACAGCTAAATCATGGTACAGGTAAAGTTGCAGATGTAGCAAAAATGAAGATGGACACTGTACTTTCAAAGAACCCTGGATATGAAAGAATGGGAAATGTTGCTGCAATTATGTGTGGAGATTTAAGTGTCAAGTTAACGTTGGATTTAACCCCAGCAGATGTTGTAAAGTTTAAATATGCCCCCCATTACCTCTTCTGATGTTGAACGAAGTTTCACTCAATATAAATCGGTACTTAAGAGACACTAGGAGAAGATTCACTTTCCAGCACTTAAAAGAACATTTTGTGATCCATTGTTTTGATAACAGAGATTAAAATATTGCATGTTCTTCAAAGATCATATTAAAATGAGAAGTATAGCATTATGGTTCATGTAGATCTACTTTCTATAGCTTCCTTGAACTTTAATATCAAATAGAAATTATAGTTTATTGTAATTTTAAGTCCGTATATAATTCCATATTTGAATAAAAATATCTAAATATATATGTACATATTTCATCAATTATTAGTACATTGCAATTCTTTCTTAAACTCTTCCGCAACCTCCTTTTCCTTTAGTCTCAACATCTTAATCTTTCTTTCTCTTTTTCTGGTAATCTCATAACTTTTCCAAAATTAAAAGTAGGAAAAGTTATGTATGAGATTACCAGAAAAAAGGGATAGAAAGATTAAGGTCTGGAGACTAAAGGAAAGCGAGGTTGCGGAAGAATTTAAGAAAGAAATAAATAAAGAAAGATACCAAGGATGGATATTACCCATGTGGAACAAGAATGGGAAAAGTTCAAGAGTGCATTTGTAGGCAGTGCAGAGAAAACATGTGGTAGAACATCAGGAAAGGTACGGGAAAAGGCGACAAAATGGTGGAATGATTGAAAGAAAAGGTAAGGGAGAAGAAGATTACTTGGAAGGAATGGAAAACAAAAAAGACCGAAGAAAGTAGAGCAAAATATATAGAAGCAAACAGAGATTGCAAGAAAGTAATTGCAGAGGAAAAGAAGAAAAGCTGGGAAGAATTCACTCAGGAAATAAGGGAGGATTTAAATTGTGGAAAAAATTGCTGTTTGGATTTATAAAAAGTAGAAGAAATGAAAAGGTGAACACTGGGTTCATGAAAAACAAAGAAGGTGAAATATTGACAAAACCAGAAGAGAGAATGGACAGATGGAAAGAATATTTCAGCGAGCTGTTGAAGGTGAGACGCCAGACATGCAGAGAAGTTACGCAAACAGCCAAAACGGTGGAGGAAAAAATAGAAGAAGAACCAGACATTACTATGGCAGAAGTGGAATGGGCAGTTAGGAAGATGATGATGGGGAAAGCTGTGGGAATCGATGAAGTGGCAATAGAAATGATCAAGGCGGCAGGACCAGTGGGACTGCAGTGGACATACAGACTTCTCAGGAGTGTGTGGAGAGAGAAGAAAGTTCCTGAAGACTGGAAAAAGGGAATAATATTGCCAATATTCAAGAAAGGAGACAGGAAAGTGTGTGGTAACGATCGAGGAATCACCATTATCTTGCATGTTGCCAAAGTTTTGGAAAGAATCCTAGAAAAAAGAATTAGAGTAAAGGTAGAAAACCAAATAGAGGAGGAGCAGTTTGGATTTAGAGGGGGCAGGTCAACAGTGGAACCCATTTTCATTCTGAGACAGAGCATAGAAAAGAGTTGGGAATATGGGAAGGATATGGTAATGACTTATTGATCTAGAAAAGGCCTATGATAGCATCCCTAGAACAAAAGTTTGGGAAAGCTTAACAAATAGGAGGATAGGCAAGGAACTGAGAGACATGATAAAAGGAATGTGCATGGATTGCTCCAGTAGTGTGAAGACTAGAGTTGGGACATCGGAATTATCACTGGACTAAAGCAAGGAAGTGTGTTGTCACCATTATTGTTCTTAATGGTGATGGATGACATAATGAAGGCAGCAATGAAAGACTATAGTAGGGCAAAGATGAAGGTAATGTTGTTTGCAGACGATGTTGTGATCTGGGGCCAGGATGAGATGGAGGTACAAGAACAGTTAGACGTAATAAATGAAAAGATTGACCAATGGGGATTGAAGATAAATGTGGAGAAGAGTAAAACAGTGGTGACGAGTAGAGGTAATAAAGAAGGAAAAGGAGTAATCAAAGTAAGAGATAAGGAATTGGAAGTCGTGAAACACTTCAAATACTTGGGAAGTGAACTGACTGAAGATGGAAGAATAGATGTGTGAATTAGCAGAAGAATACAACACGGGAGTGCTTTCTACCAACAGGTACGGGGACTAGTATGGAACAAGGATATACCAATTAAGGCCAATGAAGTTATGTACAAAGCATATTATATTCCTATAATCACATATGCAGCAGAAACTTGGACAATTACTAAGAGGGATGAGACAGGCAGCTGAGATGAGATTCCTAAGAAGTATGGTCCAGAAAACGAGGAGAGACAGAGTGAGAAATGAAGATATACGGAAAGAACTGGGAGTACAGAAACTAAATGACAAACTGGAGCAAAACAGATTGAGATGGTTTGGACATGTCAAACGGATGAAAGAAGTAAGGCTACCAAGACGAGCACTGGAACGACGAATGACAGGGAAGAGAGGACGAGGAAGACCAAGAATGCGTTTGATGGACTCGGTGAAGCATAGCATTAGTAAACGTAACCTGGATTGGAACACCGTGTCGAAAGAGGAATGGTGGAACGAGAGAACAAAGTGGACAGGAACTATATTTGCCCCCACCGAGTGTCAGCTGGAAAAGGGGAAATGAAAATGATGATAAATTAGTACATATTATAAATCCGTTCCCTGGTGATGTGTATTTTCACAAGTACCAATTACCATAGATACAGAGGTGTGCAAATGATTTGACTCAAATGAATTTAAATCAGTCACAATTTTTTATTCACAATCATTTTATTTTTATTACCCTATTTAGTAATGTTTTCTCTCCTGTGGACTTATAACTTTTCCAATATGGAATTGCATCTGGAATTTTTTTCGAAATTGGAGTTTTTGAGGGACACCAGAGATGGTGGGTTTTTTTTTCATTGACTTGGGAACATATCCTCTAAATCGGGTGATTTCAATCCATTGTCCACGAATCTTTGAATAGTTCAAGAGTGGACAATCAATAATAAAAGACTTCCTATCTCTCAGGTCTAAATTCACACGATATAGTAATCAAAACAAAATGTGTGGCATTCTGCATTACCAAGGCTCCTCCCTTTAGTGGAAACTGTAAACAATTAGTTTACTGTCAGATTCTTTAAAATAATGTTATTAAGAATATTGATTAAACATTTCAAATAATTTCAGCGTATTGCAAAATAGATCTACTGTATTAAGTCATAAATTCTACAAAGTAGCCTAAATGTTGGAAAACTGCCATTGAGTCTAATAATTTGCACACCTCTATAACCCAAAGAAAGCCTAACATTATTTTCCAGAATTTACAAAAGTTTAGTTACGAGAGGAATGTTGATTACAATATTGCCTAACAAATTGTGTACGGTAGTTAACTTACTAGGAATTATCTGTAGCGATTTGAAGCCATTATTTTTTCAGTGTTGCCTATAAAAATTGACTTTTTGTAGCTTCTCAGTCGGTCAACACGATTGTACCCAATTAATGGGCATTCTATATTGAAGAAGGAAATAAAAGAAATTAATTGTTTGTAGACAGTTATGCCTTTCAGTATCCAGTCTACTATGTAGCCCTACGCCTTTGTATAAAAACAAAAACAAATAAACT
The DNA here is from genome assembly GCA_946902985.2 of Meconema thalassinum. Taxonomy (NCBI): domain Eukaryota; kingdom Metazoa; phylum Arthropoda; class Insecta; order Orthoptera; family Tettigoniidae; genus Meconema; species Meconema thalassinum. The sequence continues at coordinate 52,288,717 of OX336395.1, forward strand.
TCCAACTTAAATGGCATTTGGATATTTACACATCATAAGACTCCATATGAGGTAATCCCCTTCCTAAATGAGGCGGCTTCGGTGGCGTAGTTGGTAGCATGCTGAGCTTCTATGCCCGAGGTCGTGGGTTTAAACCTGGCCGAAGTCGTCGGATTTTTAAGAGCGTTAAAAATCCCTCAGTATGCCTTCCTTCGGAGGGGAAGTAAAGCCAGCGGTCCCATGTCATAGATTTATGGCATGAAAAAGAACCTTCCACTAACTACAATTGTGTGAAGCCAAAATTTGTAGGTTAGAATTGATAACGCTCTATTAGTTCCAACGTTCGCCACCAGGTGCTGACTGCCATGCCATCTAGTAGCCAAAGTACGCAAGCTAGGTGTCGTGTACGGTACCAATTGGTAGCAAAAGTAGGAACTACTTAAAATTATTGTCTGCAGTCCTTACTTGAATTAAAACAGATAACACACACTAATACAGCCATCAGAATTAACACCGGTTATCAGACAGATTCTACACACACCCGAAGTACACGGGGCTACATGACCGAGTTGTCGCAGCCCCTAAACTAAGGAACCAACCAACCTCTTCCCAAATGAGCTGTAAAATAGTTTAAGCCTCCAATATGCACATAGTTGATGAAGCCACATAATTAAAAATTTACCAGATACAATTTAAATTTACAATTTAATCACATAACAATGACAAACAGTAGCAGATATTTACAGACAAGATTTACTTTCTCCTCCTGCTGATAAGGCCAGATGACAGCAATTTTCTTCCCCTTAAAATAGCTCCCCACACCCAGCTTATTGGCCAACGGAGTTTGAGGAAGGTAATGCTTCTCATCTGCTTTGACCTGTTGTACGATACGAATAAACACAACCTTAAAGGGTAGGGATCGGTTGCGAACGGAGTCGCAAAAGAGTCGAGAGTGCTGCCCCTGGAACCGATACACTCAACTCCAGTGTCGACTCCACTGATGCACTAACACCATCTAACAACTGTTTTCGGAACTGCTTGGACTTATAGTTCGACGTTCCTCCCTTGATACCCTGAGTTACGATGAATGGATTATTAGCCAGCAAACATGAAAGATTGCTTCGGGTTATTACCATCAGTAATGTTGTTGGTGCCGGCCCCGTGGTGTTGGGGTAGTGCGCCTGCCTCTCACCCGGAGGCCCCGGGTTAGATTCCCGGTTCAGTCAGGGATTTTAGAAACTGACGTGAAGGCTGGAACGGGGTGCAATCAGCCTCGTGAGGACAATTGAGTAGCTGTCTGACAGTGAGGCAGCGCCCCGATCACGAAAAGCAAGATTAACGGCCGAGGGGACCCGATGCGCTGATAACGCGTCACCCCTAATTATCTGGGCAGTAGGCGCTTGGTAGGCCTAGGCCCTTCATGGGCTGTAATGCCAGGGGTTATTAATGTTGTTGGTGTAATTGTTACTGATATTGTGTATATTATGATTAAAACATCCTGCCTAAAATGTAATATTACAACAATTTGGTACATATATTGTAAATAATAATAATAATAATAATGAGCCATAATAGTGACATTCATAGATTTTAAAAAGGCTTTTGATTCTGTCGACAGGGAAACTCTAGATAAAGTAATCAGAGAATTTGGAGTTAAATCTAAACTGGCAAACCTAGTCCGTGAAACCCTCACAGACACTATTTCAAAGGTAACATTTCGGGAAAACCATTCAAAATAAATGCAGGAGTAAGGCAAGGTGATGGTTTATCTCCACTCCTATTCAATAATTGTATCCTGGAAAAAATAGTACGAATTTAGAATATGAAATTGGAAGAGCAGAATATATCACTTATAACACTAGGAAGGAAAAACAAAGTAAATTGTCAGGCATTTGCTGAAGATTCTTTCTGAAAACGTAGCTCGTGCAACAGTACAAATCGATCTATTAGAAGAGGTAGCCAATAAAACAGGTTTAGAGATTTCTGTAGAAATAGCAACATTTATTACAAATATTAAAAATGCTCCAGAAACCCTAATAACAAAAATTGGTCAAATTAAGAGGGTAGATAAGTTCAAATATTTGGGGGAAATAATTCAGAAGAATGGCTTAGAAAAATCTGCTGTGGAAGAAAGAGTGCACAAGATTCAAAGAGCAGGAATATCTATAACAAAAAAAATTTATCTAAGAAATTGAAAATACAGCATTATAGAACAGTAATTAAACCAGAATGCTTATATGGCAGTGAATGTCTAATACTAAATTATAAATTGGAAAAATTAGAAGTATCAGAAAGAAAAATTATAGCCTATGCAAAATTCTCGGTCCATTAAGAACTACAGAGTTTTGGAAATTAAGATGTAACGAAGAAATATATTGGATCATTCAAAACATAACGGAGATAATAAAGAAGAGGCGATTGTTATTTATCGGACATTTATATAGAATGAATAATAACAGGTTAACCAAACAGATTTTTAAATATCTTTGGAAAAAGAAATCGACAACAGCCTGGTTTCAAGAAGTAAAGAAAGATTTAGAAAGAAACAATGTAAGAGAAGTAGATGCATAGAGAGAGAAATTTTCAAAAAAAAAAGGTATTGGGAATGGAAGGACTCGAAGGAAGGCAATATAAGAAAACAGGCTCAAAATGGTCAGAAGAGAAAAAGAGGAGACACAGCGAACAGGTGAAGGAGCACTGGAGGAAGAAAAAAGAACAACAAAGGACTAAACATTGAAATTGGTTTGTGGTCCTCAGAAGACCCTAATGGAGAAAGAAGAATGAGAGATTCGGAAAAAATACTTTTAAAAATCACCAATATGAACTGCGATTACATAAAAACAAATAACATTGAGTACATAGAGTAGGCAATAATATTGCAACCTTTATTAAGTTACCCATTATTGAAAACAGGGACCGTGCGTAACAGCAAATTTTCGACCGCAGCGCCTCTAGCGGAAGAGACGATTATTCACTGGTAGGAGAAACACAAGAATAACATATCAGCTGTCGTGTGTTATGAATACGTGTAGTTGGAATTAATCAACAATGCCAAATACTGTTATTAATGTGGGCTTTAAGAAAATTGTATGGAGTTCTCAGTATTTTAGGAATTCTAATTTGAGAAAAGGAAGAGAGCTTAAAATACTAACATCAAGGTAAGAATAAAGAATTCTCTTACTGTAGATACTTATAATATTTTATATATTTGTAATAATCTCAGTCTTAACATTATCTTTATTAATGTTCAGTTTATTTTTCCTGTTGGATAGCTACCTTATTTATTTATTTTTTAGAATGACTGCAACAGAAACCTAGTGGAAGCTGTCTGTCTGCACTTGCAAAGCTGGCCTATCTGGAAGATGTAAAATCATAGCTGCATTATGTGCTTATATTAACAGTGAGAGACGGCAGTCTCAAACTTCAGTTCTGCAGCAGTGGCATGCATCCAAAACCAACATCCAAAAGGAATTAGGCCTATATTCAAAGGCAGAGTGCATTGCAGAAATAATGCCGGCACAGTGGTGTTGGGGTAGCGCGCCTGCCTCTTACCCTGAGGCCCCGGGTTCGATTCCCGGCTCCGTCAGGGATTTTAGAAATTGACGTGAGGACTAGAACGGGGTGCACTCAGCCTCGTGAGGACAATTGAGTAGCTGTCTGATAGTGAGGGAGCGCCCCGGTCACGAAAACCAAGATTAACGGCCGAGGGGACTCGACACGCTGACCACGCATCCCCCAATATCTGCAGGCCAAATGGCTGGGCAGCGGTCGCTTGGTAGGCCTAGGCCCTCATGGGCTGTAGTGCCAAGGGTAAAAAACAAGATGTTCAGTAAAGAACATATAGCCTACTTTCTCCTAAATGCATGGGTATTGTTATCACTCTTTGTCCTTTTCAAGGAGTATAATTGAATGTTGGTTGTAGTAGCTTGTTGAAATACAACGTGCTATAGGGATATTAAACATGAATATGAGGTGCCCTTTGCTTGTGCTACCTCTGTACCAAATTTCGTTCAATTCGGTTTCACCGTGTTTGAATTGATAGGGGGAATCGATTTGCACACATACTTGGCCACCATCTGCAAACTATTGGGCTGATGTTCTTGCAGTTTGGTCAGAATATGTTTCCCACATAAAGATATGGTGTTGCAAAATTTGGTAGAGACTAGATTATTAGGTTGGTCGTAATTACATTTTAGCTTTTAACATTTGGGTGGCCGCGATTACGTTTCCGTCAAGATAGTGGTGATATAAAACATGACACTGAGGTGCCCTTTGCTAGTGCTACCTCTGTACCTAATTTCGTTCATTCAGTTCCACCGTGTTTGAATTAATAGGGGGAATCGATTCTGACACAAAGATGTCCGCCATCCGCAAACTATTAGGCGAATGACCTATTAGAATAGTCAAAGGATGCTCCCTCCATAAAGGTATGTAGTTGCAAAATTTGGTAGAGATCGGATGATTAGGTTAATCGTAATTTGATTCAAGCTTTGAACATTCATGTGGCCGACATTACGTTTCAGTCAAGATGGCGGCGATATAAAACATGACACTGAGGTGCCCTTTGCTAGTGCTACCTCTGTACCAAATTTCGTTCCATTCGGTTCCACCGTGTTCGAATTAATAGGGGGAATCAATTTTGACATAAAGATGGCCGCCATCCGCAAACTATTAGGCTAATAACCTATTAGATTGGTCAGAGGATGCTCCCTCCATAAAGGTATGTTGTTGCAAAGTTTGGTAGAGATCGGATGCTTATGTTAGTCGTAATTTAACTTAAGCTTTGAACATTTGTGTGGCCGCCATTACGTTTCTGTTAATATGGCGGCGATATAAAACATGACACTGAGATGCCCTTTGCTAGTGCTACCTCTGTACCATATTTTGTTCCATTCGGTTTAACCGTGTTTGAATTAATAGGGGGAATTGATTTTCACACAAATATGGCCGCCATCCGCAAACTATTAGGCTAATGACCTATTCATTTGGTCAAAGGATGCTTCCTCTATAAGGGTATGTTATTGCAAAATTTGGTAGAGATCGGATGATTAGGTTAATCGTAATTTGATTTAAGCTTTGAACATTTGTGTGGCCGCCATTACGTTTCCGTCAAGATGGCGGCGATATAAAACATGACACTGAGGTGCCTTTTGTTAGTACTACCTCTGTACCAAATTTCGTTCCATTCGGTTGCACCGTGTTCGAATTAATAGGGGGAATCGATTTTCACACAAAGATGGCCGCCATCCACAAACTATTACGCTGATGACCTATTAGTTTGGTCAAAGGATGCTCCCTCCATAAAGGTATGTTGTTGCAAAATTTAGTAGAGATCGGATGATTAGGTTAGTCGTAATTTGATTTACGCTTTGAACATTTGTGTGGCCGCCATTACGTTTCCGCCAAGATGGCGGCGATATAAAACATGACACTGAGGTGTCCCTTGCTAGTGCTACCTTTGTACCAAATTTCGTTCAATTCGCATTCACCGTGTTCGAATTGATAGGGGGGGACAGACATTCAGAGTACACACACTCACACACACAGACACACACACACACACACACAGACTCACACACATACATACACACACACACACAGACTCACACACACACATACACACACACAGACAGACACACTTTTTTCGCCCTGTGTTGATCTCATAAGTCTACTTTCATTTTTTGCAAAAATCGAAAGTAGGCTAAAAATTGCAGAAATAATCCATACAGCTCAAGATCTTACCCTTTGTGATCAAAATACAAGTAGGCATAATAGTGAAATATATGAAACTGATCTTTAAAAAAAAATTAAAAATATTGATTGTGCGTTCTCAGCTACTGTATATTAAAGGCCGAGTGTGAGGAGAAAGTAGTGCAATATGACAGTCAGTGGTAAATATTATTGTAAATAATGCACTTAATTTCTGTGAAAATGAAGGATTGAAGGTTATTTTTAATGAATTAGAAACCAAGAATTATCAGAATATACACAAGTGTTATTTTATTCAGAGACAATCAGATCTAAAAACAAAACTAGTTCCAGTTAACTATGAGCATAATTTACCAAAGGAAGTGCAACAGTTCTATGAGACCAACGTTAAAGTAAAACACAGAAAATTCAAATTGCAATGTTTACAATAATCTCGACCTCTACCATCGCAAGGACGGTGCCTGGGAGTTGAAGTCATGTTGTCGGCTACAACTGGGGATGGTGACAAGCCGATCGCCCAGACGACCACAAGATTGGGTCTTGTTGTTAAGGAAGGGACGGAGAAAGGACGAGGGAAGGAAGTCGACCGTGGCCGTGCAGGATCTTGCATTGTATTGTCCGAGCTTTGACATGCTAGCGCACTGTGAGGCACGTTAGCTTGGAGTCGCGAGGCTTCATGCATAGCGACCCTGCTGTCCCGCAATACGCATTAGGTTACCTTGGAGTCACGAGGCTTCATGCGAACCGAGCCAGGTGTTCGGAGTCGACGATCTCGATTCCAGGCTTCAGTCGCGTCTATCCCTACTAAGGAGTACACGGCGCGGTAAAACTTCACAAGAGGGTTTCACAATGGTTTTGCCTAGACCAATCGTGGATTTATAGCGTTAGCTAATGGATAACACCCCTAGTTTTTGTCACGCATCAACAATCTTTATCCAGGCCAATAGTTTTGCCTTTTATTTCATGTCGTGAAACCCTCTCGTAAAGAATTAATCACGGCGCCTCAACCAGAGGAAATCCCTCAGATTGGCTACTCATTTTTTTTTTTTTTACAGCTGGCTGAGTAAGTTAACCAGGGTTCACCTGATAGCGGAGGGCAGTTTAAAAATCTCCCTCACTAGCAGGAATCAAATCCAGTCCTTCCAGTTGTGAATCTAACACCTTGCATACCGAGTCACCAGGGCTCTTACATAACCTAAAAAAAACGTAAAATACATTACCTTCAATCAGAGTACCATTATACAGCACGTATCTGATCTCACTGTTGAATAGCTGTGATACACTCGAAGATGCACTGCAGTTGAGCATAGTTTAAGAACGGTATCTCATTGCCTGTGAAACAAAACAGAACAGGCCACTGTTTTTGCTTTCCCTCAAAAAATTCTAATAAAACCACAGTATATCAGGATAGGGCACTAATGAACAAACAAAACCGTATTACTTGCATTGTTACAACACATTGAAGTACAAGTAGGTTCTGATATTCAAATAATAGACTATAATATACAGTTATTAACAGCTAGGCGAAAAAGACATGAGACTGAAGATCAAATTAAACCGAGTGACGCCATGTTGGAACGCTGGCTAAACCAATAGCAGCGAATATTGGATTTTAGCCAATAATAGCAAGCCAAAGCAAACTTAAGGCAATAACCGATATCAAATATCGATATTAAATATCGATCATTACTCGAGTTTCATTCTTGCACTAATATCGTAAATTGATAACGATTGATTGAAAACTAACGATCAATCTATAGTATTGAACAGCAATCGTATTGATCGATTTAAGAATAAATGTAGTCTATTATAGGCCTAAAGGGCAATTAAATTATTTTACTTACAGATTTATGTATTTATCGTGTGGCTGTCAGTGCCGGGAGTGTCCGAGGACATGTTCGGCTCGCCAGAGGTAGTAGGTTGTATCTACTTCAAGCTACAAGTTCCGTTCAATTTCAAGTAGTTCCAACTTTCGCTACCAGATGTCATTGATACCTAGTGGTGAACGTTGGAACTTTGATAGAGCGTTCCAACGAAATCTAACCTAGAAATTTAGCTTCGCACGAGTTTAGTCTGTGGAAAGATCTTTTACATGCCATAAATCTATGACATGGGACCGCCAGCTTTACTTCCCCTCCGAAGGAAGGCACACTGAAGAATTTTAGCACTCTTAAAAAAATCTGACGACTTCGACCGGGTTTGAACCCGCTATCTTGGGCACAGCAGTTCAGCATGCTACCAACTACGCCATCGAAGCCGCTAGTAGCCAAGTTCAAAGCTAGGTGCCGTGGACGGTAGCATTTGGTAACAAAAGTAGGAACTACTTGAAATTGATCGTCTGCAGTCCTTACCTAAAGTACAGAATACACACACTAATACAGCCATCACAATTAACACCGGTTATCAGACAGATTCTACACACACCCAAAGTACACGGGGCTACATGACCGTGTTGTCGCAGCCCCTAAACTGAGGAACCAACCACCGTTGTTGGTGTTGTTTCATTTAAGGTCTCGGATATCGTGGTTATTTCAGCCCCGTGTATTCGAGCTTGTGTATAGTCTATTAACCTTTGTTACTTTGTAGTCTGCAGAGGCGTAGCGCTATAATACGCCGATACGCCGGGCGTTCCCTGATTTAAAATGTGTATTCATCAGAGAGTAAAATATAACATTGTTTTTATTTGATATAAATGCGGCGTTAGCATATTACATGGCGCTTAGTTATTTTATATCCGTACCCCCCATATAACTAGTCTTAGCCCAGCCGCGGTCTACTGCTGTGCGTTGCTCTTCTTGTCTGTACGCCAGACCTTCTTGGCGTCAAGAGCTATGTACCACCCTGGCCAGGCCACGCTGCAGCGCATGCGCCAGTTCATACTTGTTTCTCGGCAGGGAAGCGCTACCGTACGCTGGCGTTTGCTGGCGTTTGCTGGCATGATCACTGTTCTGTTAACTCAATAGCCCAATCGCTGCGCTAGTGCTATAGTTCGAACTGTAGAAGTGTAGTTTCTTTTAATTGTGCGTGTGTGTGTTTAATGCTGCCAATATGTCTGAAGTAAGTTCACCTGACTCTAATGTTATTAATTTTTTAAAGGCAACTCCTTTGAGCACTTTATCATATGAACAGCGATGTGAATTAAAAACAAAAAGACCAAAGCCAAATTTATCAATTAAAGAAGTCGGTAAAAATCGCACACGGAGTTTTCAGCTTTCTTGGTATGACAGGTTTTCCTGGCTAACTGGGTGTGTTGAAAAAAACAAAATGTTTTGTTACGTTTGCCTTATGTTTGGAGCGAAAGATACTGAATGGTGCACGGAAGGAATTTCGGACCTGAGTAATTTAATTAAAAAGGCTGTAAAACACCAGTCTTCAAAACACCACTTGTTACATTGTGAAGCATTTCATCTGCTAGGTAAAACTCGTATTGAGCATGCATTATCTGAAGCTGCTCGACTACAAGCAGTAAAACATAATGAGATCGTGTCTTCGAACAGGCAGTATGTGCGACGACTCATTCAATCAGTAGTATTTCTCTGTACACAAGAACTAGCCTTCCGTGGCCATAGAGAAGATGAAAGTTCTATTAACAAGGGGAATTATTTGCAATTGTTGAACCTGCTCGCTCAAAATGAATCTATAGTTAGAGACCATTTACAGTCATCATCATTATTAAAAGGAACATCTCCAGACATTCAAAATGACTTGATAGAAGTTACAACAATTGCATTAAATGAAAAAATCAAATCAGAAATAAATAAAGCCCCCTTTCTCTCCATACAAGCGGATGAGACATTAGACGTATCGTGTAAGAGCCAGATGAGCATAATATTTAGATATTGTGTGGATGATAGGATAGAGGAGAGATTCGTCGGCTTTTATGACGTTTCCAAGAATAAAACAGCTTCGGGATTATCAGAAATCGTGCACAAAGTTTTACTTGACTGGGAAGTAAATGGAGAAAAAGTTGTAAGCCAGACATACGATGGCGCAGCTGTAATGGCAGGCAGACAAGGAGGAGTTCAAAAGCTAGTGAAACAGTTTTGCCCATATGCTCTTTTCGTCCATTGTTACGCCCACCAATTAAATTTGGTACTTCTGTATGGCTCAAAAACAATAAAACAGGTTCGTTTGTTTGTCTGTGCCTTGACTGCTTTTCATAGTTTTTTCAGCAAGTCTTCTAAAAGGACGGTTTTGTTGACCGAAAGAGGATTTAAGCTTCCACAAGCTAGCAATACGAGATGGAATTTTCATTCGAGGGCAGTTTTCACCATTATGAAACATTTCCAAGGATTGTATAGTACTTTTGATGAAATTATTGAAGATGAAAATAGTGAATGGGACGACGACTCTGTGAACTGTGCCATTGGTCTCAAAAGACATATGGATGACCCTACCTTTGTATATTTGCTATGTGTATTCGAAGCTTGTTTCATTTACACTGATCATCTTTTCAAATTGTTACAATCATCGACAGTGAGTATTGTAACTTGCCATAATGAGATAGAGGCTGTCGTCAAAAGAATAGAAAACTTAAGAAATGAAGATTTCACTGACAGATGCGTTCAAAAAAGCATCCAGTTGAATGTAAACGTAATGTATGATGGCAATAAAAAGAACACTTTGAGAGTGCTAACTTTTGAAATAGTAGATTCACTAACAGCTCAAATGAAAAGTAGATTTGAAGATCTTAATCATCTAAATTTCATTGAGTTAGTACAAGAAAAGAAGTTTAAAGAATACACTGAAACATTCCCCCAGGACAAATTAGATATTTTGGTAAAACAGTATCCATTCTTTAATGTTAACCAATTACTAAATGAACTTCACATTGTTTATGGAGATCAGACAAAGCATTTAGCTCCAAAAGAGCTTTTAAAATATTTTGTTGCCAACGGTCTCGACTCCATCTATCAGGAAGTAACTAAACTACTGCGCTTAGTACTGACTATTCCAACTACTACAGCTAGTAGTGAACGCAGCATGAGCACGCTGAAAAGAATTAAAACATACCTTAGAAATTCTATGAGCAATAGTCGCTTGTCGTGTTTAAATTCACTGGCCATTGAAAAACAGTTATTAGGTGAGCTTTCATCAGAGCCGGCATTTCTTGAACACATCATTGACATTTTCGCAGAAAAGAAGAAAAGACGAATGGAGCTGATGTACAAGACTGTGTGAGGTATGTGACAGTATCTTTCATATTAGCTTTTTGATTTTTTCCTTAGTTTGTCGTTATAAACTTTGGCGTCCCCAACTCAAAAGTTCACGCTACGCCACTGGTAGTCTGTTAGGTATTCAGCCCGGGAGCTGGCTGAATCCTCAAAAAGTGCCATCATCTATCTTCTATATATATAAAGCTCAATGTTTGCCTGTTTGTTTGTCCGTCTGTCTGCTATTTATACAAATCTACACCGATTCACCGATCTGAACCAAAATTTGTATACTTACCCTTTGGCAAAAATCTACACCGTTTCACCAATCTCAACCAAATTTTACATACTTATCCTTTGGAACCCGAGGAGTAGCCCTGTCTACTTGAAATTTCAGGCAGACTACTCCTTTTCCTGCATTTAGGCCCTTTGATAAAAATCGACACCGTTTCACCAATCTCAACCAAATTTTACATACTTACCCTTCGGAACCTGACGAGTAACACTGTCTACTTGAAATTTCGTACAGACCACTTCATTACACCGTTTCACCGATCTGAACAAAATTTTACATACTTACCCCTTGGAACCCTGCGGGCAACACCGTCCACATTAAATTTCGGACAGACCACTCCATTCCCGGCTGTTAGGCACAAATCTACACCGTCTCACCGATCTGGGCCGTTTGGCAAAAATATACTTATCCTTTGGAGCTCCCACCTCAGTGCCCGTGGTCAGCGCATCGGCTCCCCTCGGCCATTAATCTTGGTTTTCGTGATCGGGGCGCTGCCTCACTGTCAGACAGCTACTCACTTGTCCTCACGAGGCTGAGTGCACCCCGTTCCAGCCCTCACGTCAGTTTCTAAAATTCCTGACGGAGCCGGGATTCGAACCCGGGGTCTCCGGGTGAGAGGCAGATGCGATACCCCAACACCACGGGGCCGGCTAACTTTGTAATAGTGTTTGTAATATTGTGTCCACCTAATGATGTAGCAGCTGGCATTCTTCAATGTGTCCCGGAGGTCCCATTTCGATTCCTACCTCTGCCAAGAAATGTAATTCTGGTCTGATGGCTAGAAGGGGATATACTCAGCCTCATGCAGCAAGACTGAGAAAAGGTGGCTTTTATTCCTACCTCACCCACCCTGGAAGTGGTTTTCCATGGTTTCACACTTCTACTCCAGTCAAATGTCGGGATGGTACCTAACGTAAGACCACGGCCACTTGCTACCAAAATCCTACCTCAATTACAAATACACATGCTAGAACAGACAACACAGTGCCACAGGTTATCAGACAAATTCATCCGACACCCAAGTTCACGGAGCTACATGGCCACGATGTCGCAAAGCCCCTAAAATAAGCAACAGGAACAAATAACATTCTTGGCTGTTGCCCCGGAGATCCAGGTTCGATTCCTACCTTTGTCAACAAATTTAATTCTGGTCTGAGGGATAGAACGCGGTACACTCAGCCTTGTGAGGAAAAACTGAGAAGAGGTGGGTTCCATACCAACATCAACCATCCTGGAAGTGGTTTTTCGTGGTTCTGCCCACTTCAACTCCAGGACAAATGCTGGGATAGTTCCTAACTTACGGCCAAGGCCACTTCCTTCCCAATCCTAACCCAAATTACAAATTAAAAATAACACAGGTTATCAGAAAAAATTACACACATATACATCTAAGTGCACTGGATTATTGACCACGACACGACGTACTGTGTCCACGTTATATCTCTGCCGGTGAACTACGTCATTACTTCCAGGAAAAGTATACGGACTGTACTAACCTCACCAAAGACATTTCTCAAATTGGCACACAAACAAATTGTGTGGCAAGCACTAATTAGTGTGCCGACTGTATTATGCTAAGTTGGCCGTCAGAACTCCCGAGCCCCACACTGTGGGGTAATGTCTTATGAATAGGAGTAGAAGAGTTGATGGCTCGAATGCTCAGAAATGCAACGGTCCTCACCGGCAGAGATATAATGCAAGTACTTTTTTTTTGTTCAAGCCCCTCAAATAAAACAACAACAACACAAGTACCTTATAGTCTTTCCGCTTGGCCATGATACCCAGAGGATTAAGGAATTTCTCGGAACTCAACTCACGTCACTCACTCATCCTCCCGACCCGCTCACCGGACCGGCCGATGGTAATCAATGACTCACCTACTGACGCAGTCCCACAGGACTAAAACTTTTTTTATTTTAAGTTTAAGTTTACAATTTTCATTTTTATATAAATTTCACATAAAATTCTTAAGAAAATGAGTCCAAACACGACTGAAATGCTTCATGCTTTCCTACATTTAGCAGAGAATGATTCCCTCTCCACTCAGCTTGTTGAGGTCAGTGTTTAAGACTTACCTAGGTTGGTTTTCTGTTTGTAAGCAAAGGAACATCTTGGCATATTTTAATCTTATTTCAGAAGACAGCTTCAAATGGAATTTAATTAACACATATTATTTTAAATTATTTTTTTTGTTTTAGTTTTATACTAGCTTGTTGTTGTTGATTGATTTAGGGGTTTTGCGAAATCGTGGTCATGGAGCCTCGTGTACTTGGGTGTGTGTAGATTTGTCTGATAACCTGTGTGTTTGTACTAATGTGTGATTTTGTAACGGAGGTAGAATTTGAGAAGGAAGCGGCCATGAGCCTAAGTTAGGTACCATCCTGGCATTTGCCTGGAGTAGAAGTGAGGAAACCATGGAAATCCACTTCCTAGATTGCTGAGGTGGGAATCGAACCCGCCTATTCTCAATTTTGCCTCATGATGTTGAGTGTACCCCGTTCCAGGCCTCAGACTAGAATTAAATTTCTTGGCAGAGCCGGGCATCGAACACGGGTGTCCTTCGAGGTGACAGCTAAGAATGCTAGCAACTGCGAGGCGGACTAGGAGGTGAAAGGACTAGCGAAGGAGATTGCGGTGGGCATGATAAGGTGGAAAAGGGGTTGACAAAGATTGGGAAAGAACCGCTCAGATTTGAAGCAGTGAAACCTCTCTATAACGGACACCCTTGGGACCGTAAATACTGTCCGCTAAAGAGGGGTGTCCACTATAGAGAGGGTTAGAGAAAATGATTGCAATTTGGCACATGTGCAGTATGTGTAGAGTACTTACATGAAAACGTAGGATAACGCGCGATAAAAACAGTCCAGTTTCGTCCACATTTAAAATGTTTTCCGGTGAATAGCCGTCAGTGATGGAAGGCAATTTTTCTTCTCAGCTTGAAACAATATCCATATCAGCAGCGGAGGATTCTCCGTAAATTGCTCTAATTTTTTTATGCCCAAGGTGGCGGGTTCAAACCCGGCCGAAGTCCTCGGATTTTTAACAGCGTTAAAAATCCCTCAGTATGCCTTCCTTCGGACGGGAAAAAAAGCTGGTGGGCCCATGTTATAAATTTATGACATGTAAAAGAACCTTCCACTAATTACACTTGTGTGAAGCTAAATTTGAAAGTTTGATTTGATTAGCGCTCTATTAAATTCCAACGTTCGCCACCAGGTGGTGGCATCTAGTAGCCAAGTTCACAGCTACATGTTGTTGATGGTAGCATTTGGTAGTAAAAGAAGGAACTACTTGAAATTGATCGTATGCGGTCCTCACCTGAATTACAGATAACACACACTAATAGAGCCATTACAATTGACACCGGTTATCAGACAGATTCTACATGACCGCGTTGTCGCAGCCCCTAAACTAAGGAACCAACCAACCTTCCACTAACTACAATTGTGTGAAGCTAAATTTGTAGGTTAGATTTGAATAACGCTCTATTATGTTCCAACGTACATCGCCAGGTACCATGATTTACCATGATTCCCAAAAAGTACAAGTGCTTGGCCATCTAGGGATTGAACCGGGCCTTAACACCATACAGCAGCTTCAGAAAATGGATGACCTGCGTGTGAAATATGCTGATAGACAGTCAGAACAGATGACCAAAGAAGCAAGAAAGAAAGAAAATGAGAGGAGCCAAAAGGACGAAGGAAGACATGGATGATCCAGAGTATGGAGCTGGAAAGTTTTAAACCACAAAAGTACATGTTCTTTTCTACCTTAACTTTTAAGTTAACTTTCTGCAAACATTATTATTTTTTTGGTGTGGGGTGCTCATCTCGGAAACTACGAAAGATACAAGTGTGAAACTGGTACAACTTTTGAAACTAACACTGACCTCCATGTTAAACACAAATTGATTATAAACTAATTCATACTTTGCTTATTAAAAATTCATGTGTAAGAAAAAATTTAGTTTTTTTACTTACATGAAAAAAGTAAAATATAAAATAAAATGGATGAACTAATTTTGTTTAAAATGCATTTAACACTGAGATAAAGGCTACTGTTACAACAATATCAAAATTCACTGCTTTATCTGCAATACTTTGGAAGATGAGCACGCCTAAGTTTTACTAAATTAACATTGATCGTATATGGAGTACTTAGTCCCCTTAATTATATCTTCTTATTTTTTCACAATTTCTGCTGCTTGTGGCTTTCCAATCTTAAACACTTCACATGGTTTCCTTACACCAAATTTCTCTCGTTTGTGTTAATCTACTGTACCCTTCATGTTTATTTATTTATTTATTTATTTATTTACATAGGTCCCAATGAGCCTGAGCTCGTGTTAGGGACAATCAAGTAACATAGTTACAGCATGGCATATATATAATGTTTGTAACATTATTGTTTAGTTTAATAGTAACTTAGATTGCTAGTGTCTAACTTTACAGAGATAATACGGTATGATACATTGCATTGCTTAAGGCTATTGTACATTGGCTATTCATTCCTTAATAGGAAGTCTTTTGTTTTCCTCTTAAATGTTTTTATAGAGAAACTTTCCCTTATGCCTAATGGTAGCGAGTTGTATTCTTTTATTATAGAGGACATAATTCCTTTAGTTCCAAATTTAATGGATTGGGAATGGCTGGTGAATATTTGATTTACTCCTCTTGTTGCATAATGATGAATGTCATTTGCATGGGTAAAATGGATGTGTGTGTGTATCAATTTGTTTTCTAATTTGTATACAAATACTGTTGCTGACATAGCTATTTGTTTTTGCAGTGGCATAATTTTAGTTCTTGAGTACAATTCATTTGAGGGTGTGAGCCAAGGTAATCCAAAGATAGATTTTATAGCATGTTTCTGGAGTATCTCAAGTTCTTTTATCAGCTCCTTCTTACAATATCCCCATATGAAATTCATGTACATTAGATGTGAATGTATCAGAGCAAAGTATATATTTTTCAATTGTTGGCTAGTAAGACTGCTATATCTTAATCTGAAAATAATACCAATTAAAGGGTTGATTTTATGTTTTATATTTTCTACATGATTTTCCCAGATTAGTGTACTATCTAGTGTGATACCTAAGTATGTTGCCGATTTAACCCTTTCTATTTCTTTGTTGGCTATGTTGACTATGTTTGTGGTCTCAATCTTGTATGATGGTTTATGGAAGAATAAATATTTTGTTTTAGTGATATTGATAACCATTTTGTGTGCTCTCAACCAATCCACCAGCTTATTGAGATCATAATTAATATTTAGCATAATTTCCTGTTCAGATGTTCCCAGATAGAGTATAAAAATATCATCTGCAAATAGTTTAAGCTTGCCTTTCAATTCTAATAATACTATATCATTAATATAGGCCAAGAAAAGAATTGGTCCTAAGACAGAACCTTGAGGTACTCCTGTGTCAATTCTCATTTGAGATCCTTTTACATTATCGATTGCAACATATTGTTTTCTGTTAGTGAGGTAGTTCTTGAACCAATCATGTGCCACTCCTCTGATGCCTGCAAATTGTAGTTTATTAAGGAGAATCTTATGGTTAACCAGATCGAAGGCTTTTTGAAGGTCAATTAGTACACCAGCAGCTAGTTTGTTTTCATCTAATGCCTTTTCTACATCAGTTACTACTTCAAATATAGCACTATCAGCTCCTCTATTTGGAATAAACCCATATTGGCAGTTTGCAAAGTAATCATTTTTCATGAAGAAATTCATAAGTCTTCGTTTAACAACGCTTTCTAGAACCTTGCTGATGGCAGATATAATATTAATGGGTCTGTGATTTGATGGGTGGGTTTTGTCCCCTTTTTTGTAGATCGGGACCACCCTAGAGACTTTACAGGCATCGGGGAATATACCAGTCATCAGTGAAAGATTTATTATTTTGACAAGATATGGTGTAAGGCCCTCAAGACACAATTGTAGCATGACATTAGTAGTGTTGTCCTCACTTATATTGTTTTTGTGTTTTAGGGAGTTTATAATTGACTGTATTTCATTAGCATCAGTAGGTAACATAAAGATTGTCTTAGTGCTAGTAGTATTTTTATAGCTTGTAATGTCCGAGGTAGAACCGTTTCCTTGATTTTCCCATATACTGTTAGCAATATTGACATAATATTTATTAATTTCATCACATATATTTTCCTTTTTTTTCGACATTTGTGCCGTCGACTATAAGTTTGACAATTTCATTTTTCCCCTTCTTTGGTCTATTTAACATCTCATTAACAACACTCCACACTTCCCTCTGATTATTTGCATTTTGAATTTTTTGGTCAAAGTAGTTTCTTTGTAGGTTTCTCTTAAGTTTTGTAACTTGGTTGCTAATAATTTTATATTCTTCTAAAATTTCTGCAGATGGGTTTTTAACTTTGGTTTTTGTTAACCAATTTTCTGAGATTGCTAGGACATCTACACCTTTGATTCTGTCTAACATTATTTGGATATCATCGAACTTGTTTTTTATGCTATGTGCATTTATGTGTACGCATTTTAGTGTACTGGTATCGGTTATTATCTGTTTACTGTCCTTAATCTTATAATAATCGCTAAGTGTATTACAGTTACAGTCGGTTAATTCTAGTGTATTATTATTTGCATTACCTAAAAAATTTAATTTCTGTAATTCTAGTTCCATATGGGATAATACTTAGTAGATATCTTACTATTACATAGATTTTAGTTTGAGAGGGCGAGTTCATCCAGTATTTCAGCACTTGATATAAGGTTATCTTATCTTTCCTGTGTATTAGTGCTAAAAGATCTTGTGTGATCCAGGGTTTTATTGGTGGGGCACTTGGCTCCTTATTCGTATATTTCATAGTACAGGCTTCTATTCCTTTATTAATAAAATCACAGAATTTATTGTAGTAGTCATTGATGTTAGTTTCATTGCATATAAATTCTTGAGTTATTATATATTTATTAAGTTTTTTGTAGTTTTGAGGGTCCATTTTGATTTTTCCGAATGTATATTTTGCAGTCTCTGACCCAAGTTGCAAAGATTTTTCCCTGTTGTCTCAATTCACGGCACTTTTTGGCGATGGTTTCATTTCTTGGGGTCAGGTGTTCCGTGATATATATATTACCACCATCACTGTAACCAATTTCACTCGTCTTCAGGGTCTTCTTTTGTCTTCTGCTACTGAGAATCTCTTCCTTTTTCCACCTATTATTTAATTTCACAATTATCGGTTGAGGCCCAGGCTTTGTTGACGGGAGGCGGTGAGCTGCGTCTATGTTTGCCCTGGTGATTTCAACTCCTAACGTCTTGCCAATGTCCGAGATTTAGTGAAATACATCCACCTCTCTTTCAGTGGGTATTCCATACACTATCAAGTTGTTCTTGCGCTGGTACTGTTTTAGTTCCTCCAATTCGTTGATAGCTCTAGATGCTGCCATTTCTGCGTCCTTGACGGTTTTTCTCTCTTTCTTCAGAGTTTCAATTTCCCGGTGGAGTTCATCATACTTTTCTGATAAGAAAGTTGCTAGTTTTCTTACCTCGTGGTTTTCTTCTCTCATCGCCGAAAGGGATTCCTCAAGTTTCTGGGAGAAAGATGCCATAACCTCTTTGAGGTTAGGTTGCGGGAGGCAGTCTTCACGATTGCATGACCATTTAAAAGTATCATCTTTCCGGAATTGTTGGTACGTGTCTTTACTCATTTTCATGCATGTTACATGAAACCAGCGTCCACACTCACCATCACACCCTACAGCCTGCTGGTTGTTCTTGATCTTTTTGCCGCATGGAGCACAGTTGACCGTCATGATGTTAAATGTTATATGACTTCTCTTTTAGCAAGTTATGTATTGTATTTCTCTTACGTATTTTACCTACACTGTTCACACAATATTTAACACTTTAGTCACTCGCGTAATCCTCGGTAAACCTGCGTAATTTCTTAATTTTGCTTACGTTTAGAATATAAACCTTTTACATATCCGCCAGGCTACATTAATGATTCTAATTTAATTCTGATTCGAGTTGGAATCATGATGAAATACACGGTAAAACTTTTATGAGGACAGTAGGCGACACCCAGTCGGCGAATTAGTAACTTGAACATGCCTGTACACAACAGATCCCCGGATGTTATGATTTTATGGAGGTATAGGGAAGGGCAAAATGATGCATACCCTTATTACATCTTTACTATTGTATCTGCTCTTTTTCCTCTTACCAACCTTCACTTGTACTGATCTTGCTGAATATAAGTTTTTTGTTCTTAAAGGTCTGTTGTCTGCCCACTAAGACCAACTACTGCTACAAGGTCATCAGAGCCACCAACTTAAGTTTTTGCATATAGTCTTATTTCAATACTAATTAAAATGAATAAATAACTTGGCAATTTATTTTTCCAGTAAAATTGGATGTCTGTTTCTCATAATGATGGCATTTAAATTGCATCATGTCGACTACTGCAAAGAGGCCCACTTGAGACATCTTATTTCCAGCAAATGCCAGGATGGGATCTAATTTGAAGCAACACCATGCCCATCCTATTGCTGGTTATAATTACTGCACATGTTCCTATGCAGACACCACAATGAACATGTTGTCTCCTACTCCATCGTTTATTTTGTTTCAGGTCTCTCAGGTTTACTGCGGTGCTCCACATGAAAACCCTGCCGATTGTCCTGAACTCAATATTGTGAACTACATCACATGAAGTCAGTTCGCCACACTTCAAAAGTGATATCAGTAACACACATATTTTAAGTCCCACATTTTTAAAAACATTTTTGGTTTTGTCTTCCAACATCTTTTTAACAACTATTGTTTCAATACGAATGTGACTTGTAGATGTCTATGATCTATTTATTTTCAGAAATTGTGGAATTTACTTCAGTTCTTCATGTAAGGGTCTGTTTTTCAATCTCTGGATAAATGTGATGGGCATCCACTCCTCGAGTGACTTTGCCCATCACTTTTATTCCTTCAGCATTCAAAACGTGTTTTTCAATGCAGTATTTCTCGGTGGGCTACTATTTGACGGAAGTATCAACGTATGGCAATAGAACGCATTATGTGATTTGTCATAATTGAATTCTGGCAGGTAAACGTTCATGCGAACTTCGGTGTCAACTGATTGAAACACAAACCACATGAGCTTAGCCTTGGTATCAGTATTTAAATGATGGTATACTTTAATATGAAACATTGTAACTAGTCGGCAATACCGGTATTATGTTTCTGCAAAATGGCTATTCAGATATAACCCCACATTGCGGTAATGCAGTTATCAACATGATATATCAGTGTGTTGATACAGGGAGTGGATTAGCCTTTCATGAACTACTGTAAACAATCCCTTTACTGCCAAGGAATTTAAAACTCAATTCTACGCAAGAAATAATGTAAAAAACACAATATTATTGAAGCTTAAAATATAACTTCCATAATATTACTGGTACGTAAAAATAAGTCGCCGTTTTGCGCTCAATATTTTCATGGTTGTAATAGCCATGGTGATAGCATCTTGATCTGTGATTCTAGAGGTTTTGGGGTTGAACCCCTGTTGGTGTAATTGTTTTTTGCTACCGGATTATCGATTTAAACAATATCTATCATATCAACATGACTCATTTTAACAGAATACATATTATGAAATTATGATTTACCGTATCTTATTTTTATTACAATATGTTGCAACAAGTGGGATTTTGATAAATTTGATTATATTGGACTTCATTTCTAGTAGTGTATCGATTAACTATAGTCTATAGTTTCATCCCTCCTCTTTACAGTATAAAATAATTCGTGATGTTTGTTGAAACAAGACTGAGGAGCCTATTTCCAAAAGTCGACATGTGAATTTTTTAAGTTATTGAGAAAAACGAAAAAAACCGCTTAAACGGTAAAATTCAGGAAATGTTATGTTATTCTTGGTACAAACTCTAACATAAACATAACATAAACATAAAAAATAGGTTCAGAGGTAGATTCAGCAATTCGTTTAGTAGATATTTAGCATTAAAATTCGCTGATGTCGGATTTTGGAAGTACGTTAATGGAAAATCGTATTTTGGAACGAACTTCTAGCATATGACGAGTTTTGGAACAAAACATGGATTTTGCTTAGCAAGCATTTTAAGCCACATAATGTTGTTATGCACTCCTAATTTAATAAAAACACAAAATTTCCAGTGAACACAAGTTTCTAGCATATTAGATAAAAATAGTATGCAGTAACAAATTAATGCACAAGGAGCAATAAGTCACATGGATTAGATTCTCATGGCATCATCCTCCTCCTGGGGTTCACAAACAAGATCGTCTTCCACGTCAACTGTCACGTTTTCAGGATCCATGACTATCTTAAAATATTAAAGTTCTTAATTATTTATCCACTCTACCCCATAGTGAAGTGTTAGTTTGTTCACATCATTCATCTCCTCTTCTTTGACGGCTACTCCAAGAGGCAACTGAACTTTCTCGAAAGTTACCGTTTTTCTCTTTTTAGTTATCCCTTTAAAATCAGGTAAGTCACCCCTATAATTTTGCTCTCCACGAAGAAGAGTAGAGGATTTTACTTTCCTAAACGGGGGAATCATTATACAGCCAATAGGAAACCATTCCAATCATGATACTATTTTTATTTTGACCCCCACATCCGTCAGAAACCAAATTAACTATTGTGATACTTGTAAGATCAAGATGAATAAGTCTGTCATCAACACAGGAAGCTATTTCGTTAGATCCTTTTGGAAGAGAAGATTCCAGCCACTGGTATATAAAGGTGTTTTGTATAGTTTGACGCTCACGCGATGTTCCTACACAGATTGTAAAATTGTACATATGCAATTGTCTGGAGTAATACGTGGCTTGATCTGGTAATTTTGGAAGGGGTACATTCTTATTTTCACTGCACTTGCTACGAGTATCTCCTCCTTGTTTATCTATAGACAACAAATACTGCGTTGAAACAGTGCATTGTCACGTTAGAACGAACACGGCGGGAACACTTAGAAAGAAGTTAATTGGCGCGGACATTGCTAAGTACTACAATCAAAAGTTCGCGGGAAACACTGTCTCGAAGTAAAGCAACAGGAATGTCGAGTATTGGAACACACTTTGGAAGTTGCATCAATTTTCTTATGCAAAATGTCGGATTTAGGAACGAAGTGCAGATGTCGGATTATGGAAATAACTTAACAAAGCAGATGTCGAGATTTGGAAATAAAGTCAAATTTTAATATTGATTTTTAACCACAAATATCGTGTTTTGGAACATCTTCTACCATCCATTTGATGCGTTTCTCCAAGAGGATATGAAATAAAATAAATCAACTTTTTGTAAAAAATGTCAGATGTCGACTTTTGGAAATAGGCTCCTCAGTGTGGTAGTAGCATATCTCCAATTCAGTCTATACATTCATCTTAATACCGGTATTTAATAATATGAAAACTGATCGTAAATTCAGATTTGTCACAATTTTAAGAATGTCCAAGCTGTGTAGGGTATATGAGATCTTTGAAATTTTTGATATTCGATTGCCGTATAATGTATACAAATATCTTCACCTGTGTGCGTACTGAAGCTGGTAATTCGAGAGCAGCCATCACAGCACTTTCAGATAAATGAAAACAATGTTATGCCTCAATTCGAGGAAAAACTCCGTCAAACATTCCATTTTGGAGTCGAATAAAGCTGAGAAATGAAAACAAGCCATGAAATAAAGATTCAATACAAATCATACGGTAACATGTTCACAACAATCAACAATGGAGTGTGCCTACTCCAAAGGTTTAGTGCTTATCCAGCACAAATAGCACCGAGTAAATATGACCCACTTGCCCACCACATTCCCTTGGCAGTGCTGCCTAGCGATTGAAAAACAGCCCCTAAATCTATATAGATGACTGATTTGTAAATGGCTATGATATATTCTTTTAGCTATGTTATGTCATACTTATGGTGTTTGAAGCCATTTTCAGTGTTGCCTTAGTAATCGCAGTCGGGGTACAATCGTGTTGACCAACTGACAAACATCAAACTTATACAGATTTAACAATATTTGGTCTGATCTAAACAAATATGTTTAAATTGTGTTCAATATCTGTTAATCTATGGAAGAAAATGCTTGGAATTTATTTTCTACTGAGTAAGAAGTAGGGACCTCATTGTATGGCAATAGATTGTGAACCCTGTATTTTAGCCTTTCTCGGTTTTATTTAAAAAAAAGTGTCATTTGCAGGGGATTTATGTGCAAAATGCCTAATTAGGGTGAATTAGCATGAAATGAGAACAACATACATGCAAAACTAATTAAATAAAAATTTGTTATTCAGATTTTCTAACATTAGTTTATATAAAAATGCCACTTGTCAAGTGTTAGCCATGTGACTATGTTATTGATTTCAATATGCTATCACATAGCTTGGCCTGTGGTGTTCCCAGGTCGTGCTTATTTTTAGTTGAGTGTGTGGGGGCATATTATCACACGTCTGACAAGTCTTTGCTGATTTGAAGTGAGTACGCTCTCTTAAGATTTACATCTGTCTATTGGAGCGTCAATGCTTGTGTGCGGCAGGGGGAAGGAATGTATACTTCACATCAAGTGTTATTGTCACTAGGAGATTGCGTGCTGTTCTGCTTCTGGCCCTAATATATTAATTATATCAATAACATTAGTTCTACAGTGATCTCTTCCGTTAAGCATATGAATGCCTTACGCAAAGCTCATGTCACAATGGCCCATTGACATACATGCAGACGGTACCGATATCTCCGGGGAAAGAATTGCTTCACACTGCTGATAACTTATACTTGATACTTCTTTCGCCAGCAAGGATTCGACAAACTGGTATTAGTAGGCGGCTTTGTTTACGAGATGCAGACTTTGACAATTAGTTTAAAAGTTAAGTTTTTATTATGAATGTAGTGTTGTTCTCATAAACTGTTTTAAAATCTCTCATGCTACGGATACAAGCAATTTTTATAGATGTGACAAGCTATACAAACAAAATATAGTAAAAGTAATTCATTAATCTATCTGAGGAAAGTGCCATTTCCACTTTCAGTATGTTCCTCCATATACTTCATTTCTTACATTTTGTCCCATGTTTTTAAATTAAAATAGAAAAGCAACATAACCTGAAAATATCTTGCAGATTTAACTTAACTGTTTCAGATATTTTTCTCTTAGAAACTGTTGTTTCAAATACAAGGGTTGGAACTTAAGTAGTGGCAACTATTTACTATCAAAAGGTACAAAAGTGGTACATGTTAGCACCTTTACAGTCCTTCGAAGTAGTCACCAGCGTGGCGTAGAACCCGTTGCCAGCGGTGTGGAAGTGGTAGTATACCTTTCGCTGAGCCCGTACTGTCGATGGTGTGCATGGAGCGGTCTACAGCCTGTCGAATCTCTGCAACAGTCCGGAAGCGAGTGACAAGAAGTGGTTCCTTCATCTTAGGGATTAAATCGAAGTCACAAGGACTTTAGTCAGGGGAGTATGGTGGATGGTGCAGTACTTCTCAGCCCCATCGACCGAACAAATCTGCCACAGCTCGTGCTGTATGCGCCCGAGCATTATCGTGCAACATGATGGGTGGTTGCCGCAGAAAGTGTGGCCACCTTTTTCGCAATGCTGGGCGCAGGTGGTGCTCCAAAAACTAACAGTAATACTGTGCATTGACGGTCTACCGTGGAGGAACGTAATGCGTTAGGATCATGCCATCACAGTTGTACACGAGGATCACCATCACCTTCACCGCACTGGGGGTCTGACGGACTTTCGACTTTCGGGGTGACCCATGATGCCGCCATTCGTTTGATTGGCGTTTCAGTTTGGGCTCGTAGGATCTGGCCCATGTCTCATCCAGGGTGACGATACGGCGTAGGAACGTCTCCCCTTCGCGCTCATAGCACTCCAAGTGAGTCTTGGCAGCGTCGAAGCGCAACTATTTGTTAATTTCCGTCAACTCATGGGGTACCCGTCGTGATGCTATTTTCCTCACGCCCAGGCGTTCCTTCACGATGTGCAGCACAGTCGTATGCGCCCATCTGGTTTCATGGGCGGGTTCACGATTTGTCTGGTTTCGATAACAGTCCAGTAACGCGGCAAGAGCATTAATGTCTTCTTCACTGACGCTCGTAGGACAACCTGCCCGATGCATGTCTACCACAGTTTGCCGACCATCGTTGAAGGCCTTGACCCAACGTACCACTGTTCTGTACGGCAATGCAGCCTCCCCACACACCTCTTGCAGACCCTGATGACACTGGCGTGCTGTACAACCTCGGGCATATTCAATCTTGATCCAACTCCGTTGGTCCTGTTTGGAAAGCATGGCAACCATGTTCTGTTAGACCGCTAGCTCACAAGTGATGGTATTCCTCTCGAGTGTGCGCACGCAGATGCTGTGGGAAGGGAGAGTCCACTTGCTCAGAAGTAAGGTAGGTATGCCACCAACGTGTACTCTCGGGGACAATATGCAATTCCGGTGCATAGCGTCTCCACCGCAGTGTTGTCAGTATTGACATGTTTGAGAAGAAATGTTATTCCTTTAAGAGGTTTGTTATTATTTTGATCTCCTTTTATTGACACACACAAGAAACTCGACTTGGTAGAAATGTATACCAATTCTTGCCTTAAAGAGCTTCCGTTTAATATGTTTATATAGATGAATGATCATCTTTATCATTTCGTTTACTTCCTATCTAAAACTTTTGAAATGATCTGCTTAGTATACCACTGCAGCAAGCCATGATAGGCCCCTTAAAACAACAATTGAATGGTTACCCCAAATAAAGATATAACCCACAAGAAACCAAAACTTGAGTTTTCCCCTCAAGTGTGGACATTTGTGTTCTATTCCATAGAAGATTGAAAAATGAATGATTTACTTATGAGATTTAAATCAAAATCAATGTTTTTTTCCCTTTGCCAATAATTTTCTATTTATGGGTTAGATCTTTATTCCGGATAACCATTCAACCACCACCTCCCATAACATGACTATAGAGGTTGGTTGACATTGATAGTTCTACATGGCTTTAATATTTAGTTATATTATTTATTATTATTATTATTACCCTTTCACGAATTGATTGCCGGCGGTTGAGATGGGAACTATTCTTTGTTTACTTGTGTCACACGTCAGCTTGTTGACAGGTACAGTAGCCTCAGTCATTGTTTAACTGTCCGTGGTAACATGAGCTCCTGTGATGTTTATCTGACGCAATGCTGCTTGACTTATGTGCATACTGCACTCTGACATCCACTTCACCCCGCGGGGCTCATGCTACAATAAATAACAAACGCTGGCGTTGCCACGCTCAGCGGCAATCAAATGTTGAATGGGTAATACCGGTATATTGTTTAGGTATTAACTCATTGCTCTTATTTATTAATGAGGATGCTCATATATACCTTTCGGCAACTGGGCTCTTAGCAGAGTAATATTCTACATTGGGGATTGTTTGTTTAATCTAGGTACTAAATTTTGCTGATGTTAAGTAGTTGGCAATAGTAATAATGAAGGTAGACTTACATTTTATGAATCATGTTAATATAATAATGCCATATGAAGTGATATTGTACATTATAGCGCCAATTAGTGTCAACTACTGATTAACTACTAACATGGCAAGGAAAAAAAGGTGTTCCAGTTTGCTTGTTTACATTTATTCCAAACACAGCTACTGTATCTTTAAGCCACTGTTTCCTTGATGTACAGCCAGTCGGCCATCACTATCTCCACCACATAAACAAATAAATATGAGTGGACTGATGTCATGTATCCTACATGTATATGAGATGAAACAGATGAAGTAGTAAATTAAATGAAACTGAAGAAGTATTAAGATTCTTGTTTTCCTCTATCCCTATCAAACTTGAAACATACCTTTCTGTTAACCTTCAGAAAGCCACGTTGCACAAAACAAATTTATCAAACATCAGAAGTAAATTGACAGGTGAAGAGTCAATAGTACGGTACCTGGAATTAAATTTACAATAATAATGTTTTTGGTTTTACGTCCCTTTTAAATACTGTGGCATTTAGAGGCGCTGGATGTTTTCCCCGAAGGGGATCTTTAACGTGTCAGTAAATCTACTGACATGGTTCCCTCGCATCTGCACACTCTCAAATGCCAACTGGCTGTGCCAGGCTTCGATCCTGCAACCTTGGGCACAGATGGTGAGAACGTTGCCGCTGAGCCACGCAGCCAGCTGAAAATTACAGGGTGAGTCGCTCAAGATTTCAGTGGTTATTATATTTTTACGTCTGGAATAAAAAAATAAAAATGAGCTCGAAACATCTTAGGGAATTTATTTTATGGAAGTTTTAAGTTATGCTCTATGAGGGTGTTACTTGGAAGATTGCCTTTAATTATAGGGTATATACAAAATGCTTATGAAGTAGAGAAAGAAAACTTACCGTTTTTACTTTGTCCTGTCTCATTTTACACCTCCTCTCTAGCTCCCTTATCTGAACTTTACTAATCCCTGGAGTATCCAGACCCTTCCTACTTGCTGACTCAGCTAGCTTTACTTTCTTCCTTCCAGAAGCCCCTTCAATATTAATAGCAAATAGCTTATAAAGATAATAGCGGAAACTCCTCGCCAAAACGAGCGACAGCGCTCCCCAGCACCACCTAGCAGTCTGAGTTGGAAACGTAGGTTGCATCTGAAAGGATCAGCTGATTTACAGTGAAACACTGTAAGACATATCGACCTGTAGATGATTTAATTATACAATACGAGTGCAATTGTTGGTACTAGGAGTATTTGTACCTTATATGGCTGTAATAATTATTGTCGATGACTTACTGAAAAGGTATGTTGCGAGCATTTAATTAGAATTCGTGTTGTATGCTGAGGCCATTCTGTGGAGAAAGATTTCAGGAACAAGAACTTGTTATATTAACACGAATATGTATCCTCATTGCAAACTAACTCGTGGTGTAGCGGCAGAGTTCTTGGCTGTCGTCCTGGGTTCGATTCCCGGCTCTGCCAAGGAATTTAAATTTTGGTGTCGGGGCTGGAACGGGGTACACTCAACGTCGTGAGGTGAAACTGAAAAGAGGAGAGTTTGATTCCCACCTCAGCCATCCTGGAAGGCGTTTTCCATGGTTTCCCACTTCTACTCCAGGCAAAAGCTGGGATTGTTCCTAACTTCAGGCCATGGCCGGTACTAATCTCTACATAAGATTCATTTGTTTCCTTGCCTTTATGAGGTTTGCAAAATATGTGCTAACTAACAACAAAATACAATTCTTACATTCTCCCTCCAGTTTACAAATACACACCCACTCAAGTAGGCCTACATGGGCCTACAAGACCATGATGCCGCAGCCCCTAAAATAAGCTACAAATATTCTCATTGCGGTAAGTACACATGAAAACCTATTTATACTTGGCGCTATAAAAGTACGATTGTAATGAAGCAAATGATCATTCAGCTATAATGAACAAATGAAAAGGTATGAATCAAGCAAAATGCCTTTCCCTAATGAATGTGCTCAAGATCAGTCAAACAAAATGTCACGCTGAGGCATATATAAGGGGGTGCTGAGGGGGCTCCACCCTCCCCCCACCGAAAAAAGCCAATAAAAATTAAGTAAGTGTTGCTTTGGTAAGAGCATAAAATAATTGTAAATTTGGTTGTACCCTAATCTTAACTTATTGGCTAAGTTAAAAACAATATTAAGATTGAAATTATACTAACTCGTGGTGTAGTGGCTAGCACTTTTGGCTGCCGCCCCGGAGGCCCGAATTCGATTCCCGGCTCTGCCAAGAAATTTTAATTCAAGTCTAAGGGCTGGAACGGGGTACACTCAGCCTTGTGAGGCAAAACTGTGAATTCCACAGTAACTTATGGTACTTTTGAGAAATAATTTAGCAACTTGTTAAAAAAAAACTTATTTGCCATTTTAAGTATAACATTTTATTTGTGTGTTGTGTTTTATTTTACAACTTTTTTTTAATGCCAGTAATAATTGTAGGCTATATACACTTTGAATCTTATCTAAAATAATTACACAAAGTTATATGCTCTAAGATATTGGTTGATATTTCTTGGTATTTTGTGGTGACAATCCCCTGACAATACTCACAATTTTCCAAGATAGTCAGCCCCCCCCCCCCCGAAAAAAAAAATTGTATATACATGTACGCCCCTGAATGTCACAGATATTCAGATATAATTTTCATCAAATTTCGATTGAAAGCAGGCATAGGGTCAAAATGAAGATTAACTTACGAATGAACGTGGCACACTGGAGAGTACGGTATATAAGAATTACATTTTGTTGTTAGGTAGCAAATATTTTGAAATCCTCTAAAGGCTTTTGTGAATAAGACAAATGATCCGTATGAATTGTATGTATGGATGTTAATACATGATGTTAGGCGCGTTGGAACATGCACTCACAAGCAACGGTTTTCCATCAGTTTGGAGGGTGGGGGTGGGGGGCATGATTTTGTCTTGTTTGATTTCATGGCCCTACCTTCCTAACGAGGACCATACCCTCAAAGAATAATGAACCAGAACGGTAACTAAATACAATTAAAATATGGTAACCATGCCTGTAGCCTTCAGGGGCAGATGACCTCATTGTTCCGCCCTTTATAACATCAACAGCAACCTGTAGCCATAGTATTATGCTTACGTGATTGCAATATAAACCAGTATTACATCCTCGACTTGCCAGCCCAATTCACCTGACGAAAACCAATAGAAAGGACAGGGACACCCACATAATAAATAGATAACACAATAAATAATAACCCCTGGCACTATAGCCTATGAATGGCCTAGGCCTACCAAGCAACCGCTGCCCAGCCATTTGGCCTGCAGATATTGATTGGGGTGACGAGTGGTCAGCGCGTCGGGTCCCCTCGGCTGTTTATCTTGGTTTTCGTGACTGGGGCGCTGCCTCACTGTCAGACAGATACTCAATTGTCCTCACGAGGCTGAGTGCACCCCGTTCCAGCCCTCACGTCAGTTTTTAAAATACCTGACAGAGCCGGGAATCGAACCTGAGGCCTCCGGGTGAGAGGCAGGCGCGCTACCCCAACACCATGGGACCGGCTGATAACATAATACTAACTTAAATAACTGAACTTGCGGATCACGTGAGCAAAGAGGTTGCCTGATTCCCCACTCCCCTGTTATTACAAGGTACAATTTACATGTTTTGTAAACAACTAGGTTCATAATATCCAACCAACAACAGGCCACATTTTTGATTCCAAAGTCTGCACTTCATCCTTCAATAGCAAGTTCATATATTTACGTAAAAGAGGGGAGGCATTGGCCAAAGAATAAAATTTAAATACAACATGCAATTGGCGCGACAGGGACCCGGTTTCACGAAATCAATGCAACTAAGATTTCATGAAACGCAGTGTGCACAGCCCTGCGTTAATCTTATCTATCTGTTGCAAGCAACCTCAGTTTCACGAAACCAGTTGCATGAAACAGGTTTCTCCAGTGTGCACCGCGCCTTAATCTACGAAAAGTAACATATCAATAAGTGTAAATGCTTATGAGTTGTGTTAAAATGTATGGGCCTATTCCAGACTTGAGTAGCCTATACCAACACCATATCATGAATTATCTGCTATATTTATTCGAATGTTAAATAAACTGTACGTAACCTAGTATTCATTTCCTTTAACCTTACTCCTTAAATTACTTAATGAAAATGCCTAATATCATCCCATAACAAATGTTAACATCACAAAGCAATTTTAGTTGATGCCCATTGAGAAATGGGGTGACAAGGCGAGTGATGCTGTCAACTCACAGCAAGAGATGGCACTATGATCGCTGTCTCCAGGCAAGCACATGCTTTTATGGCAGTGTTTCCGTTATTATCTTTATAAGCTATTTGTTAATAGCACCTCATGGAATACCAGGTCTATTGCCCATTTGTTTCCAAGGAGTCCCTGATCTGTCAGATGGGAGTGTGACTCCATCACTCCCACAGGTCCGAGGCTTGCTCAAGACAATTTTAGCAGGTTTAAGAAGTAGGTACAAGTGAAGCAGGTTGCTCGACATACTTACTTGGGGACCTGGACTTTCACCTCAGTCCTAGCCGCCTGAGCACAAGGAGGGCCATGCCTCAGAATACGTCCAAGATGCCCTTTTCCACAGCAACCGGTATCCAGACTGTCAGGACTACTTGGCCGATGCCCATGGTTCACGAACTAGGACGCGAACACACAATGAACCACTATACACTATAAAATAATTAACCACTGTTGAATGAAGTATGATAATGAAAGGAATCAGGTCTGAAGGAATAATATGAGGACAAAAATAAGTTTTTATGCTGTGTAATATAATATATATTCTTCTTTTCTAGTTTTTAAAGATATAAAATCTTCATAACATTTTCATAAAAAGAGCATTGAATTTCATGAAGTCATTGTCCCAGTTGAGAACTGTCATCGCATGGTAGAGCCACGTGCATTGAAACCTGTAAGAGAAAAATATTAAGTTATCATACCACTCTGAATATTGCTGTTTATTCATTGAGGGGCCTTGCAACATTGTGATCATGTAGACCTAACCCCATTTAGTTGGTGTGTAATCTGGCTGATAACCTGTGTCATTGTGACGGCTGTAAGTATATTTGTATTGGAGGCTAGGATTTGGAAGGAGGTGGGCGTGGCCTTCATTTAGGAACCACACCAGCATTTGCCTGGGGTAGAGGTGGGAAAACCATTCCTAGGTTGGCTTAGATGGAAATCAAATCCATCTGTTTTCAGTTTTCCCTCACGAGATTGAGTGTATCCGGTCTCAACCCTGAAACCATAATTATATGTCTTGGCAGAGCCAGAAAGGGGGCTCTAATATTTTGTAATTTATATTGTGTTCATTTGTTCACAAAATGTGTAATGATAAACGAAATGTGTATCAAGTGAAAAATAAAAGGTAGTATGCCAAATATCCAGAATAGCTGCCACAAAAAGATGACAGAGCTTAAGCCGTAGCTGGACGTCTTGTTTGAATGTATCATTATGCTACATTGCGACCGTTTCTTGAAACATTAACGTTGCGACTGACGGAAGGTTAATGTATATTAATTCAATTTTATTGACTATGGTGTTATACATTTATCAAATCCCTATTGGTATTTCATTTAGATAATAGTGCAGAGCCTTTCTATTTGTGTATGTGTATGTTGTTTTGTGAATAATTTTATTGTTTTAAATTAAGTTATTATAACTTATTGTCACGCTTGGATTATATATGTCTGGCAAAAAAGAATATATACATTCATGAGTGAAATGCTATGTCCTATGGTTTGGATTCCACATAATAATGGAAGTCCCGTGGCTCATGATCCCGAGATTAACATCACATAACACTACAAGCTTCCTTTAAAATAATATTTAAACACACCCTTTGAAAAAAGAAAAGAAATAAAGGGAATGAACAATACGTTAATATTTATGCAACCGATGAAAGCTAACTCTTTCATTAACTTAGTTATACAATTAGCCAAGCAATTAAAGTGAGGAGCACGTACCAACTGCACAGTGGCAGTGCCGATAGGATCAATTGGTCGTTTCACTTACACGAGTGCAGTTCGTGGAGCATTTGCAAATGTGAGGAGGGAACAGCTGCGTAAGTGACGAATCTAGCACGCACAGAGAAAGAGAGAGAGGCAGTCTGGCAACATCACAGTGAATGGCTCTGTCTCACTATGTGCAGAATGCTCTCATTCTCACCCGCCTTCTTATGTGCTCTCCACTCTAGTAAATCGATTGAATGGCAACAAGCATTTCTTGATGCAACAAGTCTTGAACTTATTTATGTGATTGTCTAAAAGGGTCCCGGTAGGTAGTATAATATTCACTGTAATGGTAAATAAATATATATAGGCCATATACAATATATGTGATCAAATATTTTCTTGTCAGGATTGTATTACTTCTTTATTTCAATACTGTTCACGGGAACCATTCAGTCGATTATTACTGTAAATTGTGTGTACCGCTCACACAAGCGTTCCTTATCAAAGGTCAAATAAATGAACGAACTAACAAGAAAATCTCTGTGCTCCTAACAGAACATGTACACGTATCCTTTGCCTTATGGGATGGCATTTCATCTTCCCCACACAGCTCAAGGTCCTCATATGCCAATTGGCCCCCAGCACAAAGGCATGTAATTAAAAATATAGTGAAAAACGTAACATTTAAATACAAATTGTCATGTTAAGGACTGAGTTATTCAAAGAGAGCGACATCCCCACCAGTCTCTCTTCTTACATCATAGCCAGCTGTAGAACGCTACCTACCAAACCTAACTTCTGGCCACATCTGTCACTTTGTGAATTGTAGCATGAATTACACACAAAATGAAAGGGACCTTATAGTTTTATGTGACAGTTAAACCAACGATCATGAGCCACGTGGAATCAAAACCACAAGACATGACATTTCACTTCGAAAATCTGACGTGTTAACAGAATTGAGCCTTGGTGAGAGACAAGCAGCTTGACATGAGAGCAAGTAAATAAGTATCAGCAATCAATTTTTATAATATACTAGCTGAAGTACCCGTTCTTTGAACGGCCTTTAGTACTTGCTGGCCTAAAGCATTAATATAATCACACATTCATAATGTAGTTATGTTATTTCCATGTTATATGTGTAGACTACACGCATTTTCACTCACCCAATTATTAATCAGAGGTAGGAAAGTGAAAATCCACAGCCGGCTTTCAGTCGACCGACCGGGTCGAAGCCTGTCACACTCCCCTGGGGCAATGGTTAAATGAATGACAGATGAAATGAAATGATATTGGAGATTGTTGCTGGAATGAAATTGTGACAGGGAAAACCGGAGTACCCGGAGAAAAGCCTGTCTGACTAATCTTTGTAGGTAGGAAAGTGTGTTATATATTGGAAATAAATATCAGCTTCTATGTAGTAAAAGTTAAATACCCTTTCTTAAATATTGAACACCTATCATTTAACGTCTTCATACTATATTTAAAAATATCAACATTATGCTAAAAATACATCAAACTTGGTAGAAATTATATCCGCAGTAAGTAATATTGCGGAAACTACGTATCATGTCATGATAAAGAGTAACAGTAACGAAACAAACTTCAATCTTTCCAAGTAATAATAACAAAATCAGTTTTAATCACAGATAGATTTTCTAAGTTTATGCCGTGTTTTGTACGAGATTACGCCTAGCAACTCCGAGATGGTTCATCAGTGAGGTCTTGTGGTCTATTTGCGCACTAGCAAAGGAGTAGCAAACTGCGCGATACCGGTACCTCAATTCTTATTTAGAACACCTCCGCTACTTTACTGCGAGAGCTAAAGCTAAAACAGTCTTTCACCTCCCTATAAAGGCTCCCAAAATGATTGTATATTGAATTTCAGGGCCAAGCAATTAAAACTCAGGAACTTTTCTAGGTTTATGCCGTATTTTGTGCGGGGTTTCATTGACCGTGAAAGGCAAAATACCAACTTTATTGAAATAAGTTTGCCCAGTTCTGCAGTAAGATTAATATGAGCACTAAATGAACTAATGTGACAGTCGGTAGGCTTCGACACATTCGTCTGTGAATTTGGGTTTCTGATCATGGAAAAAAATTACAAAAAGCAGATCGATATTGGCCAACAGAAATATTCAGTAAAAAAAAAAACAAATCTATAAAAAGAAAAGAAGTGTACCGTGCAAAGTAGAAAGCACTACAACATTGTGAAACAGCGTAAAGATCCAAATACTCACATACAATAACCGGCACAAAGAGTATAAAATTAGACTCAAAATCACGTCTCGTTTCAGAGCCCACAAATTACCTCTATAAATAAAACAGTTCATGTAGAGACTAACATAGACTAACATCGCTCGGCGTTGACCGTGTTTTATAGCACATATTTAGGTTTCACTAGCTAACCGTTGGAGATACACGAAAAGTGATAAGGACCTTTAGGATAGAAAATTAAATGTTAAAGCTCGTATATGCCATCAAAAGTTTGCTATTTCTTAGCGTTCTCTTTTTATTTGAAAAGGAAATACGAAAATAGTCGCCATTTTTAAATAGTGCAAAATATCGAAATCAAAGGTAGCCTATATGTAAACCTGGTAAATCAGCTACATCCATGTAAAATTTCATTTAAATCGGACCAGTGGTTCCTGCGTGATTGAGTAACAGACACACACCATCTCATTTTTATATATTAGTATGATTACATAAGGAGTACACACTTTATATTGAGACGTAACATTAAGAACTGGCTCATAGTAATCCAATTTAGAAGCGGGCATTCCATTGACATCAATGAGTCCAGGAAGGGTGTCAAATCCCAAGTATCAATGCGGCAAGGTGTCACAGAGCCGTGCTGTGCTGGTCGGGCGTGTACCGCATGGGTCATTAACTACATCGTATGTGTCCATTAGTTCATACTATGACTACAAATGTATTCTTTTAAGCATCAAGTGTAATATACTACGCCACAATCAACATCAAGAATTACATTGGACTGATTCAAGATAGACTGATTAAAAAATAAACCCGTTGGAGGTTTTTTAAAAGTGTTTTATTAACAAAATGTTTTAGGAATTTTTAATGTTTTTATATGCATGATATACTTCTTCTTTTTTATGTGTGTTCATTCATGTTTCTGTGTCACAACCAAATTCTACATGTGTAATGTATTTAGTGCTGCCCAATTCATGGCTGATGACACCAATGATTTGCTAGGTGTCGAAACATGTACCTTTCTATCATGACAAGTGATTAATTTACTCAATTTGAATAACAGTATTGACTGGGCGGAAACAATCGCTTTGCATTTTATAATGTCCATATACATATTGACTAAAATGCACATTTTTTTTTTAGTTGAACTTAAAGTGATTATTATGTAGGGTAAATTTAAGTAAGTGGATAAATTTGTTAATTTCAACTGTGGATGGTTTTTTTCTATAATTTTAATGGTGGGGGATACAGGTATGTTTGTATACATTTATTTAATATCTATTGTGTGCATTGTGTAAGATTCTTCGATTATTAGGTTCCTAGTCGTTTTACAGAAATGGATCGAGTTCCTAAAAGAGCTGTTAGTTTTTAATTTGTAATGTGTGTTGAGGAAACTCTGCACAAATTGGGAAACTTTATAAATGGGACTGCTCCTAAAATTCACTCTGAGGCTATTGGTCTAATGGGGACGTTTTCCTGATGGGTTTTAGATTACGCTCTTAGCGTAGGCAGACTGGGGTTCATGCTAATTAATCAGTTGGATTGTCTGTCTCCTACAATAACGATTGTATTCTTTAGGAGATGTTTAAGTTTCGTTTGAGTTGAGGCAGTTGGACAAGATGCAAGCGCTGTTGGAACATGGCAGCCGTTTTAAAAGAGTAATAAATTACGTACTTTAGCACATATATGAGGTGCAGTAGTGACCAGGGTTCCAAATTTCAATACGTAATATCACGCAAAAGATGAAACAAGGACACAAGGTATGTTAAAGTCACATTCATGTCTGAGGCAAGTGTATAAGCCGCATTCTACTTTTATTCAGAATTACTGTAATATAAACTTATATAGGCTACTTTATAATAACTCCTGGCACTACAGCCCATGAAGGGCCTAGGCCTACCAAGCGACTACTGCCCAGATAATTAGGGGTGACGCGTGATCAGTGCATCGGGTCCCCTCGGTCGTCAATCTTGGTTTTCGTGATCGGGGCGCTGCCTCACAGTCAGACAGCTACTCCATTGTCCTCACGAGGCTGAGTGCACCCCGTTCCAGCCCTCACGTCAGTTTCTAAAATCCCTGATGGAGCTGGGAATCAAACCCGGGGCCTCCGGGCGAGAGGCAGGCGCGCTACCCCAACACCACGGAGCCGGCATATAGGCTAATTTGATCTGATAGATTCACATCTACTGTACATGAATTTCATATGGAGGTGTTGTAAGATAATAATAATGTTATTGGTTTTACATCCCTGGCTTTTAGAGACGCCGGGGTGCCGGAATTCCAACGCGAATGGGATCTTTAACGTGCCAGTAAATCTACCGACACGGCTCCCTCGCATTTGCGCACCCTCAAATGCCAGTTGACTGCGTCGGGATTCGATCCTGCAACCTTGGGAAAAGCAGGGGAAAACGCTACTGTTAAACCACGCAGGAGCTGATAAAAGAACTTTAGATACTCCAGAAACGTGCAATAAAATCTATCTTTGGATATCCCCTCTATAATAAAGGGATACCGGTATAACTCTCTACCATTATGCATAAAGGAAAGGTTTTCAATAAAAAGAAATCACGAAGAAAGCTAGAGCTTTCCTTTTAAGGAATTAATAGCCTATGCTCAATATTATGTAGCCTTAAGCAATGAATACCAATTACTTCTGTAAAGTTAGTCACTATCAACATATTGTAGCCAACTTAAACACAATATCATATTACTAAAGATACACTGGTATATTTCAATCTGTGTCTATGCTACCTGATTGTCCCTAATACGGGTTCTGTCTCACTGGGACCTATGTAGCCTAAATAGGCGATTAAATAAATAAAAAAGCGTTCCATTCATATAGGTTAAGTTGGGCTCTCACAGTAGGCTACATTACCTGACGATTCTAATACATAATCTAGCTAAATATTATATTCATTTAAGAATACTGCACCGGAATTAAACAGTAAAGCTCACGCGTAACAAAAACTGTTATTAACACACACACACATGACAAGTAGAACCTTATGTTTCCTGTCATAATTAAGTTATCTTAAAATGTTGGCCGATGGTCGGCGAGATTCGCGAGATTTCATGTTAATATAGACGTTTACAACAGAAACAGAATTGTCATTTTCCGTAAACATTAGTTGGTGACATTGGTATTTTCCCGTTTCTCACGAGAAAACAAACGAATGCCAAATCTGTTGATGAAGAAACTTGTTGATAAAAGTACATCGCATCTATTCCCGCCAGTCGGTGAGCGTTGGGTGAGTGCCAACTACGGAACCATAGTACTAAAATTAATTCTTCATGGGTTGGCAAAACAACCAGTACAGGTCCTTACACCGACCCACGCGCTCCCTATGAACTGTCATCCCCCTGTATTATACCTTGCGTTCCCCAAGCAGGGTCTTTTAAAACAGCCTACGTGCAGTGGCGTGGCGTGGAATTTTTTCGAGGATAAGCTGTGAAGAAGACTGAAAGTATTTGCTTACACCATAGACCAACTTCAGCACTTGGTTCTAGCGACGCCCTTGTCAATGTAGAGGTTGATCTCTGAAGTAGCAACAACTACTCAACCGTACACACATAATTATGAGACCTTCACATTAAAAAAATGAAGAAATTGTAATACAGCAC
The DNA here is from genome assembly GCA_946902985.2 of Meconema thalassinum. Lineage (NCBI taxonomy): Eukaryota > Metazoa > Arthropoda > Insecta > Orthoptera > Tettigoniidae > Meconema > Meconema thalassinum. The sequence continues at coordinate 52,327,189 of OX336395.1, forward strand.
AGGTCATTATTCCCTTTTCAATTTCAGGCATGCCAATCCATGTAGCTGTAGGCTATTAAGGGCGGAGTAGATTATTCAGCAGGGTTGGCAAGCTTTTCTGATCGTGTGCCATTTGACGATTGAACAGTGTGGCAGTGCATGCTTTTGTTGTTCGCATTTCTTGGTCTAAGGCGCTAAATGTTTAGGTAATTACCCCTAAATTTTCTATTATGACTGGCTGCGTGGCTCAGCGGCACCGTTCTCGCCTGCTGAGCTCAAGATAGCGGGATGGAATCCCGGCGCAGTCAGTTGCCATTTGAGGGTGCGTAAATGCGAAGGAGGCGTGTAAGTAGATTTACTGGCACGTTAAAGATTCCCTTCGGGGCAAAATTCCGGCACCCCAGCACCTCTAAAAGCCTCAGTAGTTAACAGGGACGTAAAAACAATAACATTATTATTTTCTGTTATGAGACCTGAGTGAACATTAAAATAATAAACATGCTACTAGTAATGGATAACCTTATGACATTGTATTGCATGTTCGGTTAATATTTCTTGACAGATATTCCTCAAATATACTGACGCAGGCTTTCACGGCCAGCGTAGGTATCTTCAGAGTAGCCCTCAACCCGACAAGTTGCTCTGAATATCATTCAAATTAGGCCTATTTTCAATGAGTAGGTGTAAAGGATAGATCATTTTAAATGTACATCCGTATAATTTGAATAATATTTTAAAGACATATCACATTATTTAAAAAATAGTTGTTTCTTATTGCATTAGAAAAGAAGTTGCCATTGATGCAAAAAAAATATTACGTAAAACACGATTCAAATAAAGCATTCACTAAATTATCGAGATCATTTCTTAGAAGCAAGCGATTTGTCCGACGAGAAATAGAAATATTAGAAGTGAAGTGAATATGTATTTGCCATCCCTGTTGTGCAGTCTCAATTTTGAAATATCCATGCACCAAAGAGTACGAACTAAAAGGATATTAACGTAGGCTACTACTCGCTAAACATGATAATTTATGACGTACGGTAATTTGTTCAACTAAACACTAAAACAAAATAATATCTAGTTACGGTGCGGTACCGTATACTAAATTTTGCTAATTGCTCTCAAAAACATACAGTTGTGAGTATACGGGACGAAGCAGAATTGCAACTAACGCACCCATCGAAGGTGGGGTCTGATGGTCAGAAACTTTCTCCGCGCGATGGAGGGTGGGGACTAGGGAAGCGCGCAGTGCTGGTGTTCCATGCTCACGAGGGCAAGCTCGGTAAGCTGTCCGAATCGAAGCAGAACCTGCAACCAGCTTTGACTTGTTTTGACAACAGCCCTGTGGCGTTCCATTGCCACACCCCCTGTCTTAGCCAATCAAGGACGACCTGACGTTCTTAGTGTACCACTCCATCGGCCATAGTAGTGTTCCGGGCCAGAAGGCTCCTAGATGTAAACAAGCAGTTGTCATAGCAACCGGCCGCGCTCTTTCTCTACAAGTTAGTGGTGGGCGATCGTGAAGAACAGGGGTAGAGAACGAGGAACTTCATTCAAAGCGGCGAGTTTGCTGTTCGTCGCGCTTTTGAAAGTCATAATATAAACTTCATTTTTATGAGAATATGCTAGATAAGCGGTGCTTACCCCGTGGTATTGGAGAAAACGCCACTGACTACGTGCCAAACGATGCCCAGTTCTCCTTCCGTCTGATATTACTCAAAATGCTATACCGGTATTTACTCACTATAATCTATAATCGAAAATTATTGCAGAGTGCACTAACTTCGCAGACAATGCGAACAAATGCCTACAATTTTGTACATATACAATTCCTCACGAGCATAGCATTCCTCATTACGAACGCACATTGCTACGGTAGAAAATGATTGTCAGTGTCTGACATTGAATCAAAAGCATGCATTATTGCATCTCAGGAGGCGATATCGTTCAAAAATGAAATAATAATGATGAGATTTGGTGTGACATGTTGGTATGACTTCCAAAACTACGAAACATTTTTTCTATTTATTTGCCTATTTGAAAGCCTACCAGTGCTTTTAATTCAAAATAAATGTTCTTAATAATGACTAAAAGCTGTTAAATATGGTATAATCAAGAGTAATTAGAGTTTGCGTCATTGTACCATCATAACCTCAAAACATTCGTAATCCCCTCCCTACTGCACGAGGGCGTCATCGACCATTTTAATTTTATTCACCAGTAATGCACCTACAATTAAGTGTTATGTTAATATAGTTCATTTTCTCATTAAATCCACCCCCCCCCCCCCCAACACACAGATACTCCTCTACCGCATGAGATCATATACAGTAATGTGGATTCAGGATGAGGAGTAGGTTTCGAGGAATGATAAATACTTTGTGAAAGAAATATTTCATTTATTTGAATACCGCTTTCTGCATGTTTACATGTTGTCTTTTACATCTGATTGTGCAGCTGAAAACAACCTTCAGAGATGTGAATACCAACGGTTGAGCTCGTTGAGAACACAGAAAAACATGAGACCTTGAACGTGGTCAGTTGGCTACTTGGATGGTTGATGGCACACTGTTTTCAGCCACCCAATCGCAAACTCCAGCTGGGGAAACCCTCTTTGGAAAACTGGACCAGGCTCGGGTGGAAGATAAACTGCAAATATCCAAAGCACAAGTCGGAACAAAAATTAAATGTCAATGTAGATCTACCCTGATAAATGCAATACATGTAGTAGTATTATTGCAAATCAACACCACACTATATGCAAATGGTCGGTAATCCTCCTTTCAATATAGCAGAGGCAGAGTGGGGGAATGTTTCTTTGCACTAAGAGTGTGACCAGGAGCAGCACACGTGAGTTGCTCTTCTGCCCAGTCCTAGTATAAGCTGGGCGCCTGATTCTTGTTTCAATTATTTCCCCTGATCTTCTTGAAGCTAGAGAAGGTCTCAAATGGCGAATGTGAAAAAGCTGATACGGATTTGTGAACAGAAAAGTTTGTCCAGTGTTCTCTTATAGTTCAGAAGTTTGCAACACTGTAGCACGACCACTTATAACACAAGACGTTGTTTTGTTGTTGCTTTTATCATTTGAGGGGCTTGGACATCGTGGTCGTTGAGACCCATGTACTTGGGTGTGTGTATATTTGTATGATAACCTGTTGTAATAAGGTGACTGTATTAGTGTGTTTTTGTTCTTTAGGTGAGGATTGGGAGGGAGGCAGCCATAGCCTTAAATAAGGAACCATCTTGACATTTGCCTGCAGTAGACGTGGGAAACCACAGAAAGCCACTCACAAGATGGCCGAGGTGGGAGTCGAATCCACCTCCTCCCAGAATTGCCAGATGAGGCTTAGCGTACACCATTTCAGCTCTCAGACAAGAATTACCTTTATGTGCAGGGCCAGGAAACGAACCCTGACCTCTGGGGCAACAACCGAAAATGCTAGCCACTACACAACGAGGTGATCAAACAAGAAGTGTGTCTAGGCATGTATCTAGGCATAATGGGCAACACTAGGACGTTGTGTGTCTACAAGGTATAGAGGAGCTGAGAACTACAAACTGGCATTCACTCACTGAGAACAGTTTCCAGCTAGACTGTAAAGAACAGATTACAGATTAGGCTGGTCAATCTTACATTTGCTTCATCTGGGCCCACGCCAGCTTGCAGAAAGTGACAAGCAGGAGATTGACAACAGAACACAAGACACTTTTGCTGCCATGGAGCTTACAACTGATCCATTATCCCCACCATGAGCAACGATGTGATCAAATGGAGCTCACAGAGAATCTTTACCTTAGTGACACAGCATTATGTTTCAACAGGTGACTGGAATCAAGCTGACTACTGGAATTTCATAACATGCTTGACATTAGATATTTCTGAAAAATGCTGATCTTATTGAATGCTGTCAGTAGTGATAACAATATGCCATGGCAGTATCCGTTTACTTCTTGAGTTATTGTAATTTTTCACATTGTATGCACTTATTTTAACACGGTTATGTGTATGCTCACCAATGTAATACAATTGCTGGAATTGCCGTTTATATTCCACTGCCGATTGGAGGTTGTAATCCCTACAGTGAAAACTGCAAAGTCCATTCAATGCATCGATTGTGTGGGGAGGAACTATTCGTACAAATCCTGCATTATTTACCAAAAGAAAGGGTATTGCTTTGGTATATGAAACACATACTGCTATAACATTTGTGAAAAATTATTGACAATGTTTTTCAGCTACAGTACACATCTGTTCCCAGGAATTCACTCATTATGCTCATATTTCCCAAACATCTACTCCTAGTAGTAATAATGTATCAGTTGGACAGCTACAGGCAGGGGTTAATGGCGGGCTGCGGTGCTCGGTGGTAACATTCTCGCTTGCTGGGCCCACGGTTGCATGATTGAATTCTGGCACAATCAGCTGGCATTTGAGGGAACAGTGTCAGTAGAATAACTGGCACGTTAAAAATCCCTTTCGGGGGAAAATTCTGGCACCCCTGCGTCTCTATAAGCCTCAGTGGTTGAAAGGGACGTAAAACCAATAACATTATTATATCTAGGGATAACAACTTTCCATATCAAAACAGTGTCACATACCTCAGACTGAACACTGCCACTGTTATCTATAATACACAGTACACCTGCACTGATTACACACGCACCTTGGTTGTATCACCAACATCCAAATAACCTACATGAAGCATACAGACACCAACTGGTAAGGAACAGGAGTCCACGGGTTGTATGTAATCATGCAATTGCATACAACCCACACCACACAGCTCAGAGAAATAATTTGAACTCGTGCAACGAATAAGGGACTCTGCGCCACCTCGGTCTGTTTAGAGATTATGATGGAACTAGCAGAAGTACCCATTCTTCGAACGGTCTTCGGTATTAATAACCAGATGTTATCAATTGGTCTACTGTTGCAATCTTTAGGGACTTGGAACCTGTTTGTTGGCAAAGAAAAATGATTAGCTAAAATGTGCTCACAAACTAAATTTACCTAACGTGTTCTTCCTGGCGTGAAAATAAATTTAAAACTTCGTAGACGAATTCCAATACACGTCACATACGAACTGACCCTAACCGTTGTGTCAAGTACCCAACTACAGGAAGACTCCTTTTATAAATTATAAAGGCTTGTGGTGCATGAAAATTCAGGTTTTTTAGCCTCCAATGGCCCAAATTCCTAAAATCAGCAGAAAACAGTCTACTATTTCAAATCAGGAATTTTCGAAAATAATGTTGCTGTTTGGAGATATAATAGACCTTCTGTACGACATATCGCACGTGTAAGTCGTGTGAAAAAATCTAGGGTACTCCTTGAACCCCTTAAGCGCATTGATGAATTTTACAGTTTTAGTTGGTTCCGTGATAACCTTCTAGCCATTTGCAAATTTTCACAGATATGTAATAAATGGAATGGCATTGCTTCTTGCAGAAATAGATGGAAAGTTGGATGTCACCTCTTGAGATACTGTTGTCATGGTTAGTGGCTTGCATTCCTTCCTTAGTTTATTAAATGAAATTAGTTTTCTGGGAATATCTAATAAACTGTTGGGTTTAGAGCCTTAAAGTATAGTTTTCGGGGACTCTTTACGGCTCTTGAGGGGCCCCGAGTTTTGTTTCTGACACCAAGGGTTTGAAAATAAGCTTTGTCCCGTCGTTGTACGCCATAATAATGATAATAATTAAAAGAATACTACTAATAATAATATAACAATATAGGGTTGGGGATATAATAGACCTTGCTTACCATACCCGCACGTGTAAATCGCGTTAAAACAATTCTAGAGTACCCCTTACCCCTTAAGCGCATTATATGTATTGATTAATATTTCAGCTTAATTTGGATCCGTTATAACCTTATTGCCGTTTGCAAACCTTCACAGTAATGTAATAATTACATAATTACATGTGATGATGGCCTCCTCCCTTGTAAAATTTCAATCCGGAGGTAAACTAGTCCCCCGTTCGGATCTCCGGGTGGGGACTACTCGAGAGGGGGTTAACATCACAGAAGTGACAAAGAGGAAATCTGACATTCTACGGATCGGAGCGTGGAATGTTAGAAGTCTGCTAGGAAGTGGAAGGTTAGAAAACTTAGAAAGGGAAATGGATAGGTTGAGGTTGGATTTGGTTGGGATTAGTGAAATGCGCTGGCAGCAAGAACAGGACTTTTGGTCAGGAGACTATAGGGTCATTAGCACTAAATCAAACAATGGCCAAGCAGGGGTTGGCCTCATATTGAGTAGGAAACTTGGACAGCGGGTGGAATATTATGAGCAATATAGTGAACGGATTATTGTAGCAAAAATCAATACAAAACCTACCTGCACTACAGTGGTACAAGTCTATATGCCTACCAGTCAAGCTGATGATGAGGATGTTGAAAAGGTCTACGAAGAAATAGACGAAATTCTGAGGTATATCAAGGGTGATGAAAATGTTATAGTAATGGGAGATTGGAATGCTGTGGTAGGAAAAGGGAGAGAAGGGAAGATAGTAGGAGATTTCGGATTAGGTGAAAGGAATGATCGAGGAAGCAGGCTGGTAGAATTCTGCACCGAGCATGAATTGGTCATAGCTAACACCTTATTCAATAACCACAATAGAAGAATATACACATGGATGAGACCAGGAGATACAGGGCGTTACCAAATCGACTTCATTATGGTCAAGCAGAGGTTTCGAAACCAGATTTTGGATTGTAAAACATATCCTGGTGCTGACATAAACTCTGATCACAATCTGGTTGTAATGAAATGCAGATTAAAGTTGAAGAAACTGAAGAAAAGTCAAAAGCCAAAAAGGTGGGCAATAGACAGACTGAAAGAGAAGGATGTAAACGAAAGATTCAAGAAGAGTATAAAGGAAGGACTAATGAAAAACCCTAAACAAACTTCAATTGCAGACGAATGGGCACTTTTGAAGAATGAAATAACAAAATCCGCAGAAGAAAACATTGGTAGGAAAGAAAGAATAGGTAGAAAACCGTGGATCACTCAGGATATACTAGAATTGATGGATGAAAGGCGGAAACACAAGAATCTAAGAGATGAAAAGGGGAAAGCAGAATACAGACGTCTGAGAAATGAGGTTAACAAGAAGTGCAAGGAAGCGAAAGAAGAATGGTTGAAAGAGAAATGTGCAGGTATAGAAAATTGTCTGAAATTAGGAAAAGTAGACACAGCTTATCGAAGGATTAAGAATACTTTTGGGGAAAAGAAGACTAAGTGCTGTAATATTAAGGACACAAATGGAAAGCCTCTAACAGATAGGGATGAAAAGGTTGAGAGATGGAAAGCTTACATAGAGAGTTTGTATAAGGGAAAGGAGATTGAGAATCATGTAATGGAAAGGGAGGAGGAAATTGATGAGGATGCGAAAGGAGATTTAATATTGAGATCAGAATTTGATAGAGCTTTGGAAGACTTAAGCAGGAACAAAGCACCAGGCATAGATGATATACCGATTGAGTTGCTACGCTGCATAGGAGATGAAGGTCTGATCAGGTTATTTCACTTGGTGTGTAGGATTTATGAGACAGGTGAGGTACCCCCTGATTTCAAGAAGAATGTAATCATCCCTATACCAAAGAAAGTGGGAGCTGACAGATGTGAAGATTACCGTACAATCAGCTTGATTACTCATGCTTCAAAGATCCTGTCTAGAATAATTTACAAGAGGATTGAAAGCCAGATAGAAACGGAGTTGGGTGAAGACCAGTTTGGTTTCAGGAGAAATGTAGGAACAAGGGAAGCTGTACTAAGTCTTAGGCTGATTTTAGAAGGTAGAATAAGGAAAGATAAGAGAACTTTCATGGCTTTTGTAGACTTAGAAAAGGCTTTTGATAACGTTGATTGGACTAAATTGTTTGACATTTTGAAATCAATTGGAATAAAGTACAGGGATAGGAGGGTGATATACAATCTGTACAGAAACCAGACAGCAGTTATTAGAGTTGAAGGACATGAGAGAGAAGCTGGTATTCAGAAAGGTGTAAGGCAAGGCTGCAACTTATCACCCATACTTTTCAATCTTTACATTGAACAAGCAATGAAGGAAATTAGGGAAAAAATTAAAGTGGGGGTGAAGATTCAAGGAGAAATAATTTCAACTCTGAGATTTGCTGATGACATAGTCATCTTGGCCGACAAGCCTGAGGATTTGAATGAGTTTTTGAATGGTATGGACTCCGTCTTACAGAAAGAATTCATGATGAAAATTAATAAATGTAAAAGAAAAATACTGGAATGCAGCCGAAATAAATCAGAAACCTCTATGGAGATCAAATTGGCTGGTGAAAAGCTGAAGGAAGTAGGAGACTTCTGTTACTTAGGAAGCAGAATAACCAGTGATGGACGAAGCAAAGAGGATATTAAAAGTAGGTTGGCTCAGGCAAAGAAAGCATTTCTACAAAAAAGGAATCTGCTGACATCGAATATAGATTTAGGTATTAGGAAGTCATTTTTGAAAGCCTTTGTCTGGAGCGTGGCGCTCTATGGAAGTGAAACTTGGACTATTGGTGCAGCAGAAAAGAGGAGAATTGAAGCATTTGAAATGTGGTGTTACAGGAGAATGATGAAGATCAGATGGGTAGATAGGGTTACAAACAAAGAGGTATTAAGACGAGTGGGAGAGGAGAGATGTTTCTGGCGACTGCTAATGAAGAGAAGAGATAGGTTGGTAGGACACATACTAAGACACCCAGGAATAGCAAGCTTAGTTATGGAAGGAAGGGTCGAGGACAAAAACTGTAGGGGTAGACCAATGTTAGAATATGTTAAACAGATTGCCTCCGATGTAGAGTGTCGGAGCTATGTAGAGATGAAACGATTAGCTCAGGACAGGGAGGCATGGAGAGCTGCATCAAACCAGTCAAAAGACTGAAGACTCAAACAACAACAACAACAATGTAATAAATGAAATTGCATTGCGTCTTACAGAAATAGACGGACCTCTGAGATTCTGTTGCCATTGTTACCGGCTTGCATTCCTTCATTAATTTATTAAGTGAAATTAGTTTTTTGGGAATATCTCAAAAACTGTTGGTTTTAGGGCCTTAACATGTGGTTTTCGGGGTCCTTCTAGGGCCCTCGAGTTTCGTTTCTCACATTGAGGGGCTGAAAATGAGCTTTGTCTCACCTTTCTACGCTTATTTCAGCTTGTATTTTAAGGGGGTAGGCCCCCTGTTATGAGAGGTACGGAGAAGAGTTACATCAATGATTAGTGTCGTGCCTCTGATGGATATCTGTATCAAATTTTACGTTAATCCACCCAGCCGTTCTCGAGTTATAAGGACACAAAATATTGTCCACAGACAAACAGACAGACCAAAAAAAATATTTTTGTGTGCATCCGTCACAAAACAGTCTGAAACGGGCAAATATTTCAAATTGCCGTGGAAATGCAGAAAAAACAGACAAACATTCAGTTTTATATAATAGAGAAGGAATATAATAGACCTTCCGTACCACATCCGCACGTGTAAATCGCGTGAAAAAATTCTAGAGTACCCCTTAAGCGCATTGTATGTATTGATTAATATTTCAGCTTAATTTGGATCCGTTATAACCTTATAGCCGTGTGTTTGCAACCCAGTAACGTTCTGTATGTAGACGTGTCAATGAGACCCTCTGCAAGATGTATCTTTTCTCATCATTCGGTGTTGTCATCGGTTTCATTATCCCCACGCTTATAAGGAAGGCGTTATTTGAATGTGATAACCCGTTGATATTTCCCCTAGCTCGTTATCTGATGTACAAATGACTGCCTGTTTCCAAATTAACTTTGTCAATCTTCACTCTTCCTAAATCATGTCAGTAATATGATTGAGTTTCATCCCACCCAAAAGAGAAAAACCACTATAGGATTGTTACAATAGGTCTGGAAAAGGAAGAGAACTACATTTTAGTTGTTCCCTTAGAGTAACTTGAGCGTCCCCTCCACACCCCTGGTAGCATGCTGAGCTTCTATGCCCAAGATTGCGGGTTCGAACCCGGTCGAAGTCGTCGGATTTTTTTAAGAGCGATAAAATTCCCTCAGTATGCCCTCCTTCGGAGGGGAAGTTAAGCTGGCGGTCTCATGTCATAGATTTATGGCATGTAAAAGAACCTTCCACTAACTATAATTGTGAAGTCAACTTTTTAGGTTAGTTTTGATTAACGCTCTGTAGTTCCAACGTTCGTAGCCAGGTGTCGGTTGCAGTGGCATCTATTCGCCAAGTTCGGGGCTAGGTGTCGTTGGCGGTAGCATTTGGTAAAAAAAAAGGTAGAAACTACATGAAATTGATCGTCTGCAGTCCTAATACAGCCATCACAATTAACGCCGGTTATCAGACAGATTCTACACTCACCCAAAGTACACGTGGTAACATGAACACGTTGTCTCAGCCCCTAAACTGAGGAACCATCCAAGCAGTGTTTTGTCCACCTCGTTCCATGGTGGCTAGCATTCTTGGCTGTCACCGTGGAGGTCCGAGTTCGATTCCCGGCTCTGTCAAGAAATTTAATTCTGGTCTGAGGGCTGAAACGGAGTACAAAGGCCACGGTCGCTTCCTACCTCCGTTACGATACACACACTAGTACAGACATCACAGTGACACAGGCTATCAGGCAAGTTTTACACATACCCCAATACATGGGGTTACATGACCGCAATGTCGCAAAGCCTCTAAAACAATCAACAACTACAACAACAAACAACAAAGATCAGTGTGTGTATTAATATAGCTATTACCATCCGTTCAGTTGAATAAGGACTCCAGTCACAAGAAATGCATACTATTATCGAGTGGGCCCTGAGACAACAACACCTGTTACGGGGGCCCTTCTTCCCATTTTACAGTCAAAAATATGCTTATATCTATGTTCAGTGATCACTGAAGCACCACACAAGTAAACTACAATGTTTATATGACAGTAGGGACCACTAGTATAAACTTTGGACGAAGTGTGTACGCCCCACTACCCAGGACTGAGTCGTACAAACTGGGGTTTGTAAATAGATCGGTCTGTGCATGGAACAGCCTACCGTGTTCCCTGAAGGCCAGCAACAATAATGCCGTTCAGTTCAAGAGGAAGCTGCGGCATTATTTGTTCATCAAGTAGGTTGTTCCTCATAAATTATGCCCCGATTCATTGTTGTGCTAGTGTTTCCTGTGTATCTCCATTTACAATATATATGTGACCTCTTCTCTTGTTTTCCTGCCTTATCCTATATAAATTTACCATCCCTCTAATGTATACTGTAAATAATTTATCATTGCTCGATTCTCACTAATTGCCATCTTGTGTACATATGTAAATATAACCCAGTATATATAGTGGGGGCTCTGACGCATCCCGAATGCGAAGTGGGGCTCTTTTCAGAGACTCCCTTCAGTGTAATGTAAATATAGTGTAAGGCACTGATGAATAAATATGAAATGAAATTAAAAATGAAATTCACGCAATAGCGCGCTTTCAAACAACAAAAACGTACTTTTCACAAAACTACAAAAATGGCGTGGAGTCCCTTATTCGTTGCGTGGGTTCATTTATATACAGAGAGTATGGAGCAGTTACAATGTAAGGAGATATGGAAAAGTACATATTTGTGGAGAAACACCATGGCATAGTGAACATTGCATGCTAAATGTTGTGATAAATGTTAAATGTGCAGTAATAAAGAAACCTTACACTCAGGTGTTACTCAGTACATCCTTTGCAATGTATGGCCACAACCTTGGTGAGGTGTACCGTACCAACTGATGATCCCAACCATACACTGAGGTGAAATTCTCTCACAAATGAGATGTCTGGAATGCATTACGTCATAAATGAATTGGCTCCAAAGTATTAAAGCAACCAAGAACCCAGTGTTATTCAGCACCTAGAACAAATACTAGGTACTGAACTCATTGCCATGCACAGGAATACAAAGCTAACTTCCTTACATACTTTGGGTGGTCAAGGTAAGAGAACTTTCACCCCCAGTGTACGAAATATGTCCCTACGACGCCAGAACAACCCTTGTTCTCTCAGCTATAACATGCATGTTAACAGGCTCCACCATCCAATAGGGAAGTACAATTTGACATGTTGCATGCATAAAATGTTGATTACTAACACAGTAAGACTGAAACCTACAATGAAGCACCACTCGAAAGGAGCTACAGGCTAACGTACACTACTGAATGTAGTCCTACTGTACTCCTAGGCTTTTACATAGAACAATGTAGTAGGCCTACCTTGCAGGCTTTTAGGCTAAGCATAATTAAGAACCAGAGGGAAGATAACAAAGTAGTTAATAAAGCCGCAATTATTTTGAGGGACGGTATCTGTATTAATATCTTCCAGCTAGTACACAAACAATATTAACATAATATATTTCTAGAACCAACAAACATTCTTTGCCGACTTCATTTCGACTTTTTCGCCCATGCCTAGGATTGTACAAATCCTAGCCTTATTCCCTGATGCATACGTCACCAGATGCCACAGCCATGCTGAGTGTATGTCAAAATAGGACCAGGGTCCAAATCTGGGTGCTTCGATCACAAGTCACGTTGTATCTTTAATACTGTACTTGAAGCATTTGATTGATAAGGCTGCATGTACCCCTGCAAATATTAGCATGTATAGGGAAATTATGGACATGAGTAGGTCCTGCCACATTTCAAACTACTTCAGTACAGTACTCTTAACTAAACTAAAGCTGATCCTGCACATTAACAATCACTAAGCATTAATAGGCTTCACATTTTATGTCTCGACATAGTATTGAAAGTTTCAAGATATATTTAACGTTCTGCAATCTTAAAGTCATTCCGTAGAATATTTGTAAGGTGTGAGCAAAAATAAGTAGAATCCGAAATTCTACTGATGACGTTATCTGGTTGAAGGCGTGGGGTTGCTACACTGGCTAAACACTTCTTTTTGAGACACGTAATACGAGGATTCATCCTCCAAAATCATTAACATCAAACACACACAACATGATTTAATCATTATTACCAGTTCCATTTTTCTAAATTCCATGAACCTCATTGTTTCAATTAATGGACGAGAATAAAATATCGTGGGAAAAGTACACGCATGTCTTCCCACTTTTTAACTCAACTACCATGCCAGATAAGTTATTCAGTTGTTATGAAATTATTTTGCCTTCCAACAGTCATCTTAAAAAACACTCCCTATTTGATACAACTGCTCTACACCGCAACTGCATTTTCGAAAATATTCTCATCATCTCCTCAGAGAAATCCAAATTGCATTATTAATTACGACCTCATTACCTCTTGTCTATAATCTGATCCAAACAGATCTTCAAATTCCCGATAATCAGTCAATATGATTCAATCAAGTATTATCGAAAGTATTACAATCATCAATTATTATTATTATTATTATTAAATATTAGAAAATCCTAATCGTGATAAATCAAATTCATTAGGTAACGATTAAGTATCCAAGCTCCTCGAATATTACTGAAATCAACTCCTAAGAATCATTAAGTAACGTAATATCATCGCATGCAACTATCTAAGAAAATAGCCTTCGATCAAAAAATGCAACAAAAAATTATGTACACGACTGTACACCAGAAAATCTATGAAAAGTGACTAGCTAACAAATAGAAGCATGGATGCATTGAAAGACTGTCATCACCCCACGACCAAACTGTATCGTGGATATGGTAGTCTACGACACGCTCAAGTATCGCCTAGAAATCCATAGATTGGCTCCAGTCATTACGCCCTGGCATAATTCAACAAATAAATAAATGCTGGCGTTAAACGCTGATCTCTAAAATGGTTGAATGAAATAGTCTACAGTCTGCAAATCACATGTACTAATTACTAGAAGGTAAAGATATTGTTCACTTCCCTTTATAATGGTCTGCAACGATGGATCCAATGGCTGTAGCATGCCACCTCTATGACATGCGGCTGGCTCGAACGCATGTGTGCGGCAACACATATGTTTCCACTGGCTCCTCACCACGACCCAAAGCTCCATTACGTCGACCTCCATCACACCAGCAAATATGATTTAACAATCCATAATGACGTTTCGGTTCATGGTAGTATTATACAAAAAAAAATCACGACTGTTCGCTACCATGAATTCCTGTACGATATCCATTTACACCAGGCTTGTGCCATAAAAATCCACGTAATCTAGACTGCAGTAGTTGACTATGTCACCCGGTCATTTACCGTTCCGAAATACGTCTGTGTTACAAGTATGAATGTACACGACGTCTTTGCTATCATTCAACTAGTATTAGCGCAGTACACTGATGAACATTGCTTGCCATATTTTCCAACATTAGATATAAAGTAGATCCTTTAAGTGAGGATATGCTTTTCCCAATATTCGGGTTAGAAATATATTCCAGCACATGGGCTAACTGTATTTGAGACTGAATATTAGTCCACAGCAGTTTTGAACACACAAAAATGGTCCAACATTTAAATGCTATCTGTGGAAAGCACAGAAACCGTGTTTCCTCGCAGGCTACTTATCTGGCAATATGTCTGGTACTCGCAATTTAGTTCCGAACGAATGCTTCGAATACATGCTCGACCTTGCATGAACCGAATCTCGTACGATGCACTCTGGCACACTCACTGCTCACAACAGGTGTTCAAAGCGCAGTGACCTCCCTCGGTGTCTCGCGCGCATCCACCTCGCGCATCTGACGTAACGCCACGCCCTACAGGGTATTCCATAAACTTTTCCTGGGCGCTCTTTTCAAATCAATCCTCATAATGTATTCCAGAAAAACAACTCTCATATACAAGCTATGGGCTCCCTCAAAATGGGCACAGTACGGCAGAGTTGGTGCTTACAATCAGTATAAAGCATTTTTACTCACCAGGCTTACAGTAGATGCTGAAAATGTTCCCCATCTGCTGCCAAACATAATGGGCATCTACTTATGAACTTTCCGGTTATTCCGGTTAATTTAGCTTCACTAAGGAAATAACGACCTTTACGTCTATTTTTATAGTTTACTGGACCTGTACGTTTGTATCTCTTAGCCAGTTGTTTTATTGTGATTGTGTATAGCGCTGTAATGCCTTATGTGTATTATTCGTTACTTCAACGTGTAGGCTATATCTGCACAATACGTTCACAAAGTGCAGGAAATCGTGTGCAAGAGCAAGGCAAAAGTTTCGAGTGAAATTTCCAGGGAGACCTATTCCTATAAATCGGACAATAAAAGAACTGACTAATTTGCGATTCAAACGTACAGGTTCAGTAAACAATAAAAATAGACGTTAAGGTCGTTATTTACTTACTGAAGCAAAATTAACCTATTAACCAGAAACTTCATAAGAAGATGCCGTTTATGTTTAGCAGCGGATGGGGAACATTTTCAGCATCTACTGTAAACATAGTTGGTGCATTCTTTGGAATACACGGTAAGATAGAGTAAACTTTTACTTCTCTTTGCTATAGTTCATTCCTTCCTTTTTCTCAAACACCAACGGTGATAGATGGTATATTGGCTTTCACGGCCGGTGAATTAAAACTCAGCAATTCTTCTATATTTGTGCCGTGTCTTGTGTGGGGTTTCGCGATGGAAAATTTTCAGCATCTACTGTAAACATAGTTGGTGTATTCTTTGGAATACACGGTAAGATAGAGTAAACTTTTACTTCTCTTTGCTATAGTTCATTCCTTCCTTTTTCTCAAACACCAACGGTGATAGATGGTATATTGGCATTCACGGCCGGTGAATTAAAACTCAGCAATTCTTCTAGATTTGTGCCGTGTCTTGTGTGGGGTTTCGCGAATCCCCACACAAGACACGGCACAAACCTAGAAGAATTGCTGAGATTTAATTCACCGGCCGTGAAAGCCAATATACCATCTATTTGGAAGCCTTCATAGGGAGGTTCAGGCTGTTTGAGCTTTTGGTTCTCGCAGTCAAGGAGTGCAGTTGCACTCTATATAAAGGGAGGTAGCGCGCAGTTCGTTACTCCTGTGGGGGTCGGGGCGGGGACACCAAGAGCCCGCCGATGAGCCAGCTTGGTGTCCTAGGCGAAACCCCACACAAGACACGGCACAAACCTAGAAGAATTGCTGAGTTTTAACGAACAGTGATCTTCTAATTTCTCCTTGCTGTTTATGGTTCTCATGTTACCTGTGAGTCTGTTCTAGATATATATCTACCATGACCCTCCTAGCGTCATCTAGCAGCGAATCTCTGAAGTTCCTCTATTCTTCCCTGTACAAGAGGACTTCCTTATCAATCTGGCCACCAGATCTCGTCGCCATCGCCAGCTATCAGCTCCGTGATCAAGAGAACTTCGTCTACTTTTTCACCCACCAGGCTGCGCTAGTGTCGCCTACTATCAACTCTTTGAAGACCATTTCATCAAGAGAAAATTTATTTCTGTCATGTTGGTTATTCTTATATGTATTCCTTTTGTCTCCTACCCCCACTCTTTTCCCTTCCCTGGTCCCTCTGTGCTTCGCTGAACGTGTCTCACTTGTACGTCGGAAGTTGACTCAGTCAGTTAGAGCTCAACTAGAGCTCGCCTCCTCATCTCAAGAGGCAATCTTTTAAATTCTACGCCATGTTATAATTTTAGTATCAACCATCAAAAGGATCATCGCCTTCTACATGAAGCAAAGATAAGTACCGACTTCAGGTTTTAACCTCATTCTCATCGTCTTTTAATAGCTCAATGGTTTTATTTGGATTTTATTGACAGTGAAAGTTGCTATGTGAAAATAACTGCTTTCAAGAGATCTTCTTGATCTTGCTTAAACTATCAGGTTTAACTTTCAACATGAAAGATTTTCTGAGATGCTATCTCACATCGAGGGATATTTCCAAAATACCCACTGTCTATATAATCTAGCTTTCCGCCGAGGGATTCTCTACCCAATTTAACCAAGTCATCATTGCTCTGGAACCTTCAGGAACTTGCACTCTATCTACCAGTCATACTGTCATGTATTTTCCACTCACATGAGGGAATACTTTTTCAAACTAAGGAACCTTCCTTATGAACTATTAATCAATAGCTAATTTTTCTTCCTCCGTTGGGATTTCCTCTGGCGCATTCAACGATAATCTAAAACTTTCTCAAGCAATAGACTCTCGCATATCTAGTGTAACAAGTTATTTTCCATCATTGCAATAACTTTCCTCGCCATAAACTTTTTGTGCTACTACAGTGAACTTTTCATCTATTTAACAGACTATAGTGAAAACAGTGTTTGTTCAACATTTCATCCGCGTCGCGTTCGTCCGAATACTATAAATACGGCCATGAACACTTATCCTCAATCCCATTTGGTCTTTCCCAAACCCTTTACTAACCAAT
This sequence comes from Meconema thalassinum, assembly GCA_946902985.2. NCBI lineage: Eukaryota > Metazoa > Arthropoda > Insecta > Orthoptera > Tettigoniidae > Meconema > Meconema thalassinum. Next base: position 52,344,512 of record OX336395.1, read on the forward strand.
CAAAATAATAAAATTGTTACTTTAGGTCTTTTTCAATGAGGTGTCATTCTAAATAAGTGCCCTCCCTCTTTTGCTTTATTTATCACAAATTAATGTCTGTAAAACTTCGTGTCTAGTACACGCTTTAACTTATATTGTTTCTCCCTTCTAATCAGGGAATACAATTCTTTTAGCTCATATATGAGTTAATTCTAGGTTTCACGAAAGGGAAACTTGCCCCATTTGTCTCGTGATCCTTACTTAAACATAGGAGTTATAGAAACTTCCTTTCGACTTTTCTCTTCAGGTTTCACAATAAGTGACCTGCCCTATTTGTATAATCACTAAAAAGTAATTCAGCTTTAATATAAGAAGTTGTAGAAACTTCTCTTTTATTCTTCCTGCTTTTTGTTGTTGTTACTTCCGAAGTTGTTACTCTTTCTAAGATATTTACCTAGAATTTCTTAAAAGTACACAACTTGTACTTGATTTATTGTCTAACTTTAATCACTTCAATTGTATTTTTTTTTTCATTTCATCTTCGCCATTTCAAAATCTTACGAAGATTTTAAAGTATATAAAAGGTTTGAAACCAAAAGAATTGTTAATTGCCTGGCGCAAGCTTTAGATGTTTTTCGGAGGTCTGTGACCCCATTTGTTACCAAATCTAAATTATATATTTGTCAAAAAACTACTACCCAACATTGTTAAATAAATTGAAGAGTTCTTTTTGGATTTATCATTTCTCTAACATAACGGTTAGGCAAGATCCTGTCTTCCTTGACTCTTCCCAATTAATGCAAATAAATCTGTTGATAGGGCTTTCACCACTTGTTGCATTTGAGCAAAAACTCTTAGTTGGTAACTTGGTAATGTCTCTCTTAGCTTTAATAGCTAATTCTAACTGGCCAGTAAGGCAAGCATAGCTCGCTACGCCAGCTTCCTGCTTGTGGAGATTCTCTCCAACACTTTTGGTTGGTTTTTCAAAATATAAGTGTTTCTCCTTGCCTAAACTTTTAGTCGGCTCCTTGCTGGGTAAAAGCTTAGCCATTTCCAAATGCAACTATTGGTTTACTTACCAAAATTATTCCCAAAGGTATAATTGCTTTATCTCTATCCTTTTTGGAAGCATTTGGTCGCTCTTTAGGAATTATACAATTTCAAAAACAAAAAATATCGAAACCGATTCAAATTATTGGGATTCTTCAAATTACTTGTTTAAAAACAAACTCCTTTGAACAGATACACAATAAATCTGTTACTCTTTGTCTTGCCAGATAATCACCCTTCCCCATAGTAGGCATATGTATGCTTGAGAGGGAATACACTAAAGCCACTCTCTTGCAAACCGCCCAAGTTCCAGCTGCGTTTCCCGTTAGCTTAGCCCAGGTCCCTACTCACTTTAGGTATCGGAGAGCGGATTTGCAGTGGCAGTCACCTTTGAGTACATTTAACGTTAAAATTATAACTTCTTTTGGACTCTCGTCTTATTTCTACATCCTTTTTCTCCAGTCCGAAACCCACTTCCTTTTCTTTATCATCTTCCCTTGGGGGTTACGTTATTCCCAAGCTAATAATCTACCCAAAATGTGGTGCCGAAACCCGGGAGAGTCCATTCATGACATTTTCTATTTTTTTTCAAGGGTTATTTGATAATATTTTGCAAATTATTAACATCTTCTTTGAATTTTTCAGCTATAACTACATTGTGCAAAGCCTGTGAAGTGGAAAGAGGCCGCTCCTGTCTCCTTTGGTGTGTTCCTTTCTTTCAACTTATTTGCTACTGCCAGCCTGACAGCATTTCCAAGGTTCCACAGTTTCGTAAGTTATACTTTAATTTACCTACTTTGTCATGGCTCCTACTGAAAAGGATAAGGATGAATAACTTACTTCTAAACGAGCATCCGATAAAGGGCAAATTACCCGAATCAGAAAATACATCAAAGAGCTAGATCCCTCAGAAGCTCAATTAGATTTGTTAGAACATCTTGTAAAGGATTTTGAACGTTCATATGAAAATTATTGTAACATCCAAACTGAAATAGAAACTTGTATGCTCAATCAAACCGAAGATCGAGTCGAAGTAGAAAACGAATATTACGAAGGTATAGGTTCTGCTTTCAAAATAATACGCCAACTCGAAGAAGAACAGGAAAAAGACGGTTCTGTTCTTGGTTCCCTTCACGAACAACAAACTTCTTCTCGCGATGGTACTCACAAGCCCAAACCAATTCTACCTAAGATTGATTTACTCCACTTCTCTGGAGACGAATCTACTTGGGATTCTTTCTATGAATTATTTTACTTTCTTGTTCATGACAATGAAGACATTCATGTCATATACAAGTTTCATTATTTGAGATCTATCCTCCGAGGTCAAGCTCTGCAGTTAGTTGCAGCACTCCCCTTAAGTGCCGAAAACTACCCCATTGCCTTTACCTTATTGAAGGAAAGATACGGAAATTTACGGTTACGTATTCAACGCCATATGAAGGCTCTATTTAACTTACCTGCGTCACAGCACAATGACGTCACTAGTTTGCGTACTCTCATTGATACTACACAACTTCACGTTAAAGCTCTGTCCCAATTAGATCAACCCACTGAACACTTTTTAATACATTTAGTGGTTTCTAAAGTTGATGTTGTTACCCTCAAAGCTTGGGAGATTGAACTTTCTAGAGAAGACGATTACTCTTACGAGCATTTAGTCACTTTCATAAATACAAGATGCCAGCTCTTAACCGCTTTAGCTAATCAAAGTGAACCCTCATCCCCGAGTTCTAAATTTGAATTAATGTCTACTAAACCTAAAAGCGAACGCTTAGCGGCTAGTACCCAAAAACCTGGGTCCAGCTCATCTAAACTTAAGTCAAACACCACTGGTTACCCAACTAGGTCTAGTGAACGCCGTATTGCTAGTTCTCTCGTTTTAAACACTCAAAGCGAACCCCGCAAGAGTTTAAATGAAACACTAAAGTGCATACTTTGTAAAGATTCTCATGCCTTATATCTATGTAAATCTTTTAAAGAACTGTCAGTCGACGACAGAATAAAATTAGTTTCCCAGAATAAACATTGATTCAACTGCCTAGCACCCACGCATTCTGCTTCAAATTGCAAGTCCACCAGACTTTGCTTCCATTGTGAAAAAGCTCATCACACTTTACTACAGCGTCATGATCAGCAAAGGTCATCGACAGCATCTACTTCTCAGAAAAGTGATAATGCTAACAGTTCCAATGCTTCATCATACATTCAAAATGCCAAGTCCATACATAGTGCCCAAGTACTATTGTCTACTGTCCAAATCGAAGTTCAGGATAACTTTGGCAACTGGATCCGTGCACGCGGTCTTCTTGATTCAGCGGCAACTCATGATTTTGTGTCTAATTCTTTGATTAGAAAACTAGGCCTACCTGTAAACCCCACATCTATTAACGTATCGGGCATTAACAGCTCAAAATCGCAAGCTTTACAGTTCTCAAAGCTAACCATAAGAGGCATTTGTCACAGAAACTACTTTTTCAAACTGAATTGTCTCATTCTCAATAGCATAGGAGAAAATACTCCAAGTCACTCTGTGGTTATTTCAGGGTTAAGCATTCCCTCGCATCTAAGGCTAGCCGATCCTTTGTTCAACGTACAAAACCCCATTGACATAATCTTTAGTGCCAATATTTTCTGGAATTGCCTTCGTAAACAGGTTCGCAAGTTATCCTCAAACGTGGTTGCCAGAGACACTAATTTTGGATGGATCGTCACCGGTCAACTTCCCCATTATTCTCCCCAACCCGCATCGCAATGTTACTTTGCTAATACTGACTTTGAACAGTTCTGGAGGCTCGAAAGCGTTGATTCTCCTAACGTGACCTCTTCAGAAAACGAATTATGTGGGCAACTTTTTCTGAACACTACCACTCGTTCTTCTGATGGTCGGTTCATTGTTCAGATGCCAAGATTACATAATCCCCCTAAACTTATTAACTCTCAACCCAAAGCTCGAAAAGCTCTCTTTGCTATCGAGAGCAAATTCAAGAAAGAACCTCTCGTTAAACAGCAGTACACTGACTTCATGGATGAGTATGAGAGCTTAGATCATATGGAAGTTGTTAACAAATCTGATGACGAATTGCACCCCTCAATTGAAACGGTTTTCTTAAATCATCATCCCGTGTGGAAAAACCCTCTTGTAAAGGATAAAATCCGAGTTGTTTTCAATGGTTCATCACCTGACGTTAATGGCAACAGTCTTAACGATACTCTTTACTCTGGTCCTGCTATTCAGTCAGATCTATCTGCTATACTCTTAAACTTTCGATTATTTCCCATAGCTGTTATAGCGGATATAAAACAGATGTACCGTCAAGTTTTAATTCAGCCTGAACAACGAGATCTCCAAAGAATCTTGTGGCGCGACGAAATCAGCAAGCCCATTAAGGTATTTCGCTTAAAAACGGTTACTTATGGCTTAAAACCTTCCGCTTTCCTTGCTATCCGATCCCTACCCTCTGATTTCAAGGAGAATGTTATCATTCGTAGGCTATACCGAAGAAAGTGGCATTTGACAGATGTGAAGGTTACCGTACAATCAGCTTGATCACTCATGCTTCAAAGATCATGTCTAAAATAATTTACAAGAGTATGGAAAGACAGATAGAAAGTGAGTTGGGTGAAGACCAATTTTGCTTCAGGAGAAACGTAGGAACAAGGGAATCTGTACTAAGTCTTAGGCTGATTTTGGAAGCTAGAATAAGTAAGGACAAGAGAACGTTCATGGCAATTGTACACTTAGAAAAGGCTTTTGATAACGTTGATTGGTGTAAGTTGAAAACGATTGGAATAAAGTACAGGGATAGGAGGGTGCTCTACAATCTATACAGAAACCAGACAGCAGTTATTCGAGCGGAAGAACATGAGTTAGAAGCTGGTATTCAGAAAGGTGTAAGGCAAGGCTGCAGCCTATCACCCATACTTTTCAATTTATACATTGAACAAGCAATGAAGGAAATTGGCTGATGACATCGTCAACTTAGTTGACACACAAGAGGATTTGAATGAGTTTTTAAATGGTATGGATTCTGTTTTGAGGAGGGAATTCATGATGAGAATTAATAAATGTAAAACAAAAATATTGGAATGCAATCGAAAGAAGTCAGAAACCCCTATGGATGTCGAATTGGCAGGTGAAAAGCCAAATGAAGTAGGTGACTTCTGTTACTTAGGAAGCCAAATAACCAGTGATGGACGAAGCAAAGAGGATATCAAAAGTAGGTTAGCACAGGCAAACAAAGCATTTCTACAGAAAATAAATCTGTTGACATCGAATATAGATTTAGGCATTAGGAAGTCATTTTAAAGCCTTTATTTGGAGCGTGACGCTATGTGGAAGAGAAAGTTGGACTGATGGATAAGAACAGTACGGGTAGACCAAGGTTAGAATAGTCTATGCAATAAGACTGCCACATGTCAAAAACACAGGTCTGAGATAATGAGCTTCAAAGTTTTTGAATTGCTGTTATTAATTCAAATGAATTGCTGATTTTTCAATATTTTGTATAATTGCCCCTCATTCATTGGATTTTACTTCAAGCATATTGAGATTAAAAGAAGTTGCCGATTAAGCATAATTATTGAGTTGTGGCACTCTTTCGCCTTGATCTAATGTAAGTTTCACGGTCTGTTACATTGTGTACCGGTAGGCTACTGTAGTTGTGGCACTCTTCCACTAGGCTATACAGCATGTTTTACAAGCAATTATTATACAAGTTACCGTACACATAGAATTGGCTTACAAATACAAGGTCATCTGTGTGAGCATGTTTACAACTAACTTAACTGTTTTTAGAAACGGAACATGAAGTTGCATTCCTACACATTCTTTTTTGTGTTCCTGATGGTTATCTTAACCTACACTATTGAGTGTTCAAGAAATTACTACGGCACCGGTACTTGAAAGAAAGAAACATTGTATTAATTACTTGCATACCATTTTCCAGATCTTTATGTTCAGAGCATGGTGAAATTAAATGAATTTACTATACTTTCTTTCACCTTTTCTACGGGTTGCACTCTATTGTTTCTCCAATACAGAACTTTTGAGTCCTTGGTAGTAGGAATGGTAGCCTATTGAGAAGGAATCAAGCTAGCCGATGTTCGAAGACTAATTTGGTTCCCTTCTTCAAATTCACGAACGTTATGATTATGTTGCCTTTTTTAATACGGTAACATTTATTTCGGTGGCATTGGTTAAGTTATGGATTTAATTGATAACATGGTAACAGCATTGGGAATATTGGATCACCCACAATATTGTCATAATCTGCATCGACAATATTCTCAGCCATTGTCCCTATAAGATGATCAAATCAAACATTACTAATTTCTAACAGTTGTTTTCTGACATTGAGCCAAATCAATACTATCACTGCGATAGAAGCTATTATCTTGAGGATCAATAGGCTTAAGGACAGGTGGAATGAATGAATGCCTGAAGACAGAAAGTACAGTACCGGTATACACTTTCTTGGCAGAGTCGATAATCGAACCCGGCAAAGTGACATGAGATCCCACTTCTTGAATTCAGATTTAGGGTAGAGAAGAACCCTGATTGTGATGCTAATGTTGATCATCCTTGTTTAAATCTGGAGGGATTTACCCTTTGAGGCTAGAGAGAACAGATCATGGTGTAGGCCTACCTTTCACGAGGCATAAGTAGCCGTAGTCTTATCTAGCATCATAAGACGTGCTTGGTTGGGTGAAAGTCAATCTAAAATCTTATATTTCCTCATTAACAGCCACATTTTGGATTGTGGCACTACCGTATATCTCATGTGACAATAAGAACACATCTGATTTAGGCTATTGACAATGCAACTGTTTTGAATTGTGACAGTTTAGAAGCAAAGAGCTGCATTTCACAGGCAGTGTGCATAAATTTAGACTTGTTGGAATCTTTGAACCGGAAAAAGACACAGTAAACTATTCAAAGTCGTATAAAACTGAAGTTTGAGTACGGACACAAACTCGTACCTACCCATGATTAAGGCTGCTGCAATGTCAGCCGAAACGTCGGGAATTAATCACCGATATACGACGCGGCTCCATCCTGTAAGCCTTGATGATAAAACTGGTCTTCTTGCAGGTGGGCGAGTTAAACATATAGCCTCGGTTCTGATGTCGGGTGTGATTGTTTCAGAAAGACGAAACGATTAGCTCAGGACAGGGAATCTTGGAGGCCTGCATCAAACCAGTCGAAAGACTTCAAAATGAAACAACTAAAACAAATGTAAATACACCCTCGAGTCCCTTCCATTCGATTTTGGTGCAAAAAGGTGGATATGTTGAGTTTGTTTTGAAGTGGGTTTCTTGTAACTCGAGGTGAGAGTATTGTCTTGTATATTCTAAACTCATTGTATCCAGTTACTGTCAACTTCTTAGTACTCGTTGTTTGACTTACGTTGACTTTCACGTTAATAGGATTGTAATATAATTTAGCAGAATTTATTCCGCGTGCCCCCATCAAACTGTGGTCAGGTTTGTGTTAACCAATTATATGCCGCTTCATTTCAGTTGCCTCATTCTTTATAAATTCTTTATACATTCTATACCCTAACATATACCTTATAAAGTCGAGCGCCTTGGTCGAATAAGTCTTATCGCTTCTCATTACCAGTAGCCTAACTTGAATTCTGAGTTCTGAAATTACCTCATTTGACGTGTTATGCATTATAATGATTTGGTTTGCTGGTATAAGTACGACCTCTTAAACGCACTTTGTGTGTTCTAGTTTGCTGAACAATATGGAGCAACACCAACCACTCATTAAGAGTGAGCCAGAATGGATGTCTCAAACTGATGAATTGCCTAATATTGTAAGTTGTGTTATGTAACATAGCATTCTTAGTGTTGTACATGACAAGCTAGGTTTAGTGACTACTTGCTACCAAGTAGTAGGCTTACGAGATGTTTAATATTTCATTGCTACACCGAACTTAGTACTGATATTCTGTCTGTATGTATGACGTTGGCTCATACTTGTATAATACTTTCTAGGAATCAGTTGACCTGTTACCCTCCTATAATCTGCTGGATGAGTCGGGTGATACGTATGAAGATAAAAGCTGGGCAGTTAAAGTGGAACTTCAAAAACGGGTGATTATTCGTTTTATATTTCCTCTCTAAAATATTTCTTATTTTATCAGCAAGTATTTGCTTATGTTAATATATGTGTAATAGAAATGAACACTTTGATAAACCTGTTTGTTAGGTTTCATTAATCTTAACTTAACACATAGCGGCACATGATGCGTATCAGACATCTACCAAAGAATACAGAAGAAACAAAGACAATTAACTATGGCTGATCCATAGAGATCAAGGAGTCTATAAAAAGGAAACGCCATATCATTCACCCCCACCTAACTGATAAGTATAGTCCTTGAGGTAAGGGGGAGGACGACGGATTCTAGTGCTCCGCCTAGGTTGTTGGCCTGGAGGAAGTGTAACTGGACTCTCTGTCGACCCCTGAGATTCTGGAGAAGTCAGGAATCTGGTGCTCCGCCTAGGTTGCTGATCAGGAGGAGAAGTCACAACTGGACTTCCTAACGATCTCTGGGATTCTGGAGAAGTCAGGACGTGGGGAACCAGAGTCGAAGATTCCGATGGTCGAGGAGGGACCAGTGATGTCCAAGAGATCTGTTGGAATGCTGCTTTTCTGTTACCTCCCTTTCTTCTTCCCATTCTTGAGAAATGTTGCCTGGAGAAGGTACTGGAGCCAAGTCTCTAGTTGAAACGGTAGTCTCCCGTCCATCAGCAAGTTGTACGTGAGCGTACTCGGGGTTCGCTTCAACAAGAGCGACCTCTTCGACAAATGGTTCATACTTTGAATGCCTGGTATGATTCCGCAGAAATTCAGGTCCTGGAGTCAATAACCATGAAGGGGTTGCTTGTCCGTAAGTCGATATCCGTGGGTGTTTAAACATACGCTCATGGGGAGTTTGGTTTGTTGCGGTACAAAGTAATGACCTGATAGAATCGAGGGTATCATCTAAAATTTTTCCCTCTGTCGGATATCCAATTGTCTTGATTTTATGGCAAGCTGTATAGTTTTCCAGGCAATGCCTACGTATTTTTCTGCCTGACCATTGCCTCTGGGATTATACGGTGTCGTTCTGCTCGTCGCTAGCCCAACAGTCGTGAGATATGACTTCAATTATTGGGACATGAAGGCAGAACCTCGATCGGAATGAATATAGGAAGGAAATCCAAAAATTGAAAAAAGGATTTTCAGTTTTGAGATAACGGTGGAGGAAGTAACATCCGTGCAGGGAAAAACAAAAGGATATCTGGAATATTCATCTACTAAGATAAGGAGGTATCGGTTTCTGGAAGCGGATGGGAGAGGTCCCTTGAAATCCATGTTTATTCGTTCAAATGGATGGATAGCTTTGATGAGATTTCCCTCGTGTTGGATCAATCAGGGTTGTAGCTCAGCACAGACTTTACACGCTCATAAAACCTTCTTTATATCCTCCAAGGAATGGGGCAAATTCTTTGACTTAACGAAGTGATTCATTCTCGTCAATCCCGGATAACGTAAGGCTTCATGAATGTTCTTAAGTCGTAATCCATAGCACTGAGTAGCCGAACAGATTCTGGATAAAGCATCAGCTGCTTCGTTGTGTTGTCCGGGTCTGTAGATGATTTCATAGTCAAAACATGAAAGTTCCAATCTCGAACGCAGTATCTTCTCAATCTTTACCTTGCCATGACGCCTGCTGTCGAACATGAAGGCCACTGACTTCTGATCGGTGATGAGGCGGAAATGTCTTCCTAGTAAATAATGCCTCCATTTCTTGACAGTTTCGATAATAGCCTGTGCTTCCTTCTCCACAGATGAATGTCTTTGTTCTGACTAGTTGAGGGTTTGTGAAAAAAAGCTACATGCCGCCCATTTGTGAGAGGGTGGCTCCAATAGAATGTTCTGAAGCATCAGTCTCCACGGTGAACATAACCTTCTCATGTATAGTTGAGACGAGTGCGTTTTCCACATCTTCTTTCAGAGTATTGATCGCTTCAACAGCCTTTTCGTTTAATGGAAAGAGACCACTCGAAAGGATATGCATTTTCTGTGAAAATCTTGGAATGAAGTTTGAAAAATGCCCATGCCCATGCCCATTGCTCTTCGAAGAGAAGCAGTATCAGATGGAACTGGAAGTTCTCTCAAGGATGTGAGTCGGTCAGTATCTGGACGAATTTCATGATTGGAGATTATATAACCCAACATTATTGTACGAGCTGAGAGGACATTTTTCTTATCATTAATTGTCAAGCGATACTTTTCTACGGCTTTTAGGAACTTCTTCAGATTCATGTCATGTTCTTGCTGATTCTTGCCTCCTACTATGACATCATCTAGGTAAGCTGCTACCCCAGTGAGTTCCTCTTTCTGGATGATCGAATCGATAGTTCTTTGGAAACAGGGCACACCATTAGTTGGGCCAAATGGAATTCGTTTATACTGCCAAAGTTTACCACTAGCTTCAAATGCTGTGTACGGACGGTCCTCTTCACAGATAGGGATTTGATGATCGGCGCTTTTTAAGTCGATAGCACTGAACACTTCATAATTTGCCACTTTGTTTACGATATCCTCAATGCGTGGAAGTGGATATGCATCTAGTTGGGTGTACTGATTTACTGTCCGAGAATAGTCGACTACCATGCGGCGCTTGTGGTTCTCGGTGTGAGTAACAAGAACCTTTGCACGCCATGGAGAAAAGCTTTCTTCTATGTCATCTTCCTTTAAGAGTCGTTGAATTTCTTGATCAATGAACTTGGCATCTCAAGCTGTGTGACGTCGAGATTTAACAGCGATCGGTTTACAGTCTGGAGGGATGTTACGAAAACGTTGGACAGGTTCTACATTAGCCATGGTCAATCCGCAGGTATTCAACGGTTCTTTGCTGCCACCAAACTTTATTTCTATGGATGAATGGCGACCAAGAATGTCGTGACCCAAAATAACGTCCGAGCATAGATCTGTCAGTATATTTAGCTGAATGTCTTCATATACATGGTCCTTAACTTTTAGATTGACTGAACAAACCCCCTTAACAGATGAGCTAAGGGATGTTGAGGCCATTGTGAGACTACTACACTACCACACACGGGGAGCCGGAACTTCCGGACCAACCTCTCTGAAATAAAACTTGTAGAACTACCAGTGTATACCAGAGCATTGGCTTTCGTTCCATTTAAGTGAATGGGAATTATTGCTTTTGCCAGACAAGATGGTGTGGAAGAGGCAGAAGATAAGACTGCAGTATGGCAATGGTAAGATTTTTGGGAACTATTCGGTTTGGCACTTCTACAAACTTTGGCGTAGTGACCAGTTTTCGAGCATGCACGACAAATAGCTTCCCTTGCTGGGCATTCATTCCTCTTGTGATAGGCAAGTCCACAAAAATAGCACTTCCTGTTTGTCACTGCAACAACTTCACACGAGGCTTCACTATTCCCTGAGCAGCTGTCACGGCTGGCATAAGTAATTGAGGGTGGTCTGGGTGAACTAGCACGACGGTTCTGAACAGCACTGACTGAAACAGGCTCTGGATACTGAAGGGACTGTTCCTTTGCCTTTATTGAAGCCTCCTCAAGAGTGAGGTTAAGATTTTCTAATAGTCTCTGACGAATTTTGGAGTTAAGAAGACCGGCAATGAAAGCGTCGCGAATACAATCATCTCTATTTACTTCCGCTGTTACAGCCTTAAAGTTACAATCTTTGCTCAGAAGCTTCAAAGATTCTACATATCTCGACACTGTTTCTCCAGCTAGCTGCTTTCTGGTTGCTAATTTGTGACGCGCAAATATTTCGTGCACCGGTTTTGTGAACGTGCTAACCAAAATGCTTATTGCGTCATTGAACGTTTTAGCTTCATTGAAATATTCGTATACTGAAGGTGAGACATGATTTATCAGGATTCTTAATTTGTCGGCGTCACTTGCTTGGTAAGACACTATGAAGTTCCTGAACGTGCTGTACCAGTGATTCCATTCTTTTTGTGCGTTGCTAGATTCTGGGTCGATGTTCAGACGCTCGGGTCTTAGTAGTCGATCCATTCTTAGTTGAGATTAATAAATTGTAATAGAAATGAACACTTTCATAAATCTGTTTGTTAGGTTTTATTAATCTTAACTTAACACATAGCGGTACATGATGCGTATCAGCTATCTACCAAAGAATACAGAAGAAACAAAGACAATTAACTATGGCTGATGCATAGAGATCAAGGAGTCTATATAAAGGAAACGCCATATCAATACGCACAATGCGGGTACACTCTGTTGGCACTTTGGGCCCTATTGTAGGTGAAGTCTACACCACATGCTGTGCTAACATTAGCTAAGTTATTGGTAATGTAGATTCACTCTGTTGGCACCCCTGGACCCTACTGTAGGTGAAGTCTACACCACATGCTGTGCTAACATTAGCTAAGTTATTGGTAATGTAGATTCACTCTGTTGGCACCTCTGGACCCTACTGTAGGTGAAGTCTACACCACACGCTGTGCTAACATTAGCTAAGTTATTGGTAATGCAGGTTCACTTTGTTGGCACCTTGGGCCTTATTGGAGTTGAAGTCTACTCCACACGCTGTGTTAACATTAGCTAATTTATTGGTAATGCAGGTTCACCTTCAGTCCCGGTGTGCTTCAAAGAATCGGCTTTTCTATTAGTACCTACTCCATTCTCTTCATTGGCCTGTATCTCGATTACAAACTGTGATTTCCCTTACAGTAGCAGACATATAATTCTTGTTGTTACAAGCAGCAGTATTGATGTTATATACAACTTACTCTAACTTCTCTTTTAACATTTGCAGTGATTTGTTAAAGAAAGTCTTGTATAATATTCGAAAGGTTGATTGATCAAAAGTTATGCTCATGCAAATATTGGCAGCCTAGTTGCTTGTTATTTAATGATACGTGCACGTGTTGGGTTCTCTCTCTCTCTCTCTCTATTCGTTTAGCCGATTCCGACTCTCCGTGACCCCATGTACTAAACTACGCCAATTTCTTCTGTCCTGCACTGCCTCCCGAAGATTTTCCAAGCTGTAATTTAGTGCTTCTGTGATGCCATCCATCCATCTCATTCATTGCCTCCCTCTTCTTCTTGTGCCTTCTATCTTCCCCAGCATTAAGGTCTTCTCTAATGAATCATGTCTTCTCATGATGTGTCCAAAGTAGCCCAGTTTTTGTTTCAGGATTAAGCCCTCCAAGGAACACACTGGTTTAATTTGCTGTAAAACTGACTTATTGGTTCTCTTCGCAGTCCATGGAACTCTAAGAACTCTTCTCCAAAGGAATCTATTCTACGGCGTTCAGCTTTTCTTGTGGTCCAGGTCTCACATCCGTACATCACAACTGGAAAAACCATAGCCCTTACTATACGGATCTTTGTTTTTTAAGGTTAGGTCTCTACTCCTTAAGACATTGTCCAGATTTGAAAATGCCTGTCTACCAAGTAGCAATCGTCTTTTGATCTCATGACTGCAGTCACCATCGGCAGAAATCTGTGAGCCAAGGTAGTTAAAAACAGAGACTATCTCCATTTTTCTCCTCCTACTTGCCATGAATTGACAGTTGTAGTTGTCATAATTTTTGTTTTCTTGACATTCAACATTAGTCCAGCCTTTGAACTTTCCTCTTTCACTTTCAGTAAGAGGTTTTTAAAATCTTCTTCAGTTTCAGCCATCAGGATTGTATCATCTGCATATCTCAGGTTGTTTATATTTAACCCAGCTATTTTGATTCCTGTTCCTTCTTCATCTAACCCCACATTCCTCATAATGTGTTCTGCATACAGATTGAAAAGGTAAGTTGACAATATACAGCTTTGCCGTACTCCTTTTTGAATCTTAACCCATTTAGTTGTTCCATATATGGTTCTCACTGTAGCTTCTTGATCAGAGTATAAGTTCCGGATGAGGTTAATGATATGTTCTGGTACTCCCATGTATTTAGTACTTTCCATAACTCATTATGATCAACACAGTCAAAAGCTTTAGCATAATCAATAAAACAAAAATATACATCTTTCTGGAACTCTCTTGCCTTCTCCATAATCTATCGTACGTTGGCGATTTGATCTCTGGTCCCTCTTCCTTTACGAAATTCAGCTTGTTCTTCAGGTAGCTCTCGGTCTACATACTGGCGTAGTCTATTTTGTAGGATTTTAAGCATGACTTTGCTAGCATGTGAGATAAGTGCTATTGTTCGGTGATTCGTGCATTCTTTAGAATTTACCTTCTTAGGAATTGGGATGAATACTGTACTTTTCCAGTCTTTTGGCCATTGTTGGGTTTTCCATATTTGCTGACATATGGAATGTAAATATTTCACTGCACTATCTCTAACTTCTTTGAACATTTCTATTGGAATTCCATCATGTCCACTTGCTTTGTTTTTAGCAATATTCTCTAGGGCCCATTTGACTTCCGTTTCCAAAATATCTGGTTCTGGTCCGAAGGGCACATAAACGTCATTATCCGTAATACATGGTTCTTTCTTATACAGATCTTCTACATATTCCATCCATCTTTCCTTAATGTCCTCTGCTTCTGTTAGATCTTTGCCATTTTTATCTTTTACCATCCCAAATTTTGCCTGAAATTTTCCTTTGATATCCTTAATTTTCTTGTACAGTTCCCTCGTCTTGCCCATTCTGTTATTTTCCTCAACTTCCTTACATTGATTAGTTATAAAAATATTCTTATCTCTTCTAGCTAATCTTCTAAACTCTGCATTAAACTCAAACATTGCTGATCTATCCCCTTTAATTTTTGCATTCCTTCGTTCTTCTGCAATTTGCAGTGCCTCATCCGATAACCATTTGGCCTTCTTCATATTCTTTTCCTTGGGAATGTATTTTTCTGCTTCCTGCTTAACAGCAGCAGATACTTCTGTCCACAACTCTTCAGGGGTTTTGTCTCCAATATGTAATGTATTAAATCTGTTCCTGACTTCTACTCTATAATCACAAGGAATTCTTTCCAGGTCAAATCTGTATGAGGAGGCAGTTCTAGTCGTTTTCCTCAACTTCAACCGGAATTTTGCAATTAATAATTCATGATCTGATCCGCAGTCAGCGCCTCGTCTTGTAGTAGATTGAATAGCACTTTTCCACCTACTATTACAAATTATGTAATCAATTTGATTCCGGTATTGGCCATCTGGTGAAGTCCAAGTGTATAGACGTCTTTTGGTAGTGTGTTGGTAATAATCAGTGAATTATCTAGGCAGAATTCTATGAGTCTTTGTCCTGCTTCATTTGTTGTACCAAGACCAAATTGTCCTGTTACACCATTTACTATTTGATATCCCACTTTAGCATTCCAATCTCCAACTATGAACACGATATCCTTGTTTGGTGTCGACCGTAGTAGTTCTTGTAAATCTCCATAAATTTGGTCAACTACGTCCTCTTCAGCATCAATGGTTGGTGCATAAACTTCAATGACTGTAACATTGAAAGGTTGACCTTGAAATCTGATGGATATCATTCTATCATTTTTATAGTTGCAACCTATCACAGTTTTACCTACTCTGTTACTAACTATGAAGGCTACTCCATTACTTTTGTTGTTGTCTTGTCCAGAAAAGTATACTGTGAAATCATCCGAAATAAACTCTCCCATTCCAGACCACCTCATTTCACTTATTCCCAATATGTCGATGCCGATTCTCTCCATTTCTCTTTTGACTACATCTTGTTTCCCTTGATACATGGATCTCACATTCCATGTTCCTAAACAGTACTGTTCCTTGCAGCATTTCACTCTTCTTAAAGCCCCTCTCAACCTAGTTCCCCCCGGAGATCCGATTGGGGAACTTGAAACTCCGGAATATTTTAAATTGAGCAAAGCCATGGGGTTTTCTTGGAATATTTAATGTGGTGGTTTCCCGTTGCCTTCCACATTCTGATGCCGTTGACCAATCATGGTTCCTCCGCCTTCAGGGATAATTTCTCATCCCTAGGACAACAGAGTGCCCTAAACCTCTACCCGCTCATCCGCCTTCCAAGGAAACCGTTGGCACTTGGTAGAGGAGGACCTCTTATACCGGAGGTCACTCGGTCGTCAGAGCCTCGTCAGTCTTAAGCAGGGTGCACCACGTGCAGGTGAGGTTGACATTTGAGTAGGAGTTCTGTCAACATCCTACCCCTTAAGGTAGGACCTCTTATAATCTTATGGCTAAAAATTTAAAACTAAATGTACATTTGTCCTCAATCCTTACATCTAGTACTTGTACTGATCTCAGCATTTTCCTTCGCTTGAAGATTCATTTCAAAGGAGGTAGTTTACTATGAGTTACACAAATGGAGGTTATAACCACTAATCTGTATAATGTTCATCTCTAGCAGCAGGATGTGATGGACAGTGTGAAAGTCGTTCAGTAATATAGCTCCACTTGAGCTGACCAGTGCTGTACATACAAATGGTTAGTTATTTGTGTAAAAGTATAAACTCAGAAATTGATTATTCCATCTGATCCCCAGGATGGGGAAGGAGAAATGCAGGAACGAGAAAGTGGTGGAAGTGGAAATCACCTAAATGAGTAAGTGTTCAACATACAAAATATATGATCTTTCGCTTGGCGTGTGCATAGCTGTAGGTTTTGGATTTGAATAAGACTTGTTTGCAATGTCTCTCAGTGTGCTTCATCTTTGAAGTAAATATTGGTATTAACTTTCAATTTAGCGTCACACAAATTATCCATTCTCGTTCAGTGCTCTCACTGTCTGGAAATATTCATGAAACGTTTGTCAGTCTGTTGAAGGAAATAAGCCTGGAAGAAATAACCATTACTGTACTTCAGCCTTCCCCATTGTGTCCTCGAACCATATATTTCTTCTGTGACCAAAAATAAAAAGCGTAAACAGCTTTCTCATTACTCGAAATTACTCCAAAAATATCCAATTAAAGATCTAATACAACCAATCATAAACCATACGAGGGATTTGGATATTTGGATGGTATCAACATACCTTGTGAGAACATATGATGTGCCAGGGTTTATTAAGCACGTTGTATTTTCCCAGTGGTGGTTATTGGGTACATTTTTAGCCTACTTTTCACATTTGCAAAAATGAGGAAAAAGTAGACTTATGAGATCGATCCGGGCAAATGTCTGTCTGTCAGTCTGTCCATCTGTCTGTCTGGCTGTGTGAGTGCCCCCCCCCCCCTTATCAACTCCTAAACGGCAATATTCATGAAACGTTTGTCAGTCTGTTGAAGGAAATAAGCCTGGAAGAAATAACCATTACTGTACTTCAGCCTTCCCCATTGTGTCCTCGAACCATATATTTCTTCTGTGACCAAAAATAAAAAGCGTAAACAGCTTTCTCATTACTCGGAATTACTCCAAAAATATCCAATTAAAGATCTAATACAACCAATCATAAACCATAGGAGGGATTTGGATATTTGGATGGTATCAACATACCTTGTGAGAACATATGATGTGCCAGGGTTTATTAAGCACGTTGTATTTTCCCAGTGGTGGTTATTGGGTACATTTTTAGCCTACTTTTCACATTTGCAAAAATGAGGAAAAAGTAGACTTATGGGATCGATCCGGGCAAATGTCTGTCTGTTTAGCTGTGTGAGTGTCCCCCCCCCCCTTATCAACTCCTAAACGGCAATATTCATGAAACGTTTGTCAGTCTGTTGAAGGAAATAAGCCTGGAAGAAATAACCATTACTGTACTTCACCCTTCCCCATTGTGTCCTCGTTCCATATATCACAACCAATCATAAACCATAGGAGGGATTTGGATATTTGGATGGTATCAATCGAATCTGTTATGGTAGCTGCTACCCCCCTTAGCAGCATTGTTGGACGGCACTGGCCAGCAGCACGTCGGTTACTCGATAACTAACGCTTTGCTTACCAGAATGGGACGAGTACGGGAAACGTGGATGGGCCAACTTACCTGTATTCAGGGGTCCGGGTCACTTCCGCAGCAACATCACCTCCCGATGACATGTCCCAACAGAAGAGCTCCAAAGGAGTGGAAGGAAGATGGAGAAGGGGACAACACACACAGGCTATCGTACAAACACCCCCCAAAAACCAACGGAACTGCCGTCGGTGAAATAATGCCACAACCAAAGATTTTAAAAAAGAATAAAAAAGGTTTAATATTAAAAATTTAAAGGAGAATCATCACCAGAAAAAGAACATGCATCCACCACCAACATTTTACAAGAAGGCCAGATAGCGCCTAACATGCTTGCTTGCAAAGCGAAAAAGACGAAAGACTTAATTTAAAATAAAATAAAATTTAACAGCCCAAAGGTTAAAATAAATATTACATGCATAACATATTGAGAACGGGCTTGATGATTTGCACGGAAATGTAATCACGATCCGACATGCAGGAGTTCAGGCCACGCCAAAAAAAGAAAGGATTGACAACAAATTACAGAACACGTCTGGTTTTGATACCCGCGCCAAAAGGACTGACAACGAGACCACAATGCATCACGGTAAACAAAAGATATGGCCACACCAAAACCATGCCAGGTCGAAATTACGGCAAACAATTAATAAGATTAAATTTAAACATTAGTAGAAGGAAATGAACGGTGAAAAAAACAATTACATCTAAAAACTATTAATGCAAGTCGTTTTAAAACTGGACGGATCTTACATGGATTAAAAAAAAGGGACAAACCCAAGCTTGCCAAAGGAAAATAAATAATAATTTAAACGTGAAATAAACTAGAAATGTGTCTCCAGGAGGTACGACGAAAAGATAACAAGGTTCAAATAAATCAGGACACGAAATTAAAACAGCAAAAAAAAATTTAGGCCATTAAACAAATGAGGAACAGAAATAAAACATTACTATAAGAAGATATCGGAGCTCCATAACATAAAATAATTAAATAAATTAAATTAAAAAAAAACGTACCTTACATCCTTCTCAGTGGAGACACAATAACAATAAAATAATTAACACATAATTTTACGTTATTACATGTACTTCACAAAAATGGCTAACTCGCCGATGCGTCGTGTAGATACAAGCACTTGATCGCATCCAGTTGCGATTATCCTTGCACATTTCCTCTTCACGGCGGAACGATGAAAATTTACAGCCTGAAGAAAACAGGCAATTCCTTTTTCTTGAATGAGTATTTACATTTTGAAAAAGCTAGGGGCAACGCCCCCAGCGCAACGGATAGACACTCTTCGACCAGTCGTCGGCTTGATGTTTTTCACTCGACAGCAAATGGACTCCACAAAAATGGCGGAGAATCGCTCGTCATTTATCGAACTGTCTTCATGTAAATAAATATTGTCCAATCACGAAGTGACACATCAAAACAACAATGTCATTAATAAGTTCATAATTTGGCGGTATCATGACTACACCAGCTTTTGTTTGAAGACGAAGAATGTGATTGTCTTTCAATTATGTCATGCGTATATAGAGTTTATAAGGCGAAGCCCACACCACCTATTGGGGAGAAACAGGAACTATTTGTATCTTTTCAAAGTCCGACTGCAGCTACCATCTTGTGGTGACAGACGGTACTGAGCGACCAAGCGGACGATTCAAAACTTCAACAACAGCGTCCCTGATTAAATACATGTTTGAAATGGTAGAGACGTGCCCTTGCACGTATCAGTCTCCCTCCCTTAAGCGTGAACACCGTTCACGAATATGCCAAGGCATAGACAGTCCTCCTTAACTTGTCGATTCACCAGAGATGCTTCCCGAAGATAATGTTCACCAGTTAACTCCAATTGATGGATGAAACCGCATCGTTTTGGTTAGGAAGAATGCAGGGTCAGATTATCAGTGAAGGGATAATTGATCACCTCGCAAACCACTTAGTTAACAGCTTCACTGTGTCCAAAAACCTTCAGAAACGCAGTACACCAGCACCAGCAGTGCTTTCAGAGTCCGAGACACGTTAGGAAAATTTTCAACAAGTCCAATGTAGGTCGTTTTAGACGAAGTAGGATGAAGCAATGTGCAGGATATGATTCGACGCGTGGGCAGCCATTTACAAAAATAGAAGTTAATCTAGTTTCAAAAAAGGTTTACAGAATTTACAATTTCTTACTACATTTTACAAAGAGAAACAAGTTTGAATTTAAATGAAGAAAATTTTTGACCAAGCCCTAGATCCGTGCTTACAAGGTTTCATTAACAAGTTTACACTTTTTACAGATTCGAAGTACATTACAAGATTACATGAGTTAGACGACTATACATTTCGAAGGGAGTACGGTAGAGGAATGACCACTACAATTCCCAAAGGGAACAGGAATACAAGGTTACCATGAGTTAGGTCTCCCACCGAGCCCAACTTACATGTTAGCATCTCCTATGAAACATCAAAATTAGGTACACTTTTACAATTTACCATTACAATGGGAACTCCCCAACATTTACATTTTGTATCCCACCAGAGTTTTCAAATCCAATTAAATTCAAAATTCCACAAGGAACAGAGGCTTGAAGGCTTCAATGAAGGTTAGGGATACTCTACATTATACAAAATCTGTTTTACAAAATTCACGGTAGCATTTCCTCATTAGAAACGTCTCCACCTCGTTTAATGTGTGATAGATGCACTCTAGAAATTTTGTTGGCCTTAGGGTTTCGAACAAGAAGAGTAACAGGAGTCAAGAATGCCTCTACATAGCATGGGCCTTTAAAACGAGGGGTTAACTTGCTTGAGACAAGATTACTGACGCCCTTGGGCTCGAAATTGCGGACGTACACAACATCACCAATTTCCAAATCAGCTGGCTTGCGACAGGCATTGTGTCGCCTGGCAAGTTGGTCATGGGATACCTTAATATTCTCTCTAGCCTTGTCGAATTTCGCCCTCATATCCTCGGGCGTGAAACTGTCAGGAAGGAGATCGTGCAGGTTCCACAGGTTGGACAACGGACAATTGGCCATAAAGGAAAACATTAGCGAAAAAGGGGTAGCTTGCGTGCTCTCATGCACGGCGGTGTTGAAAGCAAAATTGAGCCAATGCAAATTAGAATCCCACTTGGAATGGTCGTCGTGGTGGAAAGCAATCAGAGCAGAACGGAGATTACGATTGACTCGCTCAGCAAGAGACGGGTTAGGAAAATAGGGAGTGGTGTTTACATGCGAAATAGCATAATCAAACAAGAATTGACGGAACTGATGAGATACAAAGCACTTGGCATTATCTGACACCAGATACTGACACGGCCCAAAAGACGAGAAGATGGAATTAAGACACTTTATGACGGAACTGGTCGTAGCCTGTCTGGTGGGGAAAATCCAACTAAATCGGGAGAAACCGTCAGTGCAAACAAGCGCAAATTGGTTTCCCCGACCAGAGCGAGGGAACGGTCCAACATGGTCGATAAAAAGCCTCTCCATGGGTCTAGATGCTGGTTCAGATGACAACAGGCCAACCTTAGTAGAAACAGGAGGTTTGCTAATATTGCATGCAGCACAATTCCTAATGAGCCTCCTGATGTCGCCATCCATACCTTGCCAAATGAAAAACTGTCTGATTTTAGCTCGGGTCTTGAATACTCCTAGGTGGCCACCAACAGGAGATTCATGATAGTAACGAAAGATTTCCGGAATGAGGATTGACGGGAGCACAATTTTAGGTAGGCGGTCATGACGAGACGAACAACACAACACACCGTCCTTCAGAGAGTAGGGCTTGATCACTTCACCAGAATTGATTCGGTCAATAAGGCTAGACAAGGAGGGGTCTTCTTTCTGGAATCGTCTTACATCCTCAAACAGCACAGGGGAATTGCTAAGAACGGCATTGACACAATTTACAGCAGATACAAGGTTTACAGGTTCACATTCCTGAACATCTTCTTCAGCTGTTTCCTCGTACATGCGGCTTAAAGAATCAGCTACCGCATTTTCGGACCCACGAATATGTTGAACAGTGAACTGGAACGACAGAATCCTAGTTGCCCACCTAGCAATTCTACCAGTTTTGCGGGGTTTCCCTAAGACCCAGCTCAAGGCTTGGTTATCGGTCTCAAGGAGAAACTTAGTGTGCTCAAGATACATACGGAATTTTTCTAGAGCGAACAACTCAGCTAAACCCTCAAGTTCGTAAATAGAATACTTCCTCTCTGCGTCCGTTAAGGTACGAGAAGCGTATGCAATGGGTTGCCTACCCAGATCAGATTCCTGCAGTAGGACACAACCAACACCACGACCAGACGCATCAGTCTGCACACGAACTGCTTCCCAAAATCCGGAATAGCTAACACAGGGGCGTTAGAGAGCGCAAGCTTAAGATCTTCGAAGGCTGCTTGCTGAGAGGGACCCCACTCAAACTTCACAGCCTTTTTGCGTAATTGATTTAGAGGAGCAGCACGGTCGGCAAAGTTACTGATAAACTTACGGAAGAAGTTGACCATTCCAATGTAACGAGCAACACCCTTGGCGTTCTTGGGTGGTTTAAAATCTCTGATGGCCTGCGTGCGAGACTGGTCCACTGAGATACCAGATTCAGAAACAATATGTCCCAAGAAGGAAATTTTGGGCTTGGCAAAGGAAACCTTGGACAATTTGACGGTAAGTCCGGCGTCACGCAACCGATCAAGTACAATTTTCAGATGATCAACGTGTTCCTCGAAGGACTCGGAATAGATCACCACATCGTCAAGGTAGTGGTACACAAACTTGAATTTAATTTCTGAAAATACCTTGTCCAGAAGTCTGCTCAACACAGCGGCTCCGGTGGATAGTCCAAACGGGACACGGGCATACTCAAAGAGGTTCCAGTCAGTGGAAAAAGCAGTAACATGCCTGGATTCAGGAGAGAGGGGAATTTGGAAGTAGGAAGAATTTAAATCGAGGATCGTGAACACCTTCGCGTTGCGAAACCAACTAAAACATGTGTGAAGGTCGGGCAAAGGAATGGACTGCAAAACAACTTTTTGATTAAGAGCCCTATAGTCGACCACCGGCCGAAAACCACCGTTAGGTTTTGGCACAAGAAATACAGGGGATGAGTAGGCAGAGATAGAGGGTTGGATTACACCTTCTTCTAACATCTTATCGATAATCTTACGAAGTTCAGCCATCTTGGGCGGGGCAAGGCGATACGGGCTGGAACGCACCGGCCCAGAATCGGTTAGCTCAATCTTGTACTCCATCAAATGGGTTACACCCAGCTTGTCAGTAAATACATCGCCATACTCCTGACATAACCTCTTAATGGCCTCCCTTTGAAGACTCGTTAAATTTTCCAGATCGAGATTCTCAATAGTCATAGGCTCAGTAACAGAATTGACAGCAGGAGAAGATAAAACCGGGTTAAAAGATAATTTACTCTGTGGATTAAACTTAAACCATAAGTTGCGAGCACCAAAATCAAGAAGCATACCAACGTGTGACATGAAATTAGCTCCAATGACCACAGCACAAGAAAGATTTCTGGCAACCAAAAATTTAAATTTCCAAGAAAAATTTAGAATATGAATTTTGACTGACATACTACCCAAAATATTTAAGTTTGAACAATTTGCCGAAATAAAAGATTCATTGTTAGGCTCTAACTCAGGAAATTTGCAAACACTCTTCATAGATAAAAACCAGTCCTCGGTTATAAAGGATGTGACACTACCAGAATCAAGCAACGCAGAAACGGGCTCGTCATTAACACAAACTTCAATAAACGGGGATATTCCTTTAGCCACAGGAGAAATTCCAAAATCATTACTCACTCTGACACGATTACAAGCAGGTGACGAGGACACCCGCACCACAGGATTCACACAACGTTTAGAATTAGGCTGACTTACCACGCCATTGCTCACCGCCAGGTTAGGTAGGCCAGCGACATAAGCAGAATTAGCACATGATGAATTAGCTTTCATAGAGTTATCAAGACTATCATTGGTAGGGCGACCAGAAACTTCACAGGGTTTTCCCAAATTCTTACACACAGAAATATCCTTGGAAGTAACACCCGAATTGGTCTCCTCAACGTTCCGTCATTGGCGATACACAGCCTGGTTACTCGGACACACCTTCTTGACATGTCCCACTCCACCGCACGAGTGGCACTTCATGTTGGGTCGAGGACGAAACATAACCTTAGGTGGGGGACGAGACATCAAGGAAGGAGGGGGACAAGCCATCAAGGAAGGAGGAGGAACATTAGCTACACGAAGGGAATCTGCATGCTTCACAGCCATAGCCTCTATAACGACCTGTTTCAGCTCGACGAATGACGAAGGCCTGGTACACATAGTCATGTATGACCTATATTGAGGCGAAAACCCATTCACAATTGATGACACCAACTGTCGCTCGGTTAAAGGGGATGCAAAAACCTGGGCATACACCTTAATGTCGCTGACATAGTCGCTAAGGGACTCGTCCAGCCTTTGGACACGATAAAGGAACTTATGCTCGAGAGCACTTAGGGCGCTCGCAGGGACAAAAAACCACAACACTTCCCTAATAAACATGGCTAAGGACATGCGGAGGTGGATAGCTTCAACAAGCTTATCGCGCAGCATACCGGATGCAACAGGATACAAGAGTTGGAAAATCTGAACTTCCGACATCCCAAAAATCGAGGCATGGTTGCCCAACTCGACCACTTGCTTTAAAAATTGTACCACTTGGGTAACGTCATCAAGGTTGAAATGCCTTAACTTAGTTAAGAAACCAGAAATAGGATGAGGAATCGACCCATAATTAACGGTAGGTGAGAACGTAGCATTAGGAATAGAGACATTGTTACCAGGGTAGCCCGCTCGCACACCCTCTACAGGCGACAAAACATTAATATTACTAGAGAAAGAACTGGGATGCAATGGGTCGGCAGGACCCAGGAAATCACTAGGTGACCTAACATGAGAAGAATGACCGTATGCAGGATTAAGTGGTATGGACGAGCCAGCGCCAGGCAACAGAGGGGCAGGCAAACTACTACTGGTAATCGATCCCAAAACCTCAGACCTAGTAAAGAGAGGTGACTCACGTTCAACCCCAGAAGAACTCTCCAAATTCACAAGGTTATCGCTTAAGTCAATTAAATTGAAAACACTATTGTTGTCGGCCATTTTGGAAAACACAGAATGCAGACAACCAATATAGAAAGAAACAAATTTTCAGGAATTACAAGGACAGTTTACACTTTCACAACAGTACCACAACCAGCAATTACCATTACCAAAGATTAGGCTGACACTCAAACACAGCCACCCTACTACACCAAATCATGCACCATGCTGTCCAGAACTGCACACGTCACCACCTGCTTGGCTCGAGAACAGGGAGCCAAATCACAAAAATAGGCACAAAACATCAGGCTACCAGCTACCGACGGGGCTCCAGGATTCCTTCACACGCAGCATATAGGCTATCAGAACATTAAGAAATCCCATTTCCCATGCCAAGAACACATGTCAGACACTCACCGGGCTTCATCTTCATTGGGGATGTTGCACACCAACAGGGTAAAATACAGGGGTAAACGCCTCGTTTAAAAACAGGACACCTTACATCCAGCATACCACATGGATATCCAGAGGCAACATGAAACACAATAAACGATAAGGATTAGCAAAACATAACATTAAGTGCACTTTCCTGACAAAATCCCACCAACAACTGACCCATCAGCATTAGAGGGGTCCATAAAACAGCCTGTGGGTACTGGGGAGGGGGTAGTTACGGAAGTGAACATGAGCGGGATCTGCTACCAAAATGCTACCCCCCTTAGCAGCATTGTCGGACGGCACTGGCCAGCAGCACGTCGGTTACTCGATAACTAACGCTTTGCTTACCAGAATGGGACGAGTACGGGAAACGTGGATGGGCCAACTTACCTGTATTCAGGGGTCCGGGTCACTTCCGCAGCAACATCACCTCCCGATGACATGTCCCAACAGAAGAGCTCCAAAGGAGTGGAAGGAAGATGGAGAAGGGGACAACACACACAGGCTATCGTACAAACACCCCCCAAAAACCAACGGAACTGCCGTCGGTGAAATAATGCCACAACCAAAGATTTTAAAAAAGAATAAAAAAGGTTTAATATTAAAAATTTAAAGGAGAATCATCACCAGAAAAAGAACATGCATCCACCACCAACATTTTACAAGAAGGCCAGATAGCGCCTAACATGCTTGCTTGCAAAGCGAAAAAGACGAAAGACTTAATTTAAAATAAAATAAAATTTAACAGCCCAAAGGTTAAAATAAATATTACATGCATAACATATTGAGAACGGGCTTGATGATTTGCACGGAAATGTAATCACGATCCGACATGCAGGAGTTCAGGCCACGCCAAAAAAAGAAAGGATTGACAACAAATTACAGAACACGTCTGGTTTTGATACCCGCGCCAAAAGGACTGACAACGAGACCACAATGCATCACGGTAAACAAAAGATATGGCCACACCAAAACCATGCCAGGTCGAAATTATGGCAAACAATTAATAAGATTAAATTTAAACATTAGTAGAAGGAAATGAACGGTGAAAAAACAATTACATCTAAAAACTATTAATGCAAGTCGTTTTAAAACTGGACGGATCTTACATGGATTAAAAAAAAGGGACAAACCCAAGCTTGCCAAAGGAAAATAAATAATAATTTAAACGTGAAATAAACTAGAAATGTGTCTCCAGGAGGTACGACGAAAAGATAACAAGGTTCAAATAAATCAGGACACGAAATTAAAACAGCAAAAAAAAATTTAGGCCATTAAACAAATGAGGAACAGAAATAAAACATTACTATAAGAAGATATCGGAGCTCCATAACATAAAATAATTAAATAAATTAAATTAAAAAAAACGTACCTTACATCCTTCTCAGTGGAGACACAATAACAATAAAATAATTAACACATAATTTTACGTTATTATATGTACTTCACAAAAATGGCTAACACGCCGATGCGTCGTGTAGATACAAGCACTTGATCGCATCCAGTTGCGATTATCCTTGCACATTTCCTCTTCACGGCGGAACGATGAAAATTTACAGCCTGAAGAAAACAGGCAATTCCTTTTTCTTGAATGAGTATTTACATTTTGAAAAAGCTAGGGGCAACGCCCCCAGCGCAACGGATAGACACTCTTCGACCAGTCGTCGGCTTGATGTTTTTCACTCGACAGCAAATGGACTCCACAAAAATGGCGGAGAATCGCTCGTCATTTATCGAACTGTCTTCATGTAAATAAATATTGTCCAATCACGAAGTGACACATCAAAACAACAATGTCATTAATAAGTTCATAATTTGGCGGTATCATGACTACACCAGCTTTTGTTTGAAGACGAAGAATGTGATTGTCTTTCAATTATGTCATGCGTATATAGAGTTTATAAGGCGAAGCCCACACCACCTATTGGGGAGAAACAGGAACTATTTGTATCATTTTAAAGTCCGACTGCAGCTACCATCTTGTGGTGACAGACGGTACTGAGCGACCAAGCGGACGATTCAAAACTTCAACAACAGCGTCCCTGATTAAATACATGTTTGAAATGGTAGAGACGTGCCCTTGCACGTATCAGTAGCTATAGCAACCGAATCTAAATTTCGTATGAGTAAAGATATATACCTGAATATCTCAAGCCCATATTTGAAAATGATGTCAGTGCTACCAACTGCTGAAAAACCGCAATTGAAATTTGAGCTCCATGTTGGATATCTCGGGAGGTATGCATGGGAGCTATTCCAAAATTGACACACATATAGATAACAATATTTCGGTTTAATTTCCAGAAGGCCATGCATGACAGTGTTGCCAAATTGATTCTAAGCCTGCTGACAGGTCCAATTTTTAAATGTTTATAACTTCTACACTATCAATTGGATTTCAACCATATTTCGTATGTACTCTGTGTACATAAACAGATATGACTGAGCGTATTCTTAAAAGCCACCAGGGCTGCCAACTGTTAATAAATGCTCTCTCTCTATTTTCTTATCCAAATACCAATATATCAGAAAGTATGCGAGCCGGCAGCTGTAAACTATGCACACGTATAGTACCTGACAGTCTAGATTAATTTGGAGTAACTTATGTACGTCAGTGCTACCAACAAGATTCTAAACCTGCTGATAGGACCAATGTTTAAATTCATGTAACTTCTATACTATCAAATGAATTTCAACCAAATTTGATATGTGCTAAAGGTACCATAACAGATATGACTATGCTTATTCTTAAGAGCAAATGGGGCTGCCAACTGTTAATAAATGCTGTCTCTATTTTTACCCTAATATTAATATATCAGAAAGTATGTAAGCCAACAGCTTTAAAATTTGCACACGTATAGTACCTGGCATTCTAGATTAATTTGGAGAAACTAATATACGTCAGTGCTGCCAACATGACTCTAAGCCTGCTGATAGGTCCAATTTTAAAATACATGTAACTTCTATACTAACAAATGTATTTCATCCAAAATTGGCACAACAAGAGATCATAATATTTCAGATTATTTCTGATCAACACATGCTTGACATTGTTGCCAACATGATTTTACGCGCGCTGATAGATCCAGTGTCTAACTGCATGTAACGTCCATGCTATTGATTGGACTTCAACCAAATTTTGTATTCTGTACCTTAAGGGAAGGAACTAACAATATATACAGTCACCAGGGCTGCCAACTGTAGTGCTCTATTAGGCTACATTATACCAGGCATATATTGAACTAATTAGAAATTTCGATATTACCAACTTAATTTCGTCAATATTCTAGATAGGTCTATATAGATTGGCATGAATCTTAAATTGTAAGAAAAGTAGGTTCTTTAGTTCGTCACGGAACTTCTTGTTCAGATAGAGAAATACATATTGGAGAGAGAGATCGTGTTGTGAGGTACATATTCGGTATGCTCGACCTGTATAGAATTGCACATTGGGTAGACAGATCATGTCGAGATGTACACATTGGCAAAACAGGGTTTTCCTGAAGCTCCTGTATTGTCAAATACATGGTTAATGGCGTATCCTTCTCCCTTGTCTTATGCAAGATGAGTTTTTGCTGGTCAAAAAGGGTTTCATGAGGCACTTAACATAATATTTTGTGCAATTAAATCCTCAACGCTTGTCGTACAGATTATAGCCGCCCAAGGGCATCAACGCAAACAAGAGCGTTAAGTGTAGAGCCGTTATATCAAAATTATTCTCAAGGTCTGCGCTCAAGGCTTCAGCTTTTGATGTCACTTCTAAGTCGTTCAAAGCATAAATATATCTCGTCGATATGTTTTGTTGGAATAATCCCAAATAACTGATTGTCGTCCGCAACTTTTTAAGAGGTCACATAAAACAGGCCACGGTCGCTAGCTTTTAGAAATTCACGTTGATAGTCCGCATGAAGTTTAGTGTTTTGCACGTGCCATTATGTGCCTGAAATCGTGCGAAGCGCTCTGTTCTAAACAACCTGAAATTTGTTGATCAATGTGGGGATGGCGTACCTATACACAGGGCAGGCATATTCCAGGAGAGGTAGCACAATAGTTTTGTAAGCCAGGAGTTTGTTGAATTCATCGAGGTAGCTCCGGGATATCGGTACAGGCCAGAGCTATCCTAGGTAGCTTTTCGCTTGTTTGGCACGTTGGGTCACATCCTTGTTGAAAGTAAGTCCTTTATCTAGCGTGGTTCTCGGGCTTTTGTCTCTGTCTGTCATCTGATTACTGCACTGGAAAAGGTGAGATCCTGGACTCCGGTGATTTTACGATTCCTAGTATACCTAGTATACCTAGTAGCTACGACATCTCTCGAACCAAGGTTCGTCGCTATTAAGAGTGTCTTGTAGGTTTTCCTGAACTCCAGGAAGTGGTGGAGATGGCGGTATCTTCCGCACATAAGAGAAGTTTCCTGTTATCTGTTTTACAACGTCATATACGCACATATTGAATAGCGAGGGGGAGATAACACTGCCCTGTGGTACTCCGGGTTAATTCCTCTTTATAAAGGATTGGAGGTCAGTTCCTTTTATACCCTCGAGTAGCGCCCCCTTTACAAACACTGTGGGCATTCGGGTGTGCTGTAGCACCATGCACGCTCAAGATGCGGAAACAACAACTCGCGTCTTGAACTAGCTGTTTCATTTCACGGATTTTGCGGCGTATAGCAAGTTTAAACAAGTCTGAACTCGTCAAGTTCAGTCGAACTGGACTTTGCCACCCGCCAACATCGAATGGAACACATGGCAAATTCTTATTCGCATGGATTCTCAGCAATCAGCCCTGTACAGTACATGCTTGAGACATACAACAGGGATTGTTCTGTTTCCATTGTTTGAATCCCCAAGTAGTAAAAACCAGAGCTCCCACTGACGTACCTTATCCGGTGGTGCTACAGCACACCAAGAACCTTGGCCCTCTGCACCACAAGTCTCCTGCCTTCACGATTTTCTGCTTATTTCGTCCAGTTTCTGACTCCAAGGGCGCAAAGGTCTTCCTCGACGTCATCCAGCCAACGTTTCCTTGGGTGTCCAACTAATCTTCGTCCTTTTGGTCTGCTTTGGAAGATCTGGCGCGTGGGCATACTTTGAATATTACCAAGCCAACGGATCCTTCCCTCTGTTGTGATCGGATGATCTTCAAAAAGATTATACTTATTTTTATTTGTGCGAACTTTCCACTTCCCACTGACTTGGGTGGGTCCGTAGATTTTCCTCAGTATCTTCGTTTATCACCTGTTAAGTAGATCCTCACTTCGCTGTGTCATCACCCATGTCCCACATCCACTTTATAAATGGTTTTCTTACACCAGCGTGATAATGTTCTGGAATTCAACAAATGGGTAGTGACAAAATAATATGTATTACCTGCATTAATTCTCTCTTTAATTTCTTCATAGTTGCTGTTTTCATAAATTATGAGGGAACCGAGATATTTAAAATGCCAAGTACGCTCAAATGTCTTTCCTTCCACTAATAGGTCCCTAGGAATTGACCTTTCTCTTTTTATCACTACACACTTGTTCATGTAGTCCTAAAAAAATCATGATAGTGGAAAGTTGTCTGGAGACTTGGATCTTCTTCTTGGTCGTAGTTCGATTTCGAACGTTGTGACCCTTCGCGCAATTCTGTTGACAATACCCCGCCATACACCGCGGTCTTCTGCTGTATGCATTAATTTCTGAAGTCGCAGATATGTCTGATTCTGTATCTGGTCAAGGTACGGTTCGGGGCACGTCCCCTCATCCGTTATCCGTCAATTTTCCCTACATGATGCGCTTCTCAATGCCGTCTCGCCAGATGACATGGCCAAAAAATTTCAACATTTGCCTTTGGATGTTTAGGAGTAAGCATGCTTTGGGAGCAATCCTTAACTCCTTGCGAATAGATTAATTTTTTTCTTCTAGCTACCCACGATATTCGTAGAATTCTTCGATAACACGTCATCTCGAAGGCTAGACATTGATCCCGTGTTGAAAATACCCAAAACATGTAGTTCCATTATGCACTTTATTTTCAGTACTTATTAAACCATCTTCAAACTAAATTAAAGTGCGTAATTATTCGAGCTGTCTTGATTTAATTTATATATGTGAATTGCTAACTGTCTGCTTAATTATTGCAGCACTGTGATTAGCCATTTTACTTTCACAAATGATCTAGAAAATATTGATTCCTTCACCAGAGTGTTCCATATTGTTCGTACCTGTTCACCACGTGGTGCGCTGAACTCACATTCATGAATTATAATCTAATATTCGTCTGAGTCCTTATTTTCGAACAAGTGTAAGTTGCTTTCGTCAAATATTGATTAATTTTCTCGAAAATTGTTTTAAGTAACGTGTTGAACGTTTTTGATCTAGTCAGTGCAATTTCAAAGGCGTTATGTTTCCTCACTACATAAAAGTACAGTATTTATATATTCTGCATGAGGAGGGATCCTGCAGAGTCTTCGTGGGAAGCACTCATGAACAATATAACAACAAAGCAGAATAACTTTTGTCACACATCTTAGATCGGTGTCAACACATGGCAGCCAATACAACAGCAGAAACATGCTAGGATGAGCAGAGGTATTCTGATTTGTGCCGTCGAGATAAACATAAATACCTAACTGTTATTTGTGCATAAATCGACGCGCATCGTAATAAAACGCGTGACCTTTACCGTTAATTAAGACTCCTTACAAACAAATTCATACCCATAGCGTGGTCAATTGAAGATGATAATGGTGGTAAAATTCACGACTTCAATAATGTATTAAACAGATAGAATGAAATGCTGTGAATATCTGCAGAAAGAAGAAACAGTACATGTAAGAGCATTCCTGTGGCTCAAATTTGAAATGGAACCGGGCATCCTACCTGTTGCTGCTTAAACATCTCTCTGGTAGCAGTTAAAATGAAACACCTCAAGTACTCACTTAAAATAATTTATTAACTAAATTCTACAACTAAGGAGAACATCTTAAGACTACGACATGGCTCTCCGTGAGACTACACGTGAATCAGGAGCGGGGACCTCACTCAAGGCTGCCCGAGTCGCCTGCAGGGTGCTGCCGTCTTGTGGTTGCTGGGTGGACTACCCTTAGTCCAGAGCGAGGCACCGGACATGCCGCCCATCTAATTTGTTACACAAATTATAAAAAATGATGGCAGTACGTGGACATACTGCTCCAACACAAGTCTCTAGCAATAAATCAAACCACACAATGTAGACAAAAAAAACACAAGATAAACACTATATGAACACAAGATAAACACAGGATAAACCCTATATGAACACAAGATAAACACAAGATAAATACACTACACTGGTAGTCCTTTTAGATGAGTTCTTCAGGGAAAAGACTGATCCTGGTTACTGGTCGTTTGTATGACCCCTTGCTTGTCCGCACAGTCACAACACGCACCAGCCCATCAGACCCAGGATGGAGCTCTTCTATTATCCCGGTTGGCCATGTGAGGGGGGGAGCATTTTCTTCTTTGAGGAGCACCAGCCTTCCTGCCTTGAGGTTGGGTTGGTTGTGGAGCCACTTGGAACGCTGCTGGAGCTGGCCCAAGTAGTCAGTTGACCAGCGCTTCCAGATGAGTCGTCGGCACCGCTGGACCAGTTGCCATCTTGACAGCCGTGATGATGGCCCTAAGAGACAATCTGGTTCAGAGAACGACACTAAGGGTTCGCCAGTCAAGAAGTGACCAGGGGTGAGGAACGCATACTCATCAGGACTGTTGGGTATCGGGATGATGGGTCTCGAATTTAAACATGCCTCAATTTGTGTGAGCAGTGTTGTTATCTCTTCAAAGGTTAGCACAGTGTTACCAGCAACTTTCTTCAGGTGGGTCTTCACTGATTTTATACCTGCTTCCCACAGTCCGCCGAAGTGAGGAGAGTAAGGAGGTATGTGATGCCAACGAATTCCTTCTTCAGCTGTGAAGTTCGATACGGTAGTTTGATGGTCTTCTGTTCGGATGAAGCGCGACAATTCATCTAGTTTCCTTCGTGCTCCGGTGAAGCACGTGCCATTGTCACTGTACATGTGACTGCAGCGCCCACGTCTTGAAATGAACCTTCTTAATGCGGCAATAAAGGCCTCCGTGGATAGATCGCTGACTGCCTCAATGTGTAGTGCCTTGGTCGCCATGCACACAAACAATGCTATGTAGCATTTCTTCTGTATTTTACTTCGTGGGCTTCCATATTTCACATGCAGCGGCCCTCCATAGTCCACACCACAATGAGAGAACGGCTTGCTTGGGGTCACTCTAGACTTAGGCAACTGTCCCATGAGCTGACTGGTGTCATTGGTCTTCACTCGGAAGCATGTTACACAGCTGCGGATCACTTGCCTGATAACAGATCGGCCATTGGTTATCCACCACCGTTGCCGCAACGAGGCTAAGAGAAGTTGGCTTCCTGCGTGCAAAAGTCGTATGTGCTCATTCCAAATAAGCAATTTTGTGACAGGATGCTTAGGGGCAGTATCAAAGGATGTTTTTGTTGAAATGATGCTTCAGCATTCTCCAGCCTGCCGCCCACCCTCAATAGGTTGTCACTATCCAGAAAGGGGTGCAGAGTGAGAAGTTTGCTCTGATGTGGCACTGCGTTTCCTTGATGTAAATTATGTATCTCCTGACTGTACGAGCAGCGCTGAACGATGCGGATGATTGCTGTCAGACTATCGCGAAGTTCGTCAGTTGTCAAAGGTCCATGCCGTCTTGCTGCTGCCTCATGCTTTAGATTGTGAAGAAATCTGAGAATGTATGCACATACTCTGTGCAGTTTAGTCCAGCTGGAAAAGCGGGTGAAGAGGTTATCTGCGTCATGATTACTCGCCACGAAACACAACCTTACTCCTCGCTGCTCAGGAATTTCGGTTGGTTCAGCAGTGGTTAGTTCAAGCCAGGCTGAAGGATCCGTCGATAGCCAGGCGGGCCCCGCCCACCATAATCGATTGCCTTGAAGTCGATGTGGCTCCGTTCCCCTGGAGATAACGTCCGCTGGATTTTCCTGTGATGAGACATGGTTCCAATCTTGCTGAGAAGTCAGTTGGTGAATTTCCGACACCCTGTTGGCCACATATGTTTTCCAGGCTGAGGAGCTACCTGCAATCCAGGCCAGAACGACAGTGGAGTCTGTCCAGTAATAACGTCGACATGAATGTAGATTAAGGGCTTGAATCACTCTTTCCATTAGCCTGCTCAGAAGTAGTGCGCCATTCAACTCCAGTCTTGGGAGCGACACTTGCTTCAAAGGGGCTACCCTAGATTTAGAGCAAAGTAAGTGAACGGATATTGTTCCATTGGAGTTGATGCAACGTAGGTAAGCGCAGGCACCGTAGGCTCTTTCTGAGGCATCAGCAAATCCGTGAAGTTCAACATTGGCATTCATGCCGTCTGCGGTCACCTTCCGTGGTACACGAATCTCATTTAGTTTGGGGAGCTGCTGATGTATCTCCTTCCATTGTGTCTCAAGTTCTGAGGGTATTTTACCATCCCAATCGAGGTGTCGTTGCCAAAGGACTTGTATGAACAACTTGCACTGGACAATTACAGGCCCTATGAGTCCCAATGGATCATAAATCGACGCTACATTGGCCAACACTGATCTCTTTGTCCAAGTCAATTTGTTGTGGTTGAGAGCTCCCACGGTGAATTGAAATGAGTCACTACTCGAATGCCATAACAGACCAAGCGTTTTCACGGCGCCATCTTCAAGAGGAAGACTGCAAGACACCTGGCTCTCGCGAAGTGTAGGTGGGATGGCCTCCAATACATCGGGATTGTTGGACCGCCATTTGCGGATGGGGAATCCTCCGGTTTGCAGGAGCGATGTGAGGTCTTTGTACAAATGGATGGCTTTTTCAATGGTGTCTGTCCCTGTCAAAAGATCATCAACGTAGAAGTCTCTCTTGGCAACGTCGGCTGCTGTAGGGTGTATGTCTTTACCGTCGAGTGCCACCTGCAGTAAGCAACGGGTAGCTAGATACGGAGCCGCTGCAGTACCGTAGGTTACCGTAGTCAATCGGTACATATCCAGTTGTTGATTCGGAGAACTGCGCCACAAGATTCTCTGGAAGTCTCGGTCTGCTTCATGAATCTGGATCTGTCGGTACATCTTCTCGATATCTGCTGTTAGCGCATACTTGTGTGTGCGGAAGCGAAGAACGATAGAGAACAGATCCTGCTGAACAGTTGGCCCAACCAGCATCACGTCATTCAGGGAGATCGACGAAGTTGTTTTAGCCGACGCATTGTAGACAACTCTGACCTTGGTAGTGTTGCTCGTGTCCTTGATTACTGCGTGATGAGGCATGTAATAAACAGGTTTCTGCTGGTCACTACGATCGACAAGTTCCATGTGTCCTAGTTGGCGGTATTCATCCATGAATTTGATATACTCATTCTTCAGTTCAGGTTGTCGATGCAATTTCCTCTCGATATAGCCAAAGCTCCTCCTGGCATTGGCAAACGAGTCACCAAGTTCTCCTACTGCTTCTCGTAGTGGAAGTCTCACTGTGAACCTGCCCGACTTATCACGCGTGAATGATTTCCTAAAATGCTCCTCGCATTGACTTTCTTCCTTAGAATGGCTACGAGTCGTCAGCTCCTCCTGTTCCCAAAAGCGTTCCACCTGTGTGTGCAAGACTTCAGCCGTGGATAACAATGATGTTGTTCCATTCTTACGTTGTTGAACTGAGTGAGGGGGTAGACATCCAGATAGCACCCAACCAAGTTGTGTATTTTGAAGAGTAGGGTAACCTTCTCTAGATTGTTGTTCGGGTCTCAAGACTTCAAAGAACACAGTAGCACCTAACAGCAGATCTATCTCCTTAGGCTGGTTGAAATTAGGGTCGGCTAGTGGAATGTTGGCGGGCAGTTGCCAGTCCTCGCACTCTATTCTTGATGAAGGCAGCGGGCCAGTGATCTGACGCAGGACAGAACCTACTATATGCCGACTATAAGTACCAACTCTCGACTCTATCTGAAGTTGACAGAAGTGAGAGGATTCAGTCGCTCGCGTGTTGCTAATGCCATTGATGGGCATTGAATGCCGATTCAGCTTGATACCCAACCGGTCCACTAAGTCTCGAGACACGAAGTTCATCTGTGATGCACTGTCTAATAGTGCTCGGCATTGATGCATTCGACCTTCGCTATCCCTAATGTTAACAATGGCAGTTGATAGCAATACTTCATTGTGAGGGCAAGCGCCCCTGACAGAACAATATGCTTGGTGTTGGGATGCAGTGTGTGACGAGGCAGCAGTACGGTCCATATTCTGGTCTATATGTAACATTGTGTGGTGACTTTTATTGCATCTTCGGCAGTTACCTGTGTTGCAATTGTTGGCTATGTGGTCATTTCTCAAACAATTGAAACAGAGATTATGTTCCCTCACAATACCTATACGGCCATTTACGTCCATGTATTTGAATTTTGGACATTTATGCAGACTGTGAGATGTCTTACATAGCACACAATAAGGTGACGTGGTGACGAAGGCTCGGTGTTGTCCCCTTGAACTTGTACCACGCTTGACCTCATCTTGGGTTACAGCAGCTGTCTTGTTGGACGTAACTATTTCTAAAGTTTGGCAATTACTTTCCAAGAATTGAATTAGGTCCTTCAAGCTGGCATGCACTTCATTTGACGTACCGTTCTCCCATTGTTTCCTGAGATTGAGACTGATTCTTTCCAAAACTAAGTGCGAGAGCATAAGGTCATGCAAGGGCGTTTCAATTTTTAGAGCTTCTATGGCATTTAAGTTGCTGCAAATTTGATTAATTAGCAAACGCAGCTCTTTAGGAGAATCATGCTTTGCGTTAGGGAGTGACAGCAATTCCTTGATGTGAAGGTCTGATATAAGTCTGGGATTGTGATACCGGCTGCGAATCAATTCCCAGGCGACCTTGAAGTTATCCTGTGAAATTGGTAAATTCTCAATTAGGTGGTGAGGTTCGCCAGACAAACATGATAGAAGATAATAGTATCTTTGAATGTCTGTGATTGTATCATTATTGATGATCAGCGCTACAAAGGTGTCATAGAAATGCATGAAATCTTGTAGAGCACCACTGAACTTGGGTAGTGAAATAGTTGGAAGTTTTAGGGCGCAACTATTGCTCATGTTATCACTATTTACAGGCGGAGGTGTGTGTGTATGTTCGGGGCACAATAGCGTTTCTATTTTTGACTTAATGTCCAAGCATAAATCATCAAAGGCTGCTCTATCTAGATCATGTGCTTCGTTTTCAGGATCATCGATTTCCAATTGTATCTGAGTGTCATTATACTCATCCATTAAACTCGCCAACGATTGTTTCCTAACTTTAATGTCATTAAGATTCCCACCTGCTGCAAATGCATTCACGAATATACTTAAGCGAGTCACGCGAGATTTGATGACTGCTCTTTTCTTTGTTAATACACGTTTTTGATTGGCATCCATAATAACCCGGTAAGAAAGGACAGAAGGAAATGTTGAACCAGATTGTACTCACCGATGCTGTCTTCAATGTTGGTAAGCTTGTTTATCTGTCGACAGCGGTCTCTGGTGGATGTTCCTGCAAGTTCCGTTCTCTAGCAATCCTGGCGGGCATGTATGGTAGCTGACGTAACCGGACTAGCACCTCACAAGATGGCGTCCTACGGTCATGGCGTGGTTGTGCTAACAAGATGGCTATTTACAGAATACGAATTTATTTCTACCGTTATATATGTATATATTTTGTATTCTTATACCGCACTTTGTATTAT
This sequence comes from Meconema thalassinum, assembly GCA_946902985.2. Taxonomy (NCBI): domain Eukaryota; kingdom Metazoa; phylum Arthropoda; class Insecta; order Orthoptera; family Tettigoniidae; genus Meconema; species Meconema thalassinum. The sequence goes on from OX336395.1 coordinate 52,382,753, forward strand.
TAGTCACAGTTTGATTTGTAACATAAGTCATGCACATTTCATCACTAAACAGGTACACTTGTTTCACAAAAATCCCACATGTTGGCACACGAATAAGTTCGAAGTTCACTTTTTTCTATAATCCGGCATTAGGAGGACCAAAATGTTGCTGCTTAAACATCTCTCTGGTAGCAGTTAAAATGAAACACCTCAAGTACTCACTTAAAATAATTTATTAACTAAATTCTACAACTAAGGAGAACATCTTAAGACTACGACATGGCTCTCCGTGAGACTACACGTGAATCAGGAGCGGGGACCTCACTCAAGGCTACCCGAGTCGCCTGCGGGGTGCTGCCGTCTTGTGGTTGCTGGGTGGACTACCCTTAGTCCAGAGCGAGGCACCGGACACTACCTCTAGAGACCCAAAGAGCATTTACATCGCTAAGGTTGCATCATGCATCTGAGCCAGATGACATAACAGATGAACTTCAGAATGAGACTGGCTCCGTAGGTCTGCAGATCATCAATGATGTTTGTTACAAAATCTGGAGAGGTGGAATATGGCCAGCTAATTGGACTGCAGCCACCCTCTGTAGGCTAGGAAATGCACAGATTTTTGTTCCTTTGCCCAAGAAGGACTCAACAATGGCATGTGATAATTACAGGACCTTGGTCCTCATTTCATATGAAAGAAAGGTCATAGTGTACATTTTGAGAGAAAGTCGCATTTATGACCCCTGAGCGAGTTGGATTTGTCCGAGGTATAGGTTTAAGGAAACATACAAACATCCCTCAGCGGATTAATAAGAGCAGAGAATTTCAACTTCCTGTCATTACCTGGTTTTTTGATTATAAAGCGTTTGACTGTTTTCCATGGGATAAGATGAAGAAAGTACTGTTTGAAATGGGACATCCTGCAAATGTGGTTTTGCTAATACGAGATCTTTCTGAAAATGTTTAGAATAAATGGAAAATTTTCTGAACATCTCAAGATCAGAAAGGTGTCTGTCAAGATTGTATACTGTCATCGGAGCTCTTTAATATTTATGGAGAATATCATGAGATCTGCACCAGACGGATGGGATGGTGGCTTTCCTGTTTGTGGTAAGAAAATAAAATATCCAACCATCGTTTTGTAGATGATACTGCATTTATATGAAAAAAAAAAAAGCAGGAGTACCCTCTCTTCAAACGGTCTTCGGTATTAACAACCAGACGCTATCAATTGAGCTACTGTTGCAATGGTTAGGGGCTTGTCATTCCTTCATAAGTTTATCAGAACGAAGTTCGTTTTCTGGGTATATCACAGACACTGTTAATTTAAGGGCTTTAAAATGTGGTTTTCGGAGATCTTTTATAGACTCCCTAGTTTCGTGTCACACATTGAGAAGCGCAATATATGCTTTGGTCGTCTTTCTAGGATTATTTTTATTTTTCGCCTATTTTAGCATGTATTTTGAAAAGTTTTTCCCCTATACCCACCCTTCTATGAGAAGTACGGTGGAGAGTTCTGTAAATGATTGGTGTATTGACTCACGGTTACAATACCTAATTTTACGATTCTCCAAGCACCCGAACACGAGTTATAGGCGTACATAAACATAAAGATATATCAACCACATAGTGGCAAACAAAATCATCTTTACGATGAACTCATTTGTCGACGAAAATATGATTACTTAAAATGAGCTCTCAAACTGAATGCACCTAACGTGTACTTCCTGACATGAAAATAATATTGAAAACCTTGTTGACGAAACGCAATATATGTCAAATAAAAACTGACCCTCACCGCTGTGGAAAGTCCCTATCCCCACGAAGACCCCTTTAATAAATTATAAAGGCGTGTGGTGCATGACAATTTAGGATTTTTAGCCTCCAATGCTCCAAATTCCCAAAAGCTGCAAAAAAACACTATTTCAATTCAGGAATTTTTGAAAATAATGTTGCTGTTTGGAGATATAATAGACCTTCTGTACAACATATCGCACGTGTAAGTCGCGTTTACAAATTCTAGGGTACCCCTTGACCCCCTTAAGCGCATTGATGAATTTTACAGTCTATGTTTGTTTCCATGATAACCTATAGCCATTTGCAAACTTTCGCAGAAATTTAATAAATTGAGTGGCATTGCTTCTTTCAGAAATAGATGGAAAGTAGGATGTCTCCTCTTGAGATACTTTTGTCAAGGTTACCGGCTTGCATTACTTCATTAGTTTCTTCTAGTTCATCTTCTTTCGGATGGGCCAGTTAACGACCACGACGTTGAACTTTTCAGTTTGGCGAGGGACTTGATGTTTGCCCAATATTCGCGCATTATCTGGCTGTGTTTCTCCTTTCTCCCTTTTGTCCAGATGATGCCGGCTTTCCTACAGGGTGGTCTGTCCTGAAAACTATTCTGTTTAGGTATCTTTCTGAGATGTGATCGGCTTCTAATAGCACTTTCCATTATCTTCAGTTCTTGGATGTCCTTGTTAACTTCTGTTAGCCACGGTGTTACGCTCTTTATAATCTCCCAGTAGTTGAGAACCCGGTTGGTTAGTTTTGTTGGGTTCATCCTTGAGACATGTCCGTAGAAAGCCAGACGTCTCTTCCTATCCACATCTGTGATTTTCTTAGTATATCTATAAAGCTCCTGATTTGATCTTCTTCTGTACTCGTCATATATTTATTAGTTTATTACCTGAAATTAGTTTTCTGGGAATATCTCAGAAACGTGGTTTTAGACCCTTAAAACGTTGTAGCCTCCAAGCCACAGAGGGGCTGAAAATGAGTTTTGTCTCGACTTTGTACGCCATAATATAATAATAATCGTAATAATAATTTAATGATATAGGTATAGGGATATAATAGACCTTCAGTATTGATGAATTTTACAGCTTAAGTTAGTTCTGTGATAACCTTATAGCCGTTTGCAAACGTTCACAGTAATGTAATAAATGGAATTGCATTGCGTCTTACAGAAATAGATGGACTTCTGAGATTGTGTTGCCATGGTTACCGGCTTGCATTCTTTCAATAGCTTAATAAATGAAATTAGTTCTCCGGGAATATCTCAAAAACTGTTGGTTTTAGGACCTTAAAATGTGGTTTTCGGGGCCCGTAGGGCTCTCGAGTTTTCTTTCTCACATTGAGACGCTGAAAATGAGCTTTTTCTAGTCTTTCTACGCCCATTTCGGCAGGCATTTTAAGGGGGTAGGCCCCCTTTTATGAGAGGTATGGAGAAGAGTTACATCAATGATTACTTTCGTGCCTCTGATGGGCATCTATACCAGATTTTACGTTGATCCACTCAGCCGTTCTCGAGTGATGCGCGTACATAATTGTACACAGACACACAGACAGACAAACATTTTGTTTTTGCGTGCAACCGTCTTAAACCAGTCTGAAACGCGTTAATAACTCAAATTTCCGTGAAAATTCAGAAGAAAACAGACACACTTTTATTTTTATATATAGAGAGAAGAGATGGACATGACGGGTATCCTTATTTGTGTAAAAATCGTGAATACAGTTACGGGACTGCAGACTAATATCAATAAATCCAAAATTATCATTGATAAAGCCAGGTCGCTAACCAATCCAAATACCTTAAGGGAGGCGTGGACTGAATTTATGAAAAATAGTAATTATTGATAGAATTGAATGAAATTTGGATTGTTGTCTCCTGATGGTGAAATAAGGCCATATACCAATTTGGAAAATAGCAACAGACCTTTCTGAGAAATTAACACTTACAATATAAAATTTAAAAACATCGATAAGCATAAAAAATGCTCCAGCTGAACAGTTACTTCAAATATCACATTGAAAACTGGTGTACAGGTACATCAAGGTATGGAAAGAATTTTAACAGAGAGAAAGTCTTCATATATAGTCCATGAATGTGAGGAAAAATATGTTTTATGTGTTTATGTTTTTCTCAAATTATGCTAAAAATACCTTTTGAAGTATCAACATTATAAAAAAATCCTTCTGTTAATATGAAGACAATATAGGTGATAACAACCCTAGAAATTCTCATGGAATTTGAAACCGAATTGGTTCAGCTGGAACATTTTAAATAACTGAAAATGTATATAGAAAAAAAGAACATTTTAGTAAATAAAACATGGTTGAAGGCTAAACTAGTAATACGTCATTTATATAAATAAAACTGAACACAGAAGAAACACGTTACGTAATTGGCATTTCTATAGTTACCGTAGTATTGTTACCTCGTCAACTCACTGGATAGTTGTTCTGGGGGCAATTTGAAGATGGCCATTGTTGCGTTGAAGCTAGTGGATGGGGGCGTTTCCCCAGCACTCAACCGGACATTTAAATGTCACGCTAGTACTTTAAAAATGGCCGAAAACGAAAAATACCACCGCCAAATGATCCGCAGGAGTCCGGCGTACAATAATATGCACAAATTGAAAAATCGATAATTTTTACTTTTTTCACCAAAAACTCAGTCCCAGCCTCCCTTAAAGGTATTCGATGTGGTTTCAGAAATGCTGAACATTCTTTCAGTTATTTCAGATCAGGAAGCTGTGCTACCGATTTTAAAAAGAGAACTACTATAGCCAAAAATATGACAACATTTGTCTCATTTACAGAAATATCGATTCATCTTGCTATAGTACACTGTTTAGTACTGTACCCGATTATCCGGAAAGGATCCTGTTGGAATATCCATTGCCCCCGCTGGATTGCCTATTTCTAACTGCTCCGGCAAATACTACATTAGAAATCGCTTCCAACATGGTCTTTAGGGATTTACAGACAGCAGTTACCAGAATATTGTGGATCAACAACCAACTACACGGGGCACTCACCTTTACTTACCTCGGGGACTGGGACTTCAGCTTCGCCTACACTACATCCACAATACTCTGCTCCTTACATTTAAAATGAATCACACTCCAACAGCAATGGAAAACAATCTGAACAAATTTATTAACAAAAGGGTAAACTAATCTACTATAAACAAAATAACAATAAACGAATTTAACAAAAGACATTAACATTAAAAACACGCAATGATTCACACCTCCTTTCAACTCTACATCTTACTACCATGCTGTATTAAAAATTCGGAGTATAAAATCTTGGCTTGTTCTAGGCCTACACTGCGTATAAATAAAAACGTTTAGTGAAGCCTCTTAATGGCATTCCAGACACCTGATTTCATTCACAAGCCTGCGTTGTAGAACGACCGTGCAGAAACTTGGTTTCATCAATGAAATATCGGCACCACGCCGAACTCAAAACTGGTTTATACAATAAATACAAGGCTGTGAGTCTACACCTGTTATATTATGACATCGCTCTCCAATGCTAACGGTGAATCATGCTCGCTAGTCCACAGAGAGACTGCTTGTGTGTGCATTTATAAAACACGTAAAAATTAACATTTAGATCTTACAAAAGTTTACATAACTACTTTGTTTCTTAAACAATCATACTAAAAAAAATTATACACACTTTCATTCGCACTCCGTCATTGTTCTAGACCAATACGGTTCCACATCTGCTCTTAACAATGAACAAACATTCATTCCCAAAACATCCGCTCATAAAACACACACTGTTCCAAAACAATTGATTAATAAATCCTACTAAATAATTTAACTAATTAAATCATTTCCACAAAAATTATTTACATGTAATATGTTTATAATAATATCCATTATCTAGTGTTGCTAACGCGACACTTTCGAGATTGTAACTTCACGGTTACAATATAATTCTTAACTAAATATATACACTGGTTTTTCACATAACCATCCTTCTCTAACGTTCTGTAGTTTTATATACTGCATACACATCGTCTTATATAGGTTTCATTACATTATCGGTATAATACAGTCGACTAATTTAGGTAAACAGTACGTAATTACATAAATTCGGGTTTAATAAAATTTAATAATTGTATTATAGACGTGAGTAGACAATCTTTCTCATGTTTCATTTCCGCTGAAACCCTCCTGTTAACACAGCTAAATCGTTAATTCACAAGAACTGGACTACTTGTATACAACGGCTCTTATCATGATACATACCTTTTTATCAAAGAACAACAATACTTTGACTTCCTTAAAATGCGGAATTCCCTCGCCTGAGCACTCTATAGCTCTACAAAACCTCATATAACAGTATATATGGCATAAACAATTATCATCTACTATGTTAAACAATAACCGAAAGGGATTAATTGTTATTAACATATTTTATGTAGGAACTTCTCTCAAATACTGGCATGACCCTCAGTATCATTGCACATGACTACTGGACTACAATTATACATGCGTGAGTTCTTCAAACGAAACTTCCAATTGTAATGAACGATATTAGACTGTCGTGATTAACCTCCTAAAGTTAACTCCACAACAAGATAATTAACTGTTAACTCGTCTGTCGCAAATACATGTAATAAAAATAATACTCTTGGCTCATCTCACTTGTCAAGCTATAAATTGCCCACAAACGACGTGATGTTACACAAATTGGATAAAATAACACACATGTTAATTATAGTATCAGATAGAATTCAATCTTGACCGGGATAAACTAGCTTTGAATTCCTAGCCAAAGATTTGAATAATCTTCTATCAAAAGGTATTTCCTCTAACATATTAAATGAACAAAGCTCTTAGCTTTACAGATAATAAGAAAGGTTTGTAAATGTCGTAATGTTTTTCCACTCTACACAAAGAATGTTCATAGGGATAAACGCTTCGGTCTTATCAAACGACTAGTATTTCTTAGATCGTCGATAGAGTATGTACAATAATGATGTAACAATATCATTCGATGTTTCTTCTTTTCTTGAAGTTATATGTTGTTACATTAAAGTGCTCAAATTTAATTTAATAAGAATTTAATTTGAAGCTATGACACAATGTCAGAATACTTGGTTTAAATGAAATTATATTAAAATTCGAGAGTCGAAACGACTAATCTCCAATGAGGCAATATAATTCCTCAAACAATTTTTTTATGTCAGTTCCACAACTGATCCGTAGAATAAAATTGAAAAAATAGATGAAATGCAATCATCTTCTAAATAATCTTGAAGTATAAAAATCTCAACACACATCTGAAGTGTAAAATACATAAAAGCACTGAAATACATGAAGTGTGAAAATATAGAAATATGGAATAAGATCGCCGAAAATATGGAATAAGATCGCTGGCTCAGAATGTTACTAATCAAGCTCTATATAAAAATTGAGATACACTAATACCTTATTTGGACGAAAACTTGAAAACCAATGTAAGTATTCCCACAATACTTTAGATGTTTCCTCAGTACAAGACACTGAGATGGATCTGCATTCGAACCTCGGATCTGCGACCTCAGAGATAAGAAACGTCTCTCTCTGGAATTCACCAACATTCGCCTGGGCTCGAACGACATCCTTCTGGCAAATTCTTCTGTGTTGCTGGGCTACCTTTCCCTAGCATCTTGACCAATCTCTTCTGTAAAGTCTCCATTCTCCGTCGTAAATATGTATCAGCTTCATCATTGGAAAATAATTATGGAAATATTCATATGAATAGTGAACGAAATGTTTCCATTGCTAATTGATGTTATATTAGTGTTCGTAGACTGACGAAAATGCACAAGATGGACCGTACACTACGTCTGTATTCAAGAATACGTTGTCTAACGAAGCTCCATCGTTGTATCTTAACTCCTTTTTATCGAATATGTCTCTGGCGCATGACTATCTAGTTCATCATATCAACAATGTTAATTATGCTGAATGATAATGTTTGAAGAATAATAATAGTCATTCTATTAATGTTTATGTGTTGCGCCAATATTAAAAAGTTCTCCGCCACTGTTCACTTGAACTGCGTTCCCCAACTTCACGTTTGCAATTTATAATGATATTCAGCTTTATTTCCAACACATTTGGAAATCTAACTTGACAGGCTGATATTGTCGAAACGGTGAATATTTAAGCGCTCGACTTTTCACAATATATAGTAGGCGACCTGTTCTTAATATATATTCGCTTATTTAACTTCTGATCTCAATTATAAAAGAGATATAATCAATACAACGTTCCTCGCAACTTCACGTAGAATGGAAGTGCAGTGATCTCTAACGCTCCACCTAGCTATCCTCGCGTCTCCACAAGTCGACAGTCGTCGCACTCGGACTAAGCTTTGGGATCTCCGTTAACCCAGTAAAAACACTTCCTCACTCTTCAAAGTCTGCTGGAATAAGAACCTCGATCCTTGGATCTCCCTCTCCAAGTCGAATTTTTGGCGGCCATATCAATCTCCCACCATAATTTTAGCGCGTAGATTACCAATGCTTATTACTGCGTAGATTAATCGATCTGTGGTTTTTAAAGTATCAGACATAATTTCTCTTAATATTCTCTTCTTTACCAAATAAGAAAATCTTCTTCTAAGGGCCTAAATGCATAATTTCATCATATTGTGTAATTAAAGTTGATCCCGTCTTCAATAAGACCTGTTCTCATTGGCTCTGGGCTGGGATCCAATAGCATAATTTATAACAATATTTATAATATTAATCTCCAAACTCGCTGTTGCTATGCTAAATATAGCCTTCTAGAAGCGTCCATTGTGCAACATATCACGTGATCGGGCTCTCCCACAGTCTCGAGCTTGTAACACGACACTCTTGTGTCACACATCCAGAAATTATATTTGCTAGTTAAATTTTATCATGGGGACGGAAAATACTCTCATTTGGTCCCTAAATAATTCAATTTACGGGGGCAGTACCTCATCGGAAAAATGTTTTTTTTGAAATGTAGTGCTGGAGAAGGATGCTGCACATACCTTGGATGTCATTTCGCATCAAGTGTCCATTATTAAAGAGTTCCACCTGAGAAGTATGAAATCATCAATATGCGAATAAAGAGTCACCAGTTCTTTGGACACACCATTCGTCGTTTTGAGAAATTTATTTTCCTTGAAAATATCCCAGATAAAAGAGGCAGTGGACAAGTGCCCACTCGATGTTTCATCACTACCAAGAATACGACTTGACGGATCCTTCTTGGTGCAGCATGCTTGTCCGAAGACCGGGAGAGAAGGAAACGAATAATTATGCATTATCACTTGGCCTCCTAGATTCAATTAGATTTGAGAGGCCAGTGTGCACGATTCATAGAACACATGCCATAAAATACATGAAACATTTAACTATTGCCAATCACACCGAGGACGCAACATCCGAAGTCACTAGCGTATGGCGTGACATGATTTTAATAAACAGTTAAAAAAAAGGCGGTATATGCACATTTTTCAAGAACCTAGTCTCACAATTACAGTACTTTCCTGATAGTCTTATTTTTTGTTGTAATGGGTGTAATTTAGACGTGTTGTTCATATTGTTCTCTTTCATTTTTAGCCCATTTTCTTTTTATGAAAAAAAATAGGCTTATGAGATCACCTTTTGTCCGAGTGTCTGTGTGTGCGTGTGGAGCGATTTCGATGAAACCAGGTCAGATCATAGCACCATTCCGGCCGAACCCGACGGTGTTCTTCAAATGTTATTCTGTCGCACCAATCCAACATGGCGGCTGTGCGAAATATTTCACCAGCATTCAGTATCTCCGAAACTATTACCGATATCACCCTGAATTTTTTACGGTGTAAAAGGGCACTACTAGAAGTTGACCTATTAGACGTTCAACACACTGGTAACTACAAAACCAACATGGCGGCCAAGCGAAGATGAGACTTTTAAATAGGCATTTCTCGCGATTTATCCATCCAAACGTAATGAAACTTGGTACAGTTTATGTTTATACTGATTGTAATGCACTGGCGTCTAATTTAGTTCAATTGTTTACATAACCTCAAAATGGCGGTTGTGCGAAATATTTCACTGGTATTCTATATCTCCGAAACTATTATAGATATCACCCTGAAATTTTGTACGGTGATAAAGGCCACTGCTACAAGTTTATTTATGTAACTTTCAAAAACCTGTCAACTACAAAACGAACATGGCGCCCAAGCGAAATTGAAATATTTTAATAGACTTTCCTCAATTGATTTAACCATCTGAGCGCAGTGAAATGTGGTACAGTAAATGATTATACATATTGTAATGCAATTGCATCTAATTTAGTTCAATTGTTTACATAACCTCAAGATGGCGGCTGAGCGAAATTTTAAAATTAAATTTTTATTTCTTGTGTCGTAATCATTCGATCGAAGTGAAAGTTTGAATAATGAAGCTACGCAATAATTTTCCTTTAATGGTACATAACTCTATGGCCTATACTTATAACAATCCAAAATGGCGAGCATTCGAAATATTTTGACGGTTCTCAGTATCGACGAATCTTTTACAACAATTAAGCTGATTTTTTAAATGTTCATAGAGGCTATGAACATAAGTTCACCTATAGGTCATTCAGTAAACTGGTGAGCACAAGTCCAACATGGCGGCGACGCGATGTATAAATATTTAAATGGACGTTTCTCGTGATTTAACCATCCGAGTGCAGTGACATTTTGCACGTTAAATGCTTATACAAATGTTAATCCACTGGCATCTGATTTATTTCAATTGTTTTCATAACCACAAGATGGCAGCTGTGCGAAATTTTTAAATCTCGTTTAACTTCTTGTGTCCTAATCATGCGATTGAAGTTTGAATACCACACGTATACAATAATCTCATGTAATCGTACATAAATAAAAATCCAACCTGGCGACCATCTGAAATATGTAGACGGTTCTCAATATCTACGAATCTATCACAACAATCAAACTGAAATTTTGTATGTTGATAGAGGCAATTAACATGAGTTGGATATGTGAAAATAGGCTGTATAGTTCTTCAGAGAACTTCTTGTTAAATTGTCGCATATACCTTTTTGAAAGGCAACAATATTGAAATTATTCAATGTTTGGAATATAAAGTCAAGATTCTGGAGTCAAATATACTTTTTTAACACCGCACAAATGGTGTGATTAATGAGAAATGGCATATTCTTGTACATAAGTCAGTTTGTAGGCTACTATAGCTGCTTATTAGGGAATAGTATTGCCTTTTATCTCATATTGGGCGGCTTTGGTGGCGTAGTGGGTAGCATGCTGAGCTTCTATGCCCGAGGTCGTGGGTCCAACCCGGACGAAGTGATCGGATTTTTGAAGTACGTTAAAATCCCTCATTATACCTTCCTTATTAGGGGAAGTAAGCCGGTGGGCCCATGTCATAGATTTATGAGATGTAAAAGAACCTTCCACTAACTACACTCGTGGGAAGGCAAAATTTGTAGGTTAAATTTGATCAACGCTATTATGTTCCAACATTCACCGTCAGGTTCTGGTTGTGGTGGTATCTATTAACCAAGTTTGCAGCTAGGTATCGTTGACGGTAGCATTTGGTAGCGAAAGTAGAAACTACTTAAAACTGACTGCCTGCAGTACTTACCTGAATTACATATAACACACAATAATACAGCCATCACAATTAACACCGGTAATCAGGCAGATTCTACACACATCCAAAGAACACGGGGCTGCATGACCGCGTTGTCACAGCCCCTAAACAGAGGAACCAACCAACCTATCTCACCTAGTTAGAGTAAATGCAGCAACGTATAATCCCAATATAATGTCAAAATAAGATGCATTGATTGAGAACACATTGGGCTTCTTTAGTCCCTGAAGTATTTCGTAAGATAAGAAATATATTCTCTCAACCCATAGCGTAATGATCTCTATAATGCTATAGCGGAGTTCAATGTGTTTAGAATTCGTGATAACTACACCATTATACAATATCATTCGTCAGTAAGCACTAAAATGGCTAATACATGGGAAGAATACGCGTGAACGAACAGAAACTGTAACCTGACAAGGGGTTTGTTGGGGTTATGGGGGCCGCTTTCGGTGATAACACACACAGGAATAGTAATTGAAATTAATCTTGTATCTAACTTGTCACATTTACCATAATCTTACCTCGTTGCACTACCGCATGTGTGGAACATTTTTAGCCTTCATCTTTATATAACTAATTTCTTTAATTACCACACTCATTTAATTATTTATTTCTCGTGTCGGAAACATACAAATGTACAGTTGCTATAGGCTACATAAAGGGTAAAACTGTCTCATTATATAACAGGTGCCCAATACTGAGCAACATCCAAGGCGCTCGGATTGGCTAACATGAGATCTTCCTCTGCACAAGATGAAGGGCACAGAGGGCAATGAAGCATGTGTCTTGTGGTTTTTTCTTGGCCACATTCGCAAGACCTGTCACTTGTACTGAGGCCCCCATCTCCTCAGATTGTCACGGGATCTTCCAACTCCTGATCGTAACCTGTTTAGGGATTTCCACACCAACCAGGTTTCGTTGTGTCCGGGTGGTAGTTCTTCGGCTACTGGGATCCAACCGCAGGGGTGAGGGGTCGACTTCTTCCATAAATCCGGCATTGCCTTCTCCGGTGAGACGGTAAGCATCTCAGATGTCCTCAGGAAGCTCTTACGGGACCTCAGCCGTTGCTGAGGAGGATTATATCCATGGAGTGGGTGGGCGCTGTTCTCTTCCACTCTCAGTCTCTCCCTGTTGGCAGCCACCTCTCTGCCAGCCAGGTAGTAGAGCTTATCTGTTGGGGTATGTTTTAAGCAACCTGTTATCAACCTACAGGTTTCGTTCTGAGCTGTATCTACCTGTCTGGCATGACATGACCTGTACCAAACTGGGGAAGCAAATTCAGCAGTAGAATAGTACAATGCCATTGCAGAAGTGCGAACAGTCTCTGGATGTGAGCCCCATTGTGTCCCTACTAGTTTGCGAATCAGGTTTTTTCGTGTGGAGATTCTCATTTTGTTATTCTTACTGTGGGTTTTGAATGTAAGAGCTCTATCAAGGGTTACTCCCAAGTATTTAGGGGTGTGACAATGCTGCAATCGGATACCTGACAATACTATGCGTAACTCACGATGAGCTTCCCTGTTCCTTAAGTGGAAGGCGCATACTTGTGTCTTCGATGGGTTTGGTCTGAGTTGGTTCCAACTGTAATAACTTGATAGATTTCTCAGGGCAGATGTCAGATCTCTTTCAACTGATTCAAAACTTGCGCTCTGTGCAGCAAGGGCTAGATCGTCTGCATACAAGAAGCTTCTTGTGTCTGAGGACAGTTGCTGATCGTTGGTATAGATGTTGAAGAGAATTGGAGCCAGGACGTTTCCCTGAGGTAAACCATTTTTCTGTACTCTCCAACGACTGCCTTGCCCCTGGAAGTCCACAAAAAACCTACGGGTTTGAAGTAGAGTGCTGGTAAGTCTAACTAGATGGAAATCGTTGGTCATACTGTACAACTTGGCATGGAGTAACCGATGATGGACAGTGTTGTACGCTGCGGAATCATCCACAAAGACCACGCCTGTCACCTGCCGAGTTTCAAACCCATCCTCTATAAACTGAGTAAGGTTTAAAAGTTGTCCTGTACAGCCTTTATTTGGTTGAAATTCTGCTTGTTCAGGTATGAGAAGAGGGTCAATTACACGTAAAATTCTACTCAAAATCATGCCTTCAAATAGTTTATAGAGGTGACTCATAAAACTAAGTGGCCTGAAGTTCTTAGGATGGTTTGCTTCCTTACCAGGTTTGAGAAGGGCTATCACACTGCTCTTTCGCCAGTTCTTTGGAATTTGGCACTTGCTCAGGCAATTATTGAAAAGCTGCAGGATCCACTTTCTTGAGGCTGGCCCGAAATTCTTAATTTGTTCCATACGGATGTCATCTAAACCGGGTGCTTTACCAGATTTGCTCTCCTTGATAGCCTTGTTTAGTTCTGATATCTCGAATGGGAGTGTAAGATCACACCTTTGCGCCTGGACCTCTTGGTGTATTTAAGGTATTTTAATTCTGTGACTGCCTTTCCCATACATGAGTAACTAGTGGGCAAACTGATCTGCAGTGATGTTGGAATGTGCATTGGATCTAGTTGGGTCATTATTAAGTCGTTTCAATAATCTTCACGTTTTATGGCTTTTTCTGGATAGATCAAGTTCTTCTCTATTTTTAATCCAAGAATCCCTTCTGGATTCTTTCAGAGATGTGATGAGTTTATTCCCAGCCGCCAATGTTGCCTCGCCGAAAGGATCTTCTTCAAATATCACCTTATACTCGGTATATTGAGCATTAAGTTCTGAAGTAAGACCGGGGATGTATGATGTTCGACAACCCCGAGGAATGGCAATTCGGGAACATCTCTTTACAGCGTCATATGATTCATGTGTAGATTCTATAGTGGAAACTGCAGTATCCAGCATATCTGTAAACTTCAGCCAGTTGGCTTTTCAGAAGTTAAACCTCCTTCTGAACGAAACTGTCTGTGGTCTAACTGCTGCGTATATTTCGCACATGATAGGCCTGTGTTGTGTATTTAGAATATGGTTGCAGACTGTTTTTATGCACTGTAGTAAGATGTTTTCACTGCTGAATATCAGATCTGGGTTATAGCCGCGTTTCCATCTGCCGCTGTTAAAAGATGCAGGCTGCTTAGGATCATGTATAAGGCTCAGATGATTGCCTTCCTCCCATTCTTGAAATGCTACCCTATTCTCATAATCATGCTCATAACCCCACATGGTGGCAGTTAAAGTCACCAATCACTACTTGTGTATGTTGATTGTAAAAGTTGTCGGGTACATTGGTTTTGAAATCAGCACCTGGTGGTTTGTATATGGATGAATTATTTAATATAACCAACATTTCATTTATATATATATTTTTCAACAACCTAATCATGAAAACAATACACCATCGTAAAAGGAACATAAATCACCCTGCCATTAGCAAAGCCACCTCTAGCCGGATCACAGAGAGAACCAAATTGTCACAATGCACACTCTCCCTGCAAGTGCCATAGCACGAGGTGACCATGCTACAAAACTAAAAAAAAAGTAACCTTGATCTATAAATTAAACAGTGACAAAACGAACTATATAATGTATCGTATTCTTATGCAAACGTATTGTGGGATGAACACAATTTATTTTGAGAGCCAAGATCAGATATATGTACAAAGATCAGAACTCGTTTGTCAACCAACAACTGTACTCATGGCAAACACTGTCCATAGTCAACACTAATGTCTGGCGGTTCCTGGTGTCAACTTGTGTTACTACTGCCACACTTGGGCTGGTGGCAAACTGTGTTACTACCGCCACCAAAACCTCCTTGGAGTTGAGTTGGCTACTGTTTAAAACAGTTCGGAAATCTCATACGTCGGTTGTAATTCGTTGTTGCTGGCCTGATTGAGTCCATTAGCGTAAGTGGAGCGTTTTTCGTGTTTGGTTGATTGGCTGGTTGGTTGCTTGGTTTGTGGGATGGTTGGTTTATTGGTATGCAGCATTGCAGCGTTCGTGGCGTCATTGATTCACATAGGAATGATGTATGTACAACACTCTTTACACTTCACTGGTATATTAGGGAGTCTTTGGGGTCACCACAATGGTAATTTCACTGCAACTGTGCTTACATGGGTATCCTGGCTGCTTTCAACTGCCTGCCCATTAAACGATTACGGTATTGATTTATGCGTACAACCTCGTTTCCAAATATAGACGCTAAGGGCAGCACCAACCCACTGTGATCGCCGCTTTTTGAAGTCACTGTTACAGACTTTTGTTTTGTATTGCTCTTAATGGTGAAGTTGTGTATTCTATTTTATGATGGCGTACTGCTGTGTGCGCTTTTGTAAATCGGAATATGTCAAGCTTCAATGCCGAGGAATCTCATTTCATGAGTTACCATCGGACAATTCACTTGACTTATAAATACACACACAAATACAGCCATCACAATTAGACGGGTTAACAGTCAAATTCTACACACAGCCATGTACACGGGGCTACATGAGCACGATGTTGCAAAGCCCCTAAACTAATTAACATCCCATTCTTCGGCGGCCGGAGACATTTCTTTACCCTGTCTTTTATTGCCCTTATTCTTTTCTTTTCATCTCGTGTAGTATGTAAGTTAGATTTAAATTAGTTGGAAGTAGTTGTGTTTTAATTATCAACCGTACCGTATAATTACGGGCAAGTGAGGTAGACATTTCATCCCTTGAAAACAATCACCTCCACCACCATGTATGTTTCGTTTTTTCATGCTACGCCCCTCAAGTGGGTTGCTCAGGGGACGAGAAAGATGAATTTTGGGGCAGTGTTGATACTCATCTTCGTTAATTCGCAGAGAATTAATACGTGTTCATTGGCGGAGATCTCAATGGTCATGTTGGGTCAGAAAGAGATGGCTATC
Organism: Meconema thalassinum; assembly: GCA_946902985.2. Lineage (NCBI taxonomy): Eukaryota > Metazoa > Arthropoda > Insecta > Orthoptera > Tettigoniidae > Meconema > Meconema thalassinum. The sequence continues at coordinate 52,399,008 of OX336395.1, forward strand.
CTCATTGTCATGATGGGCAAAGTTTCGGGACCAGGAATGAATATGGATGTCGCATCCTTGAATGCACAGAAGCACAGGACCTTGTTGTGGCTAGCACCTATTTTAAGATTCGGCCAACTCACCTGATCACCTATTACAGCGGTGGTCGAACATCTGAAATCGACTACTGGCTTCTCAGGTGGGATGATTTCAAGTTGGTAACAAATGTCAAAGTCATCCCGTCAGATAACATCGCTCCCGAGCACCGCCTCCTTGTACTAGATCTCAAGTTTGACACCGTACCCACGAAAAGACCTCGAACAACGGGACCTGAACGCATTAAGTGGTGGAAGCTACCGGACCATAGGAACGAATTGGTGAATGCCCTTGGATCACTCGACCCAAGCCAACCAATACAGATCAACTGGACTAGGATAGTCGACTGCCTTCACTCGGTTGCAGCAGAGACGTTGGGAAAATCGAAACATGGGAGGCGTTTTCTTGACGAACAAGTATGGTGGTGGAATGAGAATGTGCAGACCGTGATCAAAAAGAAACGGCTTGCATTCAAGACTTGGCAGACCTCGCGTCTTACCAGCGATCATCTGGAATATAAGACCCTCACGTCTGCAGCAAAGCGAGCTGTTGCAGCAGCTAAGGCCCAACATTATACAGATGTGTACAACCAGCTGGGCTCACCTGAAGGAGCCAACAAGATATTCCGGCTTGCAAACGCACGTCATCGGTCCTCGCAAGACATTGGTCACGTTATGCATATCAAAGATGAAGACCACCTAATTCTCAGAGACCCATCTACTATTTTGAGTCGTTGGGAAAGACACTTCTCAGTAATAAGTAACGAAGAGTTCTCTCATCCACCTATCCACAGTGCGGTAAATGTCCTTGGACCAGTACCGCTAATAACTATGGCAGAGGTTGCACAGGCAGTCAGAAAGATGAACAACTTGAAGGCTACAGATCCTTATGACATTCCAGCCGAACTGTGGACATTACTTGGTCAGAATGGTATTGAACTACTGACATCTCTGTTCAACTAGATATTGGAAGAAGGTGTGGTGCCTCAAATTTGGACCACGAGTACCACGGTGTCTATTTGGAAATGCAAGGGCGATGTCAGTGAATGTGGCACCTATAGACCTATTCGCCTCCTCTGCCACACGATGAAGATCTTTGAGCGAATCCTTGACAGTCGACTGCGTGACATTGTCCAGATCACTAGCAACCAGTTTGGATTCGTGAAAGGATGTGGAACAACTGATGCTATTCACGCAGCATGGCTCCTCATTGAGAGATACCGTGAGAAGAACATATCCATTCATATCGCCTTTTTAGATCTCGAGAAGGCATTTGATCGGGTTCCACATGAACTGATTTGGCATGCACTCCGTTTACATTGTGTTCCTGAAGAATACGTCCGCTGGTCACAACTTCTGTATCGTAAGTGCAGTAGTGTTGTGCGATGTCCCGCGGGAATCACATCTCCTTTCCCCATTCAAGTCGGTGTCCATCAAGGATCAGCCCTGTCACCACTTCTGTTTATTCGATGCATGGGTACAATAACATGAGATATCCAATCGCAACATCCATGGACGCTTCTGTATGCTGATGATGTCTTATTGGCTGCAGACGAACGCAACGTTACTGAAGAGAAACTACAGGAGTGGAATACGAGGCTGGCTGAGAATGGACTGAAGCTGAATGTCCAGAAAACCGTGTATATGGAGTGTGGGTCACCGACGCCTGGCACCATCCTTGTAGGTAGTCAAGATCTTCAAAGAGTCGACCAATTCAGGTATCTTGGCTCCTTGACTCGTTCAGATGGTGACACCCCCCCTGATGCCCGAGCTCGTGTGAGTGCCAGTTGGTTCAAATGGAGGGAGGTAACTGGAGTCATCTTTGACCGCAAGATACCCACCTATCTTAAGGCCAAGCTTTACAAGACCGTCGTGCTCCCAGTCGCCCTCTACGGTTCTGAATGCTGGCCGGCCTCTGTTAAACCTGAGCAAGCCCTGCATGTTATGGCGATGCGCATGCTTCGTTCGGTGCTTGATCTAACGCGACTTGACCATATCGAGAATTGCGATGTCCGAGGGAGGATGGGAGTTGCGCCCATACAGGATAAAATGCGGGAGGCTCGTATACGCTGGTACGGCCACATCATACGCAGTCACGAACAATCAGTGGCTAAAACTGCCTTGTGTCTCAACCCGGATGGCAAACGTCCTTGTGGGCGACCTAAGAAGAGGTGGCTCGATCGCCTTAGAGAACACATGCGACAAGTTTATCTGTGTCGGCATGATGCCCTTGACGGACAGAAATGGAGATTGGCATTTTAAGTAGCGGACCCTGCTCCGAAGTGGGACAAACGCTAGGAAGATGATGATAAATTGAAAATTTGCCCGTAAGTATGTGTCTGAATTAATATCATATTCTTTATGCTGATTGAATAACAAAAGAACTAACTTGTGCCATGTTTTCGCCTTTTTTCAATCTCGATATTAATACACTTCGTTTTTTATTTTTCGCTTTCCTTTATACTGAAAATTTGCCCATAAGTATGTGTATGAATTAATACCATACTAGTTGAAACCCGTCAAAACATGACAGACAATGGCAAAACTATTTACTGAAGACGCTTCTTATATAAGTTACATTCTTTGTACGATTACTTTTTGGCACTATTGCAACTTTAAGGGCAACAAAAGATAGCACTCTAAACATTGCAACATAACGCGTGTCATGACTGAAAACGTGATGTGGTAAATATACCAGTACGTTCCAGAGTTTCTCCTTGAGGTTTTTTGATTGTGATAAAGCATGCCGAGTGAATGAGAAATTGTTGCGTATTAAAAGGAAATGTACTGTACATGTAAGTGTTTTATCGGGAGGTGATAAATCAAGTCGTAGGATTTGAGCTCTCTGCTTAATATTACTTCACCTATTATATCCGAATCCAAGCAATTTCTTACAATTTCTTGCAATTAATATGTGTCCATATAGGAGTCCTTGGGAAACGAACAGATTTCTAAGGAGCATAACTATGGCTCAAACGTTCGGAGTATGTGGAGGCGAATCCCTTAATTCCAAGGAATTGAAGAATTCTATAGTAGGGAAATAAAGTAGCTGGCTTTCATCTTCAGTATCTAATCTGTTAACGCTGATGTATGTGTTTGAAGTACTGGATATAAGTCAATGACTTTTTAATTAATATCATTACATTGTAGCAGCCTGTCAAATGATTAATATTCCAGCAGATCAATTTTACCATCACAACAGTAAAGACCAAAGTAACCACGCGTAGATTTTACGCAAGGGAAATACAATGTAGAACAATGTTTACATTTGATCGTCAAGGACCTTACACTGTACTGCATAATATCTGGAATTGTTTCTGAAATGGTCTATTTATATTGGATTTGAAAAGTGGCTTCGTATTATTCGATAACACTATAGTGTCCTGCATGAACGGAGCCGCTAAATATTAAATGGCAAATAATACTTCCATTGCTGAAATCAACAGCGTAGTTAGACTCATTACTCTAAACAAATAATCATTAAACAATTGTCATATACAATGAAGTTCTACATGACCAGTGTATTCACCGTCCAGAGACTTTCATACTCAAGTTGGATGCTGACGAGAATGCGGTGAGACTGATCGCCTATAGTAAAATCTTAATAATTGTTCCTGCCAGCGAAATTTTTCGCAATAGCTTCAAAACGCAGCTCAGAATGACGTTCTTCATTTTGATATAAACAGTACGAAACTGCTCTAACACAGCAATTTCCATCACCTGTTATAGGTTATGGCAGTACATTTTGCAGGGGAACATAGAATCACTTCGCCAACTACTGGAATGAGCATAGGCCTATACTCAATACTCACTTCGGCATTCACCCTAATGGAGGCAGTGCATGTCAAAAATCGTATTAACACATGGAAGCCCACCCATTCTTGGCTATCGCCCCGGATCCCGGGTTACATTCTCTGCTCTGCCAAGAAATATAGTTCTGGTCTGAGGGCAAAAGCGGGGCACACTCAGTCTCTTGAGGTATAACTAAGGAGAGGAAGGTTCGATTCCCACCTCAACAATCTTGGATGTGGTTTTCCGTGGTTTCCCGCTTCCACTCAAGACAAATACCGGGATGGTTCCTAACTTAAGGCTTCGGCCGTCTCCATGCCATGCCCCACCTTAATTACAAATACACGCATTAATGCAGCCATCACAATTACACAAGATATCAGAGAAAAGTTTACACATACACACCAAAGTACACGGGGATGAGTGATCACGATGTCGGAGCCCTTCAAACGAATTACGTTTGCCAAGTGTCTCTCATGGCTAAACCAATTGTGGACACGCGCGAGTGCCTGGAAAACTACTTTTTTCTTTAATAATTTAAGAGTATATCAACGATGCATAATTATAACTTTTAGTCTAGGACGCTACCAACTTGACCACCGAAGCATTGGGAAGAAATTGCAATATTAAGATTCATAAACAACATACACATTCAACTGTCAGTTAATGTTCTTCGACATTTCCCTTCTTTTATAACTCTATTCCAGGATACATATCGTAGAAACATCATAGAAAATACTCGCTTTGCTCGTTGGGGGCTCCGCCCCCAAGCCTCCTGTGCGTTTGACGATCCGTGTATTTTTAGGGAAAGTAATGGTTGAATTGTTTAAAACATATCGTTCTGAATTTAAGGTTTTATATTTGCTGTGACTTTGTAATAAAAATAAAGACGAATATGTTGCATGCAGATTTTCCATTGATGTAAATTTTTTAGTTGATTCGTGGGTGTCACCTACAAAAACAAATTATGCTAATGGTCTGAATAAAATCTTAGTTTGCTTTGTTATATTTTTTTCTATAAGTTTATAGTTTCTTCAGTGTACGAACTCCCGCACAATTGTTGCGTGTCAAATTTTCGGATTTTTTTTGCACTTGCCCTCAAGTCCATAAAATGCACTACTTAATATATGATAATGTTTTGTTACGAGTCCAAATTTTAATTTTTCTATAGTGTTATTGCCTCCTTTGACATCTCTATTCCCACATTTAAAATGTATTTCCAATTGAGGATGGAATGTGCGCACTGATATGTTTTAAGTCCTTACTTTACGGGAATAATACAATTAAAATATGTTAACACAATGTATTAACAATAGCCAGAAATAATAATTGGGAAATAAAAATACATGTCTGAGGTGGGATTCGAACTGCTTCGACTAGGCAAGAACTCATTCCGGGGTCCGCAATGTTACCCCTGAGCCACCCAGACAACGGACTTCGAATGCATTAAGTTATCTAAACATCAAACGCACTCAATGCCTGTTGAAGTTCTTCAATATATCCCTTCCTTTATGTAGGCTATCTATTCCAGTATATATCGGCTGAACATCATAATGCGATATTTTTCCTCTTTTTAATTCTCATAAACAAAGATCACTCTACGATACAGTGGGTATTTTATCCGCCATTTCTCTCGTGAAAGAACGCCATTGTGCGCACGCGCAGCCGCCACAAATATTACATTTTTCTTTAATCATTTAAAAATATACCCTAACATATATCTTCCTTTTAAAGACACTCTGCAAATCTACATGCCAAGAGCTCTCGTTAGAATGCATCGCGAAGTCAATCGGTTAAGACGTTTTCTCAATCTCGATGTTACAAAAATCACCTTAGTGTTTTAAATATATATATATATATATACTTTATTCTGATTGAATAACAAAAGAACTAACTTAGTGCCATGTTTTCGCGATTTTTCAATCTCGATATTAAGCCTCCTGAAAGTTGGCAAACTAAAACAACTGATCAACTTTTTGAAGGAAAAAGACATCTGCATACTGGCATTACAAGAGACAAGATACCTAGACGAAAATCCCATGGAATCTGAGGGTTACAGAATCTACTAGGGAAAACCTGCGATAAAAAACAAATCAAATGTAACGATCTTAGGTACGGCCTTCGTAGTTAAGGGGAACATCACTGAGTCCATCATCAACTTCACCTCACCATCCGAGAGAATCTCTCTTCTCTCCTTTAGATCTGGAAATAAAGCATATGTACTTATCAACGCACACGCCCCTATTAATGAAGATAACAAGAAAAATCTTGAGAAAGTGGATAACTTTTGGCAAACTCTCGAAGACACAACCACCAAAATTCCACAACATCACGTAAAAGTTTTGGTTGGCGATTTCAATGTCCAGATAGGCAAAGAGAGAAGATATAGAAAAATTGTGGGGGACTATCCAGCACATAAAAGAACGAACAGAAATGGAGAAAGACTAATCGGGTTTCGCAGACATTTCAACCTGAAACTCATGTCCACATACTTCAAGGCACTCCCGAGCAAGAAGATAACCTGGGTATCTCCTAACACGATGCTGGGAGAGTTCCAGATCGACCATGTCGCTATAACGACCAAAAACTGAAAGGAAATCCTGAATGTTAAAGTAAGGAAAAGCCTAAACATCGACTCGGATTACTAGCTCTCGGAGATCAAAGTAAAATTCCAGCCAAACAAGCCTAAACCGAGAACCAACAGGAAGCCCAGAATTAATACAGAGACTCTGAAACAGAACAAGGAAAAATACTGCGAAAACCTATCAAAGCTGAACATGAACAGCTGGGAAGAGATCAGAGATGCAATGACCAAAGCAGCTGAAGGTTTGGGAAATCCAGCGAGGAAACGAATACATAGGTGGTGGAATGAAAAGTGTGACGAAGCTCTTGACAAAAGGCTACAAGCCTGGAAGAGTTGGCACTCCAACAAGACCGAGGAGAGGTGGGAAGATTTCAGGGAAGTAAGGAAGAGAACTGCTAAGATCATAAGATCAGAGAATAGGAACTACGACAGAAGTAGGGTGGAAAAGTTAGAAGAAGATTTTCGAAAAAAACAACACGCGAGAGTTTTACAGAACCTTCAAAGAGGAAATACAGGGATATCAGTCACAAAGTCTGTGCTTCAAACGGAAAGATGGTAGTATAGCGACGAACGACAAGGTTAACTGTCAACATTTGGCCTACTATTTCAAAGTGCTGCTGAACTGTGAAGAACCTGTGGAAAGATTGAATACTCAGAATCCATCCTATGAGAACCCGGATTCCAACCCACCAAGTTTAGATGAGGTAAAGCGCATAATAAACGAGCTTAAAAACAACAAAGCACCAGGCGAAGATGGCATCGCTGCAGAAATGTGGAAGTTCGGAGGAGAAATGGCAGTAGAAAAAATACACGGCATCATAGAAGAAATCTGGAAAACTGAAATGATCCCGAAAGACTGGAAATGTGCCCTTATACACCCACTTGACAAGAAATGTCATAGGGCGAACATCGACAATTACAGAGGAATCTCTCTACTTCCAGTCGCATACAAGATACTCTCCAAAGTACTGCTAAACAGAGTTGAAAAACAAGCAGACCACCTCATAGGTGAATACCAAGCTGGCTTTAGAAAGGGGAGATCGTGCGCAGAACAAATATGCAACCTCAAGAGCATCCTCAGATCCAGAGCTTTGAGAAGCCAGAACACTGTAGTAATATTCGTTGACTTCAAGAAGGCGTACGACTCAATTGACAAGCAGACTTTATTTAGCACCCTAGAGGAGTTCGGAATTGACAGGAAGACGAGAGAAATAATCAAACAAACTCTAACGGTTACCATGTCAAAAGTGAAGTTCTTCGGAGAAATCTCTGATCCTTTTGAAATAAAAACAGGGGCCAGACAAGGAGATGGCTTATCACCTATCCTCTTCAACATTGTTCTGGAGAAAATCATGAGAACCTGGGACGAAGCTTTGGACATGAAAGGAGTAAGGGGGATACATCTGGGAAGGAAAGGACAGAACCTGGAAATTAAATGTTTGGCCTTTGCTGTTGATCTTGCCCTCTTAGCCCAAAGCCGGGATGTTGCCCAAAAAATGCTGGATACTCTGCACGAAATCGCTGAGAAAACGGGTCTTAAAGTCTCCTATGAAAAGACAGAATACATGGATACCTTGGAGAGAGACACATAAAAGTGAAACACGGGACTGTCAAAAGAACTGAGAAGTTTAAATATCTATGTGAATGGATAGAACCCAATGGGCTGGATAAAGAAGCAAATAGGGCAAGAGCTAGAAAATTGGATTTGGCTTATAGGTTAACCCAGAACAGATACAACTGAGCAATATCCCACAAGACAAAACTCAGATACTATAGCACAGTAGTAAAGCCAGAGGGTCTGTACGCCTCGGAGTGCTTGACACTGAATAAAAAAGGGGATCTTCAGGAACTGGAAAAAAAGGATAGGAACATTTTGCGGAAAATTTTAGGATCACAGAAAACTGCTGACGGGACATGGAAGAACAGAAAGAATGATGAGAAGAGGAGATTAACTAGAAAGCCTTAGGTTCCATGCGGTCCACAGGCGGCCAAATTTGGAAGAAAAAAAATAAGCCTCCAAAGTTAAAAACCCTTCGTTTAGGGTATCGTCCCCTTAAAAACCCGCGGTAGGTTGGCTCTGCAACTTAACGGTGAATTAATATACAGTCTATCCTGTACACGTCTGAGTGTTGAATGGACAGGCAGTTTAGAGCAGCCAGGAGGGATGTGATCCAGCTTGCAGTGAAAATGCCGCGGCGATCACAGTCGGTTGGTGCTGCAACCTATCTTGTGTTGAATGGACAGGCAGTTTAAAGCAGCTTGGAGCGATGTGATCTAACTGGCAGTGGGTGTAGCATGGCCTCTTACCGAGATAGATGGAAGCATGGTTGTCCCACCTTGAGCTATTGTTGCCATTGAGATGCCTGCCTTGCCATTACTTTATCAGTTTATTTTCTGACTTAATTAGCCTTTGCTCGAGTGCAAAAAGGCCGAAATCAGAAGAATGAGAAAGACTATCGAAAATTCATGTAGCCAGCCGTTCCTTCTGGGTCCTTAACTATGTGTATGCAAAATTAGGTTGAAATTGGTGGAACGGTGTAGATTTGTATACGGAACAAATCCACCCACCCACCCACATACATACCAACATACAGACTTTCACTTTTATATATAAGATTGCCATATAATTTCTCAAGAAAAAGCATGTGTATTGCTCGTCTCATGTAAGTTACAATTTGCCTAAATCTTTTCAGTTCTTTCACCTTGTTAAATGACAATCTAGAAATTTAGATATCGTTTATCTCTTTCTAGAATGAATCTTGATTTATTTGACGAAGACAACATCCAATTTAATATTAATTTAACGGGAGATTCCATTACGTAGGATAACATGCTTTTAACCTCATGCCTTTATATGAACATACTTATTTCAACCTAAAGCCAGATTGTGCATCTAGAAATACTTTACTCCATCTTTAAGAATCTCCATACATTCAGGACATTTATATATCTAATATATAAAAGTGAAAGTCTGTATGTATGTATATATGTCTGTTCCGTATACAAATCTACACCGTTCCACCAATCTCAACCAAATTTTGCATACACATAGTTTAGGACCCAGAAGGAACCGCTGGCTACATGCATTTTCGATAGTCTTTCTCATTCTTCTGATTTCGGCCCTTTTGCACCCAAGCACAGGCTAATCAAATCATAAAATATACTCATGAAGGAATGGCAAGACAGATAGTTTCCATGGCAACATAGCTCAAGTCGAGACACGGCCGACTGGATGCCATTTGCGCTCTGCACTGCCGGTATAGAAAATGAGGATCTTTACTTGAAGTCCCGATAGTTACTCAACTACTCACATAGCACTGTCGACCGAGTTTAGCATAACAAAGACTTGACACTATCTTCTACTATATATTTGTCAAATACCACTCACTCACTCACTCATTCATTCATTCATCACGAAATCTCAGAAACCACCGAACGGATTGGAATGAAATTTGGTATGCAGCTTCCCCAAAGGCCGCAAATGCCCACTAAGAGCGGATTTTAGGATATTCAGGTTCTAAAGGGGGGTGTTAAGGGGGTAGAACTGCATTTCATTGAATAGCAATATCTCCCGATTTGTTTCATTGGGGGATGTGATACTCGGCACATAAACTCATCATTAAAAATAAGAAGACACGAGTCGGAGGGTTTTTCGATGTGGTGTATATTATGAGGTGAAAGGGGTGAAAAGTGGGGATTGAAAGATTCCTAACGGAGCGTGTATCTCTTAAACGACATAGGCGAGGAGTTTGAAACTCAGCGGGAAATAATCAGCATAGAAATAAGTAAATATGTGTTTGACCGTTCTATCATAAATCCAATTTAAGGGCCCCATGGGGAGGGGTGAAATTCTGGGGGGGGGGGAGTAACAGGAAAGAAAGTATCCTAACTGATTGACTGACTGACTCACTCATCAAACTCAGGGGAAAAAATGCTTTAAAGTAAGTAAATAGCTGTTCGACAGTTTTTTTTTCATAAATCAAATTTAAGGGGTTCATGGGGAGGGGTGAAATTCTGAAAAAAGAAAATTGAAAGAAAATGTCCTGACTCACTCACTCACTCATCATCGCCCAGCCAAAATTATTGAAGTTAGAAACATGACAGTTTGGGGATATGTTCATTGTATGTCAAAACCGTCTACTAAGGGAGGATTTTCGGATATTCAGGTTCTAAAGGGGTCTTAATGGGGTTAAACCTGCATTTCATTGAATAACAATATCTCCCGATTGTTTTCATTGCGGGATGTGATACACGGCATATAAACTCTTCATTAAAAAGTAAGAAGACACGTTTCTGAGGGTTTTTCGATGTGGTGTATATTATGAGGTGAAAGGGGTCAAAAGTAGGAATTGAAAGATTCCTAACGGAGCGTGTATCTCTTAAACGACATAGGCAGGGAGTTTGAAACTCAGCGGAAAAAAATCAACATAAAAAATAAGTAAATATGTGTTTGACCGTTTTTTCATAAATCCAATTAAAGGGGCCCATGGGGAGGGGTGAAATTCTGTGGGGGGGGGGGGGGAACAGGAAAGAAAGTGTCCTAACTGATTTACTGACTCACACATCAAACTCAGGGGGAAAAACTGCTTTAAAGTAAGTAAATAGCTGTTCGACAGGTTTTTTTATCAATCAAATTGAAGGGTTTCATCGGGAGGGGTGAAATTCTGAAGGAAAAAAAAAATGAATGAAAGTATCCTAACTCATTCACTCACTCATCATCGCCCAGCCAAAAATATTGAAGTTGGAAACATGGCATTTTGGTGATATGTTCGTTGTATGTCAAAACCGTACACTAAGGGAGGATTTTTGGATATTCAGGCTCCAAAGGGGTCTTAAGGGGGTTAAACCAGCATTTCATTGAATAACAATATCTCACGAGTGGTTTCATTTGTGGATGTGATACTCGGCATATAAGCTAATCATAAAAAATAAGCAGACATGTGTCTAAGGGTTTTTCGATATGGTGTATTATTATGAGGTGAAAGGGGTGAAAAGTGGGGGTTGAAGGATTCCTAACGGAGCGTGTAGGCCTATCTCTTAAACGACATAGGCGAGAAATTTGAAACGCAGCGAAAAAAAATCAGCTAAAAAATAAGTAAATCGGTGTTCGACCGTTTTTTCATAAATTAATTTAAGGGGCCAATGGGGTGGGGTGAAATTCTGGGGGAAAAAGGAGAGAAAGTGTCCTAACTGACTGACTAACTCACTCACTCACCCAAGTCAGGGGAAAAAGACAGCTTAAAAAATAAGTTAATAGTTGTTCAAGCGTTATTTCATCAATTCAATTTAAGGGGCCCATGGGGAGGGGTGAAATTCTGGTAAAAATAATTGAAAGAAAATGTCCTGTCTGACTCACTCACTCATCACGCCCAGCGAAAACTATTAAAGTTGGAAAAATGTAATTTTGGGAATATGTTCGCTGTATATCGAAAACGTCAACTAAGGAATGATTTTTGTTTATGCGGGTTTTAAAGAGATGTTAAGGGGGTAAACGTGCATTTCATTGAATAACGATATCTCATGAGTTGTTTCTTTGGGGATGTGATATTCGGTATATAAACTAATCATTAAAAATAATCAGACATATGTCTAAGGGTTTATCGGTGTGGTGTATATTATGAGGTGATAGGGGTGAAAATTGGGGGTTGAGGCATACTTAACGGAGCGTGTATCTCTTAAACGACATAGGCGAGAAGTTTGAAATTAAGCGGAAATCAATCAGCTTAAAAGTAAGGGGCCCTTGGAGAGGGGTGAAATTCTGGGGGGGGAAACAGGAAAGAAAGTGTCCTAACTGATTGACTCACTTACTCACTCATCAAACTCAGGGGGAAAACAGCTTTAAATAAGTAAATAGGTGTTCGACCGTTTGTTTCATAAATCAAATTTAAGGGGTACATAGGGAGGGGTGAAATTATCAAAAATAAATGAAAGGAAATGTCCTGACTGACCCACTCACTCATCATCGCCCAGCCAAAATTATTGAAGTTAGAAACATGAAATTTTGGGGATATGTTCGTTGTATGTCGAAAACGTCCACTAAGGAACGAGTTTTGAATATTCAGGTTCTAAAAGGGTGTTAAGGGGGTAAACGTGCATTTCATTGAATAACAATATCACACGAGTGGTTTCATTTGGGGATGTGATACTTGGCATATATACTAATCATTAAAAATAAGCTGACACATGTCTAATGGTTTTTCGATATAGTGTATATTATGAGGTGAAAGGGATGAAAAGTGGGGGTTGAAAGATTCCTAACGGAGCGTGTATCTCTTAAACGACATAGGCGAGGAGTTTGAAACTCGGAGGAAATCAATCAGCTTAAAAGTAAATAAATAAAATAAATAGGTGTTCGACCGTTTTTTTTCATAAATCAAATTTGAGGGGCCTATGGGGAGGAGTGAAATTCTGGAAGAAAAACGTCCCCTAAGGAAGGGTTTTTGGATGTTCACTCTCATCGACCAACCCAAACTATTAAAGTTAGAGGAATGATATTTTGGGGATATGTTTGTTGTGTGTCGAAAACGTCTACTAAAGAGGGATTTTTGGATATTCAGGTTCTAAAGGGGTGTTAATGGGGTTAAACCTGCAATTCATTGAATAACAATATGACACGACAATGACGCGAGCGAAGCGAGGCTATAAATGAGATGGTGTGTGTCTGTGTATTACTCAATCACGCAAGTACCACTGGTAAGATTTACATGAATTTTACATCGAAGTGGCTGATTACCTGGTTAACAAATAGGTTACTTTTGATTTCAATACTTTGCACTATTTAAGGCTGGCGACCATCTAAGAAATAGTAAACTTTTGATGGTATATACGAGGTTTCAAATTACATTTTCTATCCGAAAGGTATCTTCAACTGTTAGCGAGTAAAACCTAAATTTGTGCTATAAAACACGGTCAACGCCGAGCGGTGTAGTTGGACAAAATGTTCCATCCTTAATCTCCCTCTGCGCAGCACCTCGCCTATCCCCTGTTTTAACTGTCACCTTCACATTTTAATTTATTTATGACGCGTAGCGAAGCACGGGTACTTCAGCTAGTAGAATTATATATTAGATATTTTCTAAAACCAATTACCTATACCTACGTTACTTTATCATTTTCGAAATTCAAAATATTGCCTTTCCGTAATTTCCAGTAAGATTATAATTATTTCTACAAAGCTAAAATAACAGTAACTTCACTATTTGTAACAGATTTGATTTGATTGATTTTTTATTTTTAGCCTACTTTCGATTTTTGCAAAAAATAAAAGTAGACTTATGAGATCTACACAGGGCCAAAAATTGTATGTCTGTGTGTGTGTGTGTGTGTGTGAGTGTGTGCGTGTGTGAGTGTGTGTACTCTGAATGTCCATCTGGTCTCCACCAAATTTTACATCATTATACCTTTATGTATGAAAAAAATCTTTTGACCAAACTACAAGGTCATCAGCCCCATCCTTTGCGGATGGCGGCCATGTATGTCTGCAAATCAATTCCCCCATATCTATTCAAACACGGTGAAACCGAATTGAACAAAATGTGGTAGGGGTAGCACTAGCAAAGGGCAGCTCAGTGTCATGTTTTATATTGCCGTCATCTTGACGGAAACTTGATGGCGGCCACCCAAATGTTAAAAGCTTAAATCAAATTACGACCAACCTAATCATCTGATCTCCACTAAATTTGCAACAACATACCTTTAAGTGAGAAGCGTTCTTTGACCAAGCTACAAGGTTAACAGTCCAATAGTTTTCCTATGGCGGCCATGTATGTGTGCAAATCGATTCTTCCAATCAATTCAAACACGGTAAAACCGAATTGAACGAAATTTGGTACAGAGGTAGCACTAGCAAAGGGCATCTCAGTGTCATGTTTTATATCACCACCATCTTGACGGAAACGGAATGGCGGCCACCCATATGTTAAAAGCTTAAATCAAATTTATTTATTTTATTTATTTATTTATTTATTTATTTATTTATTTATTTATGTTGTGAACATTACAGGAAGCCCCAATTACATTGCTCACTACTAGAATCATATAATATACAACAATATTTAAATAGGAAAACAAAAGATACATAAAGAGAAGATATAGATCGAGAAACACGGTATAAATAAGAAGAAGAAGAAGAAAAGGAAGGTTAGGTATGAGAAGGAAATGGGCTGAATACAGTACAATATATTACCATACATCTATCAGTTTACCTCAGGACGCTGCAAACTGGTTTTCTGACATACTGAACATATCTAAGTCAAGTTGATGAACTTTATTATAGTGGGATAAAATTTTGTTAATCGGCGAGTTTTTATGGTTGTCTGTGTGAACTCTCGGAATAAAGAAAATGTTTCGGAATCTACTAAGTTTCACAGCTGGTTCATATAACGTAATTCTCTCTCGAATTTTAGCGTCGTCAATTTTATTGTGTACTATTTTATAGAGAAAAAGCAGGCCCTGACAATTTCGCCTGTGAGATAGTTTTCTGACATTGAAGGACTGTAATATAAATGTGTACGATTCTTAAGAGGGATAATAGCCAAATCTTTTGTAATATACATATTTTACGAATTTCTTTTGGATGTTCTCTATAAGCTTATTATGTTTCAATGTGTATGGATTCCATATAACTGAAGCATATTCTAGTTGTGATCTGATGAAGGCATTAAAGAGCAATATTAAAATCCCATAGGAGAAATTAAATGAATTTCTTATTACAAATCCCATACATTTATGTGCTTTAGAGGCAATTTTCTTTATATGACTATGAAAATTCAGATCATTGGTAAATATAATTCCCAGATCCTGAACTTCATGAATTTTTAGTAAGCATTCCCCGTTAATGTCATAGTGAAACTTTATTTTATTTTTTCGCCTATTAAAATTAATTTGCTTGCATTTACTGATGTTAAATGGCAGTTTATTTTATTTCGTCCATATGTTTAGGTCATTTAAATCATTTTGAAGTTTGATACAATCGTAAGGGTCACGTATTGGTTTATATAATTTTATATCGTCTGCGAATAATAAAATTTATGAGTGTTGAACTTTATCAGAGATGTCGTTTAAAAATAATAAGAATAGTAATGGTCCTAAGTTAGATCCCTGAGGAACTCCTGCGTAGGTGGGAAATGTTTTGGATAGTTGCGTTTTATATTTCACAACTTGTGTTCTTCAGATATGAAATCAGCAGACGAAACAGTGGTTCAGAAAAATTATACGTTGATAGTTTAGTGATGAGTATGTCATGATCCACTTTGTCAAATGCCTTTTGAAAGTCTGTATATATTACATCTACTTGGCCTTTCTGATCTAGCTCCGTGGATACAAATTGCGTAAAATTAATAAGGTTAGTCACGGTTGACCTGTTTGGTATAAATCCATGCTGATTTGGGGAAATGATCAATTTAACATGTTGAAAAATATGACTATACAAAATACTCTCAAATATCTTAGCCGGAGATGACGATACAGCTACAGGTCTGTAATTCTTAATCTGAACTGAGTTTCCGGATTTTAGAATTGGTGTTACTTTTGTATGTTTCCATTTATCTGGAAATGTGCTGGTCTTCAGTATGAGATTGTATAATATAGTCAGTGGTTTAGTAATATAGTCCTTACAGCCATCAGACCCCGCTGACTTTTTTAGTTTTAGTTTCTTAATGGCGAATTCAACCATATCCTCGGTGACTTCAGATATAACCAAATAATTTTGAAAATAATGTTGCTTTACGTTATTGCTGTTTGTGTTCAAATTATAGTTGGGAATAGTTTGCGAATATACTGATTTGAAATAGTTAGCGAAACAATTGGCGATTTCCAGTGATTTAAAATAATACCTTCATATTCCATCGCCAATCCTGATTCTTTACGCTCTTTTCTGTTTTTATAAAGTTCCAGAAGCTATTGCTATCTTTTTCCATGTTCCGCTCAGTAAGAGCTACATAGTCACCATATGCTTTTTTATGTCTATTTTAGTTTTAGATCTAAGTTGAGTATAATTATTTAAGTAATATTCGGATAAATTTTTCTCTTTTCTATATTTTTCCTTTAGCTTTAAATTTCATATTAAGTTATAGACTGAGTGAACCAAACAGGATATGCGCGCTTGTAATGTTTAGTCTTTGGAACGCACTGGTCAATTATAGAGTATATTTTGTCATAAAAGATATCAACAGCTTCTTTTACATTTCTACAATTATTCATGTTATCCCAATTGCATTTTTTCACTAATTCATACAATTATAAGAAGTCTGCCCTGAGGAAGTTATATTCATAGGTTAAACTTTAGTGTGATCTGGTTATTTTCCCCTGTTTGTATATAATTTGCAATGCTGGATGATTTTCATCTAATCGGACTAAGGGGTCGGTTTCTTCCTGGATATGCAACTGGTCAATGTTACTGATTATTAAATCAAGAGTTCTCCCATTAACATTCTTAATGTCGTTAAACAGCTTGGCATTCAGCAGGTGCAAACAATTCTGTAACTCTTTGGATTTGTTTGAATCCTTCAATAGATTGTAAGATTTATCAGCTACTTCCGGTAAATTAAAGTCACCAATGATAAAAATATCGTAATCTTCAAATAACTGCATATTTTCTTCTATTTTCTCATAAAATGATTTGTATGCTTCTATATTGGAATTCGGCGGAAAGTATGGAACACATATATAACATTCCCTATTGTTGCATGAAACTTTAATCCATAATGATTCGGTATCCGATTCTAACATTGGCATTCTCTTCAAGTGTATTGTACTTTTAACACTTATTAAAATTCCGCCACCATCTTTCTTTAAACTTAAAGAAAAATCTCGGTCTTTCCTATACACAATATATCTGTCATCAAAGAGCTCAGAACTGTTTACACCCTCAAGAAGCCGTGTTTCTGAAAGACAAATAATATCATAGTTATTTGACAGTGTATTTAAAAATAAAGTATTGGATTTGGTCCGCAGTCCTCTTACGTTCTGGTAGTAAATGATGGTTTCTTTTTTCTTATGAGTCATCTTCAATGTTCAGGTTAAAGTATGTCAAGGTCCTCTTCAGTGTTGATGGAGATTACCTGATAGTGGTCGTGTTTCCTCATGAGTATTCTGCCATTCTTTGTCCATAAGTGCTTTAGGTCCTTCACTCGTTTCACTTCCCTTGCCTTCGCTAGAAGTTTTTTCCGCTCCCCGCAAAGGCTTTCATTTATATACACCGGGTTGTTGTAGGTGTATCCAAGGTGAAGGGTACTCAGATTACGTTAAATTCTCCGTTGTCCGAGGATTTCTTCTTTGTAGTGACGTCTTGTATATTTCACGATTATAGGCGCAATCTGGGAATTGTTACGAGGGGGAAGTCTGTGGCAAGCGTCAATATGTTCCTCTTTCAGTTCCACGTGGAGTGTTCGCGCGACTTCTTGAACCAACCTGCTTGTGTCCTCTGCAGGGTTTGACGGTATACCATGTATTTCTATCATATTGATCCTTGAGTATTGCTCAGAATCAGTAAGTCTTGATTTTAGTTCCACGTTTTCTTTCTTTAACTTTAGGTTCTCCTGATGCATCTCTTCAATTACTTGCCTGCAATCTTTAATAGTTTCTGCTTGTTTCCGCAGGGTTTCCTTATTTTCGTCCAATTTCTCGTGCACCAGATCTAACGACCTCCCCAAATCAGTTTCCCTCTGTTTACACAATTCCTTTAACTCAGAGATTTCTTTGTTTAAATTAGTCAATAAGTTAAAAACTTCGTCGTTGTTAGGTAGGGCTAACTAATTCTTTCCCTCTTCATGTAGGCTAAGCTACTTCTTGGGACTCTTATTACATTTCCATTGTTTGTGCGAAGAAATTATGGACTTGAGTTCATCTTCTTTGAAATTTACACAATAATTATGTTACCAGTTTTGACATACAGCACATTGATGTCTTGCCTGGACACCGCCTTGTTGCACTCAAAACAGACACCCATTATTGCACTGGCTCTTAATAATGCTACTAGTATTGTAAAGGTGAAAGGTGTATTACTAATTCTCTGGCAGTACGTAACTCGTCACTTCACTGTTTAATATGTGTGCGAGAGCTCACTAGCGCTGATGCGGACAAGGATGTAGGGTAGCTTTCAAGTCGGAAATTTGTTTGGGAGTGGTTGGCAGAAACAGTTGACTGTCGGGGTGCACTTGAGTCACAGATTATTGTTTCGCTGGGTGGTAGCACAGGCGTCCAAACGAACAGTTGAAAGTCGCTTTTGTTGGTTATGCATCCACACGCTTAGAAAATATCCTAGATGTTGCTAGATTAATATTGAGATCAGAATTTGACAGAGCATTAGAGGACTTAGGCAGGAACAAAGCACCAGGCATAGATGATATACCGATTGAGTTGCTACGCTGCATAGGAGATGAAGGTCTGATCAGGTTGGTGTGTAGGATTTATGAGACAGGTGAGGTACCCCCTGATTTCAAGAAGAATGTTATCATCCCTATACCAAAGAAAGTGGGAGCTGACAGATGTGAAGATTACCGTACAATCAGCTTGATTACTCATGCTTCAAAGATCCTGTCTAGAATAATTTACAAGAGGATTGAAAGCCAGATCGAAACGGAGTTGGGTGAAGACCAGTTTGGTTTCAGGAGAAATGTAGGAACAAGGGAAGCTGTACTAAGTCTTAGGCTGATTTTGGAAGGTAGAATAAGGAAAGATAAGAGAACGTTCATGGCATTTGTAGACTTAGAAAAGGCTTTTGATAACGTTGATTGGACTAAATTGTTTGACATTTTGAAATCTATTGGAATAAAGTACAGGGATAGGAGGGTGATATACAATCTATACAGAAACCAGACAGCAGTCATTCGAGCTGAAGGATATGAGAGAGAAGCTGGTATTCAGAAAGGTGTAAGGCAAGGCTGCAACTTATCACCCATACTTTTCAATCTTTACATTGAACAAGCAATGAAGGAAATTGGAGAAAAATTTAAAGTGGGAGTGAAGATTCAAGGAGAAATAATTTCAACTCTGAGATTTGCTGATGACATCGTCATCTTGGCCGACAAGCCTGAGGATTTGAATGAGTTTTTGAATGGTATGGATTCCGTCTTACGGAAGGACTTCATGATGAAAATTAATAAATGTAAAACAAAATTACTGGAATGCAGCCGAAATAAATCAGAAACCTCTATGGAGATCAAATTGGCAGGTGAAAAGCTGAAGGAAGTAGGAGACTTCTGTTACTTAGGAAGCAGAATAACCAGTGATGGACGAAGCAAAGAAGATATAAAAAGTAGGTTGGCTCAGGCAAGGAAAGCCTTTCTACAAAAAAGGAATCTGTTGACATCGAATATAGATTTAGGTATTAGGAAGTCATTTTTGAAAGCCTTTGTCTGGAGCGTGGCGCTCTATAGAAGTGAAACATGGACTATTGGTGCAGCAGAAAAGAGGAGAATTGAAGCATTTGAAATGAGGTGTTACAAGAGAATGATGAAGATCAGATGGGTAGATAGGGTTACAAACGAAGAGGTATTAAGGTGAGTGGGAGAGGAGAGATGTTTCTGGCGACTGCTAATGAAGAGAAGAGATAGGTTGGTAGGACACATACTAAGACACCCAGCAATAGCAAGCTTAGTTATGGAAGGAAGGGTCGAGGACAAGAACTGTAGGGGTAGACCAAGGTTAGAATATGTTAAACAGATTGCCTTGGATGTAGGGTGTGGTAGCTATGTAGAGATGAAACGATTAGCTTTGGACAGGGACGCTTGGAGAGCTGCATCAAACCAATCAAAAGACTGAAGACTCAAACAACAACAACAACAGCTAGTCCATTGATGTTGCACTAAGATTTATACATCCAAATGACCTTTATTACTCACCGATTCAGTGTGAACATATCCTTGTCCCGAGCAGTGCACTTTACTAAATTATTTAACTTATAAACACGGAGCACAGAAGCATTATGTTAGTCACGCATACCAACCATATACCAACCAAATTATGACCAACCTTATCATTTGATCTCTACCAAATTTTTCAACAACATACCTTTTTGTGGTAAACATCTTTTGACTGAACTACAAGGTCATCAGCCGAATAGTTTGCAGATAGCGGCCATGTATGTGTGAAAATCGATTCCCCATATCAATTCAAACGCGGTGAAACCGAATTGAATGACATATTTTACAGAGGTAGCACTAGCAAAGGGCACCTCATATTCATGTTTATATCCGTATAGCACGATGTATTTCAACAAGCTACAACAACCAACATTCAATTATAGTCCTTTAAAAGGACAAAGAGATATAACTATACCCATGCATTTAGGAGCAAGTAGATTATATGTTCCTTACTGAACATCTTGTTATAGATATTTTCCTGGGCTATTATCAGAATTTTAACATCATAAATAGTATTTTATGACAACAGAATTTAATGTTTAGTTTTTCATTAGACAATATTACTTCTGATTTCCATTAAAACTTGGACTGTTAAGATTAGTTTCCAATTTGCTCTAGAGCATTTGGATCTTGCTCGCATTTGGTTTAATGTGTTAAAATCTACACAAAGCCACAATGTGGCCGAAACTAGTACTTATTAATTAATTAATTCCTTATTAACTATAATTATTGATTAAGCTTAACAAATAGGGGGATAGGCAAGGAACTGAGGGACATGATAAAAGGAACGTGCATGGATTGCTACAGTAGTGTGAAGACTAGGGTCGGGACATCGGAATGGTTTAAAATTGACACTGGACTAAAGCAAGGAAGTGTGTTGTCACCATTATTGTTCTTAATGGTGATGGATGACATCATGAAGGCAGCAATGAAAGACTATAGTAGGGCAAAGATGAAGGTAATGTTGTTTGCAGACGATGTTGCGATCTGGGGCGAGGATGAGATAGAGGTACAATAATAGTTAGACGTAATAAATGAAAAGATTGAGCAATGGGGATTGAATATAAATGTGGAGAAGAGTAAAACAGTGGTGATGAGTAGAGATAAGAAAGAAGGAAAATGAGTAACCAAAGTCGGAGATAAGGAATTGGAAGTGGTGAGGCACTTCAAATACTTGGGAAGTGAACTGACTGAAGATGGAACACTAGATTTGGAAATTAGCAGAAGAATACAACTCGGGAGTGCTTTCTACCAACAGGTACGGGGGCTAGTATGGAACAAGGATATACCAATTAAGGCTAAGGAAGTTATGCAAAAAGCATATTATGTTCCTATAATGACATATGCAGCAGAAACCTGCACAATGACTAAGAGGGATGAGAGCAGAGTACAGGCAGCTGAGATTAGATTCCTGAGAAGTATGGTCCAGAAAACGAGGAGAGATAGAACGAGAAATGAAGCTATATGGAAAGAACTGGGAATACAGAAACTAAATGACAAACTGGAGCAAAACAGATTGAGATGGTTTGGACATGTCAAACGGATGAATGAAGTAAGGCTACCAAGACGAGCACTGGAACTACGGATGACAGGGAAGAGAGGACGAGGAAGACCAAGAATGCGTTGGATGGACTCGGTGAAGTATAGCATTAGAAAACGGAACCTGGATTGGAACACCGTGTCGGAAGAGGAATGATAGAATGACAGAACAAAGTGCAGAGGAACCATATTTGCCCCCACCCGGTGTCAGCTGGAAAAGGGGGAATGAAGATGATGAAATATATTTAATACCATTAGGTATTTACGTTATTTTAATTTCATGATCAATGAGGTCACTTCCAGATATGATTATGTTCCTTTCTCTACGAACTGTTATTGTTACCAACCTTTGGCTGAAATCTATATTTCACATTGGTATCCGTGTAAGATGCTGTAATGAGGACACTTCCAGATATGATTATGTTCCTTTCTCTACGAACTGTCATTGTTCCCAACCTTTGACTGAAATCTAGATTTCACGTTGGTTTCCGTGTAAGGTGCTGTAATGAGGACACTTCCAGATATGATTATGTTCCTTTCTCTACGAACTGTTATTGTTCCCAACCTTAGGCTGAAATCTATATTTCACGTTGGTATCAGTGAAAGATGCTGTAATGAGGACTCTTGCAGATATGATTATGTTCCTTTCTCTACGAACTGTTATTGCTCCCAACCTTAGACTAAAATCTAGATTTCACGTTGGTATCCGTGTAAGGTGCTGTCCCGTAGTAAAGTTATAAAAGGAACAATGCACAATCAGCAGTCTGATAGTAAATATAACATCTTTCCTGTTCACAAGAAGCTGTGGACTTTTCGAGTACGACCGGTTGAGGAAATCCGGCTCAGGTGGTTTACAGAAGATATTTACTTTCCATGGGATCAGAACTTGCGGCATGCGTTGCGATGCAACTCAAAGATGAAAAGCCTTTGTGTCGTAATTTTATCTATCGAAGTCAATATGGAAATACTACATTTTTTCCGTTCGGAAAGATATCAGAAGGATATCTGACTCGAGAGCTGGCAACATTTGTTGAAACGATTCGCGCGCTACTTTTTGTAAAATGAATATGCTAATTCAGAAGCCTTCGTGCGAGTGTGTACAATTCACTGAAGTTTCATCGCAATGGGGTGAGCGCATACTATTCACCACCAACCACTCATTTGTTGATACCACCCGTGTGCCTCCTATTGTATTATTGATTTAATAACTCAGAAATTTTCGCGGGAGTGTGCACATAAAATCACAAAAGTTTGATCATAATCGGATGAATGGTATACCAATGCATACGGGACTTTGATGAAACCATTCGCGCGTCAACACTCATTTCTTGAAACTTCTTGTGGCGACCTACTGTGAAAAGGACTTACTTATTCAAAAACCGTTACGGTAGTATGCACAACAGCTCAACAAAGTTTGATCGCATTCGGAATAATGGTACATGAACGTATATGGGACAAACAATCTAGACACATTCACCTTTATATAAAGAGATTCAAAATCTGAAAATGGTGATGATGCAAAGCAAGCAAATTGAAACCAGTTCCTTAGGAGAAACAAATTAAAAGGGTAGAGTGGGGAATTTACAATAATGGTTGGTGAGCAACATTTAAATAAAACTGAACAAATCAAGTTTTAAATGAATAAGAACCCAAATAAAAAGGTGTCTAAATTTCACAACTTTTATTTATCCTTACTCGAAGAAAAATCATTAGGCTCTCAATAACAAACAAAGCGAAATGAGACGTTACGTAAATACATAATTACAGGAAGCTACCTAGGGTCAGGTGACCTCGTAGTTCTGCCCCTTAATACTTCAGTAACTAACTAAGCAACAAGAACCGACCATTACAATAGGTAGTGTGTAGCTACATTTGTAGGTTATTAGCTTAGAAACGCTCTATCAAGTTCCAACGTTCCGAGCTAGGTGCCAGTGACAGATCTCTGGTAGCCAAAGTTAGAAGTAATTGAAATTGATTGGGAACCTATGGGCGTTCAATAAGAATACCCCTCTATGGCTAATTGGCAGCAGTTCAAATATAATAATAATACAAGGTCCATAAGACAGTGGATTCTAGGATCGGAGAGGCGGCCTTATTACTAACCAAGCCTCCACTTTTCTCTCGATAAATTTCACAGATAAAGGAAGAGCAAGATGCAAGTAGTATTATACGAAATGAAACGTTTGGGATTGAAATTTACCGAAAGTTTTGGACACCTGACCGTACGATTGTACGGTATGTTTAGGCGTAAATCAAGAATAACTCTTAAATACCGACGTCAGATAATGTGATGTATGTTAATGTATAACAGAGATAATGCAATTTGTAATCGCAATTGGTACCGATTGTGGTACATTTTTGATAATTTAATTCATTGTTAATTTAAACCTTGAGAATATTCTACAGGTGAAAGTGAAATTCCGTAAAGTAATATCGACACTACGAGTATTTTACCTTGTCTTCAAATGTACTCAGTGGCGTAAGTAGGGTTCGCATTTCAACGGAATCAAACTTACAAAGGGGTGAGGACTCGAGCAAAACTACTTTTATGGTATGTACTGTTTGGTCTTGTTTGATATCGATATCTAGGCTATATGAGCATATCAATGTGTAAAGCTCACAACGGGATCAAACTTACAATGGGGTGAGGACTCGAGCAAAACTAATTTTATGGTAAATACTGTTTGGTCTTGTTTTAGGTCAATATCTAGGCTATATGAGCATATCAAAGTGTAAAGCTCACAACGGGATCACACTTACAATGGGGTGAGGACTCGAGCATAACTACTTTTATGTTATCTACTGTTTGGTCTTGTTTTATATCGATATTTAGGCTATATGAGCATAAAAAGCTCAAAAATGGGCAAATTTGTTTAAGCAATGGATTATTTCATTGAACATTATCTAGGAAACATGGGTTATATAATGACTTGGTTCATTGAATATTGTTAAATTGAATATGTATTAACTATGCTTCATAGAGATATAAAAATATGTTATACCTATATTGCTAACGTTGGAAGTATTTTTCGCGGTCTTGTAAACATTTGATTTGAGAGTGAACATACAGCAGAAGGAACCAACACAATAACGTATTATTATAACCGTGCCTATCATAGATCGTGTACATCAATTATATCTATTTATTTTAAAGTCCAGGTAAATCAGTCATCTCTGCACAATCGGTGTAGCCCCAAATAGCATTATCCATTCATCGGTGAACTTGTCAATAGCGAAGTATGATAACCCATATGTTTACATAAAATTATGTGGGCTGTATATTCCAACTAGGCAATATGGCTGTTATATAGTGAACAAAATACGAATATGTGTCACTTGAACGAACAAACCCATCGCTAATTACTTCGTGTTCAGTTGCCCGTTTCAATTAATTAGATGTGATGTCCTCTAACAGTCCTTTCTTTTCTAACATAATCCGTCAGTGCAACTCGTTAGAGGAAGGGCATGTGAATGACAACATTGCACTGCATAAGTGCGAGAAATGAAAGCTGAATGCTCGTACTTAAGATATAAGGCAGCACCCAATTCTTATTGATCCTCGTAATCGAGGTGAGAGAGACCCCGTTGACTGTTGAAAGCACAGCCGCTTTTTTGGTGCTGTAGGAGGATTAATACATTCATGCGGAAAACCTGCAAATTGAAAATCTCCGACATTAAAAACATTATAGACTGTATAATATATATTGACTGCACCA
The DNA here is from genome assembly GCA_946902985.2 of Meconema thalassinum. NCBI lineage: Eukaryota > Metazoa > Arthropoda > Insecta > Orthoptera > Tettigoniidae > Meconema > Meconema thalassinum. Next base: position 52,424,572 of record OX336395.1, read on the forward strand.
ACACCACATCATTGAAGAGTTAAAACGAGCTCAGTTCCACTTATTTGACGAAATCTTTCATAGTAATGCAAATGCTGAAAATTCCACTAGTTAACTATTGTCTAGTTAGAGCTCTTGAACCGTTTCTCTTGATCATCGAAAATGGCGAAATTGAATGCCTATCAGTTGGTCAATACGTTTGTTCCCAAATTGGTTGGTTGGCTGGTTGGTTCCTTAGATTAGGGGCTGCGGCAACACGGTCATGTAGCCCCGTGTATTTTGGGTGTGTGTAGAATCTGTCTGATAACCGGTGTTAATTGTGATGACAGTATTAGTGTGTGTATCTGTTTTAATATTCAAGTAAGGACTGCAGACATTCAAATTGTCCAAGTAGTTCCCACTTTTGCCGCCAAACGCCACCGTCAACGACCAACTAGTTCAAAACTAAGTTACCAGATGCCACCGCAGTCGGCTCTTGACGACAAACGTAGGAACCTAAGAACGTTAGTCAAATGTTTTACCTAAGTATAATTTAGCTTCACACAGGTGTAATTAGTGGAAGATTCTTTAACATGCCATTAATCGATGACATGGGACCGCCAGCTTTACTTCCCCTCCGAAGGAAGGAATACTGTGTACCCAAATCGTGATGAGTGTTATCCTTAAGCCTGAAGCAAATTACATGGGGTAAAAAAATAATTCTCGTGGACAACTAATTTCGATCATCATCAAATGCAATACGTATAGCCTTTTGAATCTATGTCTTCAAATAAGCGTATAATGAAATTATATGTTTATGGAATATTTTAGATACAGAAGAAATTTATATACTTATCCGGAAATAATTTTAGGGCTTTATGATTATTGATATTATAATGATAGTGGCTATTTACTCAGTGATGGAATTTTAAACTCTCTACGGAAACAACTTATGTTCCACAGATCGGACACCACACTAACCATTGGTTCTTTCGGAGCCTCACTCAATCAATATGGTAACATCAACGTACAAATGTCAACTCAAAGTGCTATGATGCCATATATATGCAAATCATGCGGAGCTAACTTCAAACAAAAAAATGTTTTGAAGAGACACATGTTGATCTATAGTGGTCAAAAGCCACATTCCTGTGGAACTTGTGGCGCAAGCTTTGCACGTGAATCGAATTTGAAAAGACATATAATGATCCATAATGGTCCTAAGCCTCATTCCTGTTCTGCATGCGAAGCAAAGTTTACGGAAAAATATGATTTGAATAAACATATGTTTATCCATACTTGACTTATGCCACATTCTTGTAGTACATGTGGCGCAAGCTTCGCTCAGAAATTTCAGCTAAGGACGCACATGATGATTCACAATGAGCTTAAGCTACATTCATGTCGTACTTGCAGCGCCAACTTTACTACGAAAACCAGTTTAAAAATCACATGTTGATCCATATTGGTATCAAGCCACATTCGTGTGATACATGCGGAGCAAGCTTTACTAAGAAAGGTGATTTCCATCGACACATTTTTACCCATAGTGGTAAGAAGCCGCATTCATGTGGTACTTGTGTCGCAAGCTTTGCTCAGAAAGGTCAATTGAAGACACGTATGATGATCCATAGTAGTCTCAAGCCATATTCGTGTAGTACATGCGGAGCAAAGTATACTACGAAACGTGTTTTGAATAGACACATGTTGATCCATAGTGTTATTAAGTCATATTCCTGTGGTGCTGAGGCGCAACCATGACTCTGAATAGCCACTTAAAAATCACATGTTGGTCTAATGCCGAATTCCTGTGGTGCTTACGGAGCAAAGTTTGTTGTAAAAATGAAGTTTGAATAGAAAAATGTTGGTCCATAGTTAGGTATATAGATTTTTATTAATTCCATTTGATCAAATACATGTATTCAATTCATTTTTGATATAGGACACGTCAGAATTTACATCTATAAAATAAAAGAACTAACAGGTATATATTACTAATTTTATAACTATGTATAACTAATTGTAATAACAGATCTTAATAGATACAGTCTTATTGCACAACTATTAACACCTCAGTCTATTATCGTAATATGAAAACTTAATTCTATAAATACAACAACATACAGCTAGGTATTACAATGAAAATAGAAAAGTAAAATATAATTATAGATTTCATCGCTCCTATACGCTAAGATATTCAACTACAGAGTAAAAACAATGGCACTGCTGATAAGCTTTCAACATTCTATCAAAGGTTTTTATTTTCGGAGCCAGTTTTATATATTGGGGGTAGTTTATTGTATAATTTAACATCAGTGTGAAAACATCCTTTTTGGTATTTGCTTGTGTGTGTGTGTGTGTGTGTGTGTGTGTGAAATATGAATGTTTAGATTTTGTCTTGTGTTATGCCTTTGAACATCATTGTTTGTTTTAAGAAAAACATCTTTATTCATTAAACTCTTAAAAAAAACATAATAATTTCAAAGATATATATGCAGGGCAGTGGGAGAATGTTTAAATCTTTAAACAGAGGTCTACATAATTCGTTTACATTTGCCATAATTCTAATCACCCTCTTTTGTATCCTAAACGTGCTTAGTACATCTGGCGACATACCCCAAGATATGACCCAATATCTTAAGTATGAATGGAAATAAGCAAAATAAGTATTTCTTAATGTGTGCATGCTAGTGCAGTTTTCAAAATACGTAACGGAAAGCAGACTGAGTTAAGTTTAGTATTCAGATATTGTATATGTTTATTCCATTTCAAGTCTTGTTGTATTCATAGTCCTAAAAACTTTGTTTCTGATTTATTTTCTATTTGATGACCATTTAATGTTATATTGGGCTTCGCAGGATTCCTATTCTGTATAGTGTGGAAGTTTAGACATACTGTTTTTTTATAGTCTATTATGAGGCGATTATCTTGCAACCATTTGGTTAACTCTTCTGTAAAGGAGTCAGTAGACTGCTGTATGACTTGTTTAGTTTCACCTTTTATTACGAATTTTGTATCGTCCACAAACAAAATTTCCTTATGTGAATGAACGTTCTGTGTTATATCATTGATAGATAAAAAGAAGAAAGAGTAGTGGGCCCAAAACCGATCCCTGGGGTATTCCAAATTTAATAATTACCTCATTAGACAATGTTTCATTAAGTACTTTGGTTCCATCATCCTTGTGCCTCAAGCTTACTATTTGTTTACGCCTTGTTAAGTAAGACTATCCATTTATTAGCTAGACCTCTAATACCATATTGATTTAGTTTAGTAAGGAGGATTTTATGGTCAACAACATCAAATGCTTTCGATAATCCACGAATAGGCCAGTTACATGTTCCTTATTGTCAATTAATTTCAGTATACTATTACTACATTCGTAAATTGCTGTCTGTGTAGATTTTTCCGTTCTGAATCCGTGTTGTGCGTTCGATAATATTTTATTTCTTTCTATAAAACTTATCAGTCTCTTATACATGATTTTTTTCCACAATTTTTGCAATACCAGTTGGTAAGGTAATAGGACGATAGTTATCTATTTCATCTTTAGAACCGTTTTTGTGCACTGGAATTAATTTTGATAACTTCAAAATATCCGGTTAAGTTCCTGAGAGAATTGAACTGTTTATTAAGTGCGTATGTGGATTTATTATATTTTCTGCACATTTGTTTAAAATTGCATCAGGGATGCCATCAATGCTGCATTGCAAGTGTAATTGCGGCCAAAACTATACTTTAAAAAGCAGTTTAAAAATATCACACGTTGATCCTTAGTGGCCTCAGCCACATTCGTGTGGCTCATATGGAGCAATATTTACTGAGATAGGCCGTTTGAAGAAACACATACTGACCCATAGTGCCCTTACCATGTTGTGCATGCGGAGCATCTATGTCTGGGGAAGATTCTTTGAAGAGCACCTCCTAATTCAAGTGACCTACAGTCCTGAACTCACAATCATGTTGTACATGCGGACTCTTTTCTATATAGCATTGGTTGCCTAACTTTTGAACCAGTTAGCCACCATAGCATTCATAAATCGTTTTTTGCCTAAAAACGTACATTTCTAGTATTAATCAAATAACAATGAAGATGGGAACTATTACAAAAAGTTTCTAAACTTACATGAGCGGAGTTGAACTGTTTTTGGCCATCAAGTATCTTCTTGTAGTTTGGAGAGTATGTTGTAGCCGCCATTCTGATGCAGTTATCCAAGTGTTCATTGGTCAGTTTGTTTCTATATTTATTTTTAATGAACTTCATATTGGAAAATGATGATCACATAAGTATGTAGAGCTGAACATTGCGTTCAATCTCAATCCAACTTGAACAAGAATTGGATACTTTTGTTTGGGAACTAGAGGCCAAATATTTCCAGTGGTAGAAAGGCTTTTAAGAGACAGAACATTTTAAAAATCAACAACTTTCATTTCCTCTGCAGCCTGATGTCCTCCGAAATTTTGTATAATACAAGTTGAGAAATCTTCTCCATCGATCTCAACAAAAGGGGAGTTGACGAACTGTGCCACAATCAATATGTATTTAAAATCTTGGAATCGTTGATCAAATTGTTCTCTGAGGTCTGAAAGAATATCCACGTATGCTTGGTTTTTCCTGGGGTGTTGTGGAGGGTTTTGTTTGTCAACGATCTGCTTCAGACTGGGAAATTGCTTGTATTCAAACTGGTTACAATTCTTTTCCCACAGCTCGAGCTTTTTTGAAAATGACGTCACATCTGAAATCATTCCACCAATGTCCTTATCTGTGCCTTGAAGCTGCAAGTTCAAACCATTCAGTTATATCAGTGAGAAAGGCAAAATCTTGTAGCCATGTGGGATCTTCGAGTTCAATGAAAGGCTCACCCCGTTTTTTGAAGAATTTTACTATTGCAGGAAGCAACTCTTTGAAACGTTGCAAAACTCTTCCTCAGCTAAGCCAATGAACCTGTGTGTGAAGCAACAGATCACCATACTGGCATTCTAACTCTTCTGTTAGTTCTCTGAACAGTCATCCAAGAAGTGCATGCGCTCTTATTTTATTTATTACTTTGACAACAGTTTTCATGACATTGTTCATTTTCCACTTAATGCTTGCTGGTGTATTATGCAATGATAACACACAAACTTTAGTATATCTCTGTCTTTTCGACACAAGGCAATACATCCATTTTCCACGCCTATAATTGCAGGAGCTCCATCCGTAGCTAGGCCCACCAACTTCTTCACAGGAATATTTTCAGACTCAATAAGCTTTCTAAAGGCCAAAAATATATCCTTTCCGGTATTGTGCCATCTCTTCTTTTGTTTCAAAATGTTCAAAGACCTTTCTTACAAAAACGGCCAACTGAGCTGTGTCAACTATATCAGTTGATTCGTCAAGTTGTAAGGAAAAATAACTACAACGATCATAGTCAGTTTTCAGTTGTGAAACTACATCAGAGCTCATCGCTTCAACTCTTCGCATTACTGTATTAGCAGACATAATCTCGGCTTTGTTTTTGATGTTGTCAAATAATGTATCTGCAGCTTCCAAAAATTCAGCTTTAAATAACTCACCATATTCGAACGGTTTCTTATGTTGGGAAATAACCTTGGAAACCCGGAATGACACTTCTGTGGTTGCCTTGTTCTTGTCCAGTGTCTTAAAGAAAGTAGATTGTTGCGCATTTATTTGAGATTTCAGCAGCATAACCTTTTCTCTTCTCAGCGTTGAATTCGGCGGATAGTATTTTTCTATTCCACTGTGAACGGTCTTGAAATGACGCTCAACATTTCCTTTCTTCCCGACTGAGACACTCCCATCGCAAGTAAACACACGCATTTATCTTTCACTTGCATAAAGAAGTAATCGGTCTCCCTTACTGCATGAAACTGATATAATTTTGGATTTTTGCTTGGACTAGCCATTCTTACAACACACAAGGAAAGAGCCTAAACAACGTGCACGCATGAACTGAACCAGGGGGGTGTCAACGAGATAGGGATTGTTTGGTACCATCGGTGTAGTAGCGCGGCCTGCCATATGGAGCGCTGTATGTCGTCTTGCTAACATATGCATTATACAACATTTTAATTAAAAGTAAAAAAATATCCCAATATTCAGTTAATACATATACTGAATATACTCTGAAGTCTTAACCGAAATTTCCTTGTAGTTATCTGCTCACAGGTGATAATTACGGCTCTTACCATTAAATAAACATTATTTCTACTGGGTTGGCGGCATTGAAGTCATGGCGGCTCTGTTTATGTGTTGAATGCTTGGTATGGTTGCATGTTGTGAAATGATATTAGCCGTAAATAAGCTAATGTCTTCTTTCTTCTTTCTTACACCACATCCTCTTCGTGGTGATGAGCAGTGAACAGTTTTTCTTCTGCTACGGCAAGTAAGTAAGCTTATTTTAAGAATTTAAGTTAAAACGTGTTTCTTAAGAGGCTGTGAAAAATATAGGCCTAGTTTTGAATTGATATTAGACGCAGGTGTAGGCCTTCAGGTGACATTCTACTTGACTAACCGGTATCAATTAACTTTCACTATTATTTATCCAATAGGTAGACTACCAAATTATGAGAACTGTGCCTATCACAGGAAGAAGGAAAAAACAAATCGTAAATTGCTGTTCTCGAAATAGCAGAGGAATATGGTAACTACTCTCCTATAATGATCCAGTCGAGCAGGTAAGAAGTCTATGTTACCGTAATGATTTGGCAGTGGGTAGTGGAACTAGGTACTGTGGGTTCTCGTAATGTTTTTTTTTAATAGGCCTAATGTAGGCCTACGATAGTGTACAAGATGAATACGATTGGGATCCAGAAACCATTGCAACAACTTGATTACAGCTTGCAGAGATATTTAAATGGGCCTATTACATGTGTGTACTGAAGTTCTTGAAGGAGTGTTAATAATCAATAAATTAATTTTACATTGCAGTAGAATATAAATGTCATGATTCATGACAACGTGTCTAAGCTTTAATTTTTTCCCTTCCTTGAATTTCTAATTATTACAGTACTGTATTCAGAACCGGTCAGTTCTTGCACATGTTAGTTACTGATTACTGACAATGCTTACAGCCTAACGCATCCCGATGAATTTCTTTTTTGGATCAACAGTGATTTTGTATCCCAGTTATTTTTATCAATAGTGATTTTGTATCTCACATGTTGGCAACAATGTGTGCGCCTCGGTGCGTGCAACTAAAGTGAGCCTTGATGACAGTTGAGCGAGATGCAAGCGCTGTCGAAACATGGCAACCGTTTTTAAAATAGCATTAAATAGAAACACATATTTACGTACATTAGCACATAATAAGGTTCAGTATTGACTAGGGTTCCTGATTTCAATACGAAATATCACCCAGGAGATGAAACAAGGACACAAGGTATGTAAAAGTTACATTCATGTCTGCTGCAAGTGTATAAGCCGCGTTCCACTTACGTTCAGAATTTAGGTAGCACTGAATGAAAGTAGAACGAGCGATAACATTCTCTATAAGGCGCCGCTTATATTCTTGGTAATAAGTGTCGATGATTTTCTGTAACAGCGAGATAGATACAAGACAAAAATACTTGATTTATTGTATGCCAATGTAATGGTTGATATACATAGTATATTTATTCCCACATGTTACTTTACCTAGGTATTACTTCTGAATGAAAGTAGAACGCGGCTTATACATTTGCATCAGGCATGAATGTGACTTTACATACCTTGTCTCCTTGTTTCATCTTCTGGGCGATATTACGTAGGCCTATTGAAATTAGGAACCCAGGTCACTACTGCACATCATATAAGTGCTAAAGTACAGGGCGCCAGGAAATGTTCTCCACAGTGGCTACGTGCAGATGCGAGAGGTTGCTTCATCAGTTTAGATGGCAGCACGGTGTCCCTGATAGGGTGAAGGCCACATGTGTGGGCTGTCGAAATTGTCAGTGCGTATAGTTAGATTATTGGAAGAGTGCAACAGTATGTTATGAATGGCTGGGTGAGTATAAAGTTTACTGTTTGTTATGATATAAGCGACAGCCGTGCTGCCAACGTAACTGGTGACGTAATCTCTCGCAGCAGCTTGCAGGCACTGCGGACAATATTCCCCGGCGCCCTGTATATAAATATGTGTTTCTATATTTTGCTCTTTTAAAAAACGGCTGCCATGATCCGACTGCGCTTGCATCTCATTCAACTGTCAACAAGGTGCACTCTAGTGGCACGCACTGAGGCGCACAAATTGTTGCCAACATGTGGGATACAAAATCATTGTTGATAAAAAAGTGGCATACAAAGTCACTGTTAGTAGGTTAGTAAGGGGCGTCCAAACTCACCCATTTTATTTGTACCCGACTGTACATATTAAATAATTAATATCTCTCGAATGCATGGTCCTATTTTGACAAATGAGGTGTCGTTGGACAGGAGCTGACGTCCTCTTTCTTATGGACCACTTGTTATATTTTTGAAGAAAAAAAAATAAAATTTTTGTTTTCGAAAGTAGGTGATAGTTTGAAAACCAAACATGATTGAATGTTGTGCCATGGCTCAAACGAACGGTCTCTATGCCCTTTATTTTTATAATAAAACTTTTTTATTTTTTTACATTTTTTGAAACAGTGTAATTTTGAAATTTCTATATTTTGGAAACTATGAAGTTTACAAAAAAGTTTGTTTGACATAAATGAAAGGTCCCTATGCCTTCTACCCCCAAAATAAATTGCACGTCTCTAAGATAAAAACTTGACAGTAGTGCTAGATGGGGCGTTCTGCGGCACTTAGGAAGTTGTGAGCCCCTGGCGACCTTGGGAAGGAGGGGGTGCTTGGATTCCTTTTTTCCGTCTCGTTGTGCTCTTTACGGGAATGTAGGTGTCGAAAAGGTGAAATGCTGGAAACATGTTTTTTTTTGGGGGGGGGGGGGGGTATAAACGTGATTTTAAACTTTTTGTTATATCTCGCGAACCAATCATGCTAGAGGCGCGTACGAGGGGTCCGAGGACTCGGGGTGACGTCCTCTTTTCTATGTACTAATCGTTATATTTTTTAAAAAATTCGAAAACTCGATTTTGGGGTAAATAAGTGTTTTTTGTGATTTTTCCTGATATCTCACGAACCAATAAGCCTAGAGACTTGTACTGCCCCCGTAAATTGAATTATACTGAGACCACGGTGGCTGTATTGGCATATGTGAATAAAGTTATGGCTGTCATAATTGTGACGTGGATATTCATGACGTAGGCACGGATGACGCAGACTTCATGCAAGTAGGCTGGTTGAGCTGAGATTCTTGGTGACGTCATGATTTTGTTCGAGAAAGATCTGAGATTTACGACGCAGTCGCAGGGAAACATGGAATTGTGCTAAGGAAGAAGTTACGCTATTGGAGCAAAGGCTCGAACCAATGAATGATAGTTTGGAGGGAGACGGAGATTACTGAAACTACCATATTTAATTACTTTTGGATTGCACAATTGAGGAAAACTATTTTCAGTTATGGAATTGATTTGGAATTTTGAAGAAATTAATTTTGAGTTTTTGAAATTTGAAAATCCGTCAAGTATAGCCAAAGTTAGAACTTCTAGTAATGACGGAGGAACAAGCTATGGAAGGGATGGATACGCCCCTTAAGAAGTTGATAAAAGGTCTTGCACAGGAGAGAGGAGCTCTCATTTCTCATTTCTCATATCTCATTTTCTCGTGTCTTATAGTGGTTTTTCTGATTATCATATTGTCAGACTTCGAGTGATTCAGTGAAGCAAGTCGTCTTTAGCGCGTGTGGTAAAGCCCACCGCATCGAACGAGCACGGAGCGTGCAGCAGTACCATTTTACGGTTAGTGAAACTAGGCGAAGTTGAAACGCACACATAAACGAGTCTACAATATAATATATCAAGAGTTAGCTACTGCCTTTATGCTAATTCAATTGTGCAGTGCGATATTGAGGTGTGTGGGAAAGTTGAACATTTTCACGATTATAATTTGGAAGATATTGGCATTTTAAGACTGCAGACAAAAGTGATTTTCTCGCCACCTGAGAAGCACTTTTATAATATCACATTCTACGCTACGGCTGACACTTGTATTGCAACCGTGATACAGAAGATTGCATTTGGTGATACAACGCTACATTCTACAATGCGACAATATAATCTGGCAGTTCTTTCGACTATTATTATAACGGAAATGGAGATGGAAGACTAAATCTTTAATGCAATTGGGACATGTATCAATGGAGTGAAATAGCAGCATGGAACTTCGCTAATCGTCTTTTACAAAAGCGAGCATGTAGTGAATATCCAACTACACTCATGCATCGTAGTCCAACGCTGAATTGTATCAAATGGCAGTGGAAATATCTTCATGCTCTACAATTATGAATATTTCTGCGGAAATAATTGCAATAAACTTCATGGCGAATTTCTACCAGAACTTCAGGGAACTATCAAGAGAGGCCAGGGTAGACCCGGCTCACAAAGAAGAGTTTTGCCAGAAGGATGTCTATCGTCTACACGGAGCAGTGCAATTTCCGGAGGAAGAAGCAGTTCTATTCTCCGAGGGCGCTGGTTCCAGGTTCGAGGTCGGAGCACATCTTTACGTTGGTGAAATGGAACCATCAGCAGTCTTCTTTGGAAATTTTCCTCTAGAATTTCAATCAACAGATAAGGTAGTCGTGAACGTTTCTTGTTTTATTTGAGCTATTTAGCGGTATCTGAGCAACCATTTTTCCCATATTTTCTGTCCCATATATTTTGCCCCATATTCTTGCTTGATATTTTTGTACTCAGTACACTTTGATGATTTATGCCTTTTTCTACGATTTATTGAGACATTATGTCATTGGCATATTTAAATAATTTTGGATCAGTTGAGACTGATAATATATATTCTTTCAGTAATTTGCATATTTTTTGTAGTCACGATTTGACTGTAAAGTTAACGTTTTTCTATGGCAAATTTGAATTCAGACAGCGTGTCACTTTATTAAAGTAATTCTATTCAGTAAATTACTTTGACCAATTTTCTGTCATCCTCAAGAAAGAAGAATAATTAAAAGATTTTAGAGCGTTAAAATCTATTACTGTATCGACGATCTTGGAAATACTAGTCGTTTTATGAACATGATTGCAACATAGACATTTATCGTCAGTTCTGAAATACCATTGCTTTATAGACAATTTTATGAAATATGAACTTTGATTACGATTTATTGAGTACACTATAGTAATGAACATTTGATAGGAGTTTTTCTCAATTCTAGATTGGAACAATAATGTTTGCATTCCACAGTCTAATTGTATTCTATTCGATTATTTATGCAATTTAGATGAACTTTGATTGAAGATAGTATTTTTATACTGCGATACTTTGAAGATATTAACCTCAATTTTGATAGACCAGGGAGGCGTGTCTAATCGTATTTGCTATTAAATTTATTTGTGATTGGCAAATTTTTACTTCATATCGATTCATGAATGAAACCCACTAAGGTTAAATATAATAACAGATTTTGATACAATTAATGAATATAAGAATTTTTAAAGAGGAACTATGGATGTATAATCGTTAGTTCAGTGGACGTGTAAAAGTCGCTGATGAATAATGCCCTTGAATAAGTGAAGGAGGTTCCCACAGTAATATTAATGAAGTTGAAGAATTTGTAAGTGGAGTTTTTTTTGTACGTATTGTGGAAGATTTTGATGCCATATATATTGAGATCTATGATGAATTCTGGGCTATTTTTGTGCAATTTTGTGCGTTTTGAGCGAGGTATTTTTCCGCTGAGTGTATTGTCCTGGTCCTTTGAAAATTAATCATGTGAAGTTACTGTTAAAATTAACAAGAGAGTTTAAATAATTTGAGATAACGATTTTGGATGGAGGTTACCGTCACAAATAATAATAATTATTAAAACTTATTAAACCTGAATCTAACATTTAAATATAACTAACCTTCATTGGTCGATTATATCACCACGATTTGAGTAATTATCAACCGGATAGACGTGTGGTTTAATGTATTTCTAAAATAAATAATATAAATATTGTAAATAATTATGTAAATATCTTTAATAATAATTTGAAACGAACGGGATTAATAGAGGCATGTGTAAATTTTTCAATTGTCGTTTGACAATGTTATAAACAATTTAAAATGTTATAAATAATTAATGAACATTTTTGTTATAAACATTAAGCGTTTTGTTAGTATACTCTAAACAACGCTAGTTCAACAATTGGATTATATAATTAAACAGGTTTTGGGATTGTTGGAGTAACCGTTGATATTTGGATGGAGCATTTAAAAGATTTGCGTGATAATATTTGAGCTGAGACGGGAACATTTAAAGTGTTTTGAAAAGGAGCTAGGCTCTGATGTAACTAGCATATGCTAACGTTGGCTGGACAGGTGGGTCCATTTGACGATGCAAGCATGCGACATGGTGTAGGGTGTATCGCAGCTGGCCAGACAACTGTATGATAGAGGCCACGGTCGTCTACATAGTAGCCTTGCGGTTATAAATAAAATGTGATGTTTATGAAAGAGGAAAACAATTGCTATATGTCTCGTCCCAACTCCCTTATCCATTCCAAGTGTATTATTATTATTACGTTCTTTTGAGCTAGAAAGCTGAAATTTTGTATGTAAAGTCTACAAGTCCTACAGGAGGACATGATTACATTGACAATGGCTTCTGATTGCCACGTTTATTTTGTTGTTCAATTTTTGTTATATTATTCCTTTATGTGAAATAAATTATTGTACAGTTTAAAGTTTCTTGTTTCCGTTTTGGTTCATTTATATATCGTGGTGGAGGTTATTGTGAGGGCATACTTTTAAGTGATCCAGTTGGCAACCCAAACCCGAGATTAATTTGAATAGGTAAGTAAAAGGTATGTATGAACCCCCGTATATTTTGGTGTGTTCCACAATAATTTCTTGTTAACTACTGTGCTCTAATCTCGGTAGTATCTGTCAGTGCCATTTTCATTGATGTAGCTGTGCCGGTGCGATTGATTGTTGGCAATCCGATTGAGGGGGCGGATATCTGACAGCCTACTATCCGGATTATCGGGGACAGTAGGAGGTGTCATTTTGTTCGTCACGTTGTCCTCTTGCCGAGGATGTTCGTGTTGAGCAGGAATGAAAAACCATTTTTAGGTAAAACCGTGATTTTAGACTTTTTGCTATATCTCGCAAACCAATAACGCTAGAGACGTGTACGAGGTGTCATAGGACTTAGGCTAACGCCCCCTTTTTGAAACTATTTTTGAAATGTTGACAAAGGGCCTAACGACACTTTTGTTGAAAAAAATTCTTTTCCTGTTTAAAATGTTCATGAAGCGTGGTTGTTGAGAGACACGATACTGCTGGGTGTGTGTGTGTTTCAACGAACCTGTCGCTGACCACGGTGGCTGTGCTCAATAGAACAATCGATATTTCGACGGGTCGGTTTATGACAGAGCGAGGGTTCGTTTTTTCTGATATTTTTTCCCTGAAGAGGATCTTTAACGTGTAAACGGTTATGAGAACTTGGTTCCATGTTGGTCGAAGTGAGTACAGAAAACAAACTTGCAGAGGAGCAGACTAGCAGGATGTGACTGTCATTTGAGCTTCTTGGAATGCGCTGATCAGACTTGACAACAGGTGTAATGGAAAATTACAAAGACGCAGAGGACGCTTGAAGATTAAATAATCTGACAACCGTGATTGCAGGGGAGTGCGAAATGCATGCATACACGTGTGAGATGACATGTAAGCTAAAAAAGTCACATCCTGTTTGCTTCGTACGTGACAAAATGCAAGTTCATGTGAAATTTGACCTGGCACAGGTGTTCACCTTGGACGTTAGCTGTCCACGTGCACGATAACAGAATGTTCAAAGCGTGAGCAAAAAATGACTATACATGCAACGTAACATATATAAAGACATGTCGTTATCATTTCCACTCTCACTTATGTGACTATCTTTGAACACACTGCGTTGCGTGAAACACTTGGTCTTGTTTAACAGTTTTGGTGTTGTTGGAAAATTCTTAACCTTGTTGTGTGGTAGGTATTTATTTATATATTTATTCATTTATATATTTATTGATTTATATATATTTACAAGCAATTATTTATTGATTGTTAAAGTTATAAATAAATGTTTATTTATTTGTTTGCAGATAACGTGTATACCTGTTGTGTGTGAAAGACGGACAGCTACAGACGGAAACCATTACCACACTAGCCCGTGAGACGGGAATAAAGCAAACCATTACACGTCAAGGTGAGATTTGCTTTTATATATATAACCTGTTTGATTTTGTTTTGTTTATGAAATGCATAAACTATATGGAATTGATATACTTATGGTGGTTTATTTTAATTTCTTTTTTAGATATTTGGAGAAAAGAACTCTACTGCTTTAGCCACAACAGCTGAATACCAAGACGCAGTAGAGTGCAACCATTTTTTCCAGGCAGTGAAGTATTGAAAACTCAGGTAAGTGTAACTTAATAATGCTATTCCATTTTACCACTAATGAAAAACCCCTAGACAAAAAAAATATTCATTACCTGTACATGACTGGGACAATGATTGATTTCTTGATTAATGGCTATGTATTGGCAAACGGTACAAGACAATATTGGCTGTTGACCGGAAAATGTACAAGGCCATATTGGATTTTCTAAAAACAAAAATTTAAATTTAATTTATGGGTGGTTCCCTATGGACTCACGTCTGGCTGCGTGGCTCAGGGGTAACGTTCTCGCTTGCTGAGCCCAAGGTTGCAGCTGGCATTTGAGGGTGCGCAAATGCGAGAGAGCCGTGTCAGTAGATTTACTGGCACGTTAAAGATCCCCTTCGGGGCAAAATTCCGGCACCCCGGCGTCTCTAAAAGCCAGTGTAGTTAAAAGGGACGTAAAACCAATAACATTATTATCCTATGGACTCAACGAATATGCACAGGTTTGAACATGATAATTTGGACAAAACGAAATGACATTAATTTTTTGTTGTTTATATATTGGTTAAAGGGGGATGTAAATGACTGCAGCTTTATATATTAAAAAAAGAAAATAAGTACATGGGTTACTGTTAGTGACGGCATACAGTTTATTTTTGTAATGGCTTTTGATGGCATTCAACAAGGTATTACGGTCAATGGTAATTATATTAATAATATACTGTACGCAGATGATACTGTATTGATTGGAAATAGTTTCGGAGGACTTAAAGAGATTGTTACTATGGTGTATCAAAAGAGTAAACAATATGGCCTTGACCTCAACATTAAGAAAACAAAATATATGATAATATCGCGAAAACCAGCATTGTCACAAGTCCTTTTAGTCGATGGACATCAGATTGAGCGAGTCAAGAGTTTGGTTTATTTAGGACAGAATATTAATGAGAATTGGGATCCTTCGGTTGAAATAAGATGCCGTATAGAGAAGGCTAGATCCCTCTTTATGACAATGGAACAACTACTATGCTGTCGAGATCTCAGTATGACGCTTAAGAAAAGAATTCTGAAGTGTTACGTTGTCTCCACCCTTCTTTATGGTGTTGGGGCTTGGACCTTGTCCGTAGCTACAGAAAAGAAGATTCGAGCTTTTGAAATGTGGATATACCGGCGGATTCTTAAAATTTCGTGGACAGAACATGTGAGTATTGCCGAGGTTCTTCAGCGTGTGAGCAGCCAACCTGAGCTGTTAAACACAATTAAGAAGAGGAAATTGGAATACTTGGGACACATGATGAGGAATCCAAAATACCGTCTGCTCCAAGTTATACTTCAGGGTAAAATTGAAGGTCAGCGTGGACCGGGAAGGAGACGAATGACTTGGATGGATAAGTTAAGAACGTGGTTTGGGCTGTCTTCCACGGAACTCTTCAGGATTGCACAGGATAAGAAGGTGTTAGCCATGGTGGTAGCCAACGTCCGTATCGGATAAGGTAGAAGCAGAAGAAGAATGTTGTTTTGATATATTAATGCTAAATAACGTTAATGTTTTATTTACAGGTATTTATTGATTGATTGATTGAGTGATGTTTTTTTTAGGTGTGGTCATGCGCCATTAACATAGTGAACAGACAGTGAAAAACCCTTACATTGTGCTTTAAAGTACTCTGTTCAACGTTAATAACTTACAATAAGAAAAAGTTTTATTATAACACATGGCGTTAGTACCAAATACAACAAGTGAGCAAGTTGGTTTACCACGTGCGTTAAATTTAAAATCAGAACAGGATCGTTGGTTAACATTTGAATCCTGGCCTGTAGGCTTTCTGTCAACCCATAAACTTGCAAAAGCCGTTTTTTTTACTTGAACCGAGAAGATGTGGTGCGCTGTGTGTTTTGTCGTATTGAACTTTCATACGGAAGAAGGGGATGATCCCTTTAGAGACCATTTGCGATGGTCTCCTCCTTGTCCTTACATGCTTTGAAAACAAGTGGGTAACCTACCAGTGTATCCATTTTACCGAACCACAGGGCCATTGGCCGCTACTTACGTTGCTGAATCACAAATAAATAATAATAATAATAATGATGTATTACCAGCCAACGGTAGTGTCGATATATGTGGTCCCTATGCCATAGACAGTGTTGAATTGGCGTGTGGTTTTGAAAAATTGGGAGTTTGCAAGACTAAAGCACTAGCACACCCAGAGTACAGCTCTCTTGAAAAACCTTTAGAATCTTATAAAAATGTTTGGCCATTAATATTAAAACACCTTACCAAACAGCTAAGTGAAGCTGGATTTTTTATACTGGTGAAGGGAATAAAATAATGTTTTTATTGTGGATTTGGTTTAAGGGATTGGCAAATTACTGATGACCCTTTTGTGCAACACGCTCGTTGGTTACCTAACTGTAAATGCATGGTGTTGATTAAAAGTAAGGAATTTTTGTACACTATTCTAAAAGAAAACGTGATTGCAGCACAAGACAAAATAGTGCCTGTAGAGTTAGAACACGCGGAGCAAATACATGAGGCTGAAAAAAAAAGACTTGTCTCACGAACAGATACAAAAGTGTGACCAACAATTATGTTAGATTTGTTATCAAGATGAACTAGGTGTTGTATTTTTGCCTTGTGGACACATGATAGCCTGTGTCAAGTGTGCATTAGAACTTAACACTTGTGCTATATGCAGAAAAGTAGTATCTGCTACAGTTAGGGCATTTGTTGCATGAATAGTATAATTTATTAGCAAAGCATAGTGCAAAATACCTATATGCACAGTATTATTACAAGCTGTTGTAGTATTTAATAGATATGCTTTTGTTTTGTTTATAGACTACTACAATGAATGTTTTGAATGCTATGGGACAAGCATGTGGCTTAGAGACAAAGAAGCTCAGCGAATTGCCAACGCATATTCCATTCCGTATTATCAAGATTCGGAAATTGAAAACAACATATGGTGATCGTGTACTTTGTGTATGTGAAAATTTTGAGATATTTTTGCCTACACGGTTTAATGATATATCGGAGAGTGGTTTTGATGAAGGGAATAATGCTGTACAACCTGTACACTTAATTTATGGAGGTTTTAAAAACATTAGGTGCATGGTTTGTTTTAATTAAATAAAAAACAAATGTGAAATAATAATGGAAAATATAAGTGATGACAATGGACTGAAAGAAAAATATGTATATAGAATAATAATGTTTTAGTTTTTAGTATTGTCTTAAAAATATTATCATGAAAGCAAAATAATGTATATAAAGTTTGTAAATAAATGCAAAATGATGTTACAACGCTGTTTTATTTTATACAAAGTTAGTATATTTAACATTGCAGAGTATACATGATTATGACAATAGATGCACACTGAATACTAGCCTTTCTCACTTTACAATAGTATGTTATAGTTTTAAACACAAGGCTTGTTGTAGATCTTTTTATAGCAATGTCCATTCACTGTTGTTTTCGAAAACTGGAGAAGCCGCAATGGTTGTATAGGCATAAAAACCTTATTGTTATTACTATTTAACCATTTTGATCCACTTGCATATCAAGAGCAGATGAACTAGTTGTTCCACTCTTTAAAACGACGACAACAACAACACTACCTCTTGCATAGTTTGTGATGTTGATGGATCTTGCGACGTGGAAGATGGATTAAAAAATAATTTTGAGATCAGGGGTTAAACGTTCCTCATTAAACAATCCACTATATTGAGAAGCAATATGGTTTTCTTGATTTTTTGTCAATGACAACTGTGTTTCATGCAGTACACTACATTGATGATCACTTACACTTAAAACCTCACTATTTTTACTTTTTAGGTCACCACGACAATGTTTGGAACGTTGTTTTGAACAACGCCAAATAACAGTTCCATTTTTATTGGTTCATTGCACAATCTATGAATATCCTTTATAGTATGCATAAGGCTTACCATACCTAGTCACTGATACTTCCATGTCAACTGCCAAGCATAGACTAAGCTCTAGTAAAGTCAACTTGGTAATAAGAATAATAGTTTAATGTAAGAGCAAATATGGATCCAAAGAGTTCAGGTAAAAGTGGAAGCAAATAAGCACATATAAGAAGCAAGAGTGGGGGTAAAAGTGGTTGCAATGTGTTAGACACATTACACAATAATTTCAGCACGACGAAGCTCTTGTACAATTTCATTGATTTCCCAATCATGACCGGTATGCCCAGCTTGTTGTAAAGCATGCAAGTGTCGAAGCCGTTGAATTAGCTTACTGGGTTTGTTCCAGTATACAAATTTAACAAATGAATTTTTAGGTGTAAACAAAGCATTACCATTATTATCATCATTATCATCATCATGATCATTATTATAATTATCATCATGACCATTATCACTATTTCTATATAGTCCTTTTTGATCCCCTTGCAAGACCACTTTATTTATAGTCTGTGTCGACTTTGATAGTGTTGAAGATTTCTTGTACGTTGACAACTGTCCTAACTTGACTTTTTGAGGACATGATAAGTCCTTTTGAACAAACACTGCATTATCTTTAGCCGCAATATCGTTTTCTTGAACCTGCGTTATAGCATTTTGAAAATTGTTTGTAATCAGCAACCGTCGTTCGTTTAGAGCACTACATTGATGAACACTCACACTTAAAACCTTTCCATTTTTACTTTTCAGATTGCCTCGACATTTTGTTGACCTCTCTTTTGAGCATCGCCAGAATATTAATCCATTCACATTCTGGCGATTATAGTTATAAGATTAGCCTTGATAGAGTGCACAATGCCTACCTTAGTTGGTTGTAGTAAGTTCCATATTAGTAACTGACCTGTCAGCACGATGTTCACACTACAATGGTTACAACTGTTTTGGTGATGGAGTGACCTACCATAAGCTTATATATTGGCTTATGTGTTGGCTTTTTGTGTTGGCTTTTTGTGTTAGCTTTTTGTGTTGGCTTCTTTGTGTTGGCTTTTGTGTTGCTTTTTGTGTTGGCTTTTTTGTGTTTGCTTTTGTGTTGGCTTTTTGTGTTGGCTTTTGTATTGGCTTTTTATGTTGGCTTTTTTGTATTGGCTTTTGTATTGGTCCCATATGTTGGCTTTTGTATTAGCTCTCTCTCATATTTTCTCTTACTTTAGACTTATTTGGTCTTGGAAAGTATGTGAGCCCCTTGTCTATGACAGCATAATGCTTAACACAATATTTGTAAGCAACAACAACAACACACTAAAATTCTAAAAAATCCAAAGTATTATAAGGTTAATGATTGACTAAGAGTGTAATAAAGGCAGCTAACCTAACCTAACCTAACCTAACCTTGCATAACCTAAACTAACTTTACCTAACCTAACTTTACGTAACCTCACTTCATTAAACCTAACCTAACCTAACTTTATGTAACCGAACCTAACCTAACATAACCTAGCCTGAGTGAGTGCTTGTACCCACCTTTAGATAGCATGCTAGTAGTTCAGTCGGTGCTCATATCCACCGCTAGGTAGAATGCTAGTAGTTCAGTTAGTGCTTATATCCACCGCTAGGTAGCGGAAACATATTTTGCGTGTTGCATGTGACTATCTCACAAAGTTTGACACGTGTGAAATGTGTTTGTATAAGCTTTGTATATAAATTCAATATACAAATAACTACTAAGTGTTCAGAACTAACATGTATAGCCTTGTGTATTGTGACCGATCAGGGGGCTAGGGATCGATAGCATGCCGAGTTATCGGAGACCTCAGGATCGATCGCATACCGAGCACGCATAATTTGTGGTGTTCTCAGTGCCGAAATTGTGGGGGAGCCATATACAAGGAACACGATAGTGCTTGGACCGAAATGAATACGACATCTGAGTTGCCAGTCCAATATGATGTTAAGAACAATAATTACTCCACTGCCCATAGCACTAAGAAAAAACACGGAGGTTTGGAATACGAGCAGGACAACAACGTAGCCTTACTGGGTGAGGCCCGCATTTCCAAGAATCTTGTGGACAAGAGCTCCTATTGTTTAGCCAACACAGTTATTGTGCAGCTGAAGTGCTGGATTTACGACACCCTAGCCTCGATAATCCTCCAGCACTAGAACCCGCGGAATTAGAAAATGTAAAGTAGCGCCGAGATGCTAATTTAAGATCCGCCTATGGAATAATTGTAATAAAAAAAGGCCCAATCAGAGAAGAGGCTGAGAAATGCATTTCGGAATTTTAATCACGGCCCAAGCCCAAAAACTACCAGAGTTACGGGGATATTACTGAGTCAGCCGCGGAGGAATATTTCCCCCCTCCACGACACTCAAGACATGGCGCCAAACGAGGATCTACCCTGTAGCGTCATGATGCAATTTGATTTGAAGAGGTTCCTGCCGATCGATTTCGAATTTAATCCTATGAATATTGCCGTCCTCATCTTGACCTACAAGTTGAACCAAAAATTATTGCGGTGTGACGATTGCCATGGGAGCGCACTTGACAGAGGTGACAAGTCCATTGTCCCAAAGTTGAGGGTGGATATAGGCACTGAGCGCACACACCAGTCAGTCAGTTTTGCAGCCACACCCGGCATAGTCCACGCTGCTCGCGACTTTGATACCGCGTAGCCGAGTGAGAAAACATTTTCTAAGTGATAAAATTTTACCGCAAATCATTCACAGAGGTCATGATAGTTATCGAAGGCGAACACTATTTATACAAATCTATCCAGACGGGGTTTTCCACCCACGTCCATTAAAAACTTAACGCCACGCCGTGCGGAGCCGAGAGCGCGGAGCGGCGACCAGCAGCCCATTCGAGACCCGAGCAGGGAACTTTGTGGAGCTAACGAGTTGCAAGCGAGATCGCTGAACCTATAGGCTTGTACTCATATGTTTCAACGGTCTAGGAAATCGTAGGAAATACCAATCTAGGACTGAACGGGATAGGGGTATGTCGGCCTACTGAGGACCTGCAAGCCCGATTCGCAGTAACGGTACCGCCAGCCACATATCATAACGTTTCGCAGCGAATGAAGCCCGTGGATATAAGTGTAGAAAGTGTCTTATGTGATAGGGTGTGCAAAATAAGTGCATCGATTAGTGTTAACAGTGTATTTATGTGTATGTCATCGCCTTGTAGGATGACCCAGTGGAACGACACCGGATTGATGAAGGGCTAAGGGCCTTACGTCCGGGTGTCGAAGTGGTGACCCAGCAGCCGTCATGGGCCTGTCTACTCCAGGGACAAGTGATGAGTATTAAACTTTCTATATTTGGGGACGTAATGTAGAAAAGGGGACGAGATATTTGTACAGTAGTATTAGTTTTGTTTTGACCTTTGATGTCAATATTTTCGTTTTAGGCAGGGGCTATTAGTTTTTTTTTGTCAGCATGCCAGTCCTTTTTATTTTGTTTTGTCCGTCAGTTCTTAAAAATAATGCATGTTCGTTGGTGGATGACGGAGGTGTCTGTAATTTTTATTTGCCAAAGGCATCATAAGTTAAATTGCCGTGTGTTTTAGGATGGATTTGTTGTGGCTATATATTCATGTAAGACTAGCTGTAAGTTAAGTGTACGACCTGACAAGTAGATAGGGTAAGAATTGTTTTTGTGACATTTAGTAACGCCCAGCTAGGTTGGACTAGTTTTGCCACCTTAGGAAAATAGGTCAGATGGTTAGCGACCCATGACCCACCTTTCTTTTTCCCAGACCGGTTGCGAATTGACCAGTGAATTCCCAGGAGTGGCAAGCAGGACGATGTCTGTCACAGATTTTTTTTATGTGTGTGTGCTTTAATTTTTTCCCGGCAAGGAGCCGTGAGGTTGTATTTGTGTGCATACCGGCCGAATTTTGAGCCCATGAGTGTTTCCGGATTGTATTTCCGAGGTTAATTGTTTTTCCGGATTGTATTTCCGATGTAAGTGTTTCCGGATGGTATTCCGAGGTAAGTGTTTCCGGACAGCGTAGTCCGAAGTAATTAGTATGCACACAAAGTACGTTTTGGTTCATCATGTTTGTTTTGTGCACACACACACGCGATGTGTTTTTTTTTCCACAGGTTGGAGGAGTGCTGACGTCTCTGGTTTTTGTTGCGCAGCCCTGGTCTGATGTAAAATTTATTTAAAACCCTGTAAATGTCACAAATCGTAGCATAGCCACTAAGGCGTTTTTAGTAAGAGACCACATTTTAGAATGTGAAGTCATCTGTCCAGCTGGCTCGTGGAAGCGTGCTTGCTACCCATGGGGAGTGTCACCCCGGCTGGTTGGTCAAGGTCGATTAGTTTATCAACACACGGAAGATTGAAGTAGATTTTAGACAGGAGAGGGGGTTTGTTTATTTAGTAGTTAGGCATGCTGGCATTTTCTCTGTTTAAGTGAGCCATTGTTGGGCTATTTTCTTTATGTAAGTTTCTGGTTCGAACCCAGAATGTTTTGTGTTGCATTTGGTGTAGTTACGCCCCCTGTTAATTTGCGTTATCTCGTTGGCCCCGATATTTTCTATATTATTGTCCACCCGATAGGCTGAACGACCAAATGTCAGATGCCTATCAGAAAGAATACTCTCACACTACGTCCAAGTGTATTTACAGATGTGTGTGCCAGTAAGAGGAATCAGAATATTTTATTTTAGTATTTTAAGGGCAACTGCATTTTGTTTGAGACCCTGAATTTGTCGTAGCAGTTGACATTCACCGTAGTAACTTTGCCACCCCTGGCAGTCATCTGTTAACGTAGTGATGTCATCTTCGTTTGCTCACAGCTGAATTAGAATATTTTATTTTAGTATTTTAAGGGCAACTGCATTTTGTTTGAGACCCTGATTTTGTCGTAGCAGTTGACATTCACCGTAGTAACTTTGCCACCCCTGGCAGTCAGCTGTTAACGTAGTGATGTAATCTTTGTTTGCTCACAGCTGGATCAGAATACTTTATTTAAGTATTTTAAGGGCAACTGCATTTTGTTTGAGACCCTGATTTTGTCGTAGCAGTTGACATTCACCGTAGTAACTTTGCCACCCCTGGCAGTCAGCTGTTAACGTAGTGATGTAATCTTTGCTTGTTCACAGCTGGACCCAATTAATGTATTTTATTTTCGTTTCTTTTAAGCTGTATGGAGGCCGATGATGAGCTCTGGGAGAGCCGTGTTTTTCTTTTACTATTTTAATTTTGTTGTTTTAAACTTATTTTGTTTTTCTCTTCTTATTTGGGTTTAATTTGTAACGTTATTGTAACTTGTTTTTGCTGTTGCATTTATATTTTTGTTCTTTTGAGTTAATGTAATTATTCAAACCGGATTTTTGAGTTCAATAAATTAGATTTTACCTGTTAACTAGTGTACGCCATTTCAGTAGTTTAGCGAACCTGTTTCCTGTTGACCTAGGCCATTAATGATCATTAAACGAACGTACCGCACCCGAGATTATTATTATTAGTATTATTATTATTTAAATTTTAGGCCTAGAGATACCCAATCGGGTACAGTATATAGGGGATTCTTAGCACAAAAAAGAACGTCTAACCCACCAGTGTACAGCCTTGTCATATTCAGTAAGCAGGTGTAAAGAGTGTGAAAAGACTTTTCTTTGAGACCATTATGAGAAGCGTCACGAAGTATCGTGTGGAGAATGTCATGAGTGGTAGTAACTTTGCATAACCTAAACTAACTTGATCTAACCTCACTTCATTCAACCTAACCTAACTTTACCTAACCTTACTTTACCTACAACGGACGTCGTCTTAAAGATTGTTGTAATGTTTTGTAGGCATTGTTGAATTTACTACCACAGGTCTTGCACTCATGACATTCTCCACACGATACTTCGTGACGCTTATCATAATTGTCTCAAAGAAATGCCTTCTCACACTCTTTACACCTGCTTACTGCATATGACAAGGCTGTACACTGGTGGGTTAGACATTCTTTTTCGTGCTAAGAATCGCCTATATACCCTACACAAGGCTGTACATGTTAGTTCTGAACACTTAGTAGTTATTTGTATATTGAATTTATATACAAAGCTTATGCAAACACATTTTACAGGTGTCAAACCTTGTGAGCTGTACAGCGTTGCTGGAGCCCATCACTTCCGAGCGAGGCACGCCATGATGCGTGATGGGCTCCATTTCGGCAACGCTGTACAGCTATTCCTGGAACGGGTCGCTGGTGAACGATGTGTTATTTTCGCCTACAAATACAAACCGATATAAAATAAGTGAGTTAATTTACGTATTTCACAGTCATACAGCATAACTTTTTGATGTATAAGGATTACATCGCGATCAAGAACTACATTTTCCAACCACCCCGAGCCGAGAAAAAGCTACCTTACAAAAATGACAACAACTTTTTTTCTTGGACACGCACAATTTTGAAATTAATTAACCAGTTATACAACATTCCAATGCATATTGTGTTAAAATTTGGTTTCGATCTGATGAAGGGTTTTTGAGATAATAATTCTTAAATGTGACGCATGGTTGAAACACGCTTAAAAACGTGCACCTTTTGTGCTCCAACTGCGACAAAAAATATTAAAATATAAATTTAAAATTCCAAACCCACATGAGCTAACGTGCAATAGAACGACGAAAATGATGATGTTATTGGATTTTATGTAGGTCTATTGTTTACTTCACAAACAACCTTCAAACTCGAGTGCACATAATACTGTGGTCGACAGTAGTTTCATGTTTTTAATAACGAACCAAAATGGCTGCCTCTTATATATCAGCGATCTCTGCTTAAACGTCACACCTATTTGCCACCACGAGGCAAGTAACCTGACACTGCACTTCCTGCCTGCATGCACATTTCTGTCTTATCAGCAGCAGCAGCAACAGCTCTGACAAGGCCTCTGGCTAGGTACAGTATTCAGTCTCCAGCGAGCAGGACTGTGTGTTAGTAATGAAAACATGTGTGTCTTAAACATTTTACTGCAATAATAATGATTAGCAAGCGGCCATCCTCAATACTTGACCATGTTAACCACATACTTTCACCACGTCCATGAATCACTTGGTCATATCCAACAACCGTCTGCTGTGCCAGAGAGCGGTCTCGCTCATCACCGTTGACTAAAACGTTAAAGATCCCATTCACGGTAAAAAAAAATCCTAGCACACTTAACACATTTTCAAATATTCGCCTCCATCCGTCATAGGAAATATCACAAAACCAACCGTAATAAGCCACCCCTCCAAAAAGCAATTCATTTCTTCTGGGCATGGTCACCGTGCTCGACAACAGACTCGTTGAGACACATAACAGCAGTACCGTATCTCTCAACGACCACACTTCATTAAAATTTAAACAGGTAAATAAATTGTTTTTCAATATGTAGTATAGCTTTAGGCCCTTTTGACAAAAATCAAAAAATCAATTCAAAAACAGGGCATCACCCAAAGTGCTAGGACCCTTCGTACAAGTCCGTAGCCTTCTTAGTTCTCAGAATATTAACAAAAGTGCACTTACGCCCTTTTGACAAAAAAAAATCAAAAGTACATTAAAAAACGGGGCGTCATCCCAAATCCAACGACCCCCCATACAAGTCCGTAGCCTTCTTAGTTCGCAAAATATTAACAAAAGTGCACATAGGCCCTTTTGACAAAAAAATCAAAACTACATTTAAAAACGGGGCGTCATCCCAAATCCAACGACCCCTCATACAAGTCTTTAGCCTTATTCGTTCTCAAAATATTAACAAAAGTGCAGTTAGGCCCTATTAACAAAATCAAAAATACATTCAAAAACAGAGCGTCATCCCAAATCCAACGACCCCTCATACACGTCCTTAGCCTTATTCGTTCTCAAAATATTAACTAATGTGCAGTTAGGCCCTTTTAACAAAAATCAAAATTACATTAAAAATCAGCGTCATCCCAAATCCAACGACCCCTCATACAAGTCCAAGTCCGTATCCTTATTCGTTCTCAAAATATTAACAAAAGTGCACTTAGGCCCTTTGACAAAAATCGAAAATACATTGAAAAACAGGGCTTCATCCCTAATCCAATGACCACTCATACAAGTCCGTAGCCTTATGGGTTCAATAGATACTAAAAAGCGCATGACTTATTATTTTTCGATCCTTCGGTTATATTAAAACAAACTCATCCATAAATCATTATTTAAAAAGCCCGCACTCTTACAAAATCCTCAAGTTCGCATGCGCAAAAATAAAAAAACAAAAATGTTAAATCATAGCGGCATCCAATTTTATGTCTGTCACATTTGAAAAGCGACATTTACAAAAAATTATTATTTCACCCCCTAGTAGGAGTAGCTTTTATTTTGGGGTTGAAATGAGTTGCTCATTGGAGAGAGGGCGTTAGCCCGAGTTCAACGATATGCTGCATGCGAAATTTGGACCATGGGTTCGCGAGGAATCCACGTGAGAGGTCAGCGTAGCCGAGCGGCTAGTGTCACTCGTTTAAACTCTCACTACTAACCTACTCCCATCATAGAGAACATGCTCAACATTGGCACTCTTACCGGACGCAGCCGTGAACTTGCAGCGAAGCTGAGAAAACGGAATGTGAATATTGCATGTGCGCATGAAACACATTGGAAAGGCTAGACATCTCGTGACAACGGTGATGACTATAAACTAATCTAACATGGTACATCCAACGGGAATGGTGTTGCCATCATTATTTGTGCAAGCCTGCGAGATCCAGTTGCTGAAGTTCAGCGCCATTCAGATCGCCTTATGTCCATTACAATTGACCCTACATCCTCTCGTCTTCGTGTGTTTTCTGCCTATGCGGCACAATCTGGCTGTGGTGACCTAGAAAAAGAACAGTTTTGGCAGGAGCTCCAAGATCAAGTTTCTGTCTGTTCTCAAAAAGAGCTCCTACTTATTTGTGGTGATCTTAATGGGCATGTTGGTCACACTAAGGATGGTTATAGTTGCCATGTTGGTAATAGCTGTGGCAACCGGAATGATGATTGAACCCAAATTACAGATTTCGCTGAGGCAAACAACTAGGTTATTGGTAATACGTTTTTGAAAAAACGCACCAACCTCCTCATCACCTACACCACTGGTGACTAAAGAAGCCAAATTGACTTCAACCTTGTTCGCCGCCGTGATTTCCGACCAGCAAAGGATGTGAAGGTAATTCCATCTGACTGTTTAGCCCCTCAACATAAGCTGATCACGGTGGACTTACGGGTCTCCAAGCGTCGTCGAGGAGGAGGGATATATACCGCCAAGAAGATCAAGTTGTGGTGGGAGAATCTAGCAGCTGGAATAAATTGTCTTTCCAATGACAAGAATGCGATTGACCACAAGAGGGCCACTTTCTGCAAATCTGTCACTTCAATCGCCACTGCAATCATGGGTACAACTAAACCTGGTTCTCACTATGTTGATAAGCAAACGTGGTTATGGACATACCAAGTTCAGTATAGGGTGCGTGAAAAGAAGAAAGTTTATCGAATCTGGTTCTCACAAAAGACTCCTAAGAACAGGCATAAGTATGCCTTAACCAAACGAAAGTCCAAGAAGGCTTAGTCATTATAATTGCTTATATGCAACGCTGGAATCAAAGGAGAGAGAAAAAAATACCTTTCGCCTGACCAAAGTTCGAAAAAAAAAACCCACAGGAAATTGAGCCAATATGTGCATTAAAGGCAGATGGTCAGTGATAACACGAGAAACAGGACATCCGCAAACGTTGGCAAACACTTCAAAGAGATCTCCATGATTGAGTTCCCACATTCTCCTATTCCAGAAGGTAACCCTACAGTAAGTCTTATCTTTCATATCACACCAGGGGAAGTGGCCGACGCCATAAAGTGTATGTAGAACTTCAAAGCGCCAGGACCAGATGACCTTACAGGAGACCTTAAGACGTTACAAGAATTACAAGAACCTGCGATAAATTGGCTGACCAACTTATTCAAAGCCATAGTTGACTCTGGCTCTGTTCGTAGTGATCGGGCAACCAGCATCACTGTGCCTATCAAGAAAAATGGTGATCCAGCAGACTGTGCACCATACCGTCAAATTCGCCTACTGTCCCACACAATGCAGATCTTAGAGATAATCCTTGATCGACGTCTGCGTTAAATCGTCACCGTCAGTACCAACCATTGCGGCTTTGTCAAGAGTGCTCGAACAACCGATTTTCTCTGCCAGAATGCTCATTGAAAAGCATCGTGAGAAACACTAACTACTGCATTTTGCCTTCCTTGATCTTGAAAAGGCGTTCGACCGTGTTGTCCAGATGTTATACATGAACACTATAAGTCATGCACGTTGCGCAGTCGGCATCTCCGAGAGTTTTGCAGTGAATATCGGTGTACACCAAGGATCAGCACTGTCCCCCTTCCTCCTTACCATAATCATGGACACAATTACACGAGACCTGCAATGAAAGGTGCCTTGGGCTCTTTTATACACAGAAGACACCACCGAGAGAGGCTTCCAGCGTCAAGTTTAAAATTGTAACAGTCGCCTCTCACAATATAGTCTTAGACTAAATAAAAATAAAATTGAATACATGGAAACGATCCCCAGCAGTTGATGGAGAGACAATAATGAAGGTATTTAGGATCTCGCCTGCAGTTTGACGGTGGAATAAGAGATGAAGTGCGCAGTAGAATAATGGAAGCATGGTGGAGATGGACGGAAGTGACAGGCGTGCTCTGCGACTAATGGATGCCACTCAATCTGTGCGTCCTGTTGCTTTATACGGTCTTCAACGTTGACCATCTGCTCAGCTACGGAGCGCCAATTACACAGTATGGAAATGCGCATGCTCCGTTCATCGATGGACATCACACGCATCCATCATGTCGAGAACGAAACCGTTCGCCAGCAAATTGGAGTCACACCCATCACTGAGAAGATGATGATAATTATTGTTTTAAGGGGCCTAACATCTAGGTTATCGGCCCGCACTGAGAAGACACGGGAAAAGCGGCTCCAACGGTATGGTCACGACCAACGTGACGCACCTGGAACAGTTACCTATTTTACTACCTCCTTTGAAATTAATGGACAACGTCCACGAGGACGACCAAAGCAGCGCTGCCATGACACAGCAAATGCTGATCTGAAAAATCTTCACTTAAGGTCACAAGATGCCCAAGATCGTGTTAAATGGCGAGCCAAGTTCCGCGGACCCTGCACCAGCAGGAAAACGCGAAGAGGAAGAAGAAGAAGAAGAAGAAGAAGAAGAAGATGATGATGATGATGACCCGTTTTCCAGATAGAGAAGCAGTCTGTCATCAATTCATTTTAATACCAATATATTTTGAAGTACCGTACCGGTAAATTAATTTCCTGATTTTTTTGTACATTTCGGCAGCATTTGAACGAAAAACCTGAAAAATAAATCGAAATAAATAAATTAAGAAGTTAGGTGATCCTGCCACATTGTTGCTCAAAATTATTAATGTTATCTTCATATATATAACTAGCAGAGCCCGCGTAGAATATCCACGCAATAACAGTGCAATGTAAGGAACGGCCCGAGCTATTAGTAACATTACATTTATTTATGAAATAAAACTTCACAAACTTTATATGTTGATACTAGTGCAGGCAGGAAGGATCCAACTGGGCTGTGAAATCACAACTTCACAGAGGACATTTGGGATACAACCAGGACTTCTTACACATACATTAGTTCTCGAGTGAGGTGTACAGAGTTGTATCTATGAAGCCAAATCACATTTCTTCCAAGATAATGCATTTTATTAAGATACTTTTTGAATTCATCTATCAAAGATTTCTAATCACACAGTTGGTTATTTTGTTACTTGGTGACACAGCCGATAGCGAGCTAAACGATCTTACCCGTGAAAGGGCTACGTAAAGCTGTCCATGAGTAGAGACGGGTTTTGTCAAGTGAAGGCAGATTTTATCGAAAGTCTGACCCTGAGATTTATTTATTTATTTATTGCCAACGTACTGGGAATTGCCTTCTTTTAAATTTAAAAGGCATGTTCGTATCAGAG
The DNA here is from genome assembly GCA_946902985.2 of Meconema thalassinum. NCBI lineage: Eukaryota > Metazoa > Arthropoda > Insecta > Orthoptera > Tettigoniidae > Meconema > Meconema thalassinum. The sequence goes on from OX336395.1 coordinate 52,454,912, forward strand.
GGGATAAGGGTTATCCTGGGTATGAAAACGATTTCTTTCTTATCAGAATCTGTAATAATTGTCCCTTGATATTACGTTGTAACCCGTTAACTATTAGCCTTGTTCCATTGCAGACCCCTTTTGAGGGTAGGATATTTCTTAATGACATAATGATAGCACCTTTCTTAAGTCTAAGTTTGTGTGGAGGTATGCCAGTTGGTGTCAGGCTGTTCAAAAATTCTTCAGGGTAAGCCAAGTGACCTTGCGCATGCTCACTCACAATACAGTCCACACTCTCGTAGACTACCTCATCTCAAGGTAAACGCTGAAGTACTCGATTGTTCAGTTCAAGCGATGCTTCATTGGCGACCGTAAGAATAGTTCTTCCTTTAAGCTCCTGTGGGGGACCACAGTAAAATCAAAAAATCCTCTCGGCACGCCGGAAGGCGGAGGTAGATTTCACCGGGCAAACTTGGGGTTAGGCTATAATAGGCAAAATATGCAGGTTTTCGTAGGAGGATCAGACCTCATTTATTGCGAGAAAGTATTTTACAATTGGAGGTTAATGAACTTTTTTCGTCTTTCTATGCATATTTTGAACATTTTATTGTCTTATGGGGATGGAAACCTTCTTGTCATTTGGGGTTCATTTTTAGCCTATTTTTAATTTTGAAGAAAAAATAGGCTTATGAGATCACCTTTTGTCCGTGTGTGTGTGTGTGTGTGTGTGTGCGTGTGTGTGTGTGTGTGTGCGTGCGTGCGTGCGTGCGTGCGTGTGTGTGTGTGTGTGTGTGTGTGTGTGAGGAGTGTGTGTGTGTGTCCCAAATAAAATCTCAACGACTGGAGTGATTTCAATGAAACTCGGTAAGTTCATAGCACTATTTCGGGCGACCCCGACCGTGCCCTTCAAATTTTGTTACGTCTCACCAATTCAACATGGCGGCTGTGCGAAATATTTCACCAGAATTCAATATCTCCGAAACTATTACCGACATCACCCTGGAATTTTGTATGGTGACAGAGGGAACTACTAGAAGTTTACTTACATAACCTTTGAAAACCTGGTAACTACAAAACCAACATGGCGGCCAAGCGAATTTGCGACTTTTAAATAGACGTTTATCGCGAGTTAACCAACCAATCGCAATGAAACTTGGTACAGTATATGTCTATACACATTGTAATTCACCGACATCAAACTTCGTTCAATTGTTTACATAACCTTAATATGGCAGATGTGCGAAATATTTCACCGGCATTCTATATCTCTGAAACTATTACTGGTATCACCCTGAAATTTTGCACGGAGATAAAGAGCACTACTGGAAGTTCATCTATGAGACTTTCAAAAACCGGTTAACTACAAAACGAACATGGCGGCCAAGCGAAGTTGAAAGTTTTAAAAAGACTTTTCTCGTGATTTAATAATCCAAACGCAATGAAACTTGGTACAGCAAATATTTATATACGTTGTAATGCACTGGTATGTAATTTAGTTCAATTATTTACATAACCTCAAGATGGCGGCTGTGCGAATTTTTAAATTAAGTTTTTGTTTCTTGTGTCGTAATCATGCGATCGAAATGAAAGTTTGAATAATGAACCTACGCAATAATTTTCCTTTAAAGGTACATGACTCTAAGGTCTGTACATATAACAATCCAACATGGCGACCATAAGCAATATTTAGACGGTTCTCAATATCTACGAATCTATTACAGCAATCAAACCTAATTTTTTAATGTTCATAGGGGCTATGGACATAAGTTCACCTATAGGACTTTCAATAACCTGGTGATCACAAATCCAACATGGCGGCGGAGCGAAGTATAAATATTCACATGGTCGTTTCTCGCAATTTAACCATCCGAGTGCAGTGACACTTGGTACAGTAAATCCTTATACAAATGTTAATCCACTGGCATCTAATGTTTTTCAGTTGTTTCCATAACCACAAGATGGCATTTGTGCGAAATTTTAAAATCTCGTTTTTACTTCTTGTGCACTAATCATGCGATTGAAGTTTGAATACTACACGTACACAATAATCTTCATGTAACAGTACATAACTCTAAGCCCTACATATATAAAAGTCCAACATGGCGACCACCCGAAAAGTTTAGACGGTTCTCATTATCTACGAATCTATTACAGCAATCAAACTAAAATTTAGTATGTTGATAGAGGCAATTAACATTAGTTGGATATATGAAAGTAGGCACGGAACTACTTGTTATACTTGTGATCACACTGTCCTTAAGCAAGGTTTGGAACTGATGTGTAACTATCTAACAGTCTGTTACTTCTTCACGCAAAATTTTATCTCCCGCAGAGATGTTGGTTGGTTCCTCAGTTTAGGGGCTGCGACAACGTGGTCATGTAACCCCGTGTACATTGGGTGTCTGTAGAATCTGTCCGATAAACGGTGTTAATTGTGATGACTGTATTAGTCTGTAATTCAGGCAAGGTCTGCAGACGGTCAATTTTAAGTAGTAGTACCTAATTTTGTACCAAATACTACCGTCAACGACACCTAGCTGTGAACTTGGCTGCTAGATGCCACCGCAACCAGCAACTTGCAACGAACGTTGTAACTTCCCCTCCAAAGGAAAGCATGCAGAGGGATTTTTAGCGCTCTTAGAAAATCCGGCGACTTTGGCCGGCTTTGAACCAGCGACCTTGGGAATAGAAGTTCAGCATGCTACCAGCTAGCCCCTTCCCTCATAGTCAGATGGAACAAGAAGTTCCGTGACGGACTAAAGAGCCTACTTTTCTTAAAATTAAGATGCATGCCAATGATAAATCTACAGTATATGAACCTGTCTAGAATAATAACGAAATTAAGTTGGTAATATCGAAATGTCTTAATTAGTTGGAAATACTGTATTCTAGGCATAATGTAGCCTAATAGAGCAATACAGTTGGCAGCCCTGGTGACTGAATATATTCTTAATTCCATCTCTTAAGGTACAGAATACAAAATGTGGTTGAAGTCCAAAGGACGTTACAGGGAGTTAGACATTGGATCTATTAGTACACGTAAAATCATGTTGGCAACAATGCCATGCGAGTGCTGGTCAGAAATAATCTGAAATATTATGATATCTTTTTGTGCCAATTTTGATGAAATCCATTTGTTGGTATAGAAGTTACATGTATTTTAAAATTGGAGCTATCATCAGGCATAGAATCATGCTGGCAGCACTGACTTATATTAATTACTCCAAATTAATCTAGAATGTCAGGTGCTATACGTGTGCAAAGTATAGAGCTGTTGGCTTGCATACTTTCTTATATATTGATATTAGGGTAAAAATATAGACACCATTTATTAACAGTTGGCAGCCCTGATTGCTCTTAAGAATACTCACAGTCATATCTGTTAAGTTACACATATCAATAACGAAATTTGGTTGAAATCCAACTGACAGTATAGAAGTTACATGTATTTAAAAATTGGTCCCGTCAGCAGGCTTAGAATAATGTTGGTAGAACTGACGTATATAAGTTACTCCAAATTAATGTAAAATGTCAGGTAATATACCTGTGCATAGTTTAAAGCTGTCGGCTTGCATACTTTCTGATATATTGGTATTTGGATAAAAATAGAGGGAGAGCAATTATTAACCGTTGGCAGCCCTGGTGGCTCTTAAGAATACACTCAGTCATATCTGTTTATGTACACATATTACATACAAAATTTGGTTGAAATCCAATTGATAGTGTAAAAGTCATATGCATTTTAAAATTGGACGTATCAGAAGGCATAAAATTATTTTGGCAACACTGTCATATATGGCCTCCTGGAAATTAAACTGAAATAGTATTATATACATGTGTGCCAATTTTGGAATATCTCCCATGTATACATTCCAAGATATCCAACATGGAGCTCAAATTGCTAGTGCGTTTTTTAGCAGTTGGTAGCACTGACATCTTTTTCAAATATGGGCCTGAGATATTCCGGTATACATCTTTACTCATATTAAATTTGGTTCCGATTTCTGCAGCCGTTTAGGATTTGATAGAGGGGGACACACACACACAACCATCCAGCCAGACAGACAGAAGGACAGACAGACAGACAGAAGGACAGACAGACAGTCAGACACATTTTCCCGGATCAATCTCATAAGTCTACTTTTCCTCATTTTTGCAAAGTGTGAAAAGTAGGCTAAAAGTTAATGTGATCTCGTCAATGGCGTTGTCTTGGCAACCTCTGATAGCTCATCCCACGTCAATTTAGAAGCATTGTCATGGTAACCTCTGATAGCACTTGGCATTTTCTTTTATTCCGAAATCATTTTTCTCATCCCTTGGCGTAATGGTGGGTGATATCAAAAATTCTTTCAGACAAAAGTTTTAGCTAATTATTAGGGGAATATTTTCCAATTTGTACGGTTTTGATATTGTGCCTATTAAGAGGGATATGATTAATGTTTCCCGAAGAACCCACTTTTTTCCACCCCTTTGGTGAATGGTTGGTGCTATCAAAAATCTTATTTGACATACATTTTTGGCACTTATCCGACACATATTATGAACTTTGAATGGATTCGATATTTTACTTATTAAGAGAGTTATAGCGAAATTTCACTTTTTCGAAAAAAGCCCCCCATTTTCACCCCCTTCGACCGATTTTGCCCATTAACAAACTTGACCGAGATTTTAATGGGATACTTATTATGTAAAAAATTCAAACTGATTGGGGCAAAATTACGGCAGTTATCGTGTCCACAAGAAAGTGATATATATATATATATATATATATATATATATATATATATATATGGAGAGAGAGAGAGAGATAGATACATATATACATAAATTATATATAATCTTTTGAACTGACGGTGGTTTTGGAGTCTGGGGGATGTGAAATGTGAAGATATGTCGAAATTTTCCGGAAGTCGAAACGTGGTACCCATTGCAATAGTTAGCTTTCTAATGAAATCTACCCAAAACCCCGTATAGCTGTTCATCTGGATCTTGTATTTTTGGATAGCATGTAGATGGTACCGTAACTTCCGCCCCAGTCTTGCCTTCTCCTATTTCTAAAAGCGATGTTGATAATTCTTTTTCAGAATTTAAAGCGCACAAGTTATTGGTGAGTTTAAGTACATGGAATTTATTCCAGAGGCTATGGCGCTTCAAATAGCTAGCAACTGTCAAAGTACTCTCATTATGACAGGAAGTACTCGGTGAAAATCACCACCCAATAAGATGACTTTACCACCGAATGCTTCAGTACAGTTGGTCAGATATTTGAGAAGTCTGTCCACAGCTAAAAATGCGTACACATGCGTCATTGGTGCTTCATCCCAAATAATTGATTTTGTATTCAACAGGGCTGTTGCTTCTGGTGTGTTTGGCGTAACGTTGCACGTAGAATTAGAATTAAGAATGAGGGATTTTGAAGACAGAATGGGCAGTTCCTTGTAGAAGTGTAGCTGCTATTCCTGTAGACGCTACTGGAGTAGCTCGATCTTCTTTTGCTCTGATTATATGTAACAATGTAGAGTAAACAAATGTTTTACCAGTTCCTGCCGGTCCATCTAAAAAGAAACAGTTCTGTTTTAATGTTTATTTTGGTTTTCCATATATGGCATTAAAGATCGAATCTACAACCCTTAGTTGCGCCTCATTAAGCTTTTGTCTGTTGCAGATAGCCCTAGCTTGCTCTTCTAAAACATCAAACGAATGCATTCCTGGACTGTTAACGTGTAGTTTTACATCTGGCAAGTTAAGTTTCTTAAGATGTAAACCGTAGGTGTGAAGGAGGCCATTGATTTCAATGAGTGCATACTGTTGGCCTCTTTCTTCAGAGTATCTGCGTACAAAATCTTCATACATTGCTTCTTTATGTTAGTCCCAAACTCGGGAACATTTTCTGGTTCTCCGAAAACACAGATAAGGACAAATAACATTCGTAAGCGACTTGGCATATGAGAGTGAGTTGCCTCAAGGATAGTATCATGCCAAATTTTATCTCCTTGAAGAAGTCCAAGTTGTTTACATGTTTCCTGGAAAGTTTTGCATGGAACTCCATTGACTGTCCTGATACTATCAAAACTTTTGGCATCCTTTACTCTTATTAGCAGCATTCGCTAGAAGTATCGTGCATACTAACTACTGACATTCTCCCTATTACACCTTGTCCACATTTATCGTACACATAGTGATTAGGTATATCTGCGTAAGTATGAATGCGTGCTTGATCATCAGTTTCATTAAGTTCAAACCAAGCATTTAGCATCGTTTGTTTTGAAGAAGCCGCTGCTACAGCCTGGTGTTCCTGGCCTTCATGAAAAACTATCTGTTGCTGTTGAGGTAAATGCACTGACAGTCTAATTACTGTATGGGATTTCTCTGACTTGGTGAACTCACTGATTCTTGACATTGGTTCCAGAGCACTCACGTATCTGCCATCGAGGAATGTCAAAATTTCTTAATGATTGAGATTCCCGCTACTGGTTTTTGTTTCCAGCTTAAGGCATGCGGCATCTTACCCCTTATATACGTATTTGTATAGGTATTTCACACTTTTAACAGAGGCGCAAACTTCCACATTGATATGAGCATTCAACTTCATTAATAACGACTGATTGTAGGGGACTACCCAGCGATTGAACGGATTGTAGCCAGGAGCGTCCAAAAAGTACAATCCACCGGTTTGATTAGCTCTATATCGTTCTGGAAGTAGTTTCGGTGTATTTTCTTGGATGAACAGCAGTAAGTCATTTATGATGTATGATTGTTCTCTGTCGAATGTTGCATTGATCAATTTGGCGCTGTCATTCCCATTTGTGCCAAAAACTTGCCACACATTGCAAATTGCAATCCTCAATGAGGATTAGAGCTTCATTGTATATTTTTTCTGTGATATCCATGCCATGAGTTTGTGTTTCTTGACGCCCTCTGCGTACAATATATTCGGCCATGTAGTCCTTGTATTTCTTGTGCTGGTTGTGAAGGGGAACACGTAGATAAAATAGTTGCCAACATCGTACGTATTTAAAATGGATTAGAAGGGGTCACTGAATATACGATGAAGATGTGCACTCTACTTTCTAATCACGGCGTTGTCTAGGTCGACCATCTCTAAGATGGGCAATGTCCATTAGCAATTTTTACCGGTGGGTGAGTGGATCGCGTGTCGGTCTACTAACCCCAAGATTGCAGGTTCGCTCCTGGCCGTGGTAAGTGATTTTTGAAAGGCGGCAAAAATACCACACGCATGTCATACGATGTTGGCATGTCAAAGAACCCATTTGAATTCAGTAGGCTGTGTTCATAGTGGCAAAATTTATCTCGGGAGTTTCCGCCAACACAAAGTTCCTCATTTCTGTACTACAAAGCGCTATAGTGTTCAAGGAGCTTATATATCTAACCTCCTTGACTTTCATAGTGATTCAAGGAACGACGAAATTTGAAATGCAAGCTACCCCCTGGGTGTCAAATTACAAAGCTTGCACCTGCGTCCGAGGCCATACGATATTATTATTACTGGACTATCATGATGCTGAGTAGGTCGTAAGTCGTTGTCGCCTAGCGACAATCTTTAAGACGGTCAATCTGCCCATCAAGTCAGGTTCAGTATTGGTGCGGATTTAACTTTATGGCGCCCCTAGGCAAAATAAAAATTGCCGCCCCCTCCCCCCCCCCCATTTTTTAGGTTTGTGTGAAAATTGAGCGGTAGTTAGTAGACAAACCAAAAGGTCCTGGCTCGTGATTGAGCTCAAATAGTCTTTTATGCGCTTTAAACATGAAAACGAGCATTCGGCACTGCAGTAGGCAACTGTTGTGCAGTTCAACAAGCGGTAGGCTATTTCAACATTTGGAAATACTCCTTGTAGATCATTCTGTCGAATAAATTTTAATATTTCTAAAGACGGGTTATTTTCATTTTTTTTACTGGGCAATATTTTTGAAAGTGGCACAACTCTTTTATATATTTGTTCTATATCATTTGGAATATATTCTTGTAATGTTCCACATTCAACGTACCAAAGTTCGATAAATTTTTGAAAAATTCTTTCATAATCGGCGCATTTGTCTTTCAAATCTGTATACAGTCTATCCAAAATTGTATTGAAAGTATATACTCTGAAATTTTCTCTTCCACCTACAGTAGCTCAACATTATCTTCGTACAATTCATCAGACGTTAATTTTCTTCTTTCTTCCTACGAACGTCTTTTTCAAACTCCTGGGTGGTAGAAATTCTCCGTGCTGTTTCTTCATAAAGTTCAACATTTTTCCGAGCAACTTCTTGGATTTGTACAAATCCAAAATATCTGAAATGTTGGTATCCATGGCTTGCAATTTCTGACTTGTAGCATCGAATTCAAGTAAAACAGACCAAATATTTAGCATAAATGCACTTTCTAGTCGTTCCATATTATTACGAAGGCCTGTAGGTTTATTTAGAACTATTGCATTTTCGTTGGGATTTTCTTCAAAAGCTGATAAAGCATTTATTATTTCGTTCCAAAATTCAACCAGAACAGAAACCATATCAGCACGTGCAGACCAACGAGTTGTAGACAGTGATTTTAGTTACGCAAATTTTGAATCAGCAAAATGCTGCAAAACAAATCATCTTTCTCTCGAATCTGAAAAAAAGTTATACAACTCCTGGATCAATTCAAAAAACTTACTCGCTTCTGTACAACTTTCTGCAGCGTGTGTACCAACCATATTCAACGAATGTGCAGTGCATGGTGGGTACTCTGCGAGAGGATTGTCGTTTTTTATTCTAGCTTGAAGTCCCGAATATATGCCCTTCATGTTGGCAGCGTTATCGTAAGATTGCCCTCTCATATCAAGAATTTCTATGCCATGAGATTTCAAAGTAGATATGACTGCATCATATAAGTCTTCACCTTTATGACCTGGATTGTCTAGTAATGTTAAAAAACGTTCAGAAACAGTGCCGTCTGGTTTTACATATCGTAAAATGAATGAAAGTTGGTCAATACGAGAGATGTCTGGGGTTGAATCCACAATGATAGAATAGTACTTCGCAGTATTGATTTCTTCAACTATTTTAGACGTCACCTTTTTAACCATAATTTCGATGAATTCTTCATAAATAGTTTTGGATAGGTAGCTTGTACTACCCTTGCCTTTATCTCCATAATTACGAATATTCTCATCTATAAATGGATCGAATTGTCTTAAATATTCTATTAACATCAGAAAATGTCCATTGTTAGGAATGCCGAAATGCTCATTGCTGCCTGTGCCCCTAAATGAGAGTCTACGACTTGCCAAGGTTTTGACAGTAGCAACAACTCTTTTAAGAACTACTTTCCAGTTCGAAATTACTTCTTGAAGTTGTTGTACTAAACCATGATCTAATCTTCCATGTATATTAGCTCTTTCAAACAATTTTAGGAAAGATTGTTTATAAAGATCTGAATTTTCGTGGTCGGAAGCCAAGTCATGGAGGTTTTTCCAATCATTGAATCTGTGTCTGAACGCAAATTCGTTAGTTGTGTCTCCAAAGAGCAAACACGGTGCGCAATAAACAGAACCTTTACTCTTGGAATAAACAAGCCACTTACGATCCCCTATTTCCCCGTTCTGAATTCAGGGTACCCTCGTTTGGATTCTTTAAAATCAGTATCTTTATTCTGATTGTAACCATTCAATGCAACGTACTCTTGGTAAAATTCATTCGCAATCCAAGGAGCCGGATCACTGTTGAATACAAACACTTTTTCTCAATTTCACTCGCTTCTGATTTCTCATCAGAAAATGTAGATTAATCTGAGTGAGCTGTATCTGGTACATTTTCTTCAACATCAATTTGCTCAGGTACAGAGTCAGTAGCAGTCAGGATGGCAGAAGTAGAGGAAGCGCAAGAAGGTTGTTGGCTTATACATTTGCACATAAAAAACGTCAGTTCATTGCATTTGAAAAACGGATTTCTTACATTATTCAATTATTATTCTGAGCATCTTACTTGTCGAAGGTTTATAAAAATTATCAATTTTTGGCCTTTTAGCCAAAACTTTTCCTTGTCTTTGCGCCTTTTCATATGCTTGCTTTCTACCTTGAGCACCACTTAATCTTTTACGCCCCTCCATTTTCAATTTTTAAACGAAAAATGAATGTGTTGTGACGCGCCAAATTTTAGCTCTCAGATAATTCGAATTATAGGCAGTTAACTGTAGTTCAATGATGTGCAATCTATTAGATAAATTGACAAAAGAGATCAACATTAAAAAGACGTAAAGAGACTCGCAACAAAGAAGGTGAATAATAGTTTATAAGCATGTAACAAAGACCTGTCTTCACAAAGAATTTGGTGAGGTTAGATAGACCAAACTCCAGCAATTAACAAATAGAACACTTGGAGAACAATTTCTGTGAATGCCCTCGCACACAAGAATCCATGCAAACATCCATACAGCAAATGAAACAGAACATGGAAACCACACTCATAGAAAGAGTACAAGCAGCGGTAGCCAGGGAGATGGGAAAACCCTCTCTCCCCCCGGCAAGAACAAAAAACAGCAGCCACAATAAGCCGGACGACCATAGAAAACAGGAGCCCTTCATGCAGACGCAACAAAAGAAATTAGCAAAGCTACCACGATAAAATAACCAGCCACTCAAAACATAGTGAGGTACTAGCCACGCAAAACAACCAGAGCGCCCCTCAAGATAATCAAACCCACTATTTCTCAATCTTATAATATGTCACATGGGTGGTATTGGATTGTCTCTAAGAGGCGCTCATTACTCTTGTAGATGCATGAACATATTTAGATTTCAAATTTTTATTTTTTAAATAAAATATATATTTATTTATTTTAATTTTAAAAATGTCAGTCAAAATTTGCCGCTCCCTAAAATCTGCCGCCTATACAGCCTATACGTAAATCCGCCCCTGGCTTTGACTATCATGATACAGAGATAGTCGTTGTCGCCTGGCGACAATCTGTAAGTGAAGTTATTAGATTCAACATTATTTGTTTAAACACACTTTTTAAACAAATAAATATATTCCCGTTGACTTTTCAAGAAAAGAAAGATTTATCCTGTACTATTGAGACGATTTCGAAGATGTTGGTACAAACCGCAACTTCTAACTTCCTCTGGTTTAGGGGCTTGAGTTTTGTGATACCTACACCTTAGCGTGTGTATGTGGCTGAACTCCTCCCAAATGGCTGGGCCGATTTTGATGAAATTTTTATGTGTATTAGAGTGGGTCCCTGTATGGTTTAGATTCACAATTTGATCTGGTAGGTTGAATGAACACAATTTTAGAACCACAATTTATACACAATTTTAGAACCACACTATACAGTCAAAAACAGTCGTCATGGAAACCGCTAGCCTTACTGAAAGCTGAAGACATTGGACTGTTTGTCTCTGCATGCTAGAGCCAAATGGTTGCAACCTGTGCAACTACCGCCATACCTCACACTTCGCCCGTCGCGGAAAGTTTATATTTTGTACAATAGGTGGCGATGATGTCGAATTCTCCTGTTTGTCTCTGCACGTTAGAGCGTTTCAACATGTCCCGTATGCGTTCATATACCATTCATCCGCATACGATGAAACTTGGGTGACATGGTGAGTGCACTCCAGGGAGGGTTTCTAACTTAGTAAATCCATTTCATAGGAGGTAGCGCACAAGTAGATTCAACAAATGAGTGACAGCGCACGATTCGTTTAAACAAAATCCGGTATGCGTTCATATATCATTCGTCCGATTACGATGAAACTTGGGCGAGATGTTGCGTACTCCCTAAGGAAGGTTTCTGGCTTAATAAATTCGGTTTAAAATATGTGGGACACGAGTAGATTCAACAAATGCGTGACGGCACGCGAATCGTTTCAACAAAGTACGGTACTGCCCCCGTAATTGAATTATATAGAGACCACGGTGGCTATATTGGAAATTATAAAGAAAGTTATGGCTGTCATAGTTATGACGTGGATAGTCATGACGTAAGCACGGATGACGCAGACGTTATGCCAGCAGGCTACTTGAGCTGAGATTCTCAGTGACGTCAGCATTTATTCGAGAAAGATCCGAGATGTACGACGCAGTCGCAGGAAACGTGGAATTCTGCTGAGGAAGAAATTATGCTATTGGAGGGGAGGCTTGAACCAATGAACGATAGTTTGAAGGAAGACGGAGATTGCTGAAACTATGGTATTTTTATTACTTTTGGAATGCAGAATTGTGGAAATCCATTTGAAGTAGAGGCATTGTTCTGGAATTTTGGTGAAATTTATTTTCAGTTTTTGAATTTTGAAAATCCGTCATGTATTGACGAAGTTGGAACTTCTAGCGATGACGCAGTAACTCGCACTATGGAAGGGATAGATACGCCCCTCATGAAGTTCATAAAAGGCCTTGCGCAGAAGAGAGGAGCCTCATTCCTCATTCTCAGATCATCAATTGTCTGATATTCAATCGTCTGATCTCAAATAGTTATTTCAGTGAAACGTCGATTGAGATTAGTAGTGAAAAAGTCGTCTTTATAACGCGTGGTAAAGCCACTGCAGTAAACGAGAGTCGAACATACAAGCAGTGCAGGTTTACTGTGAAGTAAATCTAGGTGAAGTTGAAACGACCATTATAACGCGTCTACGAGATTAGCTGTGAACAGTTAGCGGTCGCCTATAAGCTAATTCTATTGTGCATTGCTACAGTAAGGAGTGTAGAAAAGTTGAACAATTTCGAGTAATTATTTTGGAAGTTATTGACAATTTTAGACGACTGACAAAAGTGATTTTCTCGCTACATGAGAAGCACTTTGTATAGCCAGAATCTACGCCACGGCTGACACGGCTAGTGAAATAGGGAGACTTCAGATTGCTTTTGTGACACAACGCTACAGTATTATGGAGCAGTTTAATATGGCAGTTTGTTCTTCTAATACCATAACCGAAGAGAAGATGGAAGGCTAAAGGACTTTAATGCAATTGGGACATATTTCAACGGAGTAAGATAGCAGCATGGAACTTCGCTAATTGCTATTCCACACAAGCGAACATGTGGTTAACAAACATCTACACCCATGTTTCGTGATTAAAGGCTGAATACTATCAAACAGCAATGGAAATGATTTCATACTTTCTGAATATGAATATTTCTTCGGATATTTCTACAAAAACTTCATGGCGATTTTCAACTGGAACTTCAGGGATTTTTCAAGAGAGGTCAGGGTTGTCCCGACTCACAAAGAAGATTATTGCCGGAAGGATGTCGTTCGTCTTCGTGAAGCAGTTCGATTCTCCGAGGGTGCTGTTTCTTGTTTCGAGGATGGAGCTCAGCTTTAACTTGGTGAAATGGATCCATCAACAGTCTTCTTTGGGGAATTTTCCTCTGGAACGTCAATCGGCAGATAAGGTAGTCGTGAACGTTTATTGTATTTGAGTTTCTTAGCAATATTTGAGCAGCCATTTTCCCATATTTTGTCCTCATGTATTTTGCCCTATATTCTTGTTTGAGATTCCTATTCTCAGTACACCTTGATGAGTTATGCCTTTTTCGACGATTTATTAAGACATTGTTATGTCATGGGCATAGTTAAACGATTTTGGATCAGTTGAGACTGATATTTAGATTTTTCAGTAATTTGCTTATTTTTGTTTTTGTAGTCTCGATTTGACTGTAAGTTAATGATTTGTATGGCAGATTTAAATTCAGACAGCGTGTCACTTTATTAAAGTAATTCTACCCCAGTTTAATTACTTTGACCAATTTTCTGTCATCATCAAGAAGGAAGAACATTTAAATGATTTTAGAGCGTTAAAATCCATTACGTTGTCGACGATCTTGGAAATACTAGTCGTTATTTGAATTGATTGCAACACAGACATTTATCGTCAGTTATGAACGATCATTGCATCATAGACCATTTTGTGAAAGATGAACTTTAATTATGAATTATTGAATGCATTAAATTCGTGAACTTTTGTTAGGAATTTTTTTTCAATTAGAGATTTATATAATGATGTTTGCATTCCCCAGTCTAATTGGATTCTATTAGACTATTTTGCAGTTAGTCGCACTTTGTTTGATGATAGTATTTTTATACTACAATTCTTTGAAGATGTTAATCTTAAATTTTGATAGACCAGACAGGCGTATATAAGCGTATTCACTATTAAATTTGTTTGTGATTGGCAAATTTTTATTTCATTTCGATTCATGAATGAAATCCACGAAGGTTAAATGACAACAGTTTTGAAACAATTAATGATTATAAGAATTTTTAAGTAGAACTATGAATGTATAATCGATAGTGCAGCGGACATGTTGAAAGTCGCTGATGTATAATGCCCTTAAATAAATGAAGGAGATTCCCACAGTAATTAATGATGATAAAGATTGTGTTAGTGGAGGTTTTTGTAAATTATGTGGAAGATTTTGATGCCGTATATTTTAATATATGATGAATTTTGGGCCTAATTTTTAATGCAGTTTTGTGCATTATTTTGTAAGCGAAGTATTTTCCGCTAGAGTGTATTGTCATAGTTCGTTGAAAATTAATCAAGTGAATTTGCTGTTATAATTAACAAGAGTTTTGAAAGAATTTGAGATAAGATTTTGAATGAAGATTACCGTCACAAATAATTATAATTATTACAACCTTTATTAAACCAGATTGTGACATTTACATGTATAACTAACCTTCATTGGTCGATTATATGGAAACGATTATGAATTACCAACCGGATGAACATGTGGTTCAATGTATTTCTTAAATTAATAATTTAAATAATTTAAATGTTGATATTGTAAATAATAAATGTATATATCTTTGACAATAATGTGGAACGAAAGTAATGTTAAAGGCGTGTTTAAAATTTTTGTAATTATCTTCAACAATATTATAAACAATTTCTAATTGTTATAAATAATTTATATGATTTTGTTATAAACATTTAAGAGTGTGTTCTATACTCTAAACTATGCTTATTAAACATTTGGATGATAACTTAACAAGTTTAGGGATTGTCAGAATAATCCAGTCGTATGTGAGTTAAGCATTTGAAAGATTTGCGTCAATATATATATGAGTTGTCTTGTAGACATTTAAAGCTTTGAAAGGAGCTGAATTCTTACGCAGTGTGGCGTGACGAGTGAACCCCATTTGACAGGTGTACGCCAGGTTGAAGGGTAGACCAGCCGGCCAGACATCTGGTTATCAGCGGGCGAGGTCGATACTCTGGCCTTGCGCCTATTAATACAAGTGTGATGTTTATCAAAAGAAACCAAATGCTCTATATGTGTCGCATCCTGACTTCCTCATCCAATCCAAACGTGTTTTGAATGTTACGTTATTTTGAGCTCATGGGAGCTAACATGTTGTATGCTAACTTTGCAAGTCCTTTAAGTGGACGTAGTCAGATTGACATGGGCTACTGATAGCCACATTTATTTTGTTGAGTTTGTTAAAATCATACTCTTTATTTGAAATAAAAGCTTTTGTACAGTTCAAAGTTCTTGCCGTCGCTCTGGTTCATTTTTAAATGTCATAGTGAAGGTTATTGTGGGAGCATACTTTAGAGATCCTGTTGTCAACCCAATCCCCGAGATTATTTTTAAGAGGTAAGTAAAAGTAAGTATGAAACCTCGTCTATTTTGGTGTGTTCCACAATAATTTTCTTGGTAACTTCTGTGTTCAAACCTCGGTAGTATCTGTCAGTGCCATTTTCATTGATGTAGCTGAGCCGGTGCGATTGATTGTTGGCAATCCGATTGAGGGGGCGGATATCTGACAGCCTACTATCCGGGTAAACGGGGACAGAAGGATTGGCGACCCTAGAACGTGGGGCTGATTCAACATAACTGGATCACCAGGTTGAACGCCAGAAGGATTGGCGCAGTCAACGTGTGGGGCATGTTCAACAACACTGGATCACCAGGTTGAACAATAGAAGGATTGGCACACCTATAACGTGGGGATGAGTCAACAGTAGGATTGGCAAACCTAAAACGTGTGGTTCGATTAGACTCAAATAAAGAGGTTGATTCTTTGTTAGATGTCTAGGCCAATTGTAGAATTTAAGAGTGTGATTATATAGGAATTAAATGTTGCATTGTATTAGGAAAATTACACTCAGAAAAGATCAGATCTTATACAACTTGAGAAAGGTTAAATGGGCTGGAAACTTAGAAAAATCGCCTATGATCTGGAATCTTATTTTATTTGACCGGCTTATGACATTTTAGTCATATTAAAGATAAAATTAAATTATTTGGATTGTAAATGTAAATTATTTGTGTTAGGATACTTTAAAATGGGCCAGTGAAATTTGAACATGTGCTTGAGTTTGTTTCAACATGAAGGGTCTTCGAAAGTTAATTATAAGGTAGTTATAAGTTAGATTTAAGACAGAAAATTGATCAAATTTATATATGGTGAAAAGTGTTGCTCAAATGTTGTTATTTTGCTCTTTTGATGTATGTCCCTAAAGCAGTCTAATTTTTGAATAATATTGTAATGGCAGATGAAAGTTTGAGGATGATGTTAGCGGAGATGTCTGCTAACATGAATAGTAATATGAAGCAGATGATGGAGGAGAATGCTAGTAATTTGAAAGCTAGCATGAGTGAAAGCATGAAGGAGATGGAAGCTAGGAATACTAGTCGAATGGAGCAGAATGCTAGTAATTTATCTGCCAATTTGAAAGCTAGCATGGATGAAAGTTTGAAAGCTATTCAGACTAGTGCTGCTAACTTAGAGGATAATATGTCGCGTTTACAGATTAATACCCAAGGAATTGAGAATACTGTAACTGACATCCGCACAGACGTGTCCAATGTTAAAATAGATGTGTCTAATGTGCATAAAGATCTTACAATGTTGAATTTAGATGTTGCTAATGTCCGAAGTGATATTTCTTGTGCTAGGGCTGAGGTAGTTGTTGTTAAAAATGACGTTGCGACTGTCCAAGACAAGGTTGAGGAAGTCCAAAGAGGAATCCAAAATGTTAGAACTGATGTGTCCAATGTTCAGGTTGATATTAATAACATTCATTCGGATGTAAACGAGATGCAAAGTGACATAAATAAAATTCAAGTAGAGGTCAACACAGTTTTCGTAGATATTACTAAAGTCCAAACTGATGTAAATAAAGTCAGGGAAGAGATAGAAAATTTGAAAACCCTTTGTACACGTAATATAAGTGCATTAACGACTAGGCTAGTTGATGAGTCAGTTAGAACGACAGCGTCTTTAGAAGGTTTAAAGTTTGATGTAGAGGTCATGAGAACCCAAGTATTAGACCATAATAAAGTATTGAAAGAGGATATCGAAATAGACATAGCAGAAATGTTAACGGCAAATGTAGCAGTATGGAAAGAAGAGTGGAATAGGTCAAGTGGGGAACATGTAACCCAAATTCAGGATCGTATTGAAAGGAAACTTGCCAGTACTCAAATTGATATTAACAATGAAATAGTACAGATTAGGAAAGATTTAAGCGTCAGGATGGATTCGCTATCCGAAAGACAAGTTGAAGATAGAACACAATTAGATCGGGATGTGCAAACATTAAAATCTGCATTAGGGGAACAGATTCATAAAGTTGTCTCTGATGTGAATGAAACGTCGAGCAAACTGCAGAATTTGAAGCTAGGAGAAGCTAATTTAATGGAGACCTACAAAGAAGAGTTAATCAAGAAAGTCTTAACGGAAATCACTGACAAGGATACAGTAGGCTTGGCTTGCGAAACCAATAGGAATTATGCCAGAAGATATAACCTAGATCCAGAAGAGAGAGACGTGACTCCTGAAGAACGTATATCCAGATTCAGGGAGGAAGATGACGAGAGGAATATGGAACCTGAGTGGAACTATCGAGATAGTGGGAAAAACTACCCGGATTCATATCCGAGGAACGTAACGGTCATTAGGAATTTTGAAGATAAACCGCAAAAATTCAGTAACACGGATAGTTTGACACCCATAGAATATGTAAGGAACCTCAAAGATTATTTCATCGAAGCTCACATTCCCAGAGAGAGAGAGATGAAGATAGTGGAGAGATATTTGATTGGAGGACCCCTCGAATGGTTTTTGCGCATTTAGATACACATTCAGTAATTTGACGAGTTTGCAGAGGCATTAATCAAACGATTTTGGTCCATAGAAGCGCAGAATTCGTTAAGAGCGGAGGTGTATTCAAGAAAATACTCAGGTACTCTTCCAACGCGGTACGCTGATTTCTTTACGAGTCAGTTATCCCGCTTGAGATTTTTGCAACCCCCATTGTCAACGGAGCAACTAATTGATGCGATTTCTCGTATGCTACCTGTGGAGGTGAGGAGACTAATAATTTCGTCAAACATCAGGGATTTAAACAGCATGGATGAATTACTGAGGAGGTTAGACTACACAAGTCCAATGCCTAACGTGGTACAGAAAGGTCAAAGGCATGACTTTAAAGAAATAAATACTGTATATATGGACCAAGTCCAACAAACTGACAAGCCAGATGAGGAGAAAACTGACAATGTAGGTCCTCACAGGAATAATCAGTTTCGAAATAACAGATCGCCAGGTTACCGACCGTATCAACAGAGAAGAGGCTGGAACTATAGTCGAGGAAATTACAATGGAAGAGGCAGATATTACAACAATAATGGTTATAACCGAAATTATAATAGGAATAACCAGAGCCAAAACAGAAATCAGAATCCTCAAGGTCAGGTTATGACACCCGATCAGTATCAGGAAAGAGAGAAGGAAAGCCAGCAATACCTAAAAGAATTACGGGAAAAAGAAGCCAACAACCAAAAGAAAAGGCAGGATGTTGTAATCGATCCTGGGCCTTCTACGAGCCAGCAGAATTTTGAGGTCGGTAACACCAAAAAAAAACGCCGATTTCTCAACGTCAGTGAGAACTTGTAAATACATTGCCACACCACACCTGATTACAATTAATGAGATATATGAAGTGACTGATGAAGATTTGCTAGAAGAGAGGGGTATAGTTAAAGAGGAAAGACCCTGTGCCTTACCTATTATTTCTGTACGGATAGATGGCCAACAGTACAAAGCCCTGATGGATACTGGTGCAATTATCTCCATCATTTCAGAGGAATGTTATCAAAGTCTGCTAAGAGGAGAGAACATGACAGTTCTACCTGTTTCTACCGTCAAAGTGAGAGGGATATTCCAAGATAAGGCAGTAAAGTGCAAGATTCAAGTGCTATTGGACTTTGAGATCAATGGAAGGAATTATGAACAGATCTTCATTGTGGTGAGCAAGATCAATTTTGATATGGTGCTTGGAATCGATTTTATATCGAAGGTCGGAGCTATTATTGACATGAAGAACAGAAGTATTAGCTTTAATGATGGGTACATGATCACAGAAGAGATAGAAAAACAGGACGTGAAAAACAGTCTGGAAATATACCTTAGGGAAGAAATTTTGAATACCATAATTAATGAAGTGGAGAATTCAGCAGAAATACCCAGTAGAAAAACTGAAGGATTTGAAGAAATTCAGGGGGAATTTGAGGATTTGATAAAGGAATTCCAAGATATTTTTGATGAAAAGCCTGGATTGATTAAGGATTATAAATACAAGATAAGGCTGACAGATGAAACCCCTTACCAGAAGAGAATATACCCCATTCCTGAGAAATACTATCAAGAAGTACGAGGGTTAATCAGAAAAATGGAGGTAGACGGGATTATTAAAAAACAGGCGTCGTCTTATATAAACCCCATCACAGTAGTGAAGAAAAGTAATGGTCAGATACGTCTTTGTCTCGATGCCAGGACCATTAACTTGAAGATTCTTCCAGAAAATGACCGACCACCCAAGATTAGAGATCTGCTTCGAAAATTCAAAGGGAGAGCATGTTTCAGCGTTCTTGACTTGACGTCTTCATTTTATCAAGTTCAGCTAGAAGAAGATAGTATGCAGTACACTGGATTCCTATTTGACCAGACGTCATGGGTCTTTGTCCGAATGCCTTTTGGTATGGTTAACAGTGGACCAGCACTTATTCGAGCACTTGATAGTAAGCTCACTGACGAAGTGAAAGAAAATGTAATCTGCTACATTGACGATTTAATCGTATCTTCACCCAGCGCCGCAGAACATTTAGTGCACTTGAGAAAGTTGTTCGAGAATTTAAGGGAGGCCAATATCAAGGTCAATTTTGGAAAATGTCAATTCTTGAAGCAAGAGATAAATTACTTGGGGCATACTATTGATAAAGATGGATATCATCCAAACATGAAAAAAGTCGATGCGATCACGAGATTTCCAAAGCCAACTAAGGTGAAACAAGTCAGAGAATTTGTAGGAGCATGCCAATTTATTAGCAGCCACTGTCCAAGATACTCTGAAATTATGGCTCCTCTGTATGACTTACTCAAGAAGAATAACAGATGGAAATGGAGTACCGCTGCAGACGAGGCTTTTGAGAAAGCAAAAGAGATGCTCAGAAATAATGTGAAACTGGAGTACCCAGACTTTGAGAAGGTGTTCTATATTGAGTCTGATGCATCAAGAGTAGGCATTAGTGCAGTCTTATACCAGAAAGACGAGGCAGGCAACAAGCACTACATTGCGTTCACTAGTCGGAAGTTGAAGAAACACGAGGAAAACTACTTCACGACGGAACTTGAAGCGTTAGCTTTTGTAACAGCATTGCAAGCCTGGAAGAAAATACTGCTGGGACATAAAGTCATAATTATTACTGACCATAAAGCACTACAGTTTATGCTGCAAACTGACATGTCGAGTGATAGATTGACACGTTGGGCTTTGTTCACCCAACAGTTTAACGCCACTATCGTCCACCAGCCTGGGAAAGATAACTTACTGGCTGATGCTCTATCACGTAACCCTATTAAAAATGTGCAGATACACCATGTACAATTGGAGCAAGAAGATCAAGAAACCGTTAGGAGGTTAGCCCGAATCGGTGTGTCACAGAAGAGACACGCTCCAATAAGGAAAATGTACAGGTTCCTCAAGGGTTACATGGACAATACGGATGTTGACTATGCAGTTATACGGAGAAATTCACGACACTTTGTCTTGAGTGGAGACATCGTATGCAAGTATGCTGACTCTGCGCATACAAAACTCCGAATAGTCGGGCCACCTAAACTTGTTGTCAATTTAGTGTGGGTAGCTCATCATGCAACTGGACATGCCGGTTTAGATAAAACTCTTAATACTCTTAAAGAGAGATTTATCTGGACTAACATGCGTTCCAGCATTGCCAAGGTCATTCGATCATGTGACAAATGTCAAAGAGCAAAGTATGCTTCTGCTTTATTAAAAGGAAAACCGAAGGCTATGATTCCTTCTAAGCCAAACGAACTAATGGCAACGGACATATTTGGCCCCTGTCCGAAAGGATATCAGGGTAACCAGTACCTGTTGGTTACCGTGGATGTTTTCTCAAAATTTGTTACAATGAGTCCCATGCAGAAAGCTAACACGAGGAACGAAGTAAGCAGATTGGAAAATGCTGTATTTCCTAAAGCTGGTATACCGGAATATCTACTGTCAGATCATGGAACGCAGTTTACATCCGTGGAATTTGCAGCGGATATGGAAAGGCTTGGCATTAAGCACTTATTTTCAAGCGTGCGTTACCCAGAATCGAATTCCTCAGAAAGATATATGGCTGAATTTTCGAAATTCTGTCGAATTTTCTGTCCAAATGATCATTCTGGTTGGGTGAGATTTGTACCCCTTATTGAGGAATGTCTGAACTCTACAGTGCAGGAGAGCACAGGAGAAGTGCCAATGCGACTTCATCTAGGAAGAAACCCAGAAAGGCCGTGGGATAATCTTTTCAACCACATTCCTAGAGATCCCGACCTAGGAAGGCAGCAGAGGATTGACAAGGCGAAGGAACAACTCCAGAAAGCAGCAGAGAAACGATTGAAAAGAGTAGCTGGAAAACGTTTTGGTGCACCCTTACAAGTTGGAAATCTTGTATTATTACGCAGACCTGTCAAGGCTGATATGAGCAAGAAAATATACCCCAAATTTGGAAATGTGTTCATGGGGCCGTTTAGGATTACGAACGCCTATGGGAACAACTGCTATGAACTCTACGATGATGAGAATAACGTCATTTACGGCAAGTTCAATGCTGGAAATTTGAAAAGATACTATCCTAGAGTAAGCCAGTAATAATTCAATTTCGTGTTCAAGAGAGTTGAGGTACTTGTAATACTGAGTTTAAAAACAATTTGCAACTGTTTTTAAAACGTGGTGAGAGGAGAATGCCCCCGTAATTGAATTATATAGAGACCACGGTGGCTATATTGGAAATTATAAAGAAAGTTATGGCTGTCATAGTTATGACGTGGATAGTCATGACGTAAGCACGGATGACGCAGACGTTATGCCAGCAGGCTACTTGAGCTGAGATTCTCAGTGACGTCAGCATTTATTCGAGAAAGATCCGAGATGTACGACGCAGTCGCAGGAAACGTGGAATTCTGCTGAGGAAGAAATTATGCTATTGGAGGGGAGGCTTGAACCAATGAACGATAGTTTGAAGGAAGACGGAGATTGCTGAAACTATGGTATTTTTATTACTTTTGGAATGCAGAATTGTGGAAATCCATTTGCAGTAGAGGCATTGTTCTGGAATTTTGGTGAAATTTATTTTCAGTTTTTGAATTTTGAAAATCCGTCATGTATTGACGAAGTTGGAACTTCTAGCGATGACGCAGTAACACGCACTATGGAAGGGATAGATACGCCCCTCATGAAGTTCATAAAAGGCCTTGCGCAGAAGAGAGGAGCCTCATTCCTCATTCTCAGATCATCAATTGTCTGATATTCAATCGTCTGATCTCAAATAGTTATTTCAGTGAAACGTCGAGTGAGATTAGTAGTGAAAAAGTCGTCTTTATAACGCGTGGTAAAGCCACTGCAGTAAACGAGAGTCGAACATACAAGCAGTGCAGGTTTACTGTGAAGTAAATCTAGGTGAAGTTGAAACGACCATTACAACGCGTCTACGAGATTAGCTGTGAACAGTTAGCGGTCGCCTATAAGCTAATTCTATTGTGCATTGCTACAGTAAGGAGTGTAGAAAAGTTGAACAATTTCGAGTAATTATTTTGGAAGTTATTGACAATTTTAGACGACTGACAAAAGTGATTTTCTCGCTACATGAGAAGCACTTTGTATAGCCAGAATCTACGCCACGGCTGACACGGCTAGTGAAATAGGGAGACTTCAGATTGCTTTTGTGACACAACGCTACAGTATTATGGAGCAGTTTAATATGGCAGTTTGTTCTTCTAATACCATAACCGAAGAGAAGATGGAAGGCTAAAGGACTTTAATGCAATTGGGACATATTTCAACGGAGTAAGATAGCAGCATGGAACTTCGCTAATTGCTATTCCACACAAGCGAACATGTGGTTAACAAACATCTACACCCATGTTTCGTGATTAAAGGCTGAATACTATCAAACAGCAATGGAAATGATTTCATACTTTCTGAATATGAATATTTCTTCGGAAATTTCTACAAAAACTTCATGGCGATTTTCAACTGGAACTTCAGGGATTTTTCAAGAGAGGTCAGGGTTGTCCCGACTCACAAAGAAGATTATTGCCGGAAGGATGTCGTTCGTCTTCGTGAAGCAGTTCGATTCTCCGAGGGTGCTGTTTCTTGTTTCGAGGATGGAGCTCAGCTTTAACTTGGTGAAATGGATCCATCAACAGTCTTCTTTGGGGAATTTTCCTCTGGAACGTCAATCGGCAGATAAGGTAGTCGTGAACGTTTATTGTATTTGAGTTTCTTAGCAATATTTGAGCAGCCATTTTCCCATATTTTGTCCTCATGTATTTTGCCCTATATTCTTGTTTGAGATTCCTATTCTCAGTACACCTTGATGAGTTATGCCTTTTTCGACGATTTATTAAGACATTGTTATGTCATGGGCATAGTTAAACGATTTTGGATCAGTTGAGACTGATATTTAGATTTTTCAGTAATTTGCTTATTTTTGTTTTTTGTAGTCTCGATTTGACTGTAAGTTAATGATTTTTATGGCAGATTTAAATTCAGACAGCGTGTCACTTTATTAAAGTAATTCTACCCCAGTTTAATTACTTTGACCAATTTTCTGTCATCATCAAGAAGGAAGAACATTTAAATGATTTTAGAGCGTTAAAATCCATTACGTTGTCGACGATCTTGGAAATACTAGTCGTTATTTGAATTGATTGCAACACAGACATTTATCGTCAGTTATGAACGATCATTGCATCATAGACCATTTTGTGAAAGATGAACTTTAATTATGAATTATTGAATGCATTAAATTCGTGAACTTTTGTTAGGAATTTTTTTTCAATTAGAGATTTATATAATGATGTTTGCATTCCCCAGTCTAATTGGATTCTATTAGACTATGTTGCAGTTAGTCGCACTTTGTTTGATGATAGTATTTTTATACTACAATTCTTTGAAGATGTTAATCTTAAATTTTGATAGACCAGACAGGCGTATATAAGCGTATTCACTATTAAATTTGTTTGTGATTGGCAAATTTGTATATCATTTCGATTCATGAATGAAATCCACGAAGGTTAAATGACAACAGTTTTGAAACAATTAATGATTATAGGAATTTTTAAGTGGAACTATGAATGTATAATCGATAGTGCAGCGGACATGTTGAAAGTCGCTGATGTATAATGCCCTTAAATAAATGAAGGAGATTCCCACAGTAATTAATGATGATAAAGATTGTGTTAGTGGAGGTTTTTGTAAATTATGTGGAAGATTTTGATGGCGTATATTTTAATATATGATGAATTTTGGGCCTAATTTTTAATGCAGTTTTGTGCATTATTTTTTAAGCGAAGTATTTTCCGCTAGAGTGTATTGTCATAGTTCGTTGAAAATTAATCAAGTGAATTTGCTGTTATAATTAACAAGAGTTTTGAAAGAATTTGAGATAAGATTTTGAATGAAGATTACCGTCACAAATAATTATAATTATTACAACCTTTATTAAACCAGATTGTGACATTTACATGTATAACTAACCTTCATTGGTCGATTATATGGAAACGATTATGAATTACTAACCGGATGAACATGTGGTTCAATGTATTTCTTAAATTAATAATTTAAATAATTTAAATGTTGATATTGTAAATAATAAATGTATATATCTTTGACAATAATGTGGAACGAAAGTAATGTTAAAGGCGTGTTTAAAATTTTTGTAATTATCTTCAACAATATTATAAACAATTTCTAATTGTTATAAATAATTTATATGATTTTGTTATAAACATTTAAGAGTGTGTTCTATACTCTAAACTATGCTTATTAAACATTTGGATGATAACTTAACAAGTTTAGGGATTGTCAGAATAATCCAGTCGTATGTGAGTTAAGCATTTGAAAGATTTGCGTCAATATATATATGAGTTGTCTTGTAGACATTTAAAGCTTTGAAAGGAGCTGAATTCTTACGCAGTGTGGCGTGACGAGTGAACCCCATTTGACAGGTGTACGCCAGGTTGAAGGGTAGACCAGCCGGCCAGACATCTGGTTATCAGCGGGCGAGGTCGATACTCTGGCCTTGCGCCTATTAATACAAGTGTGATGTTTATTAAAAGAAACCAAATGCTCTATATGTGTCGCATCCTGACTTCCTCATCCAATCCAAACGTGTTTTGAATGTTACGTTATTTTGAGCTCATGGGAGCTAACATGTTGTATGCTAACTTTGCAAGTCCTTTAAGTGGACGTAGTCAGATTGACATGGGCTACTGATAGCCACATTTATTTTGTTGAGTTTGTTAAAATCATACTCTTTATTTGAAATAAAAGCTTTTGTACAGTTCAAAGTTCTTGCCGTCGTTCTGGTTCATTTTTAAATGTCATAGTGAAGGTTATTGTGGGAGCATACTTTAGAGATCCTGTTGTCAACCCAATCCCCGAGATTATTTTTAAGAGGTAAGTAAAAGTAAGTATGAAACCCCGTCTATTTTGGTGTGTTCCACAATAATTTTCTTGGTAACTTCTGTGTTCAAACCTCGGTAGTATCTGTCAGTGCCATTTTCATTGATGTAGCTGAGCCGGTGCGATTGATTGTTGGCAATCCGATTGAGGGGGCGGATATCTGACAGCCTACTATCCGGGTAAACGGGGACAGTACCATAGGCGTTCATATACCATTCATCCGATTGCGATGAAACTTTGGTGAATTGTTGTGTACACTCCAGGAAAGCTTTCTGGCTTAGTAAATCCATGTTACAATAGGTCGCGCAGGAGTAGATTCAACAAATGGGCGATGGCGCACGAATCGTTTCAACAAAGTCCTGTATGCGCTCATATACCATTTATCCGATTGCGACAAAACTTTGGTGAACTGTTGTGTACACTCCAGGAAAGGTTTCTGGATTAGCAAATCCATTATTTAATAGGTAGCGCACGAGTAGATTCAACAAATGAGCGATGGCGTGCGAATCGTTTTAACAAAGTCCCGTATGCGTTCATATACCATTCATCCGATTGCGATGAAACTTTGTTGAATCGTTGAGTATACTCCAGGGAAGGTTTCAGGCTAAATAAATCTATTTACAATAGGTAGGGCATGAGTAGATTCAACAAATGAATGACGGCACGCGACTCGTTTAAACAAAATCCCGTATGCGTTCATATGCCATTCATCCGACTGCGATGAAACTTTGGTGAGTTGGTTGTGCACGCTCCCACGAATGTTTCTAGATTAGTAAATCCATTTCAGGATAGTTTAGAGGCTGTTAACGGAAATTGAAAAAAATATTGTGGATCCCAAAGCACTTCAAGAAACAAAATTTCAACGCCAACACTTTCTTGGATTGGCATTGCAACGCATGCCGGGTACAGCTTGTACATGTAGTCAATGTTGCATTTATACTGTAATTGCCTAGTTATTAAAACATCTCATTTATTTGCCTTTTTATGGACATGTATCTTTAGTTTCCGAATGAAAATATTTTTTGGTTATCGAAGCAACAGTGTGATAATTTGTCACAAAACAATAGGTTAGAAAAGTCGCCTTCGTCTCAATATAATTGCATAATGTATTATATATCTCAAAATACACGGCAATGATTGTCATTTGCGAATTTTCAGTCGGTGAACACGGTTGTGCCCAATGAATGATGATGATGATGATGATGATAATTGTTGTTTTAAGGGGCCTAACATCTAGGTTATCGGCCCCCCAATGAATGGGCGTGGTACAGGATACAAATATGTAAATCCACCCCTGGAATAAATTACATGTATTAGCTAATAATCACAATTAAAGGGGGCAATTTACATATTTATATATTGTACCCAGCCCATTCACTGGGCACAATCGTGTTGACTAACTGAAAAGCTACAAATGACAAACTGTATAGGCAACGATGAAAAAGATTGACTTCAAATCTCTACATCGCATCAATGACTAAACTATGAAAACAATGGTTAGGTACTGTCTTAGTTAGGGATACAAATTGTTAATTAACTGCTAAGTATTATTTTAATTCTAATTATTTGACCCATTTATATTCGCTTGGCCTTTCTCATCTCTGGTCTTCGCCTTCATCTTCTCCTTTCTTCTTCCCGTTCCTCTACCCCCTTTGTTCCTGGTCTACTTCCCCACGGCAATTAGCCATCTCCGCCCCCTCCCTGTCTTGCTTACCCTTAAATCTCCCACTTCCCATTGCGCTCTCTCTTTATTCTCTCCTTCCATTCTGTACTCCCTCCCCTTTTCTAGCCCTCCAGAGTTAATAATTATCCTCGACTCTCTCCCTCCCATTTCATGCCTCTGCCATTACCGGCATTCTCACCATCACCACCATTCTAAAGCACCTCCGCTCGCTCCCGGTAGACCCAACTCTTCCGTTCTCCAAACGTTTATTACGTTTTTTCCCGTGTGCCGTTATTAGCCTACTTTTCACATTTTGCAGAAATTAGGTGAAAGTAGACTTATGAGATAGATTCGGTAAAATGTGTGTGTGTCTATCTGTCCTTCTGTCTGTCTTTGAGTACCCCCTACCAACTCCTAAACGGCTGCACCAATAGAAACCAAATTTGGTATGAGTAAAGACCTATCTATACCTGACTGTCTTAAGCCCTTATTTGAAAATGATGTCAGTGCTACCAACTGCTGAAAATACGCAATTGAAATTTGAGCTCCCTGTTGTTTATCTTGGAAGGTATGCTTGGGAGCTAATCAAAAATTGGCACACATATAGATAATAATATGGCAGTTTAATTTCCTGGAGGCCTTGTATGGCAGTGTTGCTAAACTGATTCTAAGCCTGCTGATAGGTCCAATTTTTAATTGCATATAACTTCTACACTATCAATTGGATTTCAACAAAATTTCGTATGTACTATGTGTACATAAACATATATGACTGAACGAATTCTTAAGAGCCTCCTGGGCTGCCAACTGTTAATAAATGCTCTGTCTATTATTATTTTTATTCAAATACCAATATATCAGATAGTATGCAAGTCGACAGCTTTAAACTATGAACATGTATAGTACCTGACATTCTGGAATAATTTGGAGTAACTAGTATATGTCAGTGCCAGCAACAAGATTCTAAGCCTACTGATAGGACCAATATTAAAATGCATGTAACTTCATTACTATCAATTGAATTTCAATCAAATTTCGTATATGCTATGTGTACCATTAAATATATGACTATGCGTATTCTTAAGAGCAACCAGGGCTGCCAACTGTTAATAAATGCTGTTTTTTACCCTAATATCAATAAATCAAAAAGTATGTAAGCCAACAGCTCTAAACTCTGCACAAGTATAGTACGGTACCTGACATCCTAGAATAATTTGGAGTAACTAATATACGTTAGTGCTGCCATCATGATTCTCTAAGCCTGCTGATAGGTCCAATTGTGAAATACAGTACATGTAACTTCTATACTAACATATGTATTTCATCCAGAATTTGCACAACAATAGGTCATATTATTTCAGATTATTTATGACCAACACATGCATGACATTGTTGTCAATATGATTTTACGCGCGCTGGTAGATCCAATGTCTAACTGTATGTAGGTCTAACGTCCATGCTATCCATTGGACTTCAACCAAATTTTGTTTTCTGTACCTTAAAAGATTGACCTAAGAATATATTCAGTCACCAGGGCAGCCAACTGTAGTGCTCTATTAGGCTACTATCAACTTAAGTTAAATTCTTCATTATTCTAGATAGGTGCATATAAATTAATAGTTGGCATGAATCTTGAATTTTAAGAAAAGTAGGCTCTTTAGTTCGTCACGGAACTTCTTGTTCATTTCTTCTTTCTCTTTTTACGTATTTTGGCCTTAAATGGGGTTCGGCCAATTATAGGGGTCCATCTACCCTTGGTGGGTCCTTTTCTGCTTGCTTGTTCTCTACTCATATTCTTGGGCCACTAGGCCCTATAGGCCTACTGAATAGCTCAAAAAATAAACATGTAGAAGCATCAGAAGAATAGAAGGGGTTAAGTACGGTATAAACCTCGAGCATAAGCTCGTTGATAATCGTCTTCTTTCGCTTGGTCGCTAGCTATTAGCAGGTAGGCTACGTGGTCATAAGACATTCTCGTATCAAGTTGATTCTTAATACTAAAATTGGGCTAGGGCCTACGGTTTATTTCCTCTCAGATGGACTGTTCCTTTTACAAGGGAGAAAATCCGTCTTGTGAAGGCTTGAGTTAGTTGGTAATATAATCATAAAATTACGGCGTCAGCCACGATGGATAAGTGTGTTTAGTGATAGCCTATAAACATAAATGTTCAGAGAAAAGTGACACAGGCTAACATTTTGTTCGTGTCCAATGCAGATTATCTGTAACATTTCACAATATTAGACTTTCCGGGATACACAGGTGTGGTGTGTGTTTAATGATAATGGTTGTACAAGTTTGCCCTTGTCATATTACTGGTTGTAGATGAAAAACCTCTTCTTAGGTCCTACTGAAAATGGGAAATAAGTTTGTTTTGAAGTAGGCGCGGTGCAACACACGAGGCAGGGTAATAGCAGTTACGGAATATCTCTCACTAGCAGCCTATGAGCAGTTGTATCCAACGAAGTGTAATGCATAAATACCTCAGTGGTCAGCGCAGTGGCTTACAAAGCCGGAAGCCATAGATTCGAATACCGCCGGGGTCAGGTAATTTATATCTCCACAGTACCTGGCCATATTAAATGACTGACGGAGTGTTCTTAAAACATGCAACAGTAGTTTCAATAATTGCTCACATAGCAAATGCACTGTGGGACTTGCATTATATGACTGAGTATTCTTGGTAATAACGTTATTGGCTTTACGTTTCTGTTAACTACTACAGCTCTTAAAGACGCCAGGTTGCCAGAATTTTGCCCCGAGGGGTATCCTTAACGTGCCAGTAAATCTACTGACACGGCTCCCTCAGATTTAGGCACCCTAACATGTTTTTTTTTTCAATCAATCAATATTTATTGTCATTTAACAACTTATCGTTGTATTAGACTACGTCACATTGTTAAAAATACATTTTCAATTTACAATAAAATCACAAAGTTATGTATAATATATTACAAGTATTATTACCAGCTTACTGAATTCTATAAAATAAAATAAGAATAAAATAACTCGAATACAGTAAGAAGAAGTTGATCTTCTATAGTCCATCTGGGTAGAGTGTAATTTTCTCTTCAAATTCGACCAAAGTGTAAATACTGCTGTTAATGAGCCATCGCTTAATGGATGCTTTGAAAATGTTTATAGACTCCTGCTGTAGTTGTGTTGGTAGTTTGTTGAAGATTTTAATTCCATAGTATTTGTAGTGGTCTTGTGTTTTCTTTAACCTGACATGAGGTGTATATAGCTGGTTTCTTATTCTTGTGGTGTGTGAATTCACATCCCTTCGATTTTTATATACTCCTAGATTTTCTTTAATATACACTAAGCTATGGAATATGTATATTGATGTAAGAGTCATAATTCCAAGTTCTTGGAAGTGATTTCTGCAGGATTCTGTACTAGGCTTGCCTTGTAGACATCTTATTGCCTTCTTCTGCCATCTGAAAAGATCTTGTGCCCCTGTTGAGTTTCCCCACAATATTATACCATAAGTTAAATGTGAATGGAAAAATGCATAGTATGCGAGAATCATCTGATTAGCACTAACTGATTGTTTGAGTCTTCGCAATAAAAATAAGACTCGTGCTAATTTTGTACATAATTTTTGTGTGTGAATGTCCCAGTTTAATTTAGGGTCTAAATGGATTCCCAACAACTTAACAGAGCTGCATTCATGACTACTTGAAGCCAATTTGACTAAGTGAAAATAGATTTCTTCTGTTTTGTTACTGTTTAGAAATAGTTTGTTTACCTTTAGCCAAGAAGTTGATTCACCTAATAATTTGTTTCTTTTCTCTTCAAGGCAAGTTAGGTCTCTATCACTTGTTATTACAGTGATGTCATCAGCATACAGTATTGACTTGGCATTTATATTACTAACAATGTCGTTTATATAGACCAGGAAGAAAAAGGCTCCAATGACTGAACCTTGGTCTACACCTGTATTTACAATGAGCGGAGCAGATTTTTGGTTGTCTATTACAACTATTTGCCTTCTCTTGTGGAGATAGGAGGTAATTAATGATAATTCACAAGCTTTGACTCCATAATAGTGAAGTTTTTGTATTAATATATTATGATCCACAGAATCGAAAGCTTTACTTAGGTCTAAGAGTGTGACAGATGTAATAAGTTGAGATTCAAATCCAGCAATCACTTCATCAACAACAGCTTCAACAGCTTGAACCGTTGACTTACCAGTTCTGAAACCAAATTGGGTACCATTTAACAACTTGTGCTCCTCAAAGAATGCTGATAATTGTTCTTTCATACACTGTTCCATTATTTTGGAAATAATTGGGACAATTGAGATTGGCCTATAGTTACTGGGGTCCATCATATCTCCTTTTTT
Organism: Meconema thalassinum; assembly: GCA_946902985.2. Lineage (NCBI taxonomy): Eukaryota > Metazoa > Arthropoda > Insecta > Orthoptera > Tettigoniidae > Meconema > Meconema thalassinum. The sequence continues at coordinate 52,486,876 of OX336395.1, forward strand.
ATGGACTGGAATTGTGATGGTGATTTTCAGACACTCTGGAAAAACTCCAGTAGTAAATATCCAGTTTATTAGATAAGTTAAAGGTAATACTATGATGTCTATTATTTGTTTTAGAATAAAATTCGACATTCCATAATAATCCTCACATTTTGAATTGTTTAGTTCTGAAACTATTTTTAGAACCTTCTCATGTGTTATTTGTCTCCATCTGAAGGATGGTGTGGGATTTTCATCTACCTTATGGTTTTCCAATTTTTCCATAAACTTTGTATGAATTGATGGTTGGTGCCCCAGTTTAGGAGTTGCGACAACACGATCATGTAGCCCCCGTGTATTTGAGTGTGTGTAGAATCTGTCTGATAACTGGTGTTAATTGTGTTGGATGTATTAGTGTGTGTTACCTGTAAATTAAAGTAAGGACTGCAGATGATAATTTTAAGTAGTTCCTACTTTTGCTACCAAATGATAACGTCAACGACACGTAGCCGCGAACTTGCTACTAGACCGGCACCTAGCGGCGAACGTTGGCACTAATAGAGCGTTTATCAAATCTAACTTACAAATTTTAGCTTCACACAATTGTAGTTAGCGAATGACACGGCCATAAATCTATGATATGGGCCCGCCGGCTTTACTTCCCCTCTGAAGGAAGGGATTTTTAACGCTCTTATGAAATCCGACGTCTTCGGCCGGGTTTGAACCCACGATCTTGGGCATAGAAGATCAGCATGCCACCAACTATAAATAATATTAACAACACAATATAATAAATTAAGTGAAGATAAAATTAGAGTCGTACAACTGTAACCCTATCGCTTGCCTCGCCTCCTCCTCAACACAGTGATCAATCAGGGTCTGATGATAGCTACTTGAATGTCCAAACGCGTAATCCTAAAATTGCCCCATTATAATAGTGATCATAACTTATACATGTATTGTTTTCCAGCAGTGTTAATTATATATTATACTAGCAACCCGTCCCGGCTTCGCCCGGTATCTTTGATGGTTTACTTAGCGTAAGCTTAAAAGGCTTACCGACGGCAGGTCCCAGACCCAATTCAGAAAAGTCGAGGTGAAAGCGAAACTCCAAACACATATACTCTTCTCTGAAATCTTAACTCGACACGATGTTCGCTAGCTCGTATACTCGCTCCAAACCTAGTAATTTAAATTTCCACTGAATGGAGATTGTTGGGGGAAATTACAACGTAAAAACACGATGGGCGATGTATTGAAGATGGAGATATGCTGTCGTGGACTTTTTTATAGAACTTTTCATGCTGAACAATTCTAAAATCGCAGTACATAAGTATTTTTAACTGTTTACCCAGCGTAAGTTTAATAGGCGCACGGACGACAGGTCTTATTTTCAACTTGATTCCATGAAATCGACTGCTCGACTTCCTTGGGTCGAAATGAATGTTTTTCTACGGAAACCTTTATCGAGAAATCCTTTGTAGAATGGTGAAAACTGCATCAAAATCCATTCAGTGGTTTGCATTACAGCCTAGAATCGGGGTCTCTGTTTCGAGGTATGTAGAGATACTGTACATTGTACCCCACCCTGTCATTGGGCAAATTTCTGTTGACCGACTGAAGAGTTACAACTGACAGTTCGTGTTGGCAACACTGAAAGAATGACTTCAAAACTGTACATTTATATTTAGGTGGTATTATTTGTGTGTATAATGCGGGATTTGTGATTTCCCAATTTATCAATGAATAATATTATTAAATGTAATTTTTTTTTCAGAAACGTGTGTCCTATATATAGCTACCCTGCGTAATTTAATTGAACAAAAGCGCATTTACCCACTGTAAAGTATAAAATGATAATATGCTTGTTTACATGTTTCCTTAATTCTAGTGATGTTGTACTTGTGTTTGACAGGTCAATATTTTTGAGAATCACAATCTAAGTCCAGTTAATATCACTCTCAGTAACAAATACAACCTCTACAGTACTAATTACAGTGTATTTCGAGGGTTATGCTCAGACAACCAATGATTTAAACTTATTATATTTTCTAGATTCCTCACAAATATGGAGGAACTTTCATTCATAAACTGCGGACCTGTTAATTTCTCTACGATGGTGAGTAAAATTTTAGCTCCATATATTCTGTAACATTGTAATCTTACTTACGAACTTGACAGATCTTTTAAAAGTTGATAAAACCTTATACAACCTACTGTAATAGTAACCAAGATTGTCTTACTTTTTATGTTGTTAATAATAATGATAACAATAATAATTAGGAGCTAATTTTGTAGATAGCTGAAAATATAGCTAGAGTAATTTGCAAATGAGGACCTACTCCCTAGTGGCAAAACTACAATAATAGCACAATTTAAAACGTGTACTCAAAAATAATTTTTTTAAATGTAATTTTGCTGCAGAAACAAATAAAATATAACAATTTTGAAATAACTGAATGCTAATCCTTCTTGAGCCTCTGAACACTTTGAGGCACAGGCCTGAAAATGTCCTCTAGCAATCATTCTATTTCCCCTCTCACCACGAAGGAATACTTGCCCAGTTATTATTCTTTTGACTTAGATTTGCTCAACAAGAGTGATCATGTCAGCTCCTATTTATAACACCTCCATTCGAAATTTGTCACACAGATCTTCCGATGGATTCTCACCCTTATAACCTAAGAACGTACCTCCAAGCTTCTTCTAGAATGTCCCATACCCAATCCTTTCCAAACCAATCCTGAGTAACTTCATGCACACTATTTGTCCGCCTGTACTTACCAGGTGACCTTCATTGGCACCCTTTCCAACTTGTTTATCAAAACTCATTGATATTGATCCCATACACCTGCAACTCCATCTGAGGTCTTGCTTGAGATGGATAAGCCCTCTCCCATTTACTCACCCACAAAATCATGTCCAGAGATTTGTCTGCCTTGTTAACTCTTTCCCTTATTTCTCTGTGCAATAGTAATCCCTAAATACCTACAATATCAATCAAACTGAACTCTCCCTTTTTAATATGGTACTTCACAATTACTAATATCCTTATTTGTTTATAGATAATGTCCTCAGCAAATAATCTTATTTCAGATGATAAGTTTACTCCTTTATCATTTTCATCTATATTCTACAATTATTGATACACAGTATTTGCTTATAACTTTCCAGGAGTTTTTTGAGCAGCCCCAGGCTGATAGTTTGGTGGAAGTGAAGGCTGAACAACCTAATGGTGTGTTTAAGGACGCAATGGACAAGGATGAAAGTTTCACTATTAAAGAAGAACTAGACGAACAGGTGAATCTTGACACAATATCCTATTTGTGGCATAATTTTCTAGGATTTCACTAATAAATGTTGTTGTTAATAGAGTCTTCAGTCTCTTGACTGGTTAGATGCAGCACTCCAGACCTCCCTGTCCTGAGCTTATCGTTTCATCTCGACATAGCTACCACATCCTACATCCGAGGCAATCTGTTTAACATATTTTAACCTTGGTCTACCCGTACAGTTCAAGTGCTCGAACCCTACCTTCCGTAACTAAGCTTGCTATTCCTGGGTTTCTTAATAAGTGTCCTACCAACCTATCTCTTCTCTCATTAGCAGTTGCCAAAAACTTTTTTTACTAAATCTTATAATGAATCCATATTTGGATAGCTAGGCAACCCAGGTTCAAACATGGATAAAGCAAGCAATACAATATGCAAATCTGTTATGTTAAAAATTGATAATGACAGTAATTTTATCGTAGCCTAATTTATCACACACTTACAATATTTTTTTGCAAAACCTACAGTATTTAGGGATGTTATAAAGTTATTTTAGTGATGTAGAGTCTATGTATTCTTGGTATATTTCTATGGGAGTGTAAGCAAACCCAGGATATGGAGAACAAGGTTACTAATTTTCTCCGAGTCATGACCAATTAACTTCTCTCCCAATTCTCTACAATAGATGAAGAAATGTCTATTCTCAGTGTATGATTTTGAAAATAATGTTAAGTGCTATGCTAAATTATCTCTTAAATTTAAAAATTACACCTGGTAATTTTGCTTTGAAGTGCCTAAATCGACCTGCATTTGTTTCTTAAAGTGAAAGTGAATAGCTGCTATAACAGGGTAGATACATGGCTGTATTGGATTTGGATTTGGGCTCGAACATCATAAGTAGCAGACCTTTTGATCTTTCTTGCTATTGCCATGTTTAGTATTCCAAGCCTTAAAACATAAGTCTCAAATATATAAGTTATTAGTTACAATGAGCACATCTTCATGCTGTAAAATTTGTGCTTCATAACTGCAATTCTCTGGGTTATTTCTGATTTTTAAAATTCTGCAGTAAGTTTTGAAATAATCTTAAGTATGTGAAACCAGGTAAATGTTTCAAATACATACATTTTTACTGTTAACTTTTCCTGTGGCCTCTGTGGTGCGTTTTAAAAAGCTGTATCTATGGTTCCTTTTGTGTAGGAAGCATATCATAAGCAAGAAATTGAGGAGAATGAGGATATTACCATTGACGAGAATGTGACTTCTTCCATTGTTCCAAACGTCAAAAGCGAATCACCAACTACATCAAAGCACGAAGATTTGAGAGATGTAGGTACCTTTTGTTATCAACCTGTATTTCAGTTATTTTCTCCTTTGCAGTAATACTGTTGTGCTTTCCTATTGCCCAAGAAATACATTATTTGAAACAAGAATTAAAATGGTCCAGTTTTGACATTCGAAGCCTTTTTCCATAGGGCCCTTGATTGAGTTTTGGTTCTTCTAGTGGTAAACTCTTTACTTCAGGGCGAGAATAGGGTGCATTGAAGAGAAGAAGTAAGGAGGCGATGATTCAAAATTCACCCCCTGTTGTTTTATTCACTATATCTCTATGCATCTACACGGATGGTTCTTAACATATGGCTGCAGCTGCTCTTTCGGTGTCCATATCCCAATTACCAGAGTATTTGTAGAGATGTAATTAGCCTACTTTCGATTTTTGCAAAAATGAAAGTAGACTTATGAGATCAACACAGGGCGAAAAAAAGTGTGTCTGTCTGTGTGTGTGTGTGTGTGAGTGTGTGTACTCTGAATGTCTGTCCCCCCCCCCCCTATCAATGCGAACACGGTGAACGCGAATTGAACGGAATTTGGTACAAAGGTAGCACTAGCAGAGGACACCTCAGTGTCATGTTTTATATCGCCGCCATCTTGATGGAAACGTAATGGCGGCCACACAAATGTTCAAAGCATAAATGAAATTACGACTAACCTAATCATCCGATCTCTACCAAATTTTGCAACAGCATACCTTGACCAAATTAATAGGTCATCAGCCTAATAGTTTGCGGATGGCGGCCATCTTTGGGTGGAAAAAGATTCCCCCTATTAATTCGAACATGGTGAAACAGAATGAAACGAAATTTGGTACATAGGTAGTACTAGCAAAGGGCACCTCAGTGTCATGTTTTATATCGCCGCCATCTTGACGGAAACGTAATGGCGGCCACATAAATGTTCAAAGCTTAAATCAGATTACGACTAACCTAATCATCCGATCTCTACCAAATTTTGCAACAACATACCTTAATGGAGGAAGCATCCTTTGACCACATTAATAGGTCAATAGCCTAATAGTTTGCGGATGGCGGCCATCTTTGTGTCAAAATAGATTCCCCCTATTAATTCAAACACGGTGAAATCGAATGGATCGAAAATTGGTACAGAGGTAGCACTAGAAATGGGCACCTCAGTGTCATGTTTTATATCGCCGCCATCTTGACGGAAACGTAATGGCGGCCACACAAATGTTCAAAGCTTAAATCAAATTACGACTAACATAATCATCCGATCTTTACCAAATTTTACAACAACATATCTTTATAGAGGGAGCAGCCTTTGACCAATCTAATAGGTCATTAGCCTAATAGTTTGCGGATGTCGGCCATCTTTGTGTCAAAATCGATTCCCCCTAATAATTCGAACACGGTGAAACCGAATGGAACGAAATTTGGTACAGAGGTAGAACTAGCAAAGGGCACCTCAGTGTCATGGTTTATATCGCCACCATCTTGACGGAAACTTAATGGCGGCCACACAAATTTTCAAAGCATAAATCAAATTACGACTAACCTAATCATCCGATCTCTACCAAATTTTGCAACAACATACCTTTATGGAGGAGGCATCCTTTGACCAACTTAATAGGTCATTAGCCTAATAGTTTGCGGATGGCGACCATCATTGTGTCAAAATAGATTCCTCCTATTAATTCAAACACGGTGAAACCGAATGGAATGAAATTTGGTAAAGAGGTAGCATTATCAAAGGGCACCTCAGTGTCATGTTTTATATCGCCGCGATCTTGACAGAAACGTAATGGCGGCCACACAAATGTTCAAAGCTTAAATCAAATTACGACTAACATAATCATCCGATCTCTACCAAATCTTGCAACAACATACCTTTATTGAGGGGGCAGCCTTTGACCAATCTAATAGGTCATTAGCCTAATAGTTTGGGGATGGCGGCCATCTTTGCGTCAAAATCGATTCCCCCTATTAATTCGAACACGGTGAAACCGAATGGAACGAAATTTGGTACAGAGGTAGCACTAGCAAAAGGCACCTCAGTGTCATGTTTTACATCGCCGCCATCTTGACGGAAACGTAATGGCGGCCACACAAATGTTCAAAGCTTAAATCAAATTACGATTATCCTAATCATTCGATCTCTACCAAATTTTGCAACAACATACCATTATGGAGGGAGCATCCTATGACCAAACTAATAGGTCATTAGCCTAATATTTTGCGGATGGCGGCCATCTTTGTGTGAAAATCGATTCCCCTATCAATCGGTGAAACCGAATGGAACGAAATTTGATACAGAGGTAGAACTAGCAAAGGGCACCTCAGTGTCATGTTTTATATCGCCGCCATCTTGACGGAAACGTAATGGCAGCCACACAAATGTTCAAAGCTTAAATCAAATTACGACTAACCTAATCATCCGATCTCTACCAAATTTTGCAACAACATAACTTTATGGAGGAGGCATCCTTTGACCAAATTAATAGGTCATTAGCCTAATAGTTTGCGGATGGCGACATCTTTGTGTCAAAATAGATTTCCCCTATTAATTCAAACACGGTGAAACCGAATGGCATGAAATTTGGTACAGAGGTAGCACTAACAAAGGGCACCTCAGTGTCATGTTTTATGTCGCCGCGATCTAGACAGAAACGTAATGGCGGCCACACAAATGTTCAAAGCTTAAATCAAATTACGACTAATATAATCATCCGATCTCTACCAAATCTTGCAACAACATACCTTTATTGAGGGAGCAGCCTTTGACCAATCTTATAGGTCATTAGCCTAATAGTTTGGGGATGGCGGCCATCTTTGCGTCAAAATAGATTCCCCCTATTAATTCGAACACGGTGAAACCGAATTGAACGAAATTTGGTACAGAGGTAGCACTAGCAAAGGGCACCTCAGTGTCATGTTTTATATTGCCGCCATCTTGACGGAAACGTAATGGCGGCCACACAAATGTTCAAAGCTTAAATCAAATTACGAATAACCTAATCATCAGATCTCTACCAAATTTTGCAACATCATAACTTTATGGAGGGAGCGTCCTATGACCAAATTAATAGGTCATTAGCCTAATAGTTTGCGGATGGCGACCATCTTTGTGTCAAAATAGATTCCCCCTATTAATTCATACACGGTGAAACCGAAGGGAATGAAATTTGGTACAGAGGTAACACTAACAAAGGGCACCTCAGTGTCATGTTTTATATCGCCGCGATCTTGACAGAAACGTAATGGCGGCCACACAAATGTTCAACGCTTAAATCAAATTACGACTAACATAATCATCCGATCTCTACCAAATCTTGCAACAACATACCTTTATGGAGGGAGCAGCCTTTGACCAATCTAATAGGTCATTAGCCTAATAGTTTGGGGATGGCGGCCATCTTTGCGTCATAATCGATTCCCCTACTAATTCGAACACGGTGAAACCGAATGGAACGAAATTTGGTACAGAGGTAGCACTAGCAAAGGGCACCTCAGTGTCATGTTTTATATCGCCGCCATCTTGACGGAAACGTAATGGCGGCCACACAAAGGTTCAAAGCTTAAATCAAATTACGATTAACCTAATCATTCGACCTCTACCAAAATTTGCAACAACATACCTTTATGGAGGGAGCATCCTATGACCAAACTAATAGGTCATTAACCTAATATTTTGCGGATGGTGGCCATCTTTGTGTGAAAATCGATTCCCCCTATTAATTCAAACACGGTGAAATCGAATGGAACGAAAATTGGTACAGAGGTAGCACTAGAAATGGGCACCTCAGTGTCATGTTTTATATCGCCACCATCTTGACGAAAACGTAATGGCGGCCACACAAATTTTCAAAGCTTAAATCAAATTACGACTAACCTAATCATCCGATCTCTACCAAATCTTGCAACAATATACCTTTATTGAGGGAGCAGCCTTTGACCAATCTAATAGGTCATTAGCCTAATAGTTTGGGGATGGCGGCCATCTTTGCGTCAAAATCGTTTCCCCCTATTAATTCGAACACGGTGTAACCGAATGGAACGAAATTTGGTACAGAGGTAGCACTAGCAAAAGGCACCTCAGTGTCATGTTTTATATCGCCGCCATCTTGACGGAAACGTAATGGCGGCCACACAAATGTTCAAAGCTTAAATCAAATTACGATTATCCTAATCATTCGATCTCTACCAAATTTTGCAACAACATACCATTATGGAGGGAGCATCCTATGACCAAATTAATAGGTCATTAGCCTAATATTTTGCGGATGGCGGCCATCTTTGTGTGAAAATCGATTCCCCTATCTATCGGTGAAACCGAATGGAACGAAATTTGATACAGAGGTAGAACTAGCAAAGGGAACCTCAGTGTCATGTTTTATATCGCCGCCATCTTGACGGAAACGTAATGGCGGCCACACAAATGTTCAAAGATTAAATCAAATTACGACTAACCTAATCATCCCATCTCTACCAAATTTTGCAACAACATAACTTTATGGAGGAGGCATCCTTTGACCAAATTAATAGGTCATTAGCCTAATAGTTTGCGGATGGCGACATCTTTGTGTCAAAATAGATTTCCCCTATTAATTCAAACACGGTGAAACCGAATGGAATGAAATTTGGTACAGAGGTAGCACTAACAAAGGGCACCTCAGTGTCATGTTTTATGACGCCGCGATCTTGACAGAAACGTAATGGCGGCCACACAAATGTTCAAAGCTTAAATCAAATTACGACTAACATAATCATCCGATCTCTACCAAATCTTGCAACAACATACCTTTATTGAGGGAGCAGCCTTTGACCAATCTTATAGGTCATTAGCCTAATAGTTTGGGGATGGCGGCCATCTTTGCGTCAAAATCGATTCCCCCTATTAATTCGAACACGGTGAAACCGAATTGAACGAAATTTGGTACAGAGGTAGCACTAGCAAAGGGCACCTCAGTGTCATGTTTTATATCGCCGCCATCTTGACGGAAACGTAATGGCGGCCACACAAATGTTCAAAGCTTAAATCAAATTACGAATAACCTAATCATCAGATCTCTACCAAATTTTGCAACATCATAACTTTATGGAGGGAGCGTCCTATGACCAAATTAATAGGTCATTAGCCTAATAGTTTGCGGATGGCGACCATCTTTGTGTCAAAATAGATTCCCCCTATTAATTCATACACGGTGAAACCGAAGGGAATGAAATTTGGTACAGAGGTAGCACTAACAAAGGGCACCTCAGTGTCATGTTTTATATCGCCGCGATCTTGACAGAAACGTAATTTCGGCCACACAAATGTTCAACGCTTAAATCAAATTACGACTAACATAATCATCCGATCTCTACCAAATCTTGCAACAACATACCTTTATGGAGGGAGCAGCCTTTGTCCAATCTAATAGGTCATTAGCCTAATAGTTTGGGGATGGCGGCCATCTTTGCGTCATAATCGATTCCCCCTACTAATTCGAACACGGTGAAACCGAATGGAACGAAATTTGGTACAGAGGTAGCACTAGCAAAGGGCACCTCAGTGTCATGTTTTATATCGCCGCCATCTTGACGGTAACGTAATGGCGGCCACACAAAGGTTCAAAGCTTAAATCAAATTACGATTAACCTAATCATTCGACCTCTACCAAATTTTGCAACAACATACCTTTATGGAGGGAGCATCCTATGACCAAACTAATAGGTCATTAGGCTAATATTTTGCGGATGGTGGCCATCTTTGTGTGAAAATCGATTCCCCCTATCAATTCGAACACGGTGAAATCGAATGGAACGAAATTTGGTACAGAGGTAGCACTAGCAATGGGCACCTCAGTGGCATGTATTATATCACCGCCATCTTGACGGAAACGTAATCGCGGCCACCCAAATGTTAAAAGCGAAAATGTAATTACGACCAACCTAATAATCTAGTCTCTACCAAATTTTGCAACAACATATCTTTATATGGGAAGCATATTCTGTCCAAACTGCAAGATCATCTGCCCAATAGTTTGCAGATGGTGGCCAAGTATGTGTGCAAGTCGATTCCCCCTATCAATTCAAACACGGTGAAACCGAATTGAACGAAATTTGGTACAGAGGTAGCACTAGCAAAGGGTTCCTCAGTGTCATGTTTTACATCGCCGCCATCTTGACGGAAACGGAATGACGGCCACCCAAATGTTAAAAGCTTAAATCAAATTACGACCATCCTAATAATTTGATCTCTACCAGATTTTGCAACAACATGCCTACTACCACCAACATTGAATTATACTCCTTGAATAGGACAAAGAGTTATAACAATAACCATGCATTTAGGAGAAAGTAGGCTGTATGTTCTTTACTGAACATCTTGTTTTTTGCTTCAAATTATGCTGGCATGACCTAAGCCTCCTTGAAAGGTTAACTTCCTGGCTTGTACCCTCTTTAAACTGGTAATACTAAAATAATATCGTACTGCCCCGGGTGCCGGATGCAAGCTTTGCAATTTGACACCCAGAGGGTAGCTTGCATCTCGAATTTCGTTGTTCCTTGAATCACTATGGAAGTCAAGGAGGTTAGATATCTAAGCTCCTTGAACACTATAGCGCTTTCTAGTAGAGAAATGAGGAACTTTGTGTTTGCAGAAACTCCCGAGATTAATTTTGCCTTATGAACACGGCCTACTGAATTCAAATGGGTTCTTTGACATGCCAACATCGTATGACACTTGTAGTAAAGAAATGCTCTGCTTTCACATTTATCACATATTCTACCATTACAGCACATAGAATAATTTTTCTCGTTCACTTCTCTCACGTGCCCAACTTCATATTTAATTCTCTGTCACATATATCTGATTTTATTTGAGTTCTCATGCCTTCAAAGCGCACTAGAATTAATTATCGGACTACACCAAATAATTCTGAACAATATTTGAGCTCTATGTTGTCGATGTAGCATTTTCCGGTTTTATGACATGTACTCAAACTATCACACAATGACCTTGCACTCGACAGATCGCAAAATTCAATAAATACACAAATCCTTTTTTCAAATAATTTAACGCGTTTTTTTTAGCATATTCCACACTCAATAACGAATGTCTGCACTCTGTTTCACTAATGCTCAATTATATACACCGTAGATTACCATGGGGTTTGATGCTCGAATTTCCGTATTCACCCTCTCAGTCGTTCGACAAATTCTGTTGTGTGCGTAGAAGAGCATTTCCGGTTTCTTCGTTCTGCAGCCAATCATCTCCTTCCTATTTATTCCGGGTTGTTGGAAGTATTTACGTACAATGCACGATGAATGTGTAACTCAATTTAATGTATTGTCAATCTTCATACCACTAATTTTGATATCGTGTTTCCAATGAATTACACGGCTGGCTCGATCCTTTCGCAGCCTTAACAAGTATATTTTTCTGAGCCCTGTCTTCATAATTGTACTGAGCTTAAAATCTCAGAGAATGACTCAAGGTTGTCACATGGTCTGACATGAAATCCAGATCTTGGCGCGGTTTATGAACAAGTGAACGGGGACAATAAATCTATGGAGATCAACAGACGAAGTTACCCAAGTCCGGGATGCTAACTCTGAAAAGAGAACTACCCTTCTGTTCAAAATGTCTGATCTAGGTCTTGTATGTCGCATTATGTTTGGAAGGTTCTCAAATCAAAGGAAACATGTGTAAGATTTAATTCCACCTACGGAAAGGAACATGTTTGTGAAACAAGTAATTTCTCTGCAGGATGATACTGATCTCACTGAGGATATTAAGACAGAAGAAATCTTCATACCTGAGTTTGTTCCAAGGATCAAAACAGAAACTCCATCTTTATCAAGTGGCGGAGATTTCAAAGAGGTAAGAAGCTGATTGGGTTACTTCTTGTTGCATCTTATAAAGGACACGTCCTGATCACCATGTCCTTCTCGACAATCCTATTTAGGGATTACAGAATTGTGTATTCTGACTGTAGTGATGAAGAATGAAAGGTGTCTGCTGTTAGGTTGTGTAAAGTACGTAAAGTACAAGATGTCTAGATTGATGATAAAGGGTGACATTGTCCGACTAGTGCTGGACTCAAACCAATGACCTTGGTCTATTCATTGACATAATGGAGGATATCTTATTTCTCATAGGTGAAGAGTACATTACGTGAAGCCAATCACATTGTATTAGTTGCCTGATGTGAAGTTTGAATTTTTGTATGAAGAATTTACAGTATTCTCATGGACGAGATTAATGGGCTCTTTATTATATAACCATTACCCACTGACACTAAATTATGTGGCTTACTTTTCGTAAATCATAGGGCATGTGCATTAGACTTTCTAAAAACTAACTTCCATGACAGAAAGATGCCATGTCATTGGATGAGTCTTAATCACATTTACTGAAAGCTAAATATACAGCGCCTTATTTCTCAACTCAATGGTATTGGTGGAGACAGGTCGTATAGCAAATGCTATTTAGTGCATGACATGGAATATCTTTTTTTTTTACTGGAGAGCTTTCAATGGAAAATATCAGTGGAATATATGAAAATAGGCTAATTATTTCTACTTGTTCAGATTCCCTTCTTAATCTTGCTCAGTATATTAATTTCGGTGCATTCTCTGAGCAGTTGTGCTGCATCAAGGCAAGGTTCATCTTTCTCTTTTTCCCTCAATGTGCTGTTTTGTACATTCCCATTGACCATAAAATTACCCCTCTCATCTCCGTTTTCATTTAGCCTTCTGGGTTGGTTCTTATAGGAGAATTATTGATATTATGCCCGTATATCTTCGAGACCCCACAGTGTCGAAGGCCAAAATCAACCCCCATGAAATCCCATCACACAAACACATACCACCACAGATATGGACTTGAGCTAGTCACAACTTGAGAATGTTACTCTCAGTGCATCAGGTAAGGATTGGGTGGATTAGCTCAAAATACACGTTAATTAATGAAAAGGAAAGTTCTAATACTGCAAATCACCAACCATTTCAGATCCTCAAATACTGTAGTCATCAACGATCCCTAGCCTACAGTTTTTGACGAAAAATGATATTTATTTTGAGTTGATTGCAAGTGAGATTACAAAGCCCTTTTAGCTGCAATTAATTGCCACTTTAATACATGTTTCCTTTAAGAATAGACGTAAATTAACCAAATTAGTCTAAGTACTAAGGAAGAAGGTGAGACGTCAGGCATGCAGAGCAATTACGCAAACAGCCAAAACGGTGGAGGAAAAAGAGAAGAAGAACCAGACATTACTATGGCAGAATTGGAATTGGCAGTTATGAAGATGAAGATGGGGGAAAACTGCGGGAATTGACGAAGTGGCAATAGACATGATCAAGGCGGCAGAACCAGTGGGACAGCAGTGGACATACAGACTTCTCAGGAGTGTGTGGAGAGAGAAGAAAGTTCCTGAAGACTGGAAAAAGGGAATAATATTGCCAATATTCGAGAAAGAGACTGGAAGGTGTGTGGTAACTACGAGGTATCACCATCATCTCGCATGTTGCCAAAGTGAAAATGAAAATCCACAGCCTGCTTTCAGTCGACCGACCGGGTCAGGGAATGGGATGAATGAAGCCCCATCTAGCGGCGAGGATATGAACTGTACCAGCTGCCGAAGCCTGTCGCACCCTCTGGCATGTTGCCAAAGTAATGGAAAGAATTCTAGAAAGAAGAATTAGAGTAAAGATAGAAAGCCAAATAGAGGTGGAGCAGTTTGGATTTAGAGGGGGCAGGTCAACAGTGGAACACATGTTTATTATGTGACAGAACATTGACAAGAGTTGGGAATATATAAAGCTTACGGTAAAGACTTTTATTGATCTAGAAAAGGCCTATGATATCATCCTTAGAACTTAAGTTTGGGAAAGCTTAATAAATAGGGGGATAGGCAAGGAACCGAGAGACATGATAAAAGGAATGTGCATGGATTGCTACAGTAGTGTGAAGACTAGAGTCGGGACATCGGAATGGTTTAAAATTGACACTGAACTATAGCAAGGAAGTGTGTTGTCACCATTATTGTTTTTAATGGTGATGGATGACATCATGAAGGCAGCAATGAAAGACTATAGTGGGGCAAAGCTGAAGGAAATGTTGTTTGCAGACGATGTTGTGATCAGGGGCGAGGATGAGATGGAGGTACAAGAACAGTTAAACGTAATAAATTAAAAGATTGAGCAATGGGCATTGAAGATAAATGTGGAGAAAAGTAAAAGTGTGGTGATGAGTAGAGGTAAGAAAGAAGGAAAAGGAGTAATCAAAGTCGGAGATAATGAATTGGAAGTGGTGAAACCCATCAAATACTTGGGAAGTGAACTGACTGAAGAAGGAAGGCTAGATTTGGAAATTAGCGGAAGGGAACAACTCGGGAGTGCTTTCTACCAACAGGTACGGGGACTAGTATGGAACAAGGATATACAAATTAAGGCTAAGGAAGTTATGTACAACGCATATTATGTTCCTATAATGACATATGCAGCAGGAACTTGGACAATGACAAAGAGGGATGAGAGCAGAGTACAGGCAGCTGAGATGAGATTCCTGAGAAGTATGGTCCAGAAAACGAGGAGAGACAGAGTGAGAATTGAAGATATACGGAAAGAACTGGGAGTACAGAAACTAAATGACCAACTGGAGCAAAACAGATTGAGATGGTTTGGACATGTCAAACGGATAAATGGAGTAAGGCTACCAAGACGAGTACTGGAACGACGGATGACAGGGAAGAGAGGACGAGGGAGACCAAGAATGCGTTGGATAGACTCGGTGAAGTATAGCGTTAGAAAACGTAACCTGGATTGGTACACCGTGTCGGAAGATGAATGGTGGAACGACAGAACAAAGTAGAGAGGAACCATATTCGCCCCCACCCAGTGTTAGCTGGAAAAGGGGAAATGAAGATGATGGTAATGATGACTTACTGTCGACCAAAGTATTATGTGCACTCGAGTTTGAAGGTTGTTTGTGAAGTAATCAATAGACCTACACACATCAAAAAAAGTTTTGCATCACCTCGGTTCCAAGAGTTCCGGAACCGTTAAATACAAAGGGAATAGAGATCAACACAAACAACATTTCAGCTCGTTTTATTGCTCATGAGACCCACACATTGCATGTAGTACCATCATACAGCTAGACTTTCAGCATTTGTGGTCCAGATTGCAGTACACACCACTACCTCTAATACCCAGTAGCACGTCCTCTTGCATTGATGCATGCCTGTATTCGCCGTGGCATACTATCCACAAGTTCATCAAGACACTGTTGGTCCAAATTGTCCCACTCCTCAACGACAATTCGGCGTAAATCTCTCAGAGTGGTTGGTGGGTCAAGACGTCCATAAACAGCCCTTTTCAACATATCCCAGGCATGTTCGATAGGGTTCATGTCTGGCGAACATGCTGGCCACTGTAGTCGAGCGATGTCGTTATCTTGAAGGAACGCATTCACAAGATGTGCACGATGAGGTCGAGAATTGTCGTCCATGAAGACAAATGCCTCTCCAATATTCTGCCGATATGGTTGCACTATGGGTCGGAGGATGTCATTCAGGTATCGTAAAGCCGTTTCGGAGCCTTCCATGACCACCAGTGGCGTACGTCGGCCCCACATAATGCCACCCCAAAACATCAGGGAACCACCACCTTGCTGCACTCGCTGGACAGTGTGTCTAAGACGTTCAGCCTGACCAGGGTGCCTCCAAACACGTCTCCGACGATTGTCTGGTTGAAGGCATATGCGACACTCATCGGTGAAGAGAACGTGATGCCAATTCCGTGGGGTCCATTCAGCATGTTGTTGGGCCCATCTGTACCGCGCTGCATGGTGTCGGGGTTGCAAAGCTGGACCTCGCCATGGACGTCGGGAGTGAAGTTGCGCATCATGCAGCCTATTGCGCACAGTTTGAGTTGAAACACGACGTCCTGTGGCTGAACGAAACGCATTATTCAACATGGTGGCATTGCTGTCAGGGTTCCTCCGAGCGGCAATCCGTAAGTAGCGGTCATCCACTACAGTAGTAGCCCTTGGGCGGCCTGAGCGAGGCCTGTCATCGACAGTTCCTGTATCTCTGTACCTCCTCCATGTCCGAACAACATCGCTTTGGTTCACTCTGAGACGCCTGGAAACTTCCCGTGTTGAGAGCCCTTCTTGACACAAAGTAACAATGCGGACGCGATCGAACTGCGGTATTGACCTTCTAGGCATGGTAGAACTACAGACAACATGAGCAGCGTACCTTCGTCCTGGTGGAATGACTGGAACTGATCGGCTGTCGTACCCCCTCCGTCTAATAGGCCCTGCTCATGCATGGTTGTTTACATCTTTGAGCAGT
This sequence comes from Meconema thalassinum, assembly GCA_946902985.2. NCBI lineage: Eukaryota > Metazoa > Arthropoda > Insecta > Orthoptera > Tettigoniidae > Meconema > Meconema thalassinum. The sequence continues at coordinate 52,503,763 of OX336395.1, forward strand.
TTTAGTGACATCTATGAACAGTCAAAGGGACTGTATCTTGGATACAATATACACAGTCAACGTCTATATGCCGGAGATCTGGGAACCGAGGTGATGCAAAACTTTTTTTGATGTGTGTACATAAAATCCAATAACATCATCATTTTCTTCGTTCTATTGTACGTCAGCTCATGTAGGTTTGGAATTTTTAATTTATATTTTAATATTTTTTTGTCGCAGTTGGAGCACAAATGTGCACGTTTTTAAGCGTGTTTCAACCATGCGTCACATTTAGGAATTATTATCTCAAAAACCCGGTATCAGATCGAATCCAAATTTTAACACAATATACATTGGAATGTTGTATAACTGGATTATTAATTTCAACATTTTGCGAGTCCAAGAAAAAAAGTTATCATTTTTGTAAGGTAACTTTTTCTCGGCTCGGGGTGGTTGGAAAATGTAGTTCTTGATCGCGATGTAATCCTTATACATCAAAAAGTTATGCTGTATGACTGCGAAATACGAACATTCACTCACTTATTTTATATCGGTTTGTATTTGTAGGCGGAAATAACACATCGTTCACCAGCTACCCGCTCCGGGAATAGCTGTACAGCGTTGCCGAAATGGAGCCCATCATGGCTTGCCTCGCTCGCCTCCTGGATTATACTCGACATCGGTTACATCTCAATTCAACATTTCCATCTCCTGAAGCCGGTGCTTTCAATTTTGGTTGAACTCACCTTTTAGGTGAATGTAGTTCCTCATAATGCTGGTTGAATTTATCTTCTCTAGAGTGTCAGATTTCATTATAATTGTACCACAGCTTCTTCTCTTGTTTCAATTGTAGTAAAAAAATGCACTGCTTTCAGATTTACCACGGATTCTATTATTTTAGCACTCGGAATGATATTTCTCGTGCATTTCTAACACGTACTCAACTTTATGTTTAAATCACTGTCACGTATACCTGATTTTAGTGGAGTAATCGTGCTTTTAAGCCTCCTAGAATTAATTTGTGCACTACAACACATAATTCTGAAGAATATTTTAGCTCCCTCGTGTCGTACAACTTTCCAGTTTAACCCACAACGCGACACGAGAGTCTGTCAGACTCATACGATTTATTTCATGTCAAGTACTGTCTGCCCTGTGCCTCATGGTGGTCAGTAAAACCTATGCACATTCGCTACAGCCAGTTGCCGTGCAGCTGTTGTATATGACGGTGCGGTTGACAGCAGCCGTTGAATGTAAGGGAAATATATCTAACACCTAGGGAGCCTCACAGGCTGACGTGTCGCAACGGGCTATACTCGCGTGTCATCACGGGATGGTGACAAACTGCAGTTACGAGTACATGCGTGTTTCCTGACCGTGAATACGTTTCTTTTTCCTGCTAATTCACATTTTTGATGTGTAACATCTTTCCACTCGGTTGCTGGATATTTTTTGTTGGAGTGATTTTGGAAAAGGGACGGAAATGGGACGGAAATGTGTAAGAGGAAACATTGCATATGGTTTACTACGAGGTTTGGAGGCCCCATTTAAGATATTCCTAGAACAAATCATCTTCAAGTTGTCGTTCTTTGGTGTGAAAATATTCTTTATATCATATTTGCCGAAAACAATTATGATTTATTAATTATATCTTCATACTTTTCTGTGGAATGTACATCGCATACGGTTTACTTCAAGGTTTTGAGGCCCCATTAAAGATATTCCTACAAAACATCATTAGTACTGCCCCCGTAAATTGAATTATATTGAGACCACGGTGGCTGTATTGGCAAATATGAATAAAGTTATGGCTGTCATAGTTGTGACGTGTATATTCATGACGTAGGCACGGATGACGCAGACTTTATGCAAGTAGGCTGGTTGAGCTGAGATTCTTGGTGACGTCATGATTTTGTTCGAGAAAGATCTGAGATTTACGACGCAGTCGCATGGAAACGAGGAATTGTGCTAAGGAAGAAGTTACGCGATTGGCGGAAAGGCTCGAACCAATGAATGATAGTTTGGAGGGAGACGGAGATTACTGAAACTACCATATTTTATTATTTTTGGAATGCAGAATTGTGGAAAACTATTTTCAATTATGGCATTGATTTGGAATTTTGAGTTTTTGAAATTTGAAAATCCGTCAAGTATAGCCAAAGTTAGAACTTCTAGCAATGACGGAGGAACAAGCTATGGAAGGGATGGATATGCCCCTTAAGAAGTTGATAAAAGGTCTTGCACAGCAGAGAGAAGCTCTCATATCTTATATCTCATTTTCTCGTGTCTTATAGTGGTTTTTCTGTTTGTCATATTGTCAGACTTCGAGAGATTCAGTGAAGCAAGTCGTCATTAGCGCGTGGTAGAGCCCACCGCATCGAACGAGCACGGAGCAGTGCAGCAGTACCATTTTACGGTTTCTGAAACTAGGCGAAGTTGAAACGCACACATAAACGAGTCTACAAGATTAACTATCAAGAGTTAGCTAGTGCCTGTATGCTAATTCAATTGTGCATTATACTATTGAGGTGTGTAGGAAAGTTGAACATTTTCACGATTATATTTTGGAAGATATTGGCATTTTAAGACTGCAGACAAAAGTGATTTTCTCGCCACCTGAGAAGCACTTTTATAATATCACATTCTACGCTACGGCTGACACTTGTATTGCAACCGTGATACTGAAGATTGCATTTGGTGATACAACGCTACATTCTACAATGGAACATTATAATCTGGCAGTTCTTCCAACTATTATTATAACGGAAGTGGAGATGGAAGACTAAATCTTTAATGCAATTGGGACATATATCAATGGAGTGAAATAGCAGCATGGAACTTCGCTAATCGTCTTTCTACAAAAGCGAGCATGTAGTGAATATCCAACTACACTCATGCATCGTAGTCCAACGCTGAATTATATCAAATGGCAGTGGAAATATCTTCATACTCTACAATTATGAAGATTTCTGCGGAAATAAATGCAATAAACTTCATGGCGAATTTCTACCAGAACTTCAGGGAACTATCAAGAGAGGCCAGGGTGGACCCGGCTCACAAAGAAGAGTTTTGCCAGAAGGATGTCTATCGTCTACACGGAGCAGTTCAATTTCCGGAGGAGGAAGCAGTTCTATTCTCCGAGGGCGCTGGTTCCAGGTTCGAGGTCGGAGCACATCTTTACGTTGGTGAAATGGAACTATCAGCAGTCTTCTTTGGAAATTTTCCTCTAGAACTTCAATCAACAGATAAGGTAGTCGTGAACGTTTCTTGTTTTATTTGAGTCATTTAGCGATATCTGAGCAACCATTTTTCCCATATTTTCTGTCCCATATATTTTGCCCCATATTCTTGCTTGATATTTCTGTACTCAGCACACTTTGATGATTTATGCCTTTTTCTACGATTTATTGAGACATTGTTATGTCATTGGCATATTTATATAATTTTGGGTCAGTTGAGACTGATATTAAATATTCTTTCAGTAATTTGCATATTTTTGTAGTCACGATTTGACTGTAAAGTTAACGATTTTCTATGGCAAATTTGAATTCAGACAGCGTGTCATTTTATTAAAGTAATTCTATTCAGTAAATTACTTTGACCAATTTTCTGTCATCCTCAAGAAAGAAGAATAATTAAAAGATTTTAGAGCGTTAAAATCTATTACTTTGTCGACGATCTTGGAAATACTAGTCGTTTTATGAACATGATTGCAACATAGACACTTATCGTCAGTTCTGGAATACCATTGCATTATAGACAATTTTATGAAATATGAACTTTGATTACGATTTATTGAATACACTATAGTTATGAACATTTGATAGGAGTTTTTCTCAATTCTAGATTGGAACAATAATGTTTGCATTCCACAGTCTAATTGTATTCTATTCGATTATTTATGCAGTTTAGATGAACTTTGATTGAAGATAGTATTTTTATACTGCGATATTTTGATGATATTAATCTCAATTTTGATAGACCAGGGAGGCGTGTCTAATCGTATTTGCTATTAAATTTATTTGTGATTGGCAAGTTTACTTCATATCGATTCATGAATGAAACCCACGAAGGTTAAATATAATAACAGTTTTTGATACAATTGATGAATATAAGAAATTTTAAAGAGGAACTATGGATGTATAATCGTTAGTTCAGTGGACGTGTAAAAGTCGCTGATGAATAATGCCCTGTAATAAGTGAAGGAGGTTCCCACAGTAATATTAATGAAGTTAATGAATTTATAAGTGGAGGTTTTTGTATGTATTGTGGAAGATTTTGATGCCATATATATTGAGATATATGATGAATTCTGGGCCTATTTTGTGCAACTTTGTGCGTTTTGAGCGAGGTATTTTTCCGCTGAGTGTATTGTCCAGGTCCTTTGAAAATTAATCATGTGAAGTTACTGTTAAAATTAACAAGAGTGTTTAAATAATTTGAGATAATGATTTTGAATGGAGGTTACCGTCACAAATAATAATAATAATTATTAAACCTTATTAAACCTGAATCTAACACTTAAATATAACTAACCTTCATTGGTCGATTATATCAACACGATTTGAGTAATTATCAACCGGATAAACGTGTGGTTTAATGTATGTCTAAAATAAATAATATAAATATTGTAAATAATTATGTAAATATCTTTAATAATAATTTGAAATGAACGGGATTAATAGAGGCGTGTATAATTTTTTCAATTGTCGTTTGACAATGTTATAAACAATCTATATTGTTATAAATAATTATGAGCAGTTTGTTATAAACATTAAGCGTTTTTGTTATTATACTCTAAACAACGCTAGTTAAACAATTGGATTATACCATTAAACAAGTTTTGGGATTATTAGAGTAATCCATAAATATTTGATTGAAGCATTTAAAAGATTTGCGTGATAATATTCGAGTTGAGTTGTGGACATTTAAAGTGTTTTGAAAAGGAGCTAGGCTCTGATGTAACTAGCATATGCTAACGTTGGCTGGACAGGTGGGTCCATTTGACGATGCAAGCATGCGACATGGTGTAGGGTGTATCGCAGCTGGCCAGACAACTGTATGATAGAGGCCAAGGTCGTCTACATAGCAGGCTTGCGGTTATAAATAAAGTGTGATGTTTATTAAAAGGAAAACAATTGCTATATGTCTCGTCCCAACTCCCTTATCCATTCCAAGTGTATTATTATTATTACGTTCTTTTGAGCTAGAAAGCTGAAATTTTGTATGTAAAGTCTACAAGTCCTACCGGAGGACATGGATACATTGACAATGGCTTCTGATCGCCACGTAATTTTTGTTGTTATATTTTTGTTATATTATTCCTTTATGTGAAATAAATTATTGTACAGTTTAAAGTTTCTTGTTTCCGTTTTGGTTCATTTTAAATATCGTGGTGGAGGTTATTGTGAGGGCATACTTTTAAGTGATCCAGTTGGCAACCCACACCCGAGATTAATTTGAATAGGTAAGTAAAAGGTAAGTATGAACCCCCGTATATTTTGGTGTGTTCCACAATAATTTCTTGTTAACTACTGTGCTCTAATCTCGGTAGTATCTGTCAGTGCCATTTTCATTGATGTAGCTGTGCCGGTGCGATTGATTATTGGTAATCCGATTGAGGGGGCGGATATCTGACAGCCTACTATTCGGATTATCGGGGACAGTAGGATTGGCGCCGCAATTCGGTGGGGCTCGATTGACAACACTGGATTACCAGGTTGAACGCCAGTAGAATTGGCACAATCGAAGTTCGGAATGCTTGAATAACATTGGATTACCATGTTATTGCAGTAGAATTGGCACCGCAATTTTGTGGAGTGCTCGAATAACATTGGATTACCAAGTTATCGATGTCAATGGGATTGTGAAGACTCAAATAAAGAGGTTGATTCTTTGTGAGATGTCTTGGCCAATTGTAGAATTTGAGAGTGTGATTATATAGGGATTAAATGTTGTGTTGTATTAGGAAAATTACACTCAGAAAAGATCAGATCTTATACAACTTGAGAGAGGTTAAATAGGCTGGAAACTTAGAAAAATCGCCTATGATCTGGAGTCTTATTTTATTTGACCGGCTTATGACATGTTTTGTCATATTAAAGATAAAATTAAACTATTTGGATGGTAAATGTAAATTATTTGTGTTAGGATATTTTAAAATGAACCAAGGAAATTTGAACATGTGCTTGAGTTTATTTCAACATGAAGTGTCTACGAAAGTTAATTATAAGGTAATTATAAGTTAGATTTAAGACAGAAAATTGCTCAAACTTTATATATGGTGAAAAATGTTGCTCAGATGTTGTTATCTTGCTCTGTTTGATGTATGTCCCTAAAGCAATCTATTATTGAAATATTATTGAGATGGCAGATGAGAGTATGAGAATGATGTTGGAGGAGTTGAAAGCTAGCATGAATAACAGTATGAAGCAGATGATGGAGGAGAATGCTAGTAATATGTCTGCTAATTTGAAAGCTAGCATGAATGAAAGTGTAAAGCAGATGCTGGATGACAATTTGAAAGTTCTTCAGACCAGTTCTGCAAACTTAGAAAATGATATGTCGCGTTTACAGATCAGTACCCAGGGAATCGAGAATGCTGTAACTGACATGCGCACAGACGTGTCCAATGTCCATAAAGATTTATCCAATGTACATAAAGATGTTTCAGATGTTAAGACTGATGTTTCTAAGGTACAGAAAGACCTTACTATGCTGAATCTTGATGTTGCTAATGTCCGGGGTGATATTTCACGTGCTAGAGCAGAAGTAATCATTGTTAGGAATGATGTTGCTACTGTACAAGACAATGTAGAAGAAGTTCAAAGAGAGATTAAAAATGTTTGAACCGATGTGTCAAACGTTCAAGTAGACATAAATAATATTCATTCTGATGTAAATGAGATGCAAAGCGATATCAATAAGATACAAGTAGAAGTTAATACAGTTTTTGTAGACATTGCTAAAGTTCAAACTGATGTTAATAAAGTAAGAGAAGAAATTGAAACTTCAAAAACGCTTTGTACTCGTAACATTAGTGCTTTAACAACTCGATTAGTTGACGAGTCTGTTAGGACAACAGCTTCTTTAGCTGGATTAAAATATGATGTAGAGGTCATGAGAACCCAAGTCTTAGATCATAATCGTTTACTTAAGGAAGACATTGAAGTAGATATTGCGGAAATGTTAACGGCAAATGTAACGGTTTGGAAAGATGAATGGAACAGGTCAAGTGGGGAACATGTCACTCAGATTCAGGAGCGAATTGAACGAAAACTTGCCAGTACACAAGTAGACATAAATAATGAGGTAGTTCAAATTAGAAAGGATTTGAGTCTAAGGATGGATTCGCTATCCGAAAAGCAGGTAGAGGATAGAACTCAAATAGGTCAGGACGTGCAAGCATTAAAGGAACAAATTCATAAGGTTGTCTCTGATGTTAATGAAACTACGAGTAAACTTCAGAATTTAAAACTAGGAGAAGCTAGCATGATGGAAACCTATAAAGAAGAGTTGATTAGGAAAGTCATCACGGAAATCACAGATAAGGATCCAGAAGGATTGACTTGTGAAGATGATAGGAATTACGTCAGAAGATGTAACCTCGCTACAGAAGAGAGAGATATTAGTCCTGAGGAACGTATATTCAGATTTCGGGAAGAAGAAGAGGATAGGAATATTGAACCTGAATGGAAATATCGTGATAGTGGGAAGAATTATATGGATTCATATCCAAGAAATGTGACAGTCATCCGAAACTTTGAGGACAAACCTCAAAAATTTAGTAATACTGATAGTCTAACACCGATAGAGTATATCAGGAACCTGAAAGACTATTTTATTGAAGCCCATATTCCTAGAGAAAGGGAGATGAGAATCGTAGAAAGATTTCTAGCTGGAGGACCCCTTGAATGGTTCAGAGCATTTCGGTACACTTTCTGTAATTTCGACGAATTTGCAGAGGCACTGATAAAACGATTCTGGTCAATAGAAGCACATAATTCATTAAGAGCTGAGGTATACTCGAGGAAGTATTCAGGTACTCTTCCAACACGGTACGCTGATTTCTTCACGAGCCAGTTATCGCGCTTGAGATTCTTGCAACCCCCATTGTCGACAGAGCAGTTGATAGATGCTATGTCTCGTATGCTGCCTGTGGAGGTAAGAAGGCTGATTATATCGTCAAATATCAGGGATTTGACCAGTATGGACGAACTATTGAGAAGGCTTGACTACACGAGTCCGATCCCAAAATGGTTCAAAAAGGTCAGAGACACGAATTCAAAGACATTAATACAGTCTACATGGATCAAGTTCAGCAAACTGATAAGCCTGCTGAAGAAAAAACTGAAAATGTAGGTCCTCATAGGAATAATTATTTTCGAAACAACAGATCACAAGGTTACCGTCCATATCAGCAAAGACGAGGCTGGAATAATAATAGAGGGAATTATAATAACGGAAGAGGTAGATACTACAATAACCAGGGTTACAATAGGAACTACAACAGAAATTACCAGAATCGGAATCAGAATTCTCAAGGTCAGGTTATGACACCCGACAAGTATCAAGAGAGAGAGAAAGAAAGTCAGCAGTATTTGAAGGAATTACGAGAGAAGGAAGCTGAAAACCAGAAGAAAAGACAGGATGTAGTGATCGATCCTGGTCCTTCTACAAGCCAGCAGAACTTGGAAAACAGGAATTCAGGACAGAAGAGAAAGTAGAGAGGAGAGAATGCATTAGCCACACACAACCCAGAGAAGAAGAGATTAATGATTAAGGAACATAGAGGAAATATCATACAAGAGTAAGCCAATAATAATTCAATTTCGTGTTCAAGTGAATTGAGATATTTATAACACAGAGTTTAAAAACAATTTGCAACTGTTTTTAAAACGTGGTGAAGGGAGAATGCCCCCGTAAATTGAATTATATTGAGACCACGGTGGCTGTATTGGCAAATATGAATAAAGTTATGGCTGTCATAGTTGTGACGTGTATATTCATGACGTAGGCACGGATGACGCAGACTTTATGCAAGTAGGCTGGTTGAGCTGAGATTCTTGGTGTCGTCATGATTTTGTTCGAGAAAGATCTGAGATTTACGACGCAGTCGCATGGAAACGAGGAATTGTGCTAAGGAAGAAGTTACGCGATTGGCGGAAAGGCTCGAACCAATGAATGATAGTTCGGAGGGAGACGGAGATTACTGAAACTACCATATTTTATTATTTTTGGAATGCAGAATTGTGGAAAACTATTTTCAATTATGGCATTGATTTGGAATTTTGAGTTTTTGAAATTTGAAAATCCGTCAAGTATAGCCAAAGTTAGAACTTCTAGCAATGACGGAGGAACAAGCTATGGAAGGGATGGATACGCCCCTTAAGAAGTTGATAAAAGGTCTTGCACAGCAGAGAGAAGCTCTCATATCTCATATCTCATTTTCTCGTGTCTTATAGTGGTTTTTCTGTTTATCATATTGTCAGACTTCGAGTGATTCAGTGAAGCAAGTCGTCATTAGCGCGTGGTAGAGCCCACCGCATCGAACGAGCACGGAGCAGTGCAGCAGTACCATTTTACGGTTTCTGAAACTAGGCGAAGTTGAAACGCACACATAAACGAGTCTACAAGATTAACTATCAAGAGTTAGCTAGTGCCTGTATGCTAATTCAATTGTGCATTATACTATTGAGGTGTGTAGGAATGTTGAACATTTTCACGATTATATTTTGGAAGATATTGGCATTTTAAGACTGCAGACAAAAGTGATTTTCTCGCCACCTGAGAAGCACTTTTATAATATCACATTCTACGCTACGGCTGACACTTGTATTGCAACCGTGATACTGAAGATTGCATTTGGTGATACAACGCTACATTCTACAATGGAACATTATAATCTGGCAGTTCTTCCAACTATTATTATAACGGAAGTGGAGATGGAAGACTAAATCTTTAATGCAATTGGGACATATATCAATGGAGTGAAATAGCAGCATGGAACTTCGCTAATCGTCTTTCTACAAAAGCGAGCATGTAGTGAATATCCAACTACACTCATGCATCGTAGTCCAACGCTGAATTATATCAAATGGCAGTGGAAATATCTTCATACTCTACAATTATGAAGATTTCTGCGGAAATAAATGCAATAAACTTCATGGCGAATTTCTACCAGAACTTCAGGGAACTATCAAGAGAGGCCAGGGTGGACCCGGCTCACAAAGAAGAGTTTTGCCAGAAGGATGTCTATCGTCTACACGGAGCAGTTCAATTTCCGGAGGAGGAAGCAGTTCTATTCTCCGAGGGCGCTGGTTCCAGGTTCGAGGTCGGAGCACATCTTTACGTTGGTGAAATGGAACTATCAGCAGTCTTCTTTGGAAATTTTCCTCTAGAACTTCAATCAACAGATAAGGTAGTCGTGAACGTTTCTTGTTTTATTTGAGTCATTTAGCGATATCTGAGCAACCATTTTTCCCATATTTTCTGTCCCATATATTTTGCCCCATATTCTTGCTTGATATTTCTGTACTCAGCACACTTTGATGATTTATGCCTTTTTCTACGATTTATTGAGACATTGTTATGTCATTGGCATATTTATATAATTTTGGGTCAGTTGAGACTGATATTAAATATTCTTTCAGTAATTTGCATATTTTTGTAGTCACGATTTGACTGTAAAGTTAACGATTTTCTATGGCAAATTTGAATTCAGACAGCGTGTCATTTTATTAAAGTAATTCTATTCAGTAAATTACTTTGACCAATTTTCTGTCATCCTCAAGAAAGAAGAATAATTAAAAGATTTTAGAGCGTTAAAATCTATTACTTTGTCGACGATCTTGGAAATACTAGTCGTTTTATGAACATGATTGCAACATAGACACTTATCGTCAGTTCTGGAATACCATTGCATTATAGACAATTTTATGAAATATGAACTTTGATTACGATTTATTGAATACACTATAGTTATGAACATTTGATAGGAGTTTTTCTCAATTCTAGATTGGAACAATAATGTTTGCATTCCACAGTCTAATTGTATTCTATTCGATTATTTATGCAGTTTAGATGAACTTTGATTGAAGATAGTATTTTTATACTGCGATATTTTGATGATATTAATCTCAATTTTGATAGACCAGGGAGGCGTGTCTAATCGTATTTGCTATTAAATTTATTTGTGATTGGCAAGTTTACTTCATATCGATTCATGAATGAAACCCACGAAGGTTAAATATAATAACAGTTTTTGATACAATTGATGAATATAAGAAATTTTAAAGAGGAACTATGGATGTATAATCGTTAGTTCAGTGGACGTGTAAAAGTCGCTGATGAATAATGCCCTGTAATAAGTGAAGGAGGTTCCCACAGTAATATTAATGAAGTTAATGAATTTATAAGTGGAGGTTTTTGTATGTATTGTGGAAGATTTTGATGCCATATATATTGAGATATATGATGAATTCTGGGCCTATTTTGTGCAACTTTGTGCGTTTTGAGCGAGGTATTTTTCCGCTGAGTGTATTGTCCAGGTCCTTTGAAAATTAATCATGTGAAGTTACTGTTAAAATTAACAAGAGTGTTTAAATAATTTGAGATAATGATTTTGAATGGAGGTTACCGTCACAAATAATAATAATAATTATTAAACCTTATTAAACCTGAATCTAACACTTAAATATAACTAACCTTCATTGGTCGATTATATCAACACGATTTGAGTAATTATCAACCGGATAAACGTGTGGTTTAATGTATGTCTAAAATAAATAATATAAATATTGTAAATAATTATGTAAATATCTTTAATAATAATTTGAAATGAACGGGATTAATAGAGGCGTGTATAATTTTTTCAATTGTCGTTTGACAATGTTATAAACAATCTATATTGTTATAAATAATTATGAGCAGTTTGTTATAAACATTAAGCGTTTTTGTTATTATACTCTAAACAACGCTAGTTAAACAATTGGATTATACCATTAAACAAGTTTTGGGATTATTAGAGTAATCCATAAATATTTGATTGAAGCATTTAAAAGATTTGCGTGATAATATTCGAGTTGAGTTGTGGACATTTAAAGTGTTTTGAAAAGGAGCTAGGCTCTGATGTAACTAGCATATGCTAACGTTGGCTGGACAGGTGGGTCCATTTGACGATGCAAGCATGCGACATGGTGTAGGGTGTATCGCAGCTGGCCAGACAACTGTATGATAGAGGCCAAGGTCGTCTACATAGCAGGCTTGCGGTTATAAATAAAGTGTGATGTTTATTAAAAGGAAAACAATTGCTATATGTCTCGTCCCAACTCCCTTATCCATTCCAAGTGTATTATTATTATTACGTTCTTTTGAGCTAGAAAGCTGAAATTTTGTATGTAAAGTCTACAAGTCCTACCGGAGGACATGGATACATTGACAATGGCTTCTGATCGCCACGTAATTTTTGTTGTTATATTTTTGTTATATTATTCCTTTATGTGAAATAAATTATTGTACAGTTTAAAGTTTCTTGTTTCCGTTTTGGTTCATTTTAAATATCGTGGTGGAGGTTATTGTGAGGGCATACTTTTAAGTGATCCAGTTGGCAACCCACACCCGAGATTAATTTGAATAGGTAAGTAAAAGGTAAGTATGAACCCCCGTATATTTTGGTGTGTTCCACAATAATTTCTTGTTAACTACTGTGCTCTAATCTCGGTAGTATCTGTCAGTGCCATTTTCATTGATGTAGCTGTGCCGGTGCGATTGATTATTGGTAATCCGATTGAGGGGGCGGATATCTGACAGCCTACTATTCGGATTATCGGGGACAGTAGGATTGGCGCCGCAATTCGGTGGGGCTCGATTGACAACACTGGATTACCAGGTTGAACGCCAGTAGAATTGGCACAATCGAAGTTCGGAATGCTTGAATAACATTGGATTACCATGTTATTGCAGTAGAATTGGCACCGCAATTTTGTGGAGTGCTCGAATAACATTGGATTACCAAGTTATCGATGTCAATGGGATTGTGAAGACTCAAATAAAGAGGTTGATTCTTTGTGAGATGTCTTGGCCAATTGTAGAATTTGAGAGTGTGATTATATAGGGATTAAATGTTGTGTTGTATTAGGAAAATTACACTCAGAAAAGATCAGATCTTATACAACTTGAGAGAGGTTAAATAGGCTGGAAACTTAGAAAAATCGCCTATGATCTGGAGTCTTATTTTATTTGACCGGCTTATGACATGTTTTGTCATATTAAAGATAAAATTAAACTATTTGGATGGTAAATGTAAATTATTTGTGTTAGGATATTTTAAAATGAACCAAGGAAATTTGAACATGTGCTTGAGTTTATTTCAACATGAAGTGTCTACGAAAGTTAATTATAAGGTAATTATAAGTTAGATTTAAGACAGAAAATTGCTCAAACTTTATATATGGTGAAAAATGTTGCTCAGATGTTGTTATCTTGCTCTGTTTGATGTATGTCCCTAAAGCAATCTATTATTGAAATATTATTGAGATGGCAGATGAGAGTATGAGAATGATGTTGGAGGAGTTGAAAGCTAGCATGAATAACAGTATGAAGCAGATGATGGAGGAGAATGCTAGTAATATGTCTGCTAATTTGAAAGCTAGCATGAATGAAAGTGTAAAGCAGATGCTGGATGACAATTTGAAAGTTCTTCAGACCAGTTCTGCAAACTTAGAAAATGATATGTCGCGTTTACAGATCAGTACCCAGGGAATCGAGAATGCTGTAACTGACATGCGCACAGACGTGTCCAATGTCCATAAAGATTTATCCAATGTACATAAAGATGTTTCAGATGTTAAGACTGATGTTTCTAAGGTACAGAAAGACCTTACTATGCTGAATCTTGATGTTGCTAATGTCCGGGGTGATATTTCACGTGCTAGAGCAGAAGTAATCATTGTTAGGAATGATGTTGCTACTGTACAAGACAATGTAGAAGAAGTTCAAAGAGAGATTAAAAATGTTTGAACCGATGTGTCAAACGTTCAAGTAGACATAAATAATATTCATTCTGATGTAAATGAGATGCAAAGCGATATCAATAAGATACAAGTAGAAGTTAATACAGTTTTTGTAGACATTGCTAAAGTTCAAACTGATGTTAATAAAGTAAGAGAAGAAATTGAAACTTCAAAAACGCTTTGTACTCGTAACATTAGTGCTTTAACAACTCGATTAGTTGACGAGTCTGTTAGGACAACAGCTTCTTTAGCTGGATTAAAATATGATGTAGAGGTCATGAGAACCCAAGTCTTAGATCATAATCGTTTACTTAAGGAAGACATTGAAGTAGATATTGCGGAAATGTTAACGGCAAATGTAACGGTTTGGAAAGATGAATGGAACAGGTCAAGTGGGGAACATGTCACTCAGATTCAGGAGCGAATTGAACGAAAACTTGCCAGTACACAAGTAGACATAAATAATGAGGTAGTTCAAATTAGAAAGGATTTGAGTCTAAGGATGGATTCGCTATCCGAAAAGCAGGTAGAGGATAGAACTCAAATAGGTCAGGACGTGCAAGCATTAAAGGAACAAATTCATAAGGTTGTCTCTGATGTTAATGAAACTACGAGTAAACTTCAGAATTTAAAACTAGGAGAAGCTAGCATGATGGAAACCTATAAAGAAGAGTTGATTAGGAAAGTCATCACGGAAATCACAGATAAGGATCCAGAAGGATTGACTTGTGAAGATGATAGGAATTACGTCAGAAGATGTAACCTCGCTACAGAAGAGAGAGATATTAGTCCTGAGGAACGTATATTCAGATTTCGGGAAGAAGAAGAGGATAGGAATATTGAACCTGAATGGAAATATCGTGATAGTGGGAAGAATTATATGGATTCATATCCAAGAAATGTGACAGTCATCCGAAACTTTGAGGACAAACCTCAAAAATTTAGTAATACTGATAGTCTAACACCGATAGAGTATATCAGGAACCTGAAAGACTATTTTATTGAAGCCCATATTCCTAGAGAAAGGGAGATGAGAATCGTAGAAAGATTTCTAGCTGGAGGACCCCTTGAATGGTTCAGAGCATTTCGGTACACTTTCTGTAATTTCGACGAATTTGCAGAGGCACTGATAAAACGATTCTGGTCAATAGAAGCACATAATTCATTAAGAGCTGAGGTATACTCGAGGAAGTATTCAGGTACTCTTCCAACACGGTACGCTGATTTCTTCACGAGCCAGTTATCGCGCTTGAGATTCTTGCAACCCCCATTGTCGACAGAGCAGTTGATAGATGCTATGTCTCGTATGCTGCCTGTGGAGGTAAGAAGGCTGATTATATCGTCAAATATCAGGGATTTGACCAGTATGGACGAACTATTGAGAAGGCTTGACTACACGAGTCCGATCCCAAAATGGTTCAAAAAGGTCAGAGACACGAATTCAAAGACATTAATACAGTCTACATGGATCAAGTTCAGCAAACTGATAAGCCTGCTGAAGAAAAAACTGAAAATGTAGGTCCTCATAGGAATAATTATTTTCGAAACAACAGATCACAAGGTTACCGTCCATATCAGCAAAGACGAGGCTGGAATAATAATAGAGGGAATTATAATAACGGAAGAGGTAGATACTACAATAACCAGGGTTACAATAGGAACTACAACAGAAATTACCAGAATCGGAATCAGAATTCTCAAGGTCAGGTTATGACACCCGACAAGTATCAAGAGAGAGAGAAAGAAAGTCAGCAGTATTTGAAGGAATTACGAGAGAAGGAAGCTGAAAACCAGAAGAAAAGACAGGATGTAGTGATCGATCCTGGTCCTTCTACAAGCCAGCAGAACTTGGAAAACAGGAATTCAGGACAGAAGAGAAAGTAGAGAGGAGAGAATGCATTAGCCACACACAACCCAGAGAAGAAGAGATTAATGATTAAGGAACATAGAGGAAATATCATACAAGAGTAAGCCAATAATAATTCAATTTCGTGTTCAAGTGAATTGAGATATTTATAACACAGAGTTTAAAAACAATTTGCAACTGTTTTTAAAACGTGGTGAAGGGAGAATGCCCCCGTAAATTGAATTATATTGAGACCACGGTGGCTGTATTGGCAAATATGAATAAAGTTATGGCTGTCATAGTTGTGACGTGTATATTCATGACGTAGGCACGGATGACGCAGACTTTATGCAAGTAGGCTGGTTGAGCTGAGATTCTTGGTGTCGTCATGATTTTGTTCGAGAAAGATCTGAGATTTACGACGCAGTCGCATGGAAACGAGGAATTGTGCTAAGGAAGAAGTTACGCGATTGGCGGAAAGGCTCGAACCAATGAATGATAGTTCGGAGGGAGACGGAGATTACTGAAACTACCATATTTTATTATTTTTGGAATGCAGAATTGTGGAAAACTATTTTCAATTATGGCATTGATTTGGAATTTTGAGTTTTTGAAATTTGAAAATCCGTCAAGTATAGCCAAAGTTAGAACTTCTAGCAATGACGGAGGAACAAGCTATGGAAGGGATGGATACGCCCCTTAAGAAGTTGATAAAAGGTCTTGCACAGCAGAGAGAAGCTCTCATATCTCATATCTCATTTTCTCGTGTCTTATAGTGGTTTTTCTGTTTATCATATTGTCAGACTTCGAGTGATTCAGTGAAGCAAGTCGTCATTAGCGCGTGGTAGAGCCCACCGCATCGAACGAGCACGGAGCAGTGCAGCAGTACCATTTTACGGTTTCTGAAACTAGGCGAAGTTGAAACGCACACATAAACGAGTCTACAAGATTAACTATCAAGAGTTAGCTAGTGCCTGTATGCTAATTCAATTGTGCATTATACTATTGAGGTGTGTAGGAATGTTGAACATTTTCACGATTATATTTTGGAAGATATTGGCATTTTAAGACTGCAGACAAAAGTGATTTTCTCGCCACCTGAGAAGCACTTTTATAATATCACATTCTACGCTACGGCTGACACTTGTATTGCAACCGTGATACTGAAGATTGCATTTGGTGATACAACGCTACATTCTACAATGGAACATTATAATCTGGCAGTTCTTTCAACTATTATTATAACGGAAGTGGAGATGGAAGACTAAATCTTTAATGCAATTGGGACATAAATCAATGGAGTGAAATAGCAGCATGGAACTTCGCTAATCGTCTTTCTACAAAAGCGAGCATGTAGTGAATATCCAACTACACTCATGCATCGTAGTCCAACGCTGAATTATATCAAATGGCAGTGGAAATATCTTCATACTCCACAATTATGAAGATTTCTGCGGAAATAAATGCAATAAACTTCATGGCGAATTTCTACCAGAACTTCAGGGAACTATCAAGAGAGGCCAGGGTGGACCCGGCTCACAAAGAAGAGTTTTGCCAGAAGGATGTCTATCGTCTACACGGAGCAGTTCAATTTCCGGAGGAGGAAGCAGTTCTATTCTCCGAGGGCGCTGGTTCCAGGTTCGAGGTCGGAGCACATCTTTACGTTGGTGAAA
Organism: Meconema thalassinum; assembly: GCA_946902985.2. NCBI lineage: Eukaryota > Metazoa > Arthropoda > Insecta > Orthoptera > Tettigoniidae > Meconema > Meconema thalassinum. The sequence goes on from OX336395.1 coordinate 52,521,273, forward strand.
TGGAACTATCAGCAGTCTTCTTTGGAAATTTTCCTCTAGAACTTCAATCAACAGATAAGGTAGTCGTGAACGTTTCTTGTTTTATTTGAGTCATTTAGCGATATCTGAGCAACCATTTTTTCCATATTTTCTGTCCCATATATTTTGCCCCATATTCTTGCTTGATATTTCTGTACTCAGTACACTTTGATGATTTATGCCTTTTTCTACGATTTATTGAGACATTGTTATGTTATTGGCATATTTATATAATTTTGGGTCAGTTGAGACTGATATTAAATATTCTTTCAGTAATTTGCATATTTTTGTAGTCACGATTTGACTGTAAAGTTAACGATTTTCTATGGCAAATTTGAATTCAGACAGCGTGTCATTTTATTAAAGTAATTCTATTCAGTAAATTACTTTGACCAATTTTCTGTCATCCTCAAGAAAGAAGAATAATTAAAAGATTTTAGAGCGTTAAAATCTATTACTTTGTCGACGATCTTGGAAATACTAGTCGTTTTATGAACATGATTGCAACATAGACACTTATCGTCAGTTCTGAAATACCACTGCATTATAGACAATTTTATGAAATATGAACTTTGATTACGATTTATTGAATACACTATAGTTATGAACATTTGATGGGAGTTTTTCTCAATTCTAGATTGGAACAATAATGTTTGCATTCCACAGTCTAATTGTATTCTATTCGATTATTTATGCAGTTTAGATGAACTTTGATTGAAGATAGTATTTTTATACTGCGATATTTTGATGATATTAATCTCAATTTTGATAGACCAGGGAGGCGTGTCTAATCGTATTTGCTATTAAATTTATTTGTGATTGACAAGTTTACTTCACATCGATTCATGAATGAAACCCACGAAGGTTAAATATAATAACAGTTTTTGATACAATTGATGAATATAAGAAATTTTAAAGAGGAACTATGGATGTATAATCGTTAGTTCAGTGGACGTGTAAAAGTCGCTGATGAATAATGCCCTGTAATAAGTGAAGGAGGTTCCCACAGTAATATTAATGAAGTTAATGAATTTATAAGTGGAGGTTTTTGTATGTATTGTGGAAGATTTTGATGCCATATATATTGAGATATATGATGAATTCTGGGCCTATTTTGTGCAATTTTGGGCGTTTTGAGCGAGGTATTTTTCCGCTGAGTGTATTGTCCAGGTCCTTTGAAAATTAATCATGTGAAGTTACTGTTAAAATTAACAAGAGTGTTTAAATAATTTGAGATAACGATTTTGAATGGAGGTTACCGTCACAAATAATAATAATAATTATTAAACCTTATTAAACCTGAATCTAACACTTAAATATAACTAACCTTCATTGGTCGATTATATCAACACGATTTGAGTAATTATCAACCGGATAAACGTGTCGTTTAATGTATTTCTAAAATAAATAATATAAATATTGTAAATAATTATGTAAATATCTTTAATAATAATTTGAAATGAACGGGATTAATAGAGGCGTGTATAAATTTTTAAATTGTCGTTTGACAATGTTATAAACAATCTATATTGTTATAAATAATTATGAGCAGTTTGTTATAAACATTAAGCGTTTTTGTTATTATACTCTAAACAACGCTAGTTAAACAATTGGATTATACCATTGTGGTGTTTGAAGCCATATTTTCAGTGTTGCCTTAGTAAACAAGATTTTAGTGCTTTTCAGTCGGTCAACACGTGTTGACCGACTGAAAAGCACTAAACTCCTGGATTATACCATTAAACAAGTTTTGGGATTATTAGAGTAATCCATTAATATTTGATTGAAGCATTTAAAAGATTTGCGTGATAATATTCGAGTTGAGTTGTGGACATTTACAGGGTTTTGAAAAGGAGCTAGGCTCTGATGTAACTAGCATATGCTAACGTTGGCTGGACAGGTGGGTCCATTTGACGATGCAAGCATGCGACATGGTGTAGGGTGTATCGCAGCTGGCCAGACAACTGTATGATAGAGGCCAAGGTCGTCTACATAGCAGGCTTGCGGTTATAAATAAAGTGTGATGTTTATTAAAAGGAAAACAATTGCTATATGTCTCGTCCCAACTCCCTTATCCATTCCAAGTGTATTATTATTATTACGTTCTTTTGAGCTAGAAAGCTGAAATTTTTAACGTAAAGTCTACAAGTCCTACAGGAGGACATGGATACATTGACAATGGCTTCTGATCGCCACGTAATTTTTGTTGTTATATTTTTGTTATATTATTCTTTTATGTGAAATAAATTATTGTACAGTTTAAAGTTTCTTGTTTCCGTTTTGGTTCATTTTAAATATCGTGGTGGAGGTTATTGTGAGGGCATACTTTTAAGTGATCCAGTTGGCAACCCACACCCGAGATTAATTTGAATAGGTAAGTAAAAGGTAAGTATGAACCCCCGTATATTTTGGTGTGTTCCACAATAATTTCTTGTTAACTACTGTGCTCTAATCTCGGTAGTATCTGTCAGTGCCATTTTCATTGATTTAGCTGTGCCGGTGCGATTGATTATTGGCAATCCGATTGAGGGGGCGGATATCTGACAGCCTACTATCCGGATTATCGGGGACGGTACCACGACGTACCTCGCGCATGTGCACCGGTGAGGATTTGGCACTGGAGTTTTACAATTAGTTATTTCAATGGCCAACAGAGTTCACTGTTAACAAGGGATTTACGCTTCCGGCAAAACTAATAGGTCATCGGCTTTTTAATATCTCGCGAACAAATAATGCTAGGGACTAGTATGAGGTGTCCTAGGACTCGGGGTGACACCCCCCGTTTTCCTATAGCTCCCTTGATTTCACCGAATGACCCAAAACTAATAGGTCATCGGATTTTTAATTTCCTGCGAACCAATAATGCTAGGGACTTTTATGAGGTGTGCTAGGACTCAGGGTGACGGCCCCTAATTTCCTATATCCCCCTAGTTTAACCAAAGGACCCAAAACTAATAGGTAATCGTCTTTTTAATATCTCGCGAACCAAAAATGCTAGGGACTTGTATGAGGTGTCCTACAAGTCCCTAGCCTCCTTAATTTAGCCAAAAGACCCTAAAGTAATAGGTCATCGGCTTTTTGATATCTCGCGAGACAATAATGCTAGGGTCTTGTATGGGGTGTCCTAGGACTCGGGGTGACCCCCCCCCCCCCGTTTTCCTATAGCCCTCTTAATTTAACTAAATGACCTTAAACTAATTGGTCATCGGCTTATTAATATCTCGCGAATCAATTATGCTAAGGGCTTGTATGAGATATCCTAGAAGTCGGGGTGATGCTCTCTGTTTCTGTATCCCTTTTTTAATTTAACAAAAGGACCAAAAACTAATAGGTCATTGTCTTTTTAATATCTCGCGAACCAATGATCCTAGGAATTTGTATGAGGTGTCCTAGGAAACGGGGTGACGCCCCTCGTTTTTCGATCCCCCTCTTTATTTAACCAAAGGACCCAAAACTAAATGGTCATCGGCTTTTTAATATTTCGCTAACCAGTAATGCTGTATGAGGTGTTGTAGGACTCGGGGTGACGCCCCTTTTTATCATGATTTTGTGGTTGCAGAGATGGGTATATCCCGAACAGAATATATGCGAAATTATCGACAAAAGAGTCGTGAGCAAAAAATAAAACCTGGAGGAGTACAGCCGAAAAAAAAAAAAGACTTAGCATACAATACATCTCAAATGTTACACGTCATATGCGACTACTGTAAGGCTCTTAATTTTTTTTGAATGGTATGGACTCGGTCTGGAGGAAAGAATTCATCATGCCAATTAATAAATGTAATACAAAAATATTGCAATGCAGCCGAAAAAATCAGAAACCTCTATGGATATCAAATTGGCAGGTGAAAAGCTGAAGGAAGTAGGAGACTTGTGTTACATAGCAAGCAAAATAACCAGTGATGGACGAAGCAAAGAAGATATAAAAATTAGGTTGGCTCAGGCAAGGAAAGAATTTCTACAGAAAAGGAAACTGTTGACATCGAAAATAGATTTAGATATTAGGAAGTCATTTTTGAAAGCCTGGAGCGTGGTACTCTATAGAGGTGAAACATGGACTATTGGTGCAGCAAAAAAGAGGAGAATTGAAGCGTTTGAAATGTAGTGTTCCTGCAAATTCACATTTTTCTTCTTCTTACTATTATTATTCCTCCTATATATGAAAATAAGTGATAAAAAGGAAGATGTACTCTTCATTGTGCTATTGCAATAAACATCGGCAAACCAGTTACAGGTGTGTAACAATCATGTGTGTCTTGAATGTTCGCGGTAGGTGTGTTTGAAATGCCTGCAGGAAATATAAAAGTGGTCATGTCTTATTGGCCTCCTGAACCCAGAGCTTGGCTCCATAGCCTTAGTAAATTAACAGGCGTGGTCACTCCACTTTCGATGTAAAGTCTGTGGTTTTCGTATTTGATTTATGTTCATCAATTTTATTTCAAAGCTTATGAATTCTATATTGATAATTTAAGCTTACCCCTGTTTCCTCCCTGCCTGTGGCATTTCGAATTATTTAAAACGTGTACATTTAATGGAATTATCTTTCATGGTCTGGGAATTATTTGAGATTAAACATTTTCGTGGATGAGAGTCTGTCATGCTCACGTTTCGCTACGGAGTGGTTAAGAGGACGTGTGTCGTTGTGGTCCAACTATCGCGCAAACTCCACAGTTCGTAAAATTCAATAAATTCACAAATTTTCCCCACACTCAATAAGAAATAATCTGCACTCTATTTCACTACTTATATTCAATTCTATCCGCTGTGGATTACCCTAGGGTTCGATGCTCGAATGTCTGTATCCACCCTCTCAGGTGTTCGACAAATTCTGTTTTGTGCCTCGTGTAGCATTTCCGGCTCCTCCGTTCTGTAGCCAATTAGCATGTTCCTATATTCTTCCGGTTTCGTTGAAGTATTTCCACACAATGTACGGTAAATATCTAACTCTTTTCATTGTTCGTTCCTTCAATACTTATAATTTTTATTATTAATTTTGATGTCGTTTTTCCAATGGATCGCTCGATCCTTTCACAGCCTTCACAAGTATCTGTTTTCGTGCCCTGTCTTCATAATTGTACTCAGCCTACAATGTGGGAGATTGACTCGGCGGTGTCTCGTAGTCTCACATCGAATTCAGATCTTGGTGCGGTTTTTAAAGCAGTGAACGGGGACAATAAGTATATATGGAGATCAGCTGATGAAGTTACCCAAGTCTGGGATGTTAACTCTGAAAACAGAACCACCATTCTGTACAACATTTCTTGTTTAGGTTTTGTACTGTTTGTCAAATTATTTTTCAATGGAATTCAATGTAGTTGAAAACTGTATAAGATTTAATTCCACCTATGCAAAGGAACATGTTTGTGACCCAAGGAATTTCTCTGCAGGATGATACTGATCTCACTGAGGACATTAAGATAGAAGAATCCTCCATACCAGATATTGTTCCAACAGAAACTCCATCTTTAGCTACTGGTGGAGATATCAAAGAGGTAAGTACCTTATTAGGTTTTTACTTGTTGTATCTTATAAGAGACATGACCTGAAGGCCATCTTCTTCTCGCCAATGCTATTTAGGGATTCCAGAATTGTGTATTTAGACCGTGCTGATGCCAAATGGAACTTTTCTGCTATTAGGTTGAGAAATGTACGGAAAGTACAAGACGTCTAGATGGATGGTAAAGCATTATATTTTCCGACTAGTGCTGGACTCAAACCATGGACCTCATTTTATATATGCCGTTGTTCTATTCACTGGGCTAGTGGAGGCTATATTTTAATCCTCATAGGTGAAGGGTACATGATTTGAAGCCAATCACAATCACCTTGTCTGTTGTTTTACTTTGTATTTCTTGCAGTTAGGAGCATTATGTAGCGGCAAAATGAATGTAAATAGTCTACAAATCACTCTCCCTAGAGTCACTTACTGTAATTGGCTTTCTGGAAGTTTCTTGACAATGTACCTGCACTAATCACAAATTTTGCAGTTCTTTGTTAGATGTTCATGTAGAATGCTGTTTATATGGCATATATGAGTGATTTATACATTCATTCTTAAAAGCTGTGCTGGTACAACTATTGAGGACCAAGTCACGTGTAAGTGACATGTGCATGTATTATGTGCTCTGACTGAAATGGAAGAAAAGGATGGACTAGCAAGATAAAAGGCTTTTACAGTCTTGCTGCTAGAAATTTCAAAAATAAATATTTCAGCCCTTATTTCCTTTAAAGTACTGTTCTCCACATTTCCTATCATGCTTCAATTTGTTGTTGTTTGCCTTTCATCTCTACATAGCTTCCACACCCTACATCCCGGGGCAATCTGTTTAACATATTCTAACCTACCGTTCTTGTCCTCGACCCTTCCATAACTGACTTTGCTATTCCTGGGTATTTAAATGTGTCCCACCAACCTATCTCTTTTCTTCATTAGCAGTTTCAAAAACTACCTTCTTCTCCCACTCATCTTTATACCCAAATCTATATTCGATGTCAACAGATTTCTCTCTTCTAAAAATGCTTTCTTTGCCTGAGCCAACCTACTCTTCGATTTGTCGATCACTGGTTATTTTGCTTTCTAAGTATGAGAAGTCTCCAACTTCCCTTAGCTTTTCACCGAGCTATTTGAATTCCATAGGGGCTTCTGATTTCCTTCGGCTGCGTTCAAATATTTTTGTTTTATATTTTTTTAAATTGGCATCATGAATTCTTCCCTCAAGGCAGAATGGATACCGTTTAAAACTCATTCAAATCTTCAGGTGTGTCGACTAATATGACGATGTCATCAGCAAACCTCAGAGTTGAAATTATCTCTTTGAATTTTTAAATTTTGAATATTTACCAATTTCCTTTATTGCTTGTTCAAGGTACACATTGAAAAATATGGGCGCAGCCTTGCATTACGCCTTTCTGAATGCCAGCTTCTCTCTCATGTCGTCCGGCTTGAATAACTCATGTCTGGTTTCTGTATAGTTTGTATAGCACCTTCCTATACCTGTACTTTATTCCAATCGTTTTCAAAAGGTCAAGCAACTTACTCCAATCAACGTTATCAAATGCATTTTCTAAGACAACAAATGTTATAAACGTTCTCTTATCTTTCCTTATTCTTCCTCCCAAAAATCACCCAAAACTTAGTACAGCTTCCCTGGTTCCTATGTTTCTCCTGAAGCCAAACCGGTCTTGACCCAACTCTGTTTCTATCTGTCTTTCCATCATCTTGTAAATTATTCACGTCAGGATCTTTGAACTATGACTGATCAAGCTGATTGTACGGTAATCTTCACACCTGTCACCTCCAGTTTTCTTCGGTATAGGGATGATGGCATTTTTCTTGAAATCAGAAGGTAACTCACTTGTATCGTAAGTCCTACACACCAAGTGAAATAACCTGATCAGACCTTCATCACCTATGCAGCGTGGCTAATTCAATCGGTATATCATCTCTGCCTGGTGATTTGTTTCTGCTTAAGTCTTCCAATGCTCTGTCGAATTCTGATTTCATTGACCTATAAAGGAGGGATATCTTTGATATGTTTCAGATCTAGATGAGACTTGTATAATTCGGTAAGATATGATCGAGAATTAGAAAGTAATTTAAGTACGTTTTACAGCTAATAAATGCTTTCTTTAAATTGAGATGTGCTGTAAAATTACATTATTTGTTATTGATTGTGAAGAAGCGGAATATGATAGCAAATAAATTAATGATTCATTCTTGTTGCTAGGATATAAAAGAAGCCCACGATGAAGAGAGTGATGCAAGTGGAAATCATATAAATGAGTAAGTGGACAACATAATAAGGAAAAGTATTGTATGTATGATAACTAAAAGTGTTGGATGTGAAGAAGTTTTGTTGACAAATCAGTTATTCTGTTATATTTATCGTTGACCGTTTCTGTATTATTCTGTCGTAAGTGGATATTGATATTCACGTTTTAGTTGGCTGCTGAAAAACTAACCGTTCTCCTTCAGAGTTTTAACTGTTCGAAGTATTCCAGTATGAATGTTATTGAGCAGATGACCTACTATTTGCTCCCGCCGTGCGTGGCATTGCCAATCAAAGAAAGAAAGTGTTTCTGTAGTAATTTTGTTTATTCAAGTGTATTTTGTTTTTCCGTCTAGTGCGAACATAAATAAATCAGAAGGCATTCCGACACATGAGGAAATCACAAACAACTATCCATGTGAGAACATTTGTTGAAACGAAAGTCAAAATTTACATCTAAATGAAACCCCATGTCGATTAGGGTTCTTGTTCTGGAAACAAAGCTATGCAACAAGTGACTCCTCATTTCACGCTGATTTTGTGGGATATCCCAAACAGCAGGTTTCCCATCATCTTTCCGTTTTATATATATACACCGCGGACAGGCCAACAAGGACCACGCAAATATCACTTCTTTATAGGTCTAGTTTCCTTCTTTCTCTTCCAGAAGTCTTTCATCCTGGTCGACTGTGCAGCTCTTCTTTCAGCAGTCCATTCTCCTCTGTTGAGATTTTTCTTCTCCCCGACAAGAATTTTGAGACCAAAAATTTTTTTTCTGTACTCTATTCGATTTAGACAATCTTCTTCAGTAATTTTGAATTTTTGAAGTTCTTCTTTCATTTGTTTTACATAGCCTCCTTGTCCTTTATAGTTCCAGATTTTATCAAAAATTTGTTTGTTTAACCTTGAGCAATCCATGCGGACCATATGTCCGTAGAACTGAAGTCGCCGTTTTCTGATCATCACTTCAAGGTTGTCGATTTTACTATAAATTTCTGCATTCGATCTCAGTCTATAACCTTCCTGTGTTTTCCTAGGACCATAAATCCTTCTTAAAATTCTTCTTTCTATCTTGAGCAAATTCTCCATTCCGGTTATATTTGTAGTTTCCATGCCGTACAAGATGACTGGTCTAACAACAGTATTAAAATGTCGTAATTTTGCATTGATAGACAGGTTCTTTTTATTGTATATATTTTTTGTACAAAAATTTAATCTTTCCAATTTCCCTTTTTTGTTCTCGATTGCCAATTTATCCGTCCCATTGCTACTAATTATTTCTCCAAGATATTTAAATCGGTCAGTGACCCTGGTGCTCCCATAATTTGTTTTTATCATTTTCTTAGTGTATTTCTGATCACTTGTCATCATCTCTGTTTTTACCAACGAAATCTGTAAGCCCGCTTTTTCCGCCGTTTCTTTTAACTGATCAATTTGGTTAATAGCTTCTTGTTCTGATTCAGCAAACAACGCTACGTCGTCAGCAAATGCTAAACCTTTGACTCTGAGGTTCTTATTCTTTGTACCAATTTTAGCACTTGAATCGTTCTTCTCCCAAAACGTCCTCATGACTTTATCCAAGACCAAATTGAAAAGCAGTGGTGATAGACTGTCCCCTTGTCTTAGCCCAGTTTTTACCTCGAAGGGCTCGCTAACTTCATTTAAAAATTTGACTCTGGAAATCGTATTAGTTAATGTAAGTTTTATTAAATTTATGGTTTTTTGATCAACTTGGTATTCCTTCAATGTGTCAAAAACAGTATCCCTATCCACTGAATCATACGCTTTCTGAAAATCAACGAATGAGATAAAGATATTCTTTGGCCTGTTGTTGTAATATTTTAATATCAATTTTAAACTAAGAATTTGTTCTGCACACGATCTATTCCTTCTGAAACCTCCTTGGAACTCGCCAAGCTGTGGTTCGATCTGTGGTTCAAGTCTGTTTAAAAGTAATTTGGCAAATATTTTATATGTGACAGACAACAATGAGATCCCCCTATAACTATTGACATCAATTTTTGAGCCTTTTTTATGTAGTGGATGAATTAAGGCGATTAACCAGTCTTCTGGAATTGCTTCCTCAATCCAAATTTTCTGGAATAGATTTGTCGTCGCTATTAAAAATTCATCATCTACAAGCTTCCACATTTCTGCAATTATTCCATCCTTGCCTGAGGCTTTATTGTTTTTAAGTGAGTTGATAATACATTTAACTTCATTTACATCTGGGGGCGTAGAGTCAAAATTTTGTGTTGTAAATTTGAAACTCAACTTGTCTGTCGGTTTTGGACAATTTAACAACTTCTCAAAATACGCAGCCAAGATATCACAATTTTCCTTGTTGTTTAATGCTAGCGTACCATCTTCCCTTTTGAAATTTAAACTCGGCGCTGAATATCCAGTGATTTCATTCTTAAATGCTCTATAAAACAATCGGGTGTCATTTTTCTTAAAATTGTCGTCCATTTCCATTATTTGGTCCTTCATATATTTTCTTCGAATCGTTCTTAAAGTCTGGTGGGCCATTTTCCTTAATCTTTGTACTTCCTCTAAATTTTCTGGAGTCTTGTTCCCGTTCCACTTGTGCCAAGCACAATGTCTTTCTTTGATCACTCTTTCACATTGTTCATTCCACCAAGCATGTTTCCTATAAAAGTTCAACGGTGCAATTTCCTGAGCTGGTTCAAGAAGGTTATTAGTAACATCATTCCAATTGGTTGGTATTTTAAGTTTTCCTTGAAATTCTATCCTTTTTTCATTTGTAAGAACCTCTCTATTAATTTTCGGAATTTTAATTCTAGTTGTATTTTGTTTGCGTGTAAAAGGTATGAAATTCATCTTGATTTGAGAAAGGTAATGATCTGAAGTTACATTAATGGATTTTCTGACCTTGACATTTTGAATTTCTTTGAAACAATTTCGAGAGATGATCTAGTTGAAACTCACCCAGCAACGCATTTGGGGAGACCCATGTTTTCTTTTTACTTGGTTTTGCTTTAAAATGTGTGGACATAATCTTTAAGTTTAGATGTTCACAGAGTTTAACCAATCTCTCACCATTCCTGTTGGTTCTATTGTGAGCGGGATATTTACCTATTATATCAGAAAATTTTCTCTCAGATCCAAGCTGAGCATTGAAATCTCCAAGTAAAATTTTTACATGATTAGAAGGAATTTTGAGAATTTCGGCTTCTAACTCGTCCCAAAATTCATCAACTTTCTCTGGATTCATTTTATTATCCTTATTTATAGGAGCATGGGCGTTGATTAGCGTGTATCTCTTATTGAGAGATTTTATAGTTAGAAAAGATAGTCTGGCATTCACACTTCTAAAAGCGATAACTGCGTCCAAAAATTTCTTGTTGACCATAAAAGCTGTTCCAAGATGTGGCATGTTCTTCATCACTCTCTTCCCAACTTTTCCTTTGAAAATTCGGAAGTTGTCAGATTCAAAGGTGTCCTCATCCAAGAACCTGGTCTCTTGAAGGGCTAATATTGTAATGTGATGTCTATGAAGTTCTGTTGTTAGTTGTTTTAATTTTCCAACCTGAATTAAGGAATTCACATTGTATGTTCCAAAAAAATATTTTCTCATTTTCTTGAATCTTGAACTGTTCTTGTGGTGCTCCGATTCACCATAATGTAACCCTAAACTGCTAGGCACCCTGGAATCCGATTTACGCCTAGCATTGTCTTCAGGGTAATCATGACCAATAGAAGCTAAATCCATGATATTAAAGTAAATGTGGGTTGGACAAAGTCCAACGTTATACAACTAAGATTGTGAGTCCTAGAGGTTGCCTCTTTCCGTTTTAATGAACAAATTTGGGAATTATCGTGCAAAATATAATCCAAGTATTGTTGATCATAATACCCGGTATATGTTAACAGATATTCCGCAAATGTACAGTGAAAGTAAGCTAAGGTGCAAAATAAATAACTACATTAAAAATATATATAATAAATCAGCTAAATACAGACAATTAATTGAAACACGGTTTTTACAATACAATACTCTTCATGCCATTATAACAATTACTCGCTGTTTCAGTACGGTACAGAATCAGTGTAGGAATACCGACCCTTTTGTAGCAGAACTACTCCAGCCATCCGAAAAGTGGTTTTCCGTTGTTTCCCCACTTCTTCTTTAAGCAATTGCTGGAATTGTACCTGAATTCACATCATGGCCGCATCCTACACAAAACTTTTCCCCAATCACAAATACATTAGTTCAACCATCACGATCACACAGGTTAACACACATGTACACGGGGCTCGATGACCATGATGTAAAGCTCTTAGATGAGTTGTCATTAACCTTCGCAAATATATACACTCAATTGGCCTACTTATCCAAACCAGCGCATCTTGGGGTGACGAGGCCCTGCACACACACAGTGTTTATAACAATGTATACTCTAAGTTCACCTACAAGCCAATACCAGGTTACCCTAGAGGTGACGAGACCCTGCACACACAGTGTTTATAACAATCTATACTCTCAGTTAACCAACAAGTCATTACCAGGTTACCCTAGAGGTGACGAGGCCCTGCACACACAGCGTTTATAACAATGTATACTCTCAGTTCACCTACAAGTCAATACAAGGGTACCCTAGAGGTGACGAGGCCCTGCACACACAGCGTTTATAACAATGTATACTCTCAGTTCACCTACAAGTCATTACCAGGTTACCCTAGAGTTGACGAGACCCCTGCACACACGGTGTTTATAACAATGTATACTCTAAGTTCACCTACAAGTCAATACCAGGTTACCCTAGAGGTGACGAGACCCTGCACACACAGTGTTTATAACAATCTATACTCTCAGTTAACCAACAAGTCATTACCAGGTTACCCTAAAGGTGACGAGGCCCTGCACACACAGCGTTTATAACAATGTATACTCTCAGTTCACCTACAAGTCAATACAAGGGTACCCTAGAGGTGACGAGGCCCTGCACACACAGCGTTTATAACAATGTATACTCTCAGTTCACCTACAAGTCATTACCAGGTTACCCTAGAGTTGACGAGACCCCTGCACACACGGTGTTTATAACAATGTATACTCTCAGTTCACCTATAAGTCAATACCAGGGTACCCTAGAGTTGACGAGACCCCTGCACACACGGTGTTTATAACAATGTATACTCTCAGTTCACCTATAAGTCAATACCAGGGTACCCTAGAGGTGACGAGGCCCTGCACACACAGTGTTTATAACAATGCATACTCTCAGTTCACCTATAAGTCAATACCAGGGTACCCTAGAGGTGACGAGGCCCTGCACACACAGTGTTTATAACAATGCATACTCTCAGTTCACCTACAAGTCAATACCAGGGTACCCTAGAGTTGACGAGACCCCTGCACACACGGTGTTTATAACAATGTATACTCTCAGTTCACCTACTAGTCAATACCAGGCTTTGTCGGTAGCATGCTGAACTGCTGTGCACAAGATAGCGGGTTCAAACCCGGCCGAAGTCGTCGGATTTTTTAAGAGCCTTAAAAATCCTTCAGTGTGCCTTCCTTCGGAGGGGAAGTAAAGCCGGCGGTCCCATGTCGTAGATTTATGACATGTAATGATCCTTTCACAGACTAAACTTGTGTAAAGCAAAAATTGTTAGGTTAGATTTCGTCAGAACGCTCTATCAAAGTTCCAACGTTCACCACTAGATATCATTGATATCTGGTGGCGAAAGTAAGAACTACTTGAAATTGAACGGAACTTGTAGCTCGCCCTTTAGGCTGTCCGCTGTAAGCAGCTACAGACTCAGGCGAGCCGAACATGTCCTCGGACACTCCCGGCACTAAACGCCACACGATAAATAAATAAATAAATAAATATATAAATAAATAAAACCAGGGTACCCTAGAGGTGACGAGACCCCTACACACACAGTGTTTATAACAATGTATACTCTCAGTTCACCTACAAGTCATTACCAGGGTACTCTAGAGGTGACGAGGCCCTGCACACACAGTGTTTATAACAATGTGTACTCTCATTTCACCTACAAGTCATTACCAGGGTACCCTAGAGATGACGAGAACCCTGCACACACAGTGTTTATAAAAATGTGTACTCTCGTTTCACCTAGAAGTCATTACCAGGTTACCCTAGAGGTGACGAGAACTCTGCACACACAGTGTTTATAACAATGTATACTCTCAGTTATCCTACAAGTCATTACCAGGGTACCCTAGAGGTGACGAGACCCCTACACACACAGTGTTTATAACAATGTATACTCTCAGTTCACCTACAAGTCATTACCAGGGTACCCTAGAGGTGACGAGAACCTTGCACACACAGTGTTTATAACAATGTATACTCTCATTTCACCTACAAGTCATTACCAGCGTACCCTAGAGGAGACGAGAACCCTACACACACAGTGTTTATAACAATGTACACTCTCAGATCACCTACAAGTCATTACCAGTGTACCATAGAGGTGACGAGAACCCTGCACACACAGTGTTTATAACAATGTATACTCTCATTTCACCTACAAGTCATTACCAGGGTACCCTAGAGGTGACGAGGCCCCTGCACACACAGTGTTTATAAAAATGTATACTCTTAGTTTCCTACAAGTCAATACCAGGGTACCCTAGAGGTGACGAGACCCGTGCACACCCAGTGTTTATAACAATGTATACCCTTAGATCACCTACAAGTCAATATCAGTGTGCCCTAGAGGTGACGAGGCCCCTGGATGCACAGTGTTCATAACAATGTATACTCTTTGTTCACCTACAAGTCAATACCAGCATAGCCTAGAGGTGACGAGGCCCCTGCACACACAGTGTTTATAACAATGTATTCTCTCAGATCACCTACAAGTCATTACCAGGGTACACTAGAGGTGACGAGGACCCTGCACACACAGTGTTTATAACAATGTATACTCTCATTTCACCTACAATTCATTACCAGGGTACCCTAGAGGTGACGATACCCCTGCACACACAGTGTTTATAATAAAGTATACTCTTAGTTCACCTACAAGTCAATACCAGGGTACCCTAGAGGTGACGAGGCCCCTGCACATACAGTGTTTATAACAATGTATACTCTCAGTTCACCTATAAGTTAATACCAGTGTACCCTAGAGGTGACGAGGGCCTGCACACACAGTGTTTATAACAATGTATACTCTCAGTTCACCTACAAGTCAATACAAGGGTACTCTAGAGCTGACGATACCCCTGCACACACAGTGTTTATAACAAAGTATACTCTTAGTTCACCTACAAGTCAATACCAGGGTACCCTAGAGGTGACGAGGTCCTGCACACACAGTGTTTATAACAATCTATACTCTCAGTTCACCTACAAGTCAATACCAGGGTACCCTAGAGGTGACGAGGCCCTGCACACACAGTGTTTACAATAATGTATACTCTCAGTTCACCTACAAGTCAATACTTGTGTACCCTAGAGGTGACGAGGCCCTGCACACACAGCGTTTATAACAATGTATACTGTCAGTTCACCTACAAGTCAATACCAGGGTACCCTAGAGGTGACAAGGCCCTGCTCACACAGTGTTTATAACAATATATAATCTCAGTTGACCTACAAGTCAATACCAGGGTACCCTAGAGGTGACAAGGTCCTGCACACACAGTGTTTATGACAATGTATACTGTCAGTTCACCTACAAGTCAATACCAGGGTACCCTAGAGGCAATGAGGCCCTGCACAGACAGTGTTTAAAACAATGTATACTCTCAGTTCACTTACAAGTCAATACCAGGGTACCCTAGAGGTGATGAGGCCCTGCACACACAGAGTGTTTATAACAATGTATACCCTTAGATCACCTACAAGTCAATATCAGTGTGCCCTAGAGGTGACGAAGCCCTGCACACACAGTGTTTATAACAAAGTATACTCTCAGTTCACCTACAAGTCAATACCAGGTTACCCTAGAGGTGACGAGGCCCTGCACACACAGTGTTTATAACAATGTATACTCTCAGTTCACCTACAAGTCAATACCAGGGTACCCTAGGGGCAATGAGGCCCTGCACACACAGTGTTTATAACAATGTATACTCTCAGTTCACCTACAAGTCAATACCAGTGTACCCTAGAGGTGACGAGGCCCTGCACACACAGATTGGTTATAACAGTGTATACCCTTAGATCACCTACAAGTCAATATCAGTGTGCCCTAGAGGTGACGAAGCCCTGCACACACAGTGTTTATAACAATGTAGACTCTCAGTTCACCTACAAGTCAATACCAGGTTACCCTAGAGGTGATGAGGCCCTGCACACACAGTGTTTATAACAATGTATACTCTCAGTTCATCTACAATTAAATACCAGGGAACCCTGGAGGTGACGAGGCCTCTGCACATACAGTGCTTATAACAACTTGCATACTCAACTCACCTTCAAACAAGAACAGGGTCTCTTGGGAATTTCGAAATCCCTGTATATGCATTGTCTCTAACCATGTACGTATTGAACTTACTTATCAAAACCAGGTCACCTGCGAATGACGAGCTCCCTGCATATACATTGTGCCTGAGCATTGCTTCGTACGAAACATGGACAATTAATATCTCCGTAATTGCTTCCTAAGTGTCACAAAAATCTTTTTCTTTCAATTATCAAGACGAGTAAGAACTAAAATAATACGCTGCAAAGTTTCGGCAAAATTCCGTGACCGGCCCGAAATTTCAAGTACGTAACAATGGGACCCTATTATTATACCTAAGCACGGGTTGGACGGTCTACAGTGCAGTAGTGAACATTACTTAGCGCTTAGAATCGGGGTTGTGATATGAAGATTTACATTATGTGAGCGAAAATTGGAGGACGTCTAAACGATCCCAGTGTTAATATGGCCGCTGTTGTTCACTCATCACTTGGCGAAATTGCCTCGCGTGTAAAAATTATAGAAACCTGCCTAAAAGAAATCGGCGTGTAAATACTAGATTTCCTGGATATGGACAACTATCAATGTAATCAGTGGAAGTGGATATGTCCATGCGCGGGGGAAGGAACCTTTTAGTACCCCTGCCTGCTCGGAGCATGGAGCGGTGTGAGGCTTGTTGTTTATGTAGTACGCGCTGCATATCGTCACATAGTGCATTGTGACAGCCGAGAGGATTAACTCTTGGTTCGATGATGTAAAAAGTTCGTATCCCACCTTGGGCATAAACGTTTGTCACAGTTTTTGTTGTTGCTGGATCCAAGCTTGAAAGTTCAAGATTGGTATTGGCACAGCCAAAAAGAAAGCAGCGCTTTGATGAAATAAAATTGTTGGTGCTTGAAAATGAAGTTGCCCGTGTCCAAAATTATATTGTAGATAGTGGTCCAACACTTGGGCTGAGGCTTCTGTGGGTTCATGAACCCAGGACCAATGGGTGGTGTGTCCAGCAAGTTTAACCCTCGGATACTCGCGTGGGCTACAGTTGTCGCCCAGTGATTTATTTTGTTGTAGCGCGGAGTTTATTCTTTGCTAGGAATATTGAGAATATCTGTAGCTGCCTGTTGCCGCTGTATTTAACAGACGGGTGTGTTTCCGACTAAACTAATTGCACCAAACTAAAACCAGATGCATTAGAAGTCGTAGCCCACGCGAACGTCGCTTTTTTAGAATTGATCGTGCAAAGGAAACGTTGTCTCACAGGAGATGACTTTCAAATCAGTCAGTGTTTAGATGAAAGTAGTGATAGGCTGAGTGTAGTGGAATAAAGTAGCCTGTTGCTTCTTGGGTGGATGAGGGATGGATAAATCAACAAGGAATAGGCCTAGATGCGCAAAGTGCAATAAAAATCTTCTCGGATCATTGTGTCCATTTGCAATGAATGCTTGGGTGACAAATTTGGGTGAGCATGCTTATGTATTTCCTGAACTTAAGATTGTAGCCAAAAGGGCAAAAATAAAAATCGAGAATTCGAGAAAAAATAAATGAAAATACTGAAATTCTTCATAATAAGTGCTGATTTTGTAAGGAAATTATCTAACCAAGTATCCAATTTTTGTTTAATTTCAATCCATTTGTACACTAATATAAGTATTTAGGTTTACATAACAATCATTTAACAGTTCTAGTTCCATTGGTTTTATTTCTTTTGCTGTTTTACCGAAGATGTACGATAAAATTGAATTTTCTTCTTAGGTTTGTATTTTCCATCCGTAAGAAAATAAAAGCCTACATAAAATCCTCAGATTACGTGTGTGAGTCCATCAGATCGATTAATTGTTTGGGCTACATATGAGTAACGCTGTATCTATTACTAGCGCGAGTGTCGGAGGGTTAATGGAGGACTGTGGTTGTGCTGGAGTTGCAGGCTCAGGTCCTGGACTGAAACCTGTGTTGCGGCTGCGCGAAGAGGCGACTGCGTTTCCTGGGTACGATATAAAGGCGAGGCACAAACCGCACCACAAAGATCGTGGACAATAACCTGTGTTGCGGCAGCGTTTCCTGGGTACATTATAAATGCGAGGCACAAACCGTACAACAGAGGTCGTGGACAATAACCTGTGTTGCGGCTGCGCGAAGAGGCGGCTGCGTTTCCTGGGTACAATATAAAGGCGAGGCACAAACCGTACAACAGAGGTCGTGGACAATAACCTGTGTTGCGGCTGCGCGAAGAGGCGGCTGCGTTTCCTGGGTACAATATAAAGGCGAGGCACAAACCGCACAACAGAGGTCGTGGACAATAACCTGTGTTGCGGCTGTGCGAAGATGCGGCTGCGTTCCCTGGGTACAATATAAAGGCGAGGTACAAACCGCACCACAGAGGTCGTGGACAATAACCTGTGTTGCGGCTGTGCGAAGATGCGGCTGCGTTCCCTGGGTACAATATAAAGGCGAGGCACAAACCGCACAACAGAGGTCGTGGACAATAACCTGTGTTGTGGCTGCGCGAAGAGGCGGCTGCGTTTCCTGGGTACAATATAAAGGCGAGGCACAAACCGCACGACAAAGGTCGTGGACAATAACCTGTGTTGCGGCTGCGCGAAGAGGCGGCTGCGTTTCCTGGGTACAATATAAAGGCGAGGCACAAACCGCACGACAAAGGTCGTGGACAATTACCTGGTTTGTGCCAGCATGGAGTCGACTCCGAGCTTGTGACGCGCAGGTTTGCCTAGTCTTGTGTCCGGTAGTCCGTAAGCCTGCTGCCCCAACTCTAGACTGAGCAGATGCTTGTCGCCCCCAGACTTCGCTCAAATCCAGCAGAGCTGGTAGAATGCAACAACATACGTCATCAGAGCTAGGGGAACGCAGCTGTGGTAGGATGCAAAATGACTCTCAGAACATGGTTACCAATCACTCAGGGACACATATTTCCTGCCTAAAAACAAATCGTGTCACAGAAATGGAAACTCCTACCAATAATCTAAGTTTATTTTACAGCAACTATATACACCAGTCATCCTAGCACACAACATTTTGGGAGAGAGACATTAAGTAATGGACGGGGGAAGAGATGTGAGTGGGTGGGTGTGCGATGGTCCTGAAGGATATCCTGGGAAAGAGGAGGAGCTTCTGTGAAGAATGGAAGGGAGTGATGTGATGTATTTCAAACGAAGGGGATGAATGTGGCTGAGAATAGTAGGGATGGTGTAGTAGGGTGTGAAACGGGCTAAAGTGGTGTCAAGTTTAAGGTGAAAGGCGATGCGAGTAGCATGGCGGACGAGGATGGACAGCTTGAAATAAATGTGAGGTTTGGCGGTAATCCAGGCAAGAGAGGCATAGAGAAGGATGGGAAGGATAAACGTTTCGTAGAGGTTGATGATATAGGGGGCTTAAGGCCCCAGGCGTGGCCGGTGAGGGTACGGAGAACAGTTAGACGATGATAGGCACGGTGGTATTGGGCGTTGTGGTGGTGTTGCCAGCTAAGGTCATTCTGAAAGGTAATGCCAAGATAGGCGGCAGTGGTGAATTCAGGAATAGGAACATCTTGAAGGCTAGGAAGAACTTTGCTACGAGGACGACAGATACGGGATTTAGACCGGAAGATGCCAAGTTGGGTCTTGCGGACATTAACAGTAATGTGGGAGGAGAGGAGCCAAGATTCCAGGGTAAAAATATAGGTTTGGATGTGACGGGTAAGGGAAGGAGCAGAACAGGCTAGGACGAGAATTGCGAGATCAACCGCGAATTGGTACAGACGGAGAGGCGGTGGGGGATGGGGAATATTGTACTGTAGGTAAAGAGGAGATATGGGAGGGGTGAAAAAGGTGACCCCTGAAGGACTCACAGCGCGGAGGGAAAGGTGTAAGAGGATGCGTTGCGAATGCGGACAGAAGCAGTACGATGATGGAGGAATTGGTAAATAAGATAAATAAGGGATGGGGGTAGTGGTAGATGACGGAGTTTATACATGAGGACGGGATGGTAAACGGTGTCAATTGCTATCTCTACATCTAAGCATAGATGGGCGGCGGTATGGCGAGGTTTCACAAATGCATGAAGAGAAGAAGTGACCATGAGTTGAGCGATGGGCGTGAAAACCAGTCTGGGATTCGGGAAGGAGGGGGGGGGGGGGGAGAGATTCTAAGTAGGAGCTGATACGTTTGGCGAGAATGAGTTTAAGTATTTTGGATAGGACCGGAAGGAGGCTGATTGGGCGATAGGAGTGAAGGTCGGAGGGGGGATTCTTAGGGTTGAGAAAAAGTAAGATAGAGGCGTGGCACCAATGGGAAGGGTACAGAATGGTAGTATAAATGGAACTGTGGGCATGGAGAAGGACTGGCGGGGCTTCTTGGATGAGGCGATAGTTTATGGTGTCAGTGCCCGGGGCGGTGGATTTGCGACGACGGAGGACTGATGAGATTTCTTAGGGCGTGATAGGGCGATTGAGGGGGAGGTTGAAATCGATATGAGCAAAGTGATCAAAAGAAGGAAGGAGGGAAGGGCTATGGGTGGGGTCATTAAGGCGGTGGTGGAGAGGGGAGTGGGGGCGGGGGAGAACACAGTATAAAAATGTGCGGCAAAGGGGTCGGGTTTGCAAGATCAGTGATAGGGACGACAGTGAGAGTACGGATGTGGTAGTCGGACTGGGAAGGGTTGTGTTTTTGGTGAGACGCCGAAAGGTGGGCCAAAATTGGGAAGGATCAGGAGTTTGGGAGAGTTTTGTACAGGCATTGTTCCAATAGGACCGTTAAATGGCTTTGATGACAGATTTTGCATGGTCGAGGTGGAGACGAAGTTGGTGAAGATAATCGGGATCATGGGTGCATACATAGAAGCGATAGTAATCAAGAGCGAGGTGGAGGAGACGAAAGGCTTCAGGTGGGATAGGATGTTTGGTAGAATGAAACGAGTGACGAGGCTTATGGAGACGATCAGCGGTGAGAATAACAGAGCCAACCGCATTTGCGATAAGAATAGTGTAAATGAACAGAAAGAACGAGTTTGGAATACGCTCCTACGACCCATTGGGGGTCCGGGCGCGGATCATAAAGAGCCCGCTGATGTGCCAGCTTAGTGCTCCTGGGCGAAACCACTTACAAGGGACGGCATAAACCTAGAATAATTGCTGAGATTTAACCGTTTGTTGTCAGTCAGGCATTGTTTGATAGGCATTGACCTCATGCTGCTCCCTGATTGGCCAGAGCCCTAGCCAGTGACGCGCTTAGATAACTTTCTATGTAATACTAAGCCTGAATCTGTCATCGCGATTGAAATTTTTGGGATGCTTCAAGGTCTCTAATATCTCTTTTATTATTCTGTTTTGTTATCTAGGAGTTTTAGAAACAGTTTCGTACTTATCAAACTCTATGGCGTGTCTCGTGACGTCAGTATGTTCAACTATTGCAGATCTGTAGTTTATTTGTGTTTTGTCTCGAATGTGCTCTGATATCCTAATGGAAATGCGAATTTTTGTATACCCTATGTATATCTCTCCACAGGAACAAGGTGCTTTGTAAACTTCTGCGTCCTGGTTTTGGCTCCTTTATCTCGGCTGACTTACGCACCTCTTGTGTCGGCTCGTTCAGTGGTTGCTTAACCGTTGTCACGTTGTATTCCCCTAACAACTTGCCGATTCTATTTGTCACCCCCTATATATTAGGCAGAAAGGATTTATGGAGGGGTCGATCTTCGTTCTTTCAACAGTTCTAGGGCTTTGTTATTTATTCCGTATGACCCTATTTATCTGTCTCTTGTTGTTTCCATTAGCTAGGAGCGTATTCCAAACTCGTTCTTTCTGTTCATTTACGCTATTCTTATCGCAAATGCGGTTGGCTCTGACGAGGAGTGTTCTAGCTAGCATTTCCCTCTGCGACAATGGATGGTTTGAGTTTGCATGTAGGTACCGTTCTGTATTACTGCCTTTCCTATAGACCCTGTGTCCGAGCGTGTTGTTTGTTCGTTTATAGACCAGAAGGTCTACTAAGGCCAGTGGATTATTTTCATCTACTTCCATTGTTAAGTTGATGCTCAGATCTCTGGAGCACATGAAGTCTAATAAGTCCTGAAGTGTTGCGTCTAGGTTCCCATATCAAAGAATCTCGTTTTCGTATCTGAACGATCACTCAAGTTTCAATGGGCTCTCCTTTACAGCTGCTTCCTCCAATTTGCAATGAAAACGTTGGCCAATAATGGAGAAAAGGGGGATCCCATGGCTGCTCCCTCCATATGTTGAAACATCTGCCTATTGAAGACGAAGAATGTGGAGTTCACGCTGTGTTCAACTAAGTCCGTTGAAACTTCTGCCGCTGTAAGCTTTTACCTGATTATCTGTGTGGCGTCAGGTACTGGAACCTTAGTAAATAAGGACTCCACATTGAGCCTAAAATGATAGGAAATATGGTTCAGCCTCGGAAAATGTTAGAGCGTCCCCTGCAGGCGACGCGCAGTACTTCAGAGGCTGGGGGAGCTGTGAGAAATGGGCGACCACCATCACAATATATCCGAATAAGGACAGTCAACATCTTAACCCTGACGGACAAGACTGAGGAGCTAGTGGACTTCATGATGGAGAAGGATATAGCCATCCTCGGTCTCTGTGAAACGAAATGGAAAGGAGAAGGGGAAAGAAAACCAATGGAAGGATACAGGCTGTTTTACAGTGGATGACAAGAGGCAGGAAATGGAGTAGGAAAGATTATAAGAAAGGATGTCCTAGAGTATGTGGAGGAGGTGAAGAAGATAAGTGACAGGATGACCATAGGAAGGATACAGTTCCAGACAGGGACAAAAGATCTGTTCCAAGTATATGCTCCACAATCAGGAAATAAAGAAGAGAACTTAGAAGAATTCCTAGAAGAAGTGGAAAAATATATAGAGGATACGGAAATAATGGTAATGGGAGATCTGAATGCACAAGTGGGAAGGGACAGACAAGGAAGAGAGGAGATAGTAAGAATCCAGAAGAGGATTTTTAATGGACTTCTGTCAGCGGAACCAATTAATTATAGGGAATACGTGGTTCAGAAAGAAAAATAGGCAGAAGATTACGAGGTATGGTTGGGCAGATAGAAGAACGAAAATTCTGATAGACTATGTATTAGTCGAAAAAGACATCTGAAAGAGATAATGGATGTCACAACCATGCCAGAGGAAGCCTTTGGGAGACCGTAGGGCAGTGGTAACACAACTGAAAGTAGGAAAGGTCATGAGATTACCAGAAAAAAGGGAAATAAAGATTAAGGTCTGGAGACTAAAGGAAAAGGAGGTTGCAGAATAGTTTAAGAAAGAATTGCAAGAACAGATACCAGGGACGGATATTACCCATGTGGAACAAGAATGGGAAAAGTTTAAGTGTGCATTTGTAAACAGTGCAGAGAAAACACGTGGTAAAACATCAGGAAAGGTACGGGAAGAGGCGACAAAATGGCGGAATGACAGAGTGAAAGAAAATGTAAGAGAGAAGAAGAAAACTTTGAAGGAATGGAAAACAACAAAGACTGAAGAAACTAGAGCAAAATATATAGAAGCAAACAGAGATTGCAAGAAAGTAATTGCAGAGGATAAGAAGAAAAGCTGTGAAGAATTCACCCACGAAATAAGGGAGGATTTAAATTGTGGAAAAAAAATGCTATTTGGAATTACAAAAAGTAGAAGGAATGAAAAGGTGAACACTGGGTTCGTGAAAAAAAAAGAAGGTGAAATATTGACAAAACCAGAAGAGACAACGGACAGATGGAAATAATATGTCAGCGAGCTGTTGAATGTGAGACGCCAGGCATGCGGAGAGAAGATACGCAAACAGCCAAAACGGTGGAGGAAAAATAGAAGTACCAGACATTAGTATGGCAGAAGTGGAATGGCAGTTAGGAAGATGAAGATGGGGAAAGCTGTGGGAATCGACGAAGTGGCAATAGAAATGATCAAGGCGGCAGGACCAGTGGGACTGCAGAGGACATACAGACTTCTCAAGAGTGTCTGGAGAGAGAAGAAAGTTCCTGAAGACTGGAAAAAGGAAATAATATTGGCAATATTCAAGAAAGGAGACAGGAAGGTGTGTGGTAACTACCGAGAAATCACCATCATCTTGCATGTTGCCAAAGTAATGGAAAAAATCCTAGAAAATGAATTACAATAATGGTAGGAAGCCAAATAGAGAAGGAGGAGTTTGGATTTACAGGGGGCAGGTCACCTGTCGAATCCATTTTCATTCTGAGACAGAACATTGAAAAGAGTTGGGAAAATGGGAAGGATAAGGTAATGACTTTTATAGATCTAGAAAAGGTCTATGATAGCATCCCTAGAACAGAAGTTTGGGAAAGCTTAACAAATAGGGGGATAGGCAAGGAACTGAGAGACATGATAAATGAAATGTGCATGGATTGCCACAGTAGCGTGAAGACTAGAGTTGACACATCGGATGGTTTGAAATTGACACTGGACAAAAGCAAGGAAGTTTATTGTCACCCTTATTGTTCTTAATGGTGATGGATGATATCATGATTGCAGCAATGAAAGACTATAGTAGGACAAAGATGAAGGTTATGTTGTTTGCAGGCGATGTTGTGATCTGGGGCGAGGATGAGATGGAGGTACAAGAACAAATAGACGTATAAAATAAAAAGATTGAGCAATGGGCATTGAGGATAAATGTGGAGAAGAGGTAATAAATAAAGAAAAGGAGTAATCAAAGTTCGAGATAAGGAATTGGAAGAGGTGAAACACTTCAAGTACTTGGGAAGTGAACTGACTGAAAATGGAAGACTAGATTTGGAAATTAGCAGAAGAATACAACTCGGGAGTGCTTTCTACCAACAGGTATGGGGACTAGTATGGAACAAGGATATACCAATTAAGACTAAGGAAGTTATGTACAAAGCATATTATGTTCCTATAATTATGCAGCAGAAACTTGGACAATACTAAGAGGGATGGGAGCAGATTACAGGCAGCTGAGATGAGATTCCTGAGAAGTATGGTACAGAAAAAGAGGAGAGACAGAGTGAGAAATAAAGATACGGAAAGAACTGGGAGTACAGAAACTAAGTGACAAACTGGAACAAAACAGATTGAGTTGGTTTGGACATGTCAAATGGATGAATGAAGTAAGGCTACCAAGGCGAGCACTGCAACGACGGATGACAGGGAAGAGAGGACGAGGAAGACCAATAATGTGTTGGATGAACTCGGTGATGTATAGCATTAGAAAACGGAACCTGGATTGGAACACCGTGGCGGAAGAGGAATGGTGGAACGGCAGATCAAAGTGGAGAGGAACCATATTTGCCCCCACCCAGTGTCAGCTGGAAAAGGGGCAATGAAGAAGAAGATGATGATGATGATGATTGAGGCTTGCCAGTAGATCGCCGTAACTCAAGTTTATACTCGCTATGATATCTACGAAGCGTTGGGAATTTATGACGCGAGAGGTTGGCGGAGGGAATAATTGATGCAGGACCTGATTCAAATAATGAGCAAGAGCGTGAGTTAGGGACACTATAGCGCTAATTATTGGTCTCAGAGGCACATCGGTCTTGTGTATTTTAGGTTGACCATAGAACGTCGGACTTTTTGAGTAGCGAAGTTCTATGGATTTCTAGTTCTATTCTGTAATTGATGACTCGTTAATTAGCCGCATCTTCGTCCTCCCTATTTTTTGTGTGGTTTCACGGGATCGCCTTATAAGCTGAGTCTGATCTGCGGGCCTGGCAAGTTTGATGTCCTGAGAGTCCTATTTTCTAATCTATTTTGTTTCGAAGGCTGGTGGATGACGGATAGAAACTTCTAGCCCGCAGGTAATATCTTCCGTAGGAAGACGTCTCGGCGTGATGGCAAAATTAAGTACATTGCTACGGATGCAAGGTGTGGTAGTTTTCTAGAGAGGAATGAATTGATAGCATCAAGATTAGGAGACATGAAATGCTGCATTGTAAGCGTCTAGAGACTACTCAAACAATAACAACAACGGTATTTTATCCTTGTCACTCTTCAATTTAGCCGCCGTTGTGAATTATCACCCAATTAATCGTAAGAATAGACTCATTTTCATGAACATTGGCGAAGGCCAAGCAGTGTTGCAAAGGGTGGAGGAATGAGCTCCTTGTCCTTTGCGGCAGCCGGCATGTAGAAAATCTAACGACTTTTGATCGGAAGATTTTGGTGGCTGAGATACGATCCAAATACACTCATGCTGTCAGTGCTATAAATCACAAATCTCTGGAAAGACACACCTGTATAATTGTAAAATGTTCAGACTGTACTGTATGTTCAACATATTATTAATGAGTGGAAACGAAGTCAGTTACCGGTCCTAATTGAAGAAAAGTTTTCTGGTAATGGTAGTAAAGAAAGTTGTCCCAATTATTTTTTTAACTTTTTAGATCTCTTAATTTTAGTATTCCTCTTCCGTGATAATGTAGCGGACTTTAAACTGTTGGTACTAATTATTTCAGGCTGATATGTTCAGACACATGGGATAATGCTGCTAGGAAGATTAACGAAATTGGTAATAGTGTAAGGAAATATGCAAACAGTGCATCTAGTGGAATATGTACTACTAAACGAACATTAAAGTCAACCATTGTTAGTCATAACGGTATAAAAACATATCCATGTAGTGTATGTGAATCTAAGTTTACCCGGAAAAGAACTATAATGACCCACATACTCGTCCATAGCGGCGTGAAGCCCTTTTCATGCAGTGTATGTAAATCCAAATTTGCCTCGAGAGGAATTTTGAAGAGACACATGCTTGTCCATAGCACTGAGAAGCCCTTTTCATGCAGTGTATGTGAATCCAACTTTAAAATGAGAGAACATCTGAAGACACACATGCTCGTACATACCGGTGAGAAGGCGTTTATTTGTAGTGTATGTGAATCCAAGTTTGAAAGGAGAGGAACATTGAAGACACACATTCTCATCCATAGCGACGAAAAGCCCTTTTCATGTGGCGTATGTGAAGCCAAGTTAACAACGAAAGGAAGATTAAAGGCTCACATGCTCGTACATAGCGGTGAGAAGGCGTTTACTTGTAGCGTATGTGAATCCAAGTTTGCAACGAGAAAAAATTTTAAGAGACACATGCTAATTCATATCGGCAAAAAGCCCTTTTCCTGTGGCGTATGTGAATCTAAGTTTACCGAGAAAGGAAGTTTAAAGACACACATGCTCGTCCATAGCGGTGAGAAGCCGTTCACTTGTAGCGTATGTGAATCAAAATTTGCCACGAGAGGATAATTGAAGAGACACATGCTCATCCATATCGGCGAAAAGCCCTTTTCATGTGGCGTATGTGAATCCAAGTTAACAACGAAAGGAAGTTTAAAGGCACACATGCTCGTCCATAGCGGTAAGAAGCCGTTTAATTGTAGCGTATGTGAATCCAAATTTGCCCATACAGGAAATTTGAAGAGACACATGCTCGTCCATAGCGGTGAGAAGCCGTTTACTTGTGGCGTATGCCAATCCAAGTTTACAACGAAAGGAAATTTGAAGAAGCACATGTCTGTCCAAGCGGCGATGAGCCCTTTTCATGCGGCGTATGTGAATCTAAGTTTAACCAGAGTGGAAGTAAAAGACCCACAGGCCTGTCCATAGCGGTGAGAAGCCGTTTACTTGTAGCGTATGTGAATCCAAGTTTACAACGAGAGGGCATTTGAAGAAACACATGCCTGTTCATAGCGGCGAGAAGACATATCGTATGCAAAGCCTTATTTACCGTAAAAAAATCTTTACTGGAACACATGCGAATCTATAGTGGTGAAAGGCCATATTCATGGAGCGTATTTGAATCCCAGTTTATCAAGAGTGGCCATTCACTAACGAACTTGTTAATCCATAGTGGCGAGTGGCCATAATCATGTAGGGTAGGTGAATCCAAGTCTACTATGAGGGGAAATTTGATCAAACTCATGCTGGTTCATAGCGGCGTAATACGCATAAGTGAATCCGAGTTCTCCCAGAGTGTATCTTTGAAAAGGCACAAGCTATTTGAGAGAGAATTCCTAAACAGAGGCGAGAAACCATTCTTGTGTGGTAAATCTAAGGTCATATTCCCTTAAATAAGAACATCTTAATTGATAACTTATGGTGGCAAGAAGAGATATAAATGTAGTTCAGGGAGATTCTTTTGCCGGAATGCTGCATTCAGGCAGCTGCCCGGGATGCACTCCTTCCGCCAGCCATCCGAACTCAGGTCGCAAATTTCTCGCAGGTATCATTACATGTGGGTACAGTGGTCATATGTCCCCGTTCATTTTTAGGTTAAGGTTAGGATCATGGCTATTCTTTGATGATGTAGAAGTGCAAGGAGGCCATGATTAATTGAGTCGCATAACTGTTTAAGAGTATTGATGATGTTCCTTTGTTTTTTCACTATTCTTGTATTGCTTCTTCTATGACAGGGAATAAGTGTTGGAAAGATTATTAGGCTTTTCATGGTTAGAGGGAATGTTAGGTGTGAAAGAAATATGAGCTAATTATTGGTTTGGAAAGAGATGTCAATGGAGAAGGAAATGAGTGGTTCTGTAATTGATTATTCTATGGCTTGCTATGAAAACGTTAGTTCTGATTATTGTTTTGCTAGAGATTATGAGAACGGCTGTTTGTGGTGATGTAAATAAATTGAGACGAGATGAAAATAAATGTTCATATAAAATTCCCTTATGGTAATAATTACCACTACCCCCGAAAAGAGAATTCGTAATGTATAAACCATAACATTGTACATAATGGTAATTTCACCACGCAAATCATGATTAACACTCCAGTGGTAGAGCGGATCAAAATAGTGATCCAGCCGTTTAGATTTTGTTGTGCCAGTCTATTGCTATGACCTTTCACCTTGAGCGTCTGTGTACCTTCTTGGCGCCCCATCCCCTGTCTGACATGCTGCAGCCAGCTAACCTTGGCTAAAGGTTGGCGCGATGTAAAGCAATTTATTCTTATGGATCACAACTGAGATCCGTGCGACCCCTGGCGTGACTTTTTTACTTCGTTCGTTTTGTTATTGCAGTGTCTTATCTCAGTTCATGTGCATATGTCTACTCTGTTTTATGAGTTTATATTAATTATTGCTTTATAAGTGCAAAATGTATGACTATGAGAATATGAATCGATGGCTGAATGAACCAGACAGTGAGGAAGAGGTTGAAGAAGACCATGTAGAAGTGCATCCAGATATAGTCAGTAATGTTGATAGTGGTGATGACAGTGTTCCTAGTGATGACGAAGATCCCGATGATGATTCTTCTAATTATTATACTGGAAAAGACGGAACAAAGTGGAGAAAGTCAGTTGTTGCGCCATCATCGTGCAAACGTTCTC
Source organism: Meconema thalassinum (assembly GCA_946902985.2). Lineage (NCBI taxonomy): Eukaryota > Metazoa > Arthropoda > Insecta > Orthoptera > Tettigoniidae > Meconema > Meconema thalassinum. The sequence continues at coordinate 52,550,789 of OX336395.1, forward strand.
AGACCATTATTGTCCATTTGCCGGATCATTAGAACACAGCCTAAAAAATGCTAACACACATTTGCTGTGTTTTGAACAATTTTTGGACGACATCATGATAAAAAAATTGTTGAGTATACAAATATATACATGAAAAAAATCAGGTGTAATTTTTTGCGTGAAAGGGACGCAAGAACGACAGATGTGTGATTTGATCTCTTGTAGGTATTTTGTATCGTGCCGGTGTATTGAAGTCTGGAAGATGAAATATGTTAGAAATGTGGGATAATAGTTGTGGAACAGGAGTGCCGGCTATTTTTGTAACAATGAGCACACAGAGATTTAAAGTTCTCATGCGTTGCCTCCGGTTAGATAACATTCGTACTAGACTTGAACGCAGGGATGTGGACAAGCTTGCAGCCTTCAAAGAATTGTTTGGGTACTTCGTACTGAACTGCAGGCGGAATTATTCTGCAAGTGAATATCTCACCATTGATGAACAATTGGTGTCTGAATATTGGCGGCATCAATGCTCGAATAATATTTTCTGCAAATAAAAATTATGCAGCAGTGTCTCGCTAAAATTTCCTGCGAACTCTTGCTTTGGATTTGATGAAACATGAAATCCAAAGCAGAATCAACCTGGAAATGATTCCAACAGAAATTAAGCGTCGTGGAAAGTTGCTTTTGAATATTGAAGAAGATGCTGTCCCACCTTCTGCTAAAACAAGCAAGATGGGCTGCTGCCACATTTGCGGACGACAACGAAACAAGACAACCAGGAAAACCTGCCATGTATTCACCAACTGTGTGTGTCCTGACCGCCAGCGACCTGTATGTGACACTTGCCGTGATACAAATAATGTATTGCAAGAACTTCCCTGAGCACAGACTGCGAGTGAAGTGTAATATTTCCTCTGAATTTCTTCTACCAGTATATTAAATGCAATACCGTGATCACACCTTTTGTTGCATATTCTTCTTATAAATGATCACTTCGGAATATATCAATATAGACATAAAAACTGTACATCCAAAAAGCATTACGCAGGGATTGTTTTAGACAAATATCAGACAAATTACGTTGTCCTGTAATTTTTCAGGTATTTCTTGAATAAATGCATGTATATTATATTATATTGTACAGAAATATAGTTCTTTTCACAGATCATAATCATATTCATCGAATAAATAGCACAGAATATCCTCAAATCAAAAAGAAAGTATGGATCACATTAGTGATCCGCACGACCACTGGCGTAACCTGTGTGTTAAAGAACTTACTTACCTTTTTGCAGCTGATACTGAAAATATTCTTCTTCAGCCGACAGACAGGCGTTGTATCGTCTTAATTAGCGTTTAGACTTTGTAATTCCCTTCTATCGTGAGGGATATCTGCTGCCGTATATTGTTCTCCAGCTCCAATAGTGTACGGGAAATTGATTTGTTCACTTTGTATTTTAAAATACCCCACAATTAAGCATGAAACAGCCTAAGGTCCATGCTTTGAATAATTAAGGTAAACACGTTGGGTGGTACAGGAGTAGCTACATAATGTAACGCTGTAACTTTAAAAAGATTTTAAATTCAAGTGTTGAAGAATGTTGGCTATTGTCATTCGTCAGCTGGGAATCTGGGTCCTATCTATATTTTGTGCATTTCGTCTGAGCACATCCAATTATTCTGGCTGCCTGGAGTGGCAAGCCAATCTTTTTAGTACTGGTGACGACAGACACAGACCAGTAGGTGTGCTTGCTGCAACAGCTACGAACATTTGGGAATGGTTAGTTTTTATCTAGCCGCACACAAGTATGTCTGCAAGGTTCACCACCCAAAAAGAATGTTCGTTTGCAGTACTTTTATTAAGAACGAGTCTGCTAGTGTTACTCGCAGAGCATTTCAACCGGAATTTCTGGTGGTAAGGTGCCTTCGAAGACTGCAGTTCCGAAGGTTGTGACGAAGTTCAAGTTTACGGCTTCAGTTTAAATTTAAAAATTAAACGGAGACGTCACGCTTGGACAGAAGGGAAATTAGAGAACAATACTGCTCGCTTGTTATTGTCAGCGAGAATATCATAGCGAAAATAAGCCAACGTGTCATATTCAACGACTCAGAAGGCTGCGAAACTAATTATCGATCGCACAAAATTACTCAGGTTCAAACCTTTTGTCCAATAGACCCAGTGGCAAGAGCCAACTACTGTAATTGTTTATTCCATTCCATGCACGAAGGAATTTTTGATCAAGAGTTAGTGCTTTTCAGTGACGAGGCGTTATTTTATTTATATGGACGTGTGAACTCAGAAAACAATCGACACCGGTCACATGCGAGCCCAAATCCCCCCGCATGTGTGGTGCGCAGTAACCTCTAAACGAATTACAGGCCCATTCCTTTTCCGTGAAACTATTAATTCTGCTCGATACGTTCAGGTTATTTTGAATAATATCTTTGTCCGGTTAACAGACAGGGAAAGATTTTACATTTTTTTGTTCAGCATACCGCATACTGCGCATAGTTCATTGGACGCATTGGTGACAGGGTGATTAGTGCTGGGTTGTGGCCGCCTCGAAGCCGGGATTGAACACTGTGTATCGGCCTTATCCTCGTACCCTAGAGGAGCTGGAGAACAATATACGGCAGCAGATATCCCTCATTACGAAAGAAGAATTATAACGTGTAAACGCTAAATTATTTACACAATACAACGACTGTCCGTCAGCTGAAGGAGAACATTTTCAACATCTTATGTGAAAAGGTAAGTTCTTTAATCATCAGTTGCTGGTAAATTTACCATTAATTAATGTACCATGTCACGGTTTTTATCTGCGTGAAATCTGCGGCCACAGTTCGGTTGGCTGACAAAAAGCATTTGTGCGTCTGGTAGCTGGCCGCTGGCCTCGCTTCATTCAAATAATCTCTCTGTATATGCGACAACAGCTCAGCTCTAAGGAGAAATTTGAGGACATACGATCGAATCTCTAGAGTCTAGAAACCATGTTTCTGTAGCAATTGTGAAGCTTTATTTGCTTCGAGAGGGCATTCGTATAATCACATTCTAATTCATTGTGGCAAGTACATACTTTTGATTTGAAGTTGTTGTTGTTATTGTTGTTGGAGTCTTCAGTTTTTTTTAATGATTTGATGCAGCCCTCTGTTCCTGTATGTCCTACGTCAAACAATTCATTTCTTCATCCTATAACCGTGGCTTATCTTTTAAACATATTCTAACCTTCGTCTATCCCTATAGATTTTCATCTCAACAGTCCCTTCCAAAACTAAATTAGCTATTCCTGGGTATCTTAGAATGTGTCCTTCCAACTTACCTCATGTCTTCATTAGTAGTTGCCAGAAATATCTCCTCTCGCCTACACATTTTAATACCTTTCAATGTGTTGTTCTACTACCCATTTCATCTTCAATACAGCACGTTCCAGGATCTTATAGTCTCCGTTTTTATCCTTCTTGAAGAGTCCAAGGTTTACTTCCTTGGCGTGCTGCACTCCAGGAAAAATATAAAAAGTGACTTTATTATACTTAAATCTAAATTTGGTGTCAACACAATTTTATACAGCAGAAATGCCATCCTTGCCTCAGCCACCCTAATTTTTATATCCCCTTTGCTTCGTTCATCACTGGTTATTTTGCTTCCTAAGTAAAAAATGTCTCCTACTTAATTTAGCTTTTCACTTGGCAATCTGAGTTTCTGATTTCGTTCGGCTGCATTACATGGTTTTGGTTACATTTATTGTTTTTAATCATTAATTATGTTCTTAATACGAAATCCCTTCCGTTCGAAATTGTATTCCAAAAATCTGGTGAATCGGCTTTGATGACAACATCGATAGCAAATCTCACAGTTGAGATTATTTTTCCTTGAATATTTACGCCTACTCTAATTATCTTCATTGCTTGTTCAATAAATAGATTAGAAACGCAGGATTATTAGTTGTAGCCTTGCTTTAGTATAGATTGCTGATCAGCCTCCTAACCCCGCACTTGATTCCAATCTGTTTCAATATGTCAAACAACTTACTCTAATCAACGTTATCAAAAGCTTATTCGAAGTTTACAAATACTACGAGCGTTCTTTTAGTTTCCCGTATTCTGCCTTCCAGGATCAGCCTGTTACTTAAGTACAGCCACCTTGTTCTCACAATTCTCCTGAGATCAAATTGGTCTTCACCCAACTCCGTTTCTGTCAATCCATGCGCTTGTAGGTCATTCTAGTCAGGATCTTTGAAGCTTGAGTTATCAAGCTGATTGTGCGATAATCTTCCCATATGTCAGCTTCTGTATTCTTTGGTATAGGGATTACAACATTCATCTAAAAATCAGAGGGTACTTCACCGGTCCCATAAACCGTAGTGCTCTATCAAATTCAGACATCAAAGCGAAATATCTTTTTTCTTCGTCATCAATTTCCTCCTAACTTTCCATCACATGATTCTCTATTAAATACCTTTATACAAACGCTCTATGTAGGTTCTCTGTCTCTCTGCCTTTCTTTCCATTTTGTTACAGGTTTTCCATCTGAAACCTTAATATTTCAGCACTCAGTCTTCCTTTTCCATCCAGTACTCCATTCAGTAAGCTGTAAATACTCTTCCAATTTTTGGACAATTTTCTTTAAAGAAACATTTCTTTTGAAAAAATGTTCTCTGCTTCTTGCACGTGTTAACCTGATTTTTCAGACTTCGGTATTCTGCCTTCCATTATTCATCCCCTGCAATCGCCCAAAATTGCAGGATCGCATCCTGGCGCATTCATCTGGCATTAGAAGGTGCGCATATTTGAGGGAGCCATTTCAGTAAAATATTGGCACGTTAATGATCCCCTTCGGGGCAAAATTCTGGCAGGCCGGCGTCTCTAAAAACCGCAGTAGTTAACAGGGGCGTAAACCAATAACGTTGTTTTTATCTTCTGCATTCTTATGCTTCCTCGTTTCGTCCAATAATTCTGGTGTATTTTGAGTGATCCACACCTCTCTACTGTTTCCTCTCTACAAATATTTACCCTGAGGATTTTCTTACTTCGTTTTTTAAAAGTACCCGTTCCTCTGCATTTGAAGTTTGTTCAGATTTCATAAATAGTCCTATTCTTATAGTCCTCTTAAACTTTCAAGATCCTGTCTCTTGTGTACGTGTGGCTTTCTCCCTCTCCACCTCGCCTTGAATCCTAGCAGAAATATCTCTCAATGAAGAGGATAAATAATAAGTACGGAAATGTTTAGAACCAGCGGACCTGCGACAGTGAACTAATATAGAATTAGAAATGCAACAAAACTCGCCCAATCAGTTCATTGCGAACGTATCATCTAATGTTAATTCTTAAGAGTCAGGGTATCCATCAGACATTTTGAAAAAGTACACATCACAGTATGCATAGAATGGAATAAATTCGGCATGTGAGTTTGTCAACATTCCTGGAATCTTCTGTACGTCGATGATGTCTTGTAAGCAAGCGCGACACGCCAAGGCCTAGAGCAGCAAACACACATTTGGAATGGCACCTTGAAGCATATAGACTGAAATTAAACATTTCAAAAACTGAATACATGGAGTGTGGAGAGCACACCGATGGGTCTACATCTATTGTTGGAAGACAACTCAACAAAATCACTGGATTCCGATATTTGGGCTCATACATAACATTAGATGGAGGCACATTGAAAGAAGAACGAATGCGATCAAATACAGCTGGGCAAAAATATCGACATGTGTCAGGAGTTTTATGTGATAGTACGATTCCTGTACGACCAACTGTAAGCCTTCCTGATTCGTTGCTTTAGACGTATCATCAAACGACGATGGCCGGATGTTATATCAAATGAAGATCTAAGGGAGAAAACTAACCAGCACAAAATGGATATACAAATAAAGGAGAGATAGAGGCAAAGGATAGGACACACCCTAAGGAAGCCTGCTGGAGTCATTCAGAAGACTTCCTTCGATCGGAGCCCACAAGGGTCCCGAAAACGAGGTCGTCCAAAGAAGACCGGGAAGAGGACGATCGAGGAAGAATGCCTGGAAATGGAAAAGACATGGAGTGAGGTCAAGAAGGTGGCCAACAACAGGACCCGATGGAAGCGTTTCACGGAAGCCCTATGCTCTGAGAGGAGCAGCAGGAATTAAGTCAAGATTCCAGTACAGCTAAAAACTAAAGTATACCGCACTGTGATCAGACCTGTAGCATTGTATTGAACTGAGTGTTGGCCAGTAACCAACAGATGTGAGCAAGTGCTGCAATTCGTGGAGATGAGGATGCTGCGCTCGTTCATTGGCCTATCAAGACAAGATCATGACACCAATTACCATCTACAAGCCGGACGTTTGTTTCAGACGATTGACCTTGACCTTGAAGCTTGCGCGTGAGCCTGTACACTGTCACCCTCTCGCTTCACAGTTGTCACCACTGGTCTTTTGTAATGGCATTCCAGACTTGAGCACGTGACGACACCACCGTGAAGAACAGTACAGTCAACGTTGAAGTATTGTGATGCAGAGGAACACGTTGCATAGTTACGAACAAATCACCATTATATTTGCCAATGACAGTAGGTAGTGTGGTACAGAGAGAGCTGCTCCACTTAGGAAGTTGTGAGCCCCCGGCGGCCTTGGGAAGGAAGGAGTGATGGTAGAAGGGCGTGCATAGATTCGTTTTTTTCGTCTCGTTGTGCTCTTTACGGGGATGTAGGTGTCGAAAAGGTGAAAATATGGTTTTGGGTCTAAAAATGCGTTTTTCATATTTTTCCTAATTTGTGGAAAACCGAAAAAATGATCGTGGTGTGTGTCATGTTATTTTTTCATCTCGTCCTCTTTACGGGGGTGGAGGTGTGGAAAAGGTAAAAATCTGGAAACATGGTTTTTTGGCCTAAAAATGGGTTTTTGTGATTTTCCCTAATATTGGAAAAACTGAAAGTCGTCCTCTTTACGGAGTTGTAGGTACTGAAAAGGTGAAAAGCTGGAAACATGTTTTTTGATCGAAAATGTGTTTTTGTTATTTTTGAAGATATTTGGAAAACGAATCATGTGATTTCTATGACGGGCATGTTAATGTTTTCGTCTCGTAGTCCTCTTTACGGCATTTTAGGTACTGAGAAGGTGAAAAGCTGGATACATGTTTTTTTTATCAAAAAGGTGTTTTTTGTGTTATTTTTCAAGATATTTGGAAAACGAATCATGTGACTTCTATGGCGGGCATGTTGATGTTTTCGTCTCGTCATCCCCTTTACGGGAATGTAGGTATTGAAAAGCTGAATCCATGCTTTTGGTCTAAAAAAGATGATTCCGTTATGTTTCCAGATATTTGAGGAAAACATGAAAAAAGTAAAGAAACCAGATTTGAAGTAACGTTGTGTTGGCGTGTCAGGCGCTGTGATGTTGCAAAAAATTGTCATTTGCTCACACACAGAGAGATAGTTTGTTGAATAGAGAATTGCAGGCTTCAAGCCGTCCACTGCGGGCGGGCAGGCAGGCATGTGCTCTTATCATTTGCGTGGTCCGCAGCCAAAGAGATAAGAGCCTGTAGCTAGCACGCAGGTGCTGTTATCAAACACAGACCAGTAACCTGATCTTTTGTACAAGGACAAACAGCTCTGTCGGGAAGCTGAATGTTGCGTTCCCACACACACGCAGGGTTTGCAATGATAGTGAGAATCAGTCTGACTAGAGCTTTTCACGACATTCTACACGTAGGAAAAAAAGTAATGTGTTAACATTGCAACTTGTTGAAGAGATCTGTACGTATTGAGAGTAAGAGATAGTCATTATTCTTGTGATTACCTTTGAAGACGACGAATGCAAATTCCTTAAGCTCTTAGTAAAAAATTACGTGAACCGTGGCCGTACTTGTAATAAGGTTATTGTTAATTATTGTTAATTAATTCATGATTGGCTTTATTGTTATTTTGTGTATGCATGAAAGGAAGTTAGTGACTGATTGTATTTTTTGGATTTTGTTTGTTGCAGATTTTCAAAAAGCAATAAAATTTAAAAAACACATCAAGTCTGGGAAAGCAGACAGAGAAAGAAAGAGAGAGAAATTATAAAAAAAAAGCAGCAGCAACAGTGACAGTGGCGGCAAAGAGCACATATGCTCAAAGGATTATAATTCATTACACGGTGAGTACATGTTGCTCCATTACTTTTATTGTTGTTGTTGTTAAATGTATGCCATTTATTTCACGGAAATTTATAAACTTATGGCGTGTATCATTGTTTCAGAATTGAGACGAGTATTGAGTGAACAGGTTTTAACTACCGTCACGCTTGCGATATTTTAAAAAAATATGGGGGAGCTATGAATATATATTATTTTTTTTTCTTTGTAAATTACCTTGTTATTTTTTGAGTGAGTGTTTTATCTACGTATCCACACTTGAAACGTTTTCTTTTTAGCAACTGTTATGAACAAATGAATGAATGAATGCTCATGTTTACTGTATATAACCATGACTAATAACAGATTTTATTGGATTGCTTTTCAGATAAATCGTTGGAAACAAAAAAGAAAGCTTTTGGTGATCGTCTACTGCTGGGGCCAATTGTATAGGATCAACATCAATTGCTATGACCATTGTGTGCCTGTGTGTGTGATTGTGTGTCATTCAGTGAATAACAACAACAACAACAAGTGTGTCCGTGAAGAATTGCTGGTTTTGGATTAACCTATTCTAAGGTAAGGTTTGCACGTTTATTATTCCATTTTATATTTTGATGTCTATATCAGAGAGTGATGTGTTAATGTGGCGCCTTTGGCCAAATGTTTCAAAACGCGAGTATCCTCCGGTCGAATTTATAATGCGAAACACTCTCCGTCCCGTAAAGATTTTGTGGAATCATGTTTCCCCATTTTTTGAGTGAATGTCAACAAGGCTTAAGATTACATCAGACATTAAAATTACATTTTGAGATACTATGTGAATTTATATTCATCAAAAATAATGTTGAAGAGAAATATACATTCAATCTTTGTACAAAAATGGATAAATTACTGATTGCCGATAATTTAGAAATGTGGTATCAGGAAAAAGCTATTGATTGACTTATCACTAAATTTTGATAAGTTGCAAGATGGACCCAGTGGCTTGGCCCTCAATAGAATTGCGTATTTGCAAATCAATATTTGTAAATACAATTCAATTAATGCAGGAAGTAGCTATATTCCCACACCGAGCTTTATCGCTTCGAGAAAGGCAGTGATCAACATACGCAATGAAGACGATTACTGCTTTTTGTGGAGTATAGTTAGCTGTCTGCAACCCTGTGAAGACAAACATGGTGATAGACCAGGGCAGTACAAAGATGTGTTTAACCACATGAAACAAACTCTAAATCTGAAGCGTGTTTCATTTCCCATGTATTTAGATAAAATTCATTTATTTGAGAAAGACAATCCAAATTTCCCCTTTATGGTATATGGCATTGAGGGATCCAGTTTTGTGCGCCCCGTGTATGCCACCAAACAGGTAAAGCAACATCACATTCACCTGCTTTTCCTGTCTCATGGGGATAAAAATCATTATTGTTGGATAAGGAATCTTAGTAAATTGGTAAGCAGCCAAGTGTCTAACCATAATGGTAAAATGCACATTTGTGAGTGCTGCCTTCAGTATTTTGGAACTGTTGAACTCTTGGAACGACATATGGGAGACTGTGACGGGAAGACGGCAGTAAAGCTAGTCTTGCCGGAAGGGAATGACACAGTCTTCAAATTTAAGGCCACTAATAAACCATACATGGTACCATTTACTGTTTACGCTGATTTTGAGGCTCTGACTGTTCCCCTTCAGGGATGTGAACCAAGCCCCCATACAAGCTCAACCTATCCAGTGCAGAAACATGAGCCTTTTGCTATAGGCTATTCCGTTGTCTGTCACTATGATAAATCCCAATGTGAGTATGTAAGTCACAAAGATCCCGATTGTGCGCGGTGGTTTGTTGATCAAATGGCGGCTTTTGCGGGCAAAGTAGAAAATATTTCGGACGACCCTGTACAAATTCAGATGAACGACGTACCGCAAAAAGAATATGATCATGCCACCACCTGACACATATGCGAAACGCCTATTTTAGGCGGAGAAAGAAAGTAAGAGACCACTGCCACAGGACAAGGCATTTTATAGGTGCCGCCCACAGCAAATGCAATTTGAAATACTCTACATCTCGCTTCGTCCCTGTCTTCTTACACAATTTCACTCGCTATGACCTTCACTTCATTGTTAAAGAAATTTATCATGTAGATAAGAGCAAATTCATCATTTTGGCTAAGAACCATGAGAGCTTTACCTCATTTTCATGGAGAAAAGGAAGAATGAGCATTCGCTTTCAAGACTCATTCAAGTTTATGTCTAGATCGCTGTATAGCCTCGTGAAAGGCTTAAGCTAGGATGAGTTGAAACATACCCATTCCCACTTAACGGATACAAAACAATTTAAATTATGTGTTCGTAAAGGCTATTTTCCTTATGATTATGTGGCAAGTTATGAGGTGCTTGAAGACATGTCTTTGCCCCCTCGAGAAAAATTATATTCTCAGTTAATTCAAAGCACCATCAATGAAGAAGAATATGCCCACGCACACCATGTTTGGCGAGCGTGTGGTATAGAATGGGCCAGTATGCTATGCACTATTTAAAAATAGACGTGTTGATGTTGACAGACGTATTTGAAACGTTCCGTCAGCTAGGTCACACGACATACGGGCTGGATCCCGCTCACTACTATACCAGTCCGGGTTTCAGTTGGGACGCAGCCCTAAAATTTACCAAAATTGAGCTTGATTTACTGACGGATCCTGATATGGTACTGATGATGGAAAGAGGGATTCGTGGGGGGTTCGTTTCGCTCAATCAGCGACATGCCAAGGCAAATAATAATTACATGCCTGATTATTGTCCGGAAAAACCAGAATCCCACCTAATGTATTTCGATGTCAACAATTTATACGGTCAGGCTATGAGCTGAACGCTGCCATACAAAAACTTTGTCTGGCTGTCTGAGGATGACATTAAGGATTTTAATGTGCATAGCGCCAGCGAGCAACAGGACGTAGCATATGTCCTTGACGTTGACTTAGCTTATCCCCCCGATCTCAGACAGCGACATGGTGATTTCCCCTTTTACTTTGAGAAAATGGTGCCACCCGATAGTAAGGGCAATCATAAAAAATTGATGGGCACCTTGTATGAAAAAATCACTATGTATTGCATATTGGCATGCTGGTAGAATGTATAGCACAGGGCTTAACCCTCAAAAAAATCCATAGAGATATCTCTTTCTGTCAGAAACGTTGGTTGAAACCATACATGGATTTAAATGCCAGTCACAGACAAAGTGCCACTCAGCCATTTCAAATAAACTTTTTTAAACTGATAAATAATTGTATTTATGGAAAGAGTTTGGAAAATGTACGTCAGTATAGGGACATAAAATTGGTGAACACATGGCATGGCAGATGGGGGGCTCAAAAATAAATTTCAAAACCAAATTTTCAATCTTTGAACATTATTGATCATGATCTATTGACTATTGAACTTGCCAAAAGTAATGTGGTCATGAATCAACCTATCTATTTAGGCCAAGTCATTTTAGATTTTTCGAAATTGCACATGTATCAATTTCACTATGGTTTTGCAATGCAGCGATTTGGTAGCATTTCCTTGTTATATACAGACACGGATAGTTTCATTTACCATATCCGTGACTGTAATCCATATGTCGTTATCAAATAAAATCCAAAATGGTTTGACACGTCCTCGTTCAGTGAGAAGAACGTGTTCGATATCCCCCGTCTGAACAAAAAAGAAATTGGTTTAATGAAAGATGAGTGTTCAGACACCATGATGTTAGAGTTTGTTGGGCTTGCTCCGAAAATGCATAGTTTTCGGCAGCTAGATCGATGTGAATCTATGCGAGCCAAAGGGATTAGCCAACACCTGGTTTAACGCCTCTGTGTGGATGATTATTTACACGTCCTTCATACCCACACAGGCATGACACATAGTCAGTTTAGGATTCTGTCGAAAAATCATGATTTATTTTTAATGAAACAGCGAAAACAAACACTCGCTTTGTTGGACGACAAGAGACAGTGGTGTCAGGACATGATGACAAGCGTCCCATTTGGTTACAACCAGTAATGGTTGTTGATATTGATGTTGTACAACACGGCAAGTGATTGGTTTGGTTGCTATAACATGTGTGATGCCATCTGGAGCCTTGGAATAAAAATAAATTGTAGTGTATCATATAATTTTTGTTTTTTAACCTGTGTGCATGGATGTGTGAATGCGTGTAAATAGTTGTATATGAACTGTATGTTTTGTGCCATTTGCCTGTCAACGCATAAAGAGAGCCATGCATCTAGGTTTGGATGGCTCACTGTGCACAGGCTAGATTAAAAACATGTTGGCTTTTTAGCTTAGGTTAGGAAAGAAAAAACAAGTAGTCACCCTCACTCTTGATGTCGCTTATCAAGCCTCACTGGGTAGTGGTTTAATACGCCTCAGTAGGCATGTGGCTTAAGACGCCTCACTGGCGTGTGTGGCTTTTAGAGGCCTCATGTTTCAGTAAACTAACCACCCAACCTCGGTAGGCATGTTGCTTAATAGGCCTCACTAGGTTGTGGATTAATAGCACTCATGTTTCAGCAAAGTGATCATCCATCCTTAGTAAGCATGCGGCTTAATATGCCTCACTAGGTTGTGGTTTAGTAGGCCTCATGTTTCAGCAAATTGAGCACCCACCCTCAGTAGGCATGCGGCTTAATAGGCCTCACTAGGTTGTGGATTAGTAGGCCTCATGTATGAGCAAAGTGACCATCCCACCCTCAATAGACTTGCGGCTTAATAGGCCTCACTAGGTTGTGGCATAGTAGGCCTCATGAAAGAACAAAATATAATCTGCTGCTTTTACTCTGGGCAATCTCACTTTATGGCTAGCGTTATGAGTGGTGATATATTTGAAAACAACACTAGTCGAATAACTGAACAGAAATTGTTTTTTTTTAAACATGATGCATGTTATCCCTGTGGCCTACAGGTAAAAAAAAAACCAACAGACAGATGGTTATTTATTTCTGTTTTGCTTATTTTTTTATTTCCTTTTTGCTATTCACTTAGGGGGACAGACATTATATAGGTACATAGTGTTTTTTAATTTACTCAGTAAACGTCAACGACTACTTTTCAGATTTAATGATGAGCCATGATGAAGATTATTTTATCGTCACCAAACACACCACGTTCAATGAATATGCCACGATGGTGTATCATAATCCGCAACGTGTTGGCTATCCTTCAGAATAAAGAAACATCAAAGTTCGCATTGATACCAATTTTTATGACAGCATCATTGATCATGATGATGACATGTTTCATGACCCAGGGCATCACTATTGTAAATCCTGTAGGCTAAATTTTGGCTTTCAAAATAATGTATCTACGCAAGTGATTCATAAAGCATGGAACGGTTTAACAATGAAACAAGTGATTGTTAAATTAGATGACGAGGATTATTTTGCAGATTTTTGGTGTACATTATGTACAAAACCCATGTTAAATGTTTCCTTTCCAATAACCTCTCAAATGTTTCGTTTTCATTTTTATAACTTTCCTTCTGAGGAACGAATCACTTCGTATCGGCAACAAGCATTTCGCCAACTTTGTCTTAGCTTACCTATCAATCAATATTCGCCTCATAGAATGAGATCTCTTAGAAACTATCAACAACATATCATGATTGTGGTTTCTTTTTTCACTCAGCTTTCAGGAGCATACTTGCCGTTTAGAATACGTTTGGCTATTTTTTGTTTGTTTTAGTTTATCGTGTATTCATGTTGATGGACACACACACACACACACACACACACTGGCTTAAATTTGTAGTTTTTCTATTTTGTTTCTTCTTGGTTTGTTGGATATAGACATGGTTATTAAATGCATAGCGTGTTAACTTTACCTTTCATAGGTTACTAAAAGCATTCAGATGTTTGCTCAAAGTATCTGTTGATACTATTTTTTTTTTATTTAACAGAACGCAGTGTGAATTTGCCCAACAACAGGGCAAACGAATACAAGTCATTCAACAAGGGGATTATATACTAATTCCCATTGACAACAGAGGCATGCATTTACCCCCAAGAGATCTTGAAAATGATTCACACTTAATTTTGATAAAACATTTCCTATTAAATAATTTCCAAATTTATGTTTTGACCGAAAATGATGAAAATGAATGTCAACTTTTAGAAGTAGACTACACCCTGTGGAACAATCATTTGCTTGTGTTACATATGTTTTACCGAAAGGTGATGCAGTGGTCATGTGAACATTGTCCACAGGCCTACCTTTTTTGTTAATCTGTCAGGGAAACTGTTGCCACAAATCCTTGATGCGCAAGTGATTCAACCCTGTCCCTGCAAATACGTTTTAATTGTTTTGTCTAATGATGCTCTAGCACGTTTTTGATGTGATTGAACAACCCCTCCACCCTGTGGTACGAATCAACCATTCTTTTTTTAAATAAAAAACATGGTCTTGGTTTATTTATAGCTCAAAAACTAGTTTAAAATGTTAGCTTGGTTTATTTCTTCTTTCTTTTAGAAAACATGAGCATGTACCATCATATTAATCATCATGTGGCAGCCACTCTAGTTTATATGCAGCAAAAACAGTTGTTGTTCCTTCCAGTGTTAAAAAATACTTGTTTTGACGGACGTGGTCTGTGGCAAGACATTCATCAAGCACTATTGTTGGACGTCATACTCACCAATACACAATTTTTTGTTTTCGATGATCATGGTTATTTACAAGAGTATACCTATTTACGTCATGTGAACCACGAAACACAAAAAAAAATGCTGTTGATGTTGGTTCAACAGTTATCGCGTGCCTCTTACAAACAATATTATATTTTTGCAAATTTATCTAATACTTTCTACAACTTTGGGCAATAAACGCTCAGTCTTTAAAAAGCAACACACTTTGATGTATAGACAAAATTATTGTTGTTGTTCTTGTTGATGTAATATATAAGAATGAGAGTGTTAAAAAATTACACTCATTTCCTTGGTTATAGACAACCATGGACGCCTTGAACGCCATTGGCCAAGATTTCGGCTTTGCTCGCAAGAAAATGAGTGAATTGCATTCACAAACACCCTTTCGCATTCATAAAATACAAAAATTAAAAACCAAATATGGTGAACGAGCTCTTTGCATTTGTCAAGACTATGAAACATTTCTTCCCACACGATTTAATAGTTTACCTGATGATGTCATGGAGGATGTCAATTCGAGTATTCACCCTGTCTATATAATCTATGAGGGTGAAAACAAAATCGATGAATGATTCGTTTTGTAAAAATAGAAATCGAATAATCATTGTACGCTTGCCATGACTTTTGTTTATTGATGCCTTACTTTTTAATAACTATAATAAAATAAAATTATGTTTTGGTGCTCAATAGTTTGACGTTTATTAATTGTTGCTCAACGTTTTTGATGGTAAATAATAATAATAGTTTTTTGAACTTTTTTATGTTTTTTTGTCTTAAGCTATGTCAATACAATGATGAGCATAGGCGAATGGTATTTTTTTGTAAGTTCTCGTAAATGGGACAATTTTTTTAACCTTAGTGGCTACGTGTATAGAATCATGCCCATGACGCATGTGTATAATTAGTTGACCTTTTTTACTTTTGTGTACATGAATAGTCTTTTGAAAATGAGATGAAACTTTATGCGCTTAAGGTTCGCTTGTTCGTAAAAAACAGTTGGAGAGACATATTTTTAAACTAGAGAACTATTTAACTCTATTTACTAAATAAAGAAATAATTTAAAGTTAACGTCGCATTGCCTTTACTGCTGACATGGGTTTGCACTAAACCTTTTTTTTTTAAATCATAATAACATGTCATTTTATTCAATAATAATAATAATAATAACAATAATAATAATAAGCGTTTTACAAAACATAGTCCTAGACTTGATAATGATTTGATACGCCAGTATCACCTACTTTTAAAACATGATTTTGTTTTACTTGTGGTTGTAGTGCATGAGGGGGTGTTAGATCAACAAACAAGTGAGTCCTAAGCTCATGACGTTTCAACTAACTATATGAATAGTAATATTAATAATTATGGACTCATGTCCCTTTTTTATTGTTTGTGTTTAAATGTGCCATTTATAGCAAATTTTATAAAATTTTTGATTATTATTATAATCATTGATGAATAATAATGGACTTGTGTCCTTTTTTATTGTTTGTGATTTAAAAATTGCTTTAGTACAATTACCATGTGTATGATTTTCTATACAATTTTTATAATGATAATGATGGAACTACTAATCGATAATGATGGACTTTTGTCCTTTTTTATTGTTTGTGATAAAAAGTATGTTTACTACAATTAGTAATTTGTATTTAATTTTTTATAATGATGCATTGCTGTCATTTTTTATTGTTTGACATTTATGTGATTTTATACAGTTTATTTATAATTATAATGATGAAACTATCAGTCAATAATAATGAAAAAACCAACATGGACTCTTGACTTTTTATTTACTTTTCGAAATGATAACAGTGATACTATACAGTTTTTTAAATAAATTCATGATGTTAAAGTCCATATCTAGATAAAAGTAATTTGCTCTTCATAGCACCAATTACCATAAATGCTGCCATTCGTTCTGATAGACTGGTATCTGAAGCTGTTAATCGTTGCTTGGCAATGCTTAACAAGACTTTGTCTGCAATGCGTCTTAGTGTGGGATCACTGTTTTCATAGGCTATATCATGATTAAGGCATGCATGATCCAAAGCATTAATCCCCATATCCCCTCTCCTCAATCGATCTTGAAGACGAGTACCAAGGCCGCAAAAGCTGTAAGCTGGTAGGTGGACTTCGTATTTAATGATGTTATCAATAATTCCATGGCCAGTACATTTGGGACATGGAGGTTTCAATTGGTGAAAGACACTTTTCTTGTTGTTTTTGTTGTTGTTAATGCTGTTGTTGTTTGCCAGCGGCTGCTGACGAGCATGGTAGGTGGTTGTTTTCCGCATGACGGCCATGGAATGATGAAACAATGTATTTACAGTGAGTTTTATGACCATGATATAATTTCGTTAATTGGCATGTGACACACTGTCGAATGGAAGGTATTTTTGCCATGGTTAATTGCCTGTGATGGGAAAATGACTGCATGGTTGTAGTTCACTCAATTCAGGGTCAGTAGTCCACTCAACAGGCGCCTTTTCCCACATTTCTTTCACAGCGTTTGCAGCAACATAAAAAGAAATGATTTAGGTAGTGCTAATAATTAACGTTGGGTAAAGCTAATAAGTTTTTTCTTGCACATTAAGAACTATCCAATAGCCTTGTCGATTGTAGTGGCGTCCATGTTTATAACATTGATGTAATCACCTCACGTGTACAACTCTCACTGCTATCATTGGATGATAAACTTTCAGTTTTAATTTTATTCAACAATTCCCAACATGCATTTGTGGTGAGCCAATGATACAATTGACGTGCATGCGCTAAGGCTTTATTTTCAATATTGCCGCAAGGACAAGTGTCCATGAGCGTTTGTAGAGATGGGCAACCCAAATCTGAAAGGTCAATGCATTGACAGTGAGAGGGTAAACATGGTTGGAGCCACTGGCGTTTTTCACCCCCTGTAACAATTAAGACATTGCCTGAGGACAAATGGGCTTTCATGACTATGTCAAGATACTTGTAAGAAATATCACACTCTTTCCATACTATTTGTAAATGATTCTCAATCCATTGGCTCTGCTTTTTATCTTTTTAACTAAGCAACTCAAAAGCATAGGGAGGTTTAAACACCAAATGGATGGGGTGCGAGACCCAAAACGTACTACAATCGATAAAAGCCACTTCCTTAAATACAAATTTGTTAGCTGCAATTTTAAACCCCTGACAATCCACGATGAGTGTACGCATTATGTTTTTTACTTGTTACCTCGTTGACGACTAATCAACAACTAACCCATTTCATGGTTTAACATTCCAAAAGTCAAAGGACTTGAGAAAAAAAGGAACAAATGAATTGAACAACAGCTAAGTATTTTTTTACAGGTTTTATTCATAACATAAAAAACACTTACACTTTTATTACAAAGTTGTTTTTATTTCATCTGGAAAAACATTCAAATGAACAGTTTGCTAATACGGTCCATAGGTATCTCCTAGGTTTGCAGGGTCTGGTACAATGACAGGGTAATTCAAACTCCATGGAATATTGCCCACATCATAGCGATTTAGGTAAGGACAGCGTGGACTCCATCGCTGATGATCACTAAATGGTCGATCACCCATCTCCCAGTTTCCAATTTCAATGTTGCAAAAAATACACTTGACAACATCACGACGATTTAAGTAATAAAATCCTGTAGCCGCCCATTCTCCATAATCCATAAAGAAAACTGTCCATGTTTCAAAAGTTTTCAAACGATTAAATTCACATTTTAAATTCCATGGTTTGTCTGTCACGTTGTTGTTGTTGTTGTTGTTGATGTTGTTGCCTATTGAGGGAGACATGACTGTTGTTGTTGTATGTGGGCACAGTGCCAGAGTGCAACAGATAGTGTGCATGCAGACGCTTATCATGAATCCTATGAATGGTGTTTTTTTTTCCACCTGACCACAGGTGGCTTACATGCTGGTAACATAATTGGACAAAGGATGATATTTCACTTGTCTGGCATGAATAATCAAACAGTAGGCACTGGTATGGTCTGGTGCATTTTCTTGTGTTTCAAAATCTACCCTTAAATCAATAGTGGTGATTTTCATAGATTCTTCTAAATACGAACAGTCGAAAACAATCAGTGGTGCTTTTGCTTTAAACCCTTGCGGTGACAACATAGGGCAATCCTGTTTTTCATTATAGGACGATTGAAATTTAGCAAACATGTCATAAAGAGGGCCTAACTTATTTTTTGAAAAATTGAGTTCCAACCCCTCATAGGGAAAGCTAACATTATTTAAAAAAATGTCCTCTCGGCACGCCGGAAGGCGGAGGTAGATTTCACCGGACAAACTTGGGGATAGGCGAAAATAGGCAGAATATGCAGGTTTTCGTAGAACGATCAGACCTCATTTATTGCGAGAAGGTATTTTATAATTGGAGCTTAATTAACTTTGTTTTTCGTCATTTTATGCTTATTTTAAACATTTTATTGTCTTATGGGAACGGTAACCTTCCTATCATTTGGGGTCCATTTTTATACTTGTGGTCACACTGTCCTTATGCAAGGTTTCGACACTGATGTGTAACTATGTAACGGTCTGTTACTTCTTCACGCAAAATTATATCTCCCGCAGAGATTTTGGTTGGTTCCTCAGGTTAGGGGCTGCGACAACGCGGTCATGTAACCCCGTGTACTTAGGGATGGCTGTATTAGTCTGTAATTCAGGTAAGAACTGCAGACTGTCAATTTCAAGCAGTAGTTCTTAATGTTGCTACCAGGTACTACCGTCAACGACACCTAGCTGTGAACTTGGCTACTAGATGCCACCGCAACCAGCTACTCGCAACGAACGTTGGAACTTCCCCTCCAAAGGAAAGCATACTGAGGGATGTTAGCGCTCTTAGAAAATCCGACGACTTCGGCCAGCTTTGAACTCGCGACCTTGGGCATAGACATTCAGCATGCTACCAGTTACGTCACCGAAGCCGCTTCACACTTAGTCAGATGGAAATCTGAATCTGACCTCGTGCAAGTGCGTTATCTTGGCAACGTCTCATGGGTCATCCCTCATCAATTTAGTAGTGTTGCCATGGCAACCACTGATAGCTCTTGGCATTTTCTTATAATTCCGAAATCATTTTTCTCATCCCTTGGCGTAATGGTGGGTCATATCAAAAATTCTTTCAGACAAAAGTTTTAGGTAATTATTAGGGGAATATTGTCCATTTTGTACGGTTTTGATATTGTGCCTATTAAGAGAGATATGATTAATGTTTCCCGAAAAACCCACTTTTTCCCACCCCTTTGGTCAATGGTTGGTGCTATAGAAAATCACTTCATACATAAATTTTTGGGCTTTATCCGACACATAGTATGAACGTTGAAAGGATTCGATATTTCACATATTAAGAGAGTTATAGCAATATTTCACTTTTTCGAAAAAAGCCCCCCATTTTCACCCCCTTCGACCGATTTAGCCCAGTATCGAGCACGACTGAGCTTTTATAGGTATACATATTCGGTAAAAAATTCAAAGTGATTGGTGCAAAATTACGTCAGTTATCGTGTCCACAAGAAACTGATATATATATATATATATATATATATATATATATATAAATTATATATAAAATTTTGAACTGACAGTGGTTTGGGGGTCTGGGGGATGTGAAACGCGAAGATATGTCAAAATTTTCCGGATGTCGAAACATGGTATCCATTGCAATAGTTAGCTTTCTAATGAAATCTACCTCTGGTTGGTTCCTCAGTTTAGGGGCTGCGACAACGCGGTCATCTAACCCCGTGTACTTTGGGTGAGTGTAGAATCTGTCTGATAAACGGTGTGAATTGTAATGGCTGTATTAGTCTTAATTCAGGTAAGGACTGCAGACGGTCAAATTCAAGCAGTAGTTCCTAATGTTGCTACCAGGTACTACCGTCAACGACACCTAGCTGTGAACTTGGCTACTAGATGCCACCGCAACCAGCTACTCGCAACGAACGTTGGAACTTCCCCTCCAAAGGAAAGCATACTGAGGGATTTTAGCGCTCTTAGAAAATCCGACGACTTCGGCCAGCTTTGAACTCGCGACCTTGGGCATAGACATTCAGCATGCTACCAGTTACGTCACCGAAGCCGCTTCACACTTAGTCAGATGGAAATCTGAATCTGATCTCGGGCAAGTGCGTTATCTTGGCAACGTCTCATGGGTCATCCCTCATCAATTTAGTAGTGTTGCCATGGCAACCACTGATAGCTCTTGGCATTTTCTTATAATTCCGAAATCATTTTTCTCATCCCTTGGCATAATGGTGGGTCATATCAAAAATTCTTTCAGACAAAAGTTTTAGGTAATTATTAGGGGAATATTGTCCATTTTGTACGGTTTTGATATTGTGCCTATCAAGAGAGATATGATTAATGTTTCCCGAAAAACCCACTTTTTCCCACCCCTTTGGTCAATGGTTGGTGCTATAAAACATCACTTCAAACATAAATTTTTGGGCTTTATCCGACACATAGTATGAACGTTGAACGGATTCGATATTTCACATATTAAGAGAGTTATAGCAATATTTCATTTTTTCGAAAAAAGCCCCCATCTTCACCCCCTTCGACCGATTTAGCCCAGTAACGAACACGACCGAGCTTTTATAGGTATACATATTCGGTAAAAAATTCAAAGTGATTGGTGCAAAACTACGGCAGTTATCGTGTCCACAAGAAACTGATATATATATATATATATATATAAATTATATATAAACTTTTGAACTGACGGTGGTTTTGGGGTCTGGGGGATGTGAAACGCGAAGATATGTCGAAATTTTCCGGAAGTCGAAACATGGTATCCATTGCAATAGTTAGCTTTCTAATGAAATCTACCTCTGGTTGGTTCCTCAGTTTAGGGCCTGCGACAACGCGGGCATCTAACCCCGTGTACTTTGGGTGAGTGTAGAATCTGTCTGATAAACGGTGTGAATTGTAATGGCTGTATTAGTCTTAATTCAGGTAAGGACTGCAGACGGTCAATTTCAAGCAGTAGTTCCTAATGTTGCTACCAGGTACTACCGTCAACGACACCTAGCTGTGAACTTGGCTACTAGATGCCACCGCAACCAGCTACTCGCAACGAACGTTGGAACTTACCCTCCAAAGGAAAGCATTCTGAGGGATTTTAGCGCTCTTAGAAAATCCGGCGACTTCGGCCAGCTTTGAACTCGCGACCTTGGGCATAGACATTCAGCATGCTACCAGTTACGTCACCGAAGCCGCTTCACACTTAGTCAGATGGAAATCTGAATCTGATCTCGTGCAAGTGCGTTATCTTGGCAACGTCTGATGGGTCATCCCTCATCAATTTAGTAGTGTTGCCATGGCAACCACTGATAGCTCTTGGCATTTTCTTATAATTCCGAAATCATTTTTCTCATCCCTTGGCATAATGGTGGGTCATATCAAAAATTCTTTCAGACCAAAGTTTTAGGTAATTATTAGGGGAATATTGTATTAAGAGAGATATGATTAATGTTTCCCGAAAAACCCAATTTTTCCCACCCCTTTGGACAATGTTTGGTGCTATAAAACATCACTTCAAACATAAATTTTTGGGCTTTATCCGACACATAGTATGAAAGTTGAACGGATTCGATATTTCACATATTAAGTGAGTTATAGCAATATTTCACTTTTTCGAAGAAAGCCCCCCATTTTCACCCCCTTCGACCGATTTGGCCCAGTAACGAACACGAACGAGCTTTTATAGGTATACATATTCCGTAAAAAATTCAAAGTGATTGGTGCAAAATTACGGCAGTTATCGTGTCAACAAGAAACTGATTTATATATAAATTATATATAAACTTTTGAACTGACGTTGGTTTTGGGGTCTGGGGGATGTGAAAAGCGAAATTTTCCGGAAGTCGAAACATGGTATCCATTGCAATAGTTAGCTTTCTAATGAAATCTACCTCTGGTTGGTTCCTCAGTTTAGGGGCTGCGACAACGCGGTCATCTAACCCCGTGTACTTTGGGTGAGTGTAGAATCTGTCTGATAAACGGTGTGAATTGTAATGGCTGTATTATTCCTAATTCAGGTAAGGACTGCAGACGGTCAATTTCAAGCAGTAGATCCTAAAGTTGCTACCAGGTACTACCGTCTACGACTCCTAGCTGTGAACTTGGCTACTAGATGCCACCCCAACCAGCAACTTGCAACGAACGTTGAAACTTCCCCTCCAAAGGAAAGCATACTGAGGGAGTTTAGCGCTCTTAGAAAATCATACGACTTCGGCCGGCTTTGAAACCGCGACCTTGGGCATAGACATTCAGCATGCTACCAGTTACGTCACCGAAGCCGTTTCCCACTTAGTCAGATGGAAATACTGAATCTGATCTCGTGCAAGTGCGTTGTCATGGCAACGTCTGATGGTTCATCCCTCATCAATTTAGTAGTGTTGCCATGGCAACCTCTGATAGCTCTTGGCATTTTCTTATAATTCCGAAATCATTTTTCACATCCCTTGGCGTAATGGTGGGTCATATCAAAAATTCTTACAGACAAAAGTCTTAGGTAATTAATAGGGGAATATTGTCCATTTTGTACGGTTTTGATATTGTGTCTATTAAGAGAGATATGATTAAAGATTCCCGAAAAACCCACTTTTTCCCACCCCTTTGGTCAATGGTTGGTGCTAAAAAAAAAACTCTTCAAACATAAATGTTTGGGCTTTATCCGACACATAGTATGAACGTTGAACGGATTCGATATTTCACATATTAAGAGAGTTATAGCATTATTTCACTTTTTCGAAAAAAAAAGCCCCCCATTTTCACCTCCTTCGACCGACTTAGCCCAGTAACGAACTCGAACGAGATTTTATAGGAATACATATTTGGTAAAAAATTCAAAGTGATTGGTGCAAAATTACGGCAGTTATCGTGTCTACAAGAAACTGATATAAATAAATATATATATATATACATAAATTATATATAAACTTTTGAACTGACGGTGGTTTTGGAGTCTGGGGGATGTGAAACGCGAAGATATGTCGAAATTTTCCGGAAGTCGAAACATGGGACCCATTGCAATAGCTTTCTAATGAAATCTACCTAATAGTCGTATATTTCTCAAGTGAATGTGATCAAACATGGTGATATCTTTGCTTTGTTGGTATTTTCTATTGGTTTGAAAACCAATAATAACATAGAGAGGTCGCTCGGTAGAGCGAGCCGATTACACACTCCAACTATGAGTGTCTGTGGTAGGTACTGTCCCCGTTTACCCGGATAGTAGGCTGTCAGATATCCGCCCCCTCAATCGGATTGCCAATAATCAATCGCACCGGCTCAGCTACATCAATGAAAATGGCACTGACAGATACTACCGAGGTTTGAACACAGAAGTTACCAAGAAAATTATTGTGGAACACACCAAAATAGACGGGGGTTTCATACTTACTTTTACTTACCTCTTAAAAATAATCTCGGGGATTGGGTTGACAACAGGATCTCTAAAGTATGCTCTCACAATAACCTTCACCATGACATTTAAAAATGAACCAGAACGACGGCAAGAACTTTGAACTGTACAAAAGCTTTATTTCAAATAAAGGGTATGATTTTAACAAACTCAACAAAATAAATGTGGCTATCAGTAGCCCATGTCAATCTGACTATGTCCACTTAAAGGACTTGCAAAGTTATCAAACAATATGTTAGCTCCCATGAGCTCAAAATAACGTAACATTCAAAACACATTTGGATTGGATGAGGAAGTCAGGATACGACATATATAGAGCATTTGGTTTCTTTTAATAAACATCACACTTGTATTAATAGGCGCAAGGCCAGAGTATCGACCTCGCCCGCTGATAACCAGATGTCTGGCCGGCTGGTCTACCCTTCAACCTGGCGCATGCCTGTCAAATGGGGCTCACTCGTCACGCCACACTGCGTAAGAATTCAGCTCCTTTCAAAGCTTTAAATGTCTACAAGACAACTCATATATATTGACGCAAATCTTTCAAATGCTTAACTCACATACCACTGGATTATTCTGACAATCCCTAAACTTGTTAAGTTATCATCCAAATGTTTAATAAGCATAGTTTAGAGTATAAAACACACTCTTAAATGTTTATAACAAAATCACATAAATTATTTATAACAATTAGAAATTGTTTATAATATTATCGAAGATAATTACAAAAAATTTAAACACGCCTTTAACATTACTTTCGTTCCACATTATTGTCAAAGATATTTACATTTATTATTTACAATATCAACATTTAAATTATTTAAATTATTAATTTAAGAAAAACATTGAACCACATATCCATCCGGTTGTTAATTTCATAATCGTGTTAATATAATCGACCCATGAAGGTTAGTTATACATTTTAATGTCACAATCTGGTTTAATAAAGGTTGTAATAATTATTATTATTTGTGACGGTAATCTTCATTCAAAATCTTATCTCAAATTCTTTCAAAACTCTTGTTAATTATAACAGTAAATTCACTTGATTAATTTTCAACGAACTATGACAATACACTCTAGCGGAAAATACTTCGCTTACAAAATAATGCACACACTGCATTAAAAATAGGCCCAAAATTCATTATATATTAAAATATATGGTATCAAAATCTTCCACAGAATTTACAAAAACCTCCACTAACACAATCTTTATCATCATTAATTACTGTGGGAATCTCCTTCATTTATTTAAGGGCATTATACATCAGCGACTTTCAACATGTCCGCTGCACTATCGATTATACATTCATAGTTCCACTTAAAAATTCTTTTAACCATTAATTGTTTCAAAACTGTTGTCATTTAACTTTCGTGGATTTCATTCATGAATCGAATTGAAATAAAAATTTGCCAATCACAAACAAATTTAATAGTGAATACGCTTATATACGCCTGTCTGGTCTATCAAAATTTAAGATTAACATCTTCAAAGAATTGTAGTATAAAAATACTATCATCAAACAAAGTGCGACTAACTGTAAAATAGTCGAATAGAATCCAATTAGACTGGGGAATGCAAACATCGTTATGTAAATCTCTAAATGAGAAAACTCCTAACACAAGTTCACGAATTTAATGCATTCAATAATTCATAATTAAAGTTCATCTTTCACAAAATGGTCTATGATGCAATGATCGTTCATAACTGACGATAAATGTCTGTGTTGCAATCAATTCAAATACCGACTAGTATTTCCAAGATCGTCGACAACGTACTGGATTTTAACGCTCTAAAATCATTTAAATGTTCTTCCTTCTTGATGATGACAGATAATTGGTCAAAGTAATTAAACTGGGGTAGAATTACTTTAATAAAATGACACGCTGTCTGAATTTAAATCTGCCATAAAAATCATTAACTTACAGTCAAATCGAGACTACAAAAAAAATAAGCAAATTACTGAAAAATCTAAATATCAGTCTCAACTGATCCAAAATCGTATAACAATGCCCATGACATAACAATGTCTTAATAAAATGTCGAAAAAGGCATAACTCATCAATGTGAACTGAGAATAGGAATCTCAAACAAGAATATCGGGCAAAATACATGAGGACAAAAATATGGGAAAAATGGTTGCTCAAATATTGCTAAGAAACTCAAATACAATAAACGTTCACGACTACCTTATCTGCCGATTGACGTTCCAGAGGAAAATTCCCCAAAGAAGACTGTTGATGGATCCATTTCACCAAGTTAAAGCTGAGCTCCATCCTCGAAACAAGAAACAGCACCCTCGGAGAATCGAACTGCTTCACGAAGACGAACGACATCCTTCCGGCAATAATCTTCTTTGTGAGTCGGGACAACCCTGACCTCTCTTGAAAAATCCCTGAAGTTCCAGTTGAAAATCGCCATGAAGTTTTTGTAGAAATTTCCGAAGAAATATTCATATTCAGTGAGTATGAAATCATTTCCATTGCTGTTTGATAGTATTCAGCCTTTAATCACGAAACATGGGTGTAGGTGTTTGTTCACCACATGTTCGCTTGTGTGGAATAGCAATTAGCGAAGTTCCATGCTGCTATCTTACTCCGTTGAAATATGTCCCAATTGCATTAAGTCTTTTGCCTTCCATCTTCTCTTCAGTTATGGTAATAGAAGAACAAACTGCCATATTAAACTGCTCCATAATACTGTAGCGTTGTGTCACAAAAGCAATCTGAAGTCTCCCTATTTCACTAGCCGTGTCAGCCGTGGCGTAGATTCTGGCTAAACAAAGTGTTTCTCCTGTGGCGAGAAAATCACTTTTGTCAGTCGTCTAAAATTGTCAATAACTTCCAAAATACTTCCTCGAAATTGTTCAACTTTTCTACACTCCTTACTGTAGCAATGCACAATAGAATTAGCTTATAGGCGACCGCTAACTGTTCACAGCTAATCTCGTAGAAGCGTTATAATGGTCGTTTCAACTTCACCTAGATTTACTTCACAGTAAACCTGCACTGCTTGTATGTTCGACTCTCGTTTACTGCAGTGGCTTTACCACGCGTTATAAAGACGACTATTTCACTACTAATCTCACTCGACGTTTCACTGAAATAACTATTTGAGATCAGACGATTGAATATCAGACGATTTATAATCTGAGAGAATGAGGAATGAGGCTCCTCTCTTCTGCGCAAGGCCTTTTATGAACTTCATGAGGGGCGTATCCATCCCTTCCATTGCGTGTTACTGCGTCATCGCTAGAAGTTCCAACTTCGTCAATACATGACGGATTTTCAAAATTCAAAAACTGAAAATAAATTTCACCAAAATTCCAGAACAATGCCTCTACTGCAAATGGATTTCCACAATTCTGCATTCCAAAAAGTAATAAAAATACCATAGTTTCAGCAATCTCCGTCTTCCTTCAGACTATCGTTCATTGGTTTGAGCCTCCCCTCCAATAGCATAATTTCTTCCTCAGCAGAATTCCACGTTTCCTGCGACTGCGTCGTACATCTTGGATCATTCTCGAATAAATGCTGACGTCACTGAGAATCTCAGCTCAGGTAGCCTGCTGGCATAACGTCTGCGTCATCCGTGCTTACGTCATGACTACCCACGTCATAACTATGACAGCCATAACTTTCTTTATAATTTCCAATATAGCCACCGTGGTCTCTATATAATTCAATTACGGGGGCATTCTCCTCTCACCACGTTTTAAAAACAGTTGCAAATTGTTTTTAAACTCAGTATTACAAGTACCTCAACTCTCTTGAACACGAAATTGAATTATTACTGGCTTACTCTAGTATAGTATCTTTTCAAATTTCCAGCATTGAACTTGCCGTAAATGACATTATTCTCATCATCATAGAGTTCATAGCAGTTGTTTCCATAGGCGTTCGTGATCCTAAACGGCCCCATGAACACATTTCCAAATTTGGGGTATATTTTCTTGCTCATATCAGCCTTGACAGGTCTGCGTAATAATACAAGATTTCCAACTTGTAAGGGTGCACCAAAACGCTTTCCAGCTACTCTTTTCAATCGTTTCTCTGCTGCTTTCTGGAGTTGTTCCTTTGCCTTGTCAACCCTCTGCTGCCTTCCTAGGTCGGGATCTCTAGGAATGTGGTTGAAAAGATTATCCCACGGCCTTTCTGGGTTTCTTCCTAGATGAAGTCGCATTGGCACTTCTCCTGTGCTCTCCTGCACTGTAGAGTTCAGACATTCCTCAATAAGGGGTACAAATCTCACCCAACCAAAATGATCATTTGGACAGAAAATTCGACAGAATTTCGAAAATTCAGCCATATATCTTTCTGAGGAATTCGATTCTGGGTAACGCACGCTTGAAAATAAGTGCTTAATGCCAAGCCTTTCCATATCCGCTGCAAATTCCACGGATGTAAACTGCGTTCCATGATCTGACAGTAGATATTCTGGTTTACCAGCTTTAGGAAATACAGCATTTTCCAGTCTGCTTACTACGTTCATCGTGTTAGCTTTCTGCATGGGACTCATTGTAACAAATTTTGAGAAAACATCCACGGTAACCAACAGGTACTGGTTACCCTGATATCCCTTCGGACAGGGGCCAAATATGTCCGTCGCCATTAGTTCGTTTGGC
This sequence comes from Meconema thalassinum, assembly GCA_946902985.2. Taxonomy (NCBI): domain Eukaryota; kingdom Metazoa; phylum Arthropoda; class Insecta; order Orthoptera; family Tettigoniidae; genus Meconema; species Meconema thalassinum. The sequence goes on from OX336395.1 coordinate 52,579,605, forward strand.
TTAGAAGGAATCATAGCCTTCGGTTTTCCTTTTAATAAAGCAGAAGCATACTTTGCTCTTTGACATTTGTCACATGATCGAATGACCTTGGCAATGCTGGAACGCATGTTAGTCCAGATAAATCTCTCTTTAAGAGTATTAAGAGTTTTATCTAAACCGGCATGTCCAGTTGCGTGATGAGCTACCCACACTAAATTGACAACAAGTTTAGGTGGCACGACTATTCGGAGTTTTGTATGCGCAGAGTCAGCATACTTGCATACGATGTCTCCAATCAAGACAAAGTGTCGTGAATTTCTCCGTGTAACTGCATAGTCAACATCAGTATTGTCCATGTAACCCTTGAGGAACCTGTACATTTTCCTTATTGGAGCGTGTCTCTTCTGTGACACACCGATTCGGGCTAACCTCCTAACGGTTTCTTGATCTTCTTGCTCCAATTGTACATGGTGTATCTGCACATTTTTAATAGGGTTACGTGATAGAGCATCAGCCAGTAAGTTATCTTTCCCAGGCTGGTGGACGATAGTGGCGTTAAACTGTTGGGTGAACAAAGCCCAACGTGTCAATCTATCACTCGACATGTCAGTTTGCAGCATAAACTGTAGTGCTTTATGGTCAGTAATAATGATGACCTTATGTCCCAGCAGGATTTTCTTCCAGGCTTGCAATGCTGTGACAAAAGCTAACGCTTCAAGTTCTGTCGTGAAGTAATTTTCCTCGTGTTTCTTCAACTTCCGACTAGTGAACGCAATGTAGTGCTTGTTGCCTGCCTCGTCTTTCTGGTATAAGACTGCACTAATGCCTACTCTTGATGCATCAGACTCAATATAGAACACCTTCTCAAAGTCTGGGTACTCCAGTTTCACATTATTTCTGAGCATCTCTTTTGCTTTCTCAAAAGCCTCGTCTGCAGCGGTACTCCATTTCCATCTGTTATTCTTCTTGAGTAAGTCATACAGAGGAGCCATAATTTCAGAGTATCTTGGACAGTGGCTGCTAATAAATTGGCATGCGCCTACAAATTCTCTGACTTGTTTCACCTTAGTTGGCTTTGTAAATCTCGTGATCGCATCTACTTTTTTCAAGTTTGGATGATATCCATCTTTATCAATAGTATGCCCCAAGTAATTTATCTCCTGCTTCAAGAATTGACATTTTCCAAAATTGACCTTGATATTGGCCTCCCTTAAATTCTCGAACAATTTTCTCAACTGCACTAAATGTTCTGCGGCGCTGGGTGAAGATACGATTAAATCGTCAATGTAGCAGATTACATTTTCTTTCACTTCGTCAGTGAGCTTACTATCAAGTGCTCGAATAAGTGCTGGTCCACTGTTAACCATACCAAAAGGCATTCGGACAAAGACCCATGACGTCTGGTCAAATAGGAATCCAGTGTACTGCATACTATCTTCTTATAGCTGAACTTGATAAAATGAAGACGTCAAGTCAAGAACGCTGAAACATGCTCTCCCTTTGAATTTTCGAAGCAGATCTCTAATCTTGGGTGGTCGGTCATTTTCTGGAAGAATCTTCAAGTTGATGGTCCTGGCATCGAGACAAAGACGTATCTGACCATTACTTTTCTTCACTACTGTGATGGGGTTTATATAAGACGACGCCTGTTTTTTAATAATCCCGTCTACCTCCATTTTTCTGATTAACCCTCGTACTTCTTGATAGTATTTCTCAGGAATGGGGTATATTCTCTTCTGGTAAGGGGTTTCATCTGTCAGCCTTATCTTGTACTTATAATCCTTAATCAATCCAGGCTTTTCATCGAAAATATCTTGGAATTCCTTTATCAGATCCTCAAATTCCCCCTGAATTTCTTCAAATCCTTCAGTTTTTCTACTGGGTATTTCTGCTAAATTTTCCACTTCATTGATTATAGTATTCAAAATTTCTTCCCTAAGGTCTATTTCCAGACGGTTTTTCACGTCCTGTTTTTCTATCTCTTCTTTGATTATGTACCCATCATTAAAGCTAATACTTCTGTTCTTCATGTCAATAATAGCTCCGACCTTCGATATAAAATCGATTCCAAGCACCATATCAAAATTGATCTTGCTCACCACAATGAAGATTTGTTCATAATTCCTTCCATTGATCTCAAAGTTCAATAACACTTGAATCTTGCACTTCACTGCCTTATCTTGGAATATCCCTCTCACTTTGACGGTAGAAACAGGTAGAACTGTCATGTTCTCTCCTCTTAGCAGACTTTGATAACATTCCTCTGAAATGATGGAGATAATTGCACCAGTATCCATCAGGGCTTTGTACTGTTGGCCATCTATCCGTACAGAAATAATAGGTAAGGCACATGGTCTTTCCTCTTTAACTATACCCCTCTCTTCTAGCAAATCTTCATCAGTCACTTCATATATCTCATTAATTGTAATCAGGTGTGGTGTGGCAATGTATTTACAAGTTCTCACTGACGTTGAGAAATCGGCGTTTTTTTTTGGTGTTACCGACCTCAAAATTCTGCTGGCTCGTAGAAGGCCCAGGATCGATTACAACATCCTGCCTTTTCTTTTGGTTGTTGGCTTCTTTTTCCCGTAATTCTTTCAGGTATTGCTGGCTTTCCTTCTCTCTTTCCTGATACTGATCGGGTGTCAGAACCTGACCTTGAGGATTCTGATTTCTGTTTTGGCTCTGGTTATTCCTATTATAATTTCTGTTATAACCATTATTGTTGTAATATCTGCCTCTTCCATTGTAATTTCCTCGACTATAGTTCCAGCCTCTTCTCTGTTGATACGGTCGGTAACCTGGCGATCTGTTATTTCGAAACTGATTATTCCTGTGGGGACCTACATTGTCAGTTTTCTCCTCATCTGGCTTGTCAGTTTGTTGGACTTGGTCCATATATACAGTATTTATTTCTTTGAAGTCATGCCTTTGACCTTTCTGTACCACGTTAGGCATTGGACTTGTGTAGTCTAACCTCCTCAGTAATTCATCCATGCTGGTTAAATCCCTGATGTTTGATGAAATAATTAGTCTCCTCACCTCCACAGGTAGCATACGAGAAATCGCATCAATAAGTTGCTCCGTTGACAATGGGGGTTGCAAAAATCTCAAGCGGGATAACTGACTCGTAAAGAAATCAGCGTTGGTGTATTCTTTGAATACACGGTACGAGAGATATAATGTCTATTGCTCTTTGCATGTTCATTTCTTCCTTCCTCTTTGCCAAACACCAACAGTGATTATCTGTTTTCTCCTTGTTGGGTATATCTCTCATGTCTTCATAAGTATGTTTCAGATATATAACTTCTGTGATCCACCTAGCGCCATCTAGTAGCGAACCTCTGAAGCTACTCAATTCCTCATCGTGCAAGAAGACTTACTTATCCATTTGGCTACCAGATCTCGTTACTATCGTCAGCTATTTTCTCCTTGAGCAAGAGGACTACGTCTACTGTTTCACTCACCATGCTGCGCTAATATCGCCTACTATCAACTCATAGAAGACCATCCATCAAGAAGAAAATTATTTTTTGCTAAGTTGGTTATGCTGATATGTATACCTTTTGTTTCCTACCCCCACTCTCTCCCCTTCCTAGGACCTTCCGTGCTTCGTTGAGCTGCTCTCACTTCTTAGTCGGCAGTCGTAGTAATCAGTTAAGGCTCAACCAGAGCCAGCCTCCTGACCTAACGAGGCATCTTTTTTAAATTCCACGCCATGTTGGAACTTTAAGCATCAGTGAGGAACTTCACCTTCGCCATGCAACAAAGATAAGTACCTGCTTCAAGTTGTAACCTCATCTTCATGATTTTACCTACCACATGCTTTTAACTATCTTTTATAGGCAGTGTGAAATTACTTATTTTGGGGCAAAATCATCCTCCGCGGGATTTTCCATGTTGAGCTTTCGTTTAATCAAGCTAATCTTAGTGAAAGCAGCATTTCTTATGCTTGCCAAATGAGAAATCTTCTCACTACGTGGGATATTATCTAATACCCACTGTCTGTAATTTACCAAGCAAGTTCCTCCGCTGGATTTACATTAGCCCCATTTTACTACTAAGATTGTTTTGGAACTTTCCAGATTCGGTACTCAATCTACGAGTCCTGCCGTCATGTATTTCTCACGTACTTGGGAGAATTCTGTTTAAAACTAAATTACTACAATAGTGAATTTTCGTCCACCGCTGGAACATTCTATGGCGCATTTAATTGTAAATCGCAACTGTTTCAAGAAATAGACTCTCACCTATATAGTGCAATCAGTTCTTCCTATAATTGCAATAACTTTCTTTTCCACAACCTTTGTGTCTCCACAGTGAACATATCATATGTTTCAATGAACTATAGTGCAAACCAGTGCTTGCTCAACTTTTCTACCGCGTCGCGATCGTTCGCTTATATTCAAATAAGGCCATGAACATTTTCCTCAATTCCCATTTCTCTTTCCTAAACTTCTCACTAACAATCTGCAATAAACTTTTAATCTAGGTCTATTCCAATAAGGTGTCATTCCAAGAAGTGCCCTTCCATTTTTGTTGGTTTATCATTAAGTATCTCTGTATAATCTTTGTGATACGTGTCTAGCACACGTTTCAAATTTACCTTGTTCCTCCCTTCAAAATCAGGGAAAACAATTCTCTAAACTCTTGAGCGAGTCATGTTCAGGTTTCACGAAATGGAAACTGCCCCATTTTTCTCGTGATTCCTAATTAAACATAGGAAGTCTAGAAACTTCTTTTTCACTTTCTCCAGGTTTCACTGTAAGTGACCTGCCCTTTTTGTATAATTCTCATATATTAATTCTGTATAAATATAAGAAGTTGTAGGAACTTCTATTTCATTTTTCACGTTGTTATTATTGTTATTTTCAAAGTTGTCACTTTCTCTAGAACATTCTCTCCAGAATTTCTTAAGGTGCACTTTTTGTACTTCAATTCACGTTCAAGCTTTAATTATTTTATTGCTCATTTGTTGAAATCTTATAAAGATTTTAGAAACATGTAAGGTTTGAAACCTTAAAAATTGTCAATTGCCTGGAGCAACCGTTTAATGTTGTCGGAGGTCTGCGACCTCAAATTGCTAATAAGATTAAAAAATATTTATTTGTTAAAAAGATCAATTAATCCTGAATTGTTAAATAAATTAAATATTTGTTTTTGGATTCATCATTTCTCTGATACTACAGTTAGGCAGGATCCTGGCTTTCCTAGCTCTTCCTAGGTTTATGCCCTCGTTCATATACAATAAATCGTTTGCTCTCAGTCTTGTCAGACCATCACCCTTCTCTATAGTACTTTCATTCGTGCTTGGGAGGAAATACACTACAGGCTCTCTCTGGCAAACTGCCCAAGTCTTAGCTGCGGTTCCCGTCAGCCTCGACCAAGCTCGTTCCTACTTTAGGTATCAAGGTGTTAATTTTCAGTGGCAACTGCCTCTAAAGGTATTTAAAGTTGAACTCATTAATTTTGTGGGACTCTCCTCCTATTCTTCTATCCTTCTTTTCCAATCCCAAATCTACTTCCTTCTCTTAATCATCTTCCCTTGGTGGGTGGGTTATTCCCTAGCCTATAATCTACCCAAGCGTACCGCGTTGGAAGAGTACCGGAGTATTTTCTTGAATACACCTCCGCTCTTAACGAATTCTGCGCTTCTATGGACCAAAATCGTTTGATTAATGCCTCTGCAAACTCGTCAAAGTTACTGAATGTGTATCTAAATGCGCGAAACCATTCGAGGGGTCCTCCAATCAAATATCTCTCCACTATCTTCATCTCTCTCTCTCTGGGAATGTGAGCTTCGATGAAATAGTCTTTGAGGTTCCTTACATATTCTATAGGTGTCAAACTATCAGTGTTGCTGAATTTTTGCGGGTTGTCTTCAAAATTCCTGATGACCGTCACGTTCCTCGGATATGAATCCGGGTAGTTTTCCCACTATCTCGATAGTTCCACTCAGGTTCCATATTCCTCTCGTCATCTTCCTCTCTGAATCTAGATATACGTTCTTCAGGAGTCACGTCTCTCTCTTCTGGATCTAGGTTATATCTTCTGGCATAATTCCTACTGGTTTCGCAAGCCAAGCCTTCTGTATCCTTGTCAGTAATCTCCGTTAAGACTTTCTTGATTAACTCTTCTTTGTAGGTCTCCATTAAACTAGCCTCTCCTAACTTCAAATTTTGCAGTTTGCTCGACGTTTCATTTACATCAGAGACCACTTTATGAATCTGTTCCTCTAATGCAGATTTTAACGTTTGCACATCCCGATCTAGTTGTGTTCTATCTTCAACTTGTCTTTCGGATAGCGAATCCATCCTGACGCTTAAATCTTTCCTAATCTGTACTACTTCATTGTTAATATCAATTTGAGTACTGGCAAGTTTCCTTTCAATACGATCCTGAATTTGGGTTACATGTTCCCCACTTGACCTATTCCACTCGTCTTTCCATATTGCTACATTTGCCGTTAACATTTCTGCTATGTCTATTTCGATATCCTCTTTCAATACTTTATTATGGTCTAATACTTGGGTTCTCATGACCTCTACATCAAACTTTAAACCTTCTAAAGACGCTGTCGTTCTAACTGACTCATCAACTAATCTAGTCGTTAATGCACTTATATTACGTGTACAAAGGGTTTTCGAATTTTCTATCTCTTCCCTGACTTTATTTACATCAGTTTGGACTTTAGCAACATCTACGAAAACTGTGTTGACCTCTACTTGAATTTTATTTATGTCACTTTGCATCTCGTTTACATCCGAATGAATGTTATTAATATCAACCTGAACATTGGACACATCAGTTCTAACATTTTGGATTCCTCTTTGGACTTCCTCAACCTTGTCTTGGACAGTCGCAACATCATTTTTAACAACAACTACCTCAGCCCTAGCACAAGAAATATCACTTCGGACATTAGCTACATCTAGATTCAACATTGTAAGATCTTTATGCACATTAGCAACATCAATTTTAACATCAGCAACATTTTTATGCATATTAGACACATCTATTTTAACATTGGACACGTCTGAGCGCATGTCAGTTACAGCATTCTCAATTCCTTGGGTATTAATCTGTAAACGCGACATATTATCCTCTAAGTTAGCAGAACTAGTCTGAAGACCCTTCAAACTTTCATCCATGCTAGCTTTCAAATTACTAGCATTCTGTTCCATTCGACTAGTATTCTCCTTCATACTTTCATTCAGCATCTGCTTCATACTACTATTCATGCTAGCTTTCAAGTTAGCATTCTCCTCCATCATCTGCTTCATGTTAGCAGACATCTCCTCTAGCATTATCCTCAAACTTTCATCTTCCATTACAATATTATTCAAAAATTAGACTGCTGTAGGGACATACATCAAAAGAGCAAAATAACAACATTTGAGCAACACTTTTCACCATATATAAATTTAATCAAATTTCTGTCTTAAATCTAACTTATAACTACCTTATAATTAACTTTCGAAGACCCTTCATGTTGAAACAAACTCAAGCACATGTTCAAATTTCACTGGCCCATTTTAAAATATCCTAACACAAATAATTTACATTTACAATCCAAATAATTTAATTTTATATTTAATATGACTAAAATGTCATAAGCCGGTCAAATAAAATAAGATTCCAGATCATAGGCGATTTTTCTAAGTTTCCAGCCCATTTAACCTTTCTCAAGTTGTATAAGATCCGATCATTTCTGAGTGTAATTTTCCTAATACAATGCAACATTTAATTCCTATATAATCACACTCTTAAATTCTACAATTGGCCTAGACATCTAACAAAGAATCAACCTCTTTATTTGAGTCTAATCGAACCACACGTTTTAGGTTTGCCAATCCTACTGTTGACTCAGCCCCACGTTTTAGGTCTGCCAATCCTTCTATTGTTCAACCTAGTAATCCAGTGTTGTTGAACATGCCCCACACGTTGACTGCGCCAATCCTTCTGGCGTTCAACCTGGTGATCCAGTTATGTTGAATCAGCCCCACGTTTTAGGGTCGCCAATCCTTCTGTCCCCGTTTACCCGGATAGTAGGCTGTCAGATATCCGCCCCCTCAATCGGATTGCCAATAATCAATCGCACCGGCTCAGCTACACCAATGAAAATGGCACTGACAGATACTACCGAGGTTTGAACACAGAAGTTACCAAGAAAATTATTGTGGAACACACCAAAATAGACGGGGGTTTCATACTTACTTTTACTTACCTCTTAAAAATAATCTCGGGGATTGGGTTGACAACAGGATCTCTAAAGTATGCTCTCACAATAACCTTCACCATGACATTTAAAAATGAACCAGAACGACGGCAAGAACTTTGAACTGTACAAAAGCTTTATTTCAAATAAAGGGTATGATTTTAACAAACTCAACAAAATAAATGTGGCTATCAGTAGCCCATGTCAATCTGACTATGTCCACTTAAAGGACTTGCAAAGTTATCAAACAATATGTTAGCTCCCATGAGCTCAAAATAACGTAACATTCAAAACACATTTGGATTGGATGAGGAAGTCAGGATACGACATATATAGAGCATTTGGTTTCTTTTAATAAACATCACACTTGTATTAATAGGCGCAAGGCCAGAGTATCGACCTCGCCCGCTGATAACCAGATGTCTGGCCGGCTGGTCTACCCTTCAACCTGGCGCATGCCTGTCAAATGGGGCTCACTTGTCACGCCACACTGCGTAAGAATTCAGCTCCTTTCAAAGCTTTAAATGTCTACAAGACAACTCATATATATTGACGCAAATCTTTCAAATGCTTAACTCACATACCACTGGATTATTCTGACAATCCCTAAACTTGTTAAGTTATCATCCAAATGTTTAATAAGCATAGTTTAGAGTATAAAACACACTCTTAAATGTTTATAACAAAATCACATCAATTATTTATAACAATTAGAAATTGTTTATAATATTATCGAAGATAATTACAAAAATTTTAAACACGCCTTTAACATTACTTTCGTTCCACATTATTGTCAAAGATATTTACATTTATTATTTACAATATCAACATTTAAATTATTTAAATTATTAATTTAAGAAATACATTGAACCACATATCCATCCGGTTGTTAATTTCATAATCGTGTTAATATAATCGACCCATGAAGGTTAGTTATACATTTTAATGTCACAATCTGGTTTAATAAAGGTTGTAATAATTATTATTATTTGTGACGGTAATCTTCATTCAAAATCTTATCTCAAATTCTTTCAAAACTCTTGTCAATTATAACAGTAAATTCACTTGATTAATTTTCAACGAACTATGACAATACACTCTAGCGGAAAATACTTCGCTTACAAAATAATGCACACACTGCATTAAAAATAGGCCCAAAATTCATCATATATTAAAATATATGGTATCAAAATCTTCCACAGAATTTACAAAAACCTCCACTAACACAATCTTTATCATCATTAATTACTGTGGGAATCTCCTTCATTTATTTAAGGGCATTATACATCAGCGACTTTCAACATGTCCGCTGCACTATCGATTATACATTCATAGTTCCACTTAAAAATTCTTATAACCATTAATTGTTTCAAAACTGTTGTCATTTAACTTTCGTGGATTTCATTCATGAATCGAATTGAAATAAAAATTTGCCAATCACAAACCAATTTAATAGTGAATACGCTTATATACGCCTGTCTGGTCTATCAAAATTTAAGATTAACATCTTCAAAGAATTGTAGTATAACAATACTATCATCAAACAAAGTGCGACTAACTGTAAAATAGTCGAATAGAATCCAATTAGACTGGGGAATGCAAACATCGTTATATAAATCTCTAAATGAGAAAACTCCTAACACAAGTTCACGAATTTAATGCATTCAATAATTCATAATTAAAGTTCATCTTTCACAAAATGGTCTATGATGCAATGATCGTTCATAACTGACGATAAATGTCTGTGTTGCAATCAATTCAAATACCGACTAGTATTTCCAAGATCGTCGACAACGTACTGGATTTTAACGCTCTAAAATCATTTAAATGTTCTTCCTTCTTGATGATGACAGATAATTGGTCAAAGTAATTAAACTGGGGTAGAATTACTTTAATAAAATGACACGCTGTCTGAATTTAAATCTGCCATAAAAATCATTAACTTACAGTCAAATCGAGACTACAAAAAAAATAAGCAAATTACTGAAAAATCTAAATATCAGTCTCAACTGATCCAAAATCGTTTAACAATGCCCATGACATAACAATGTCTTAATAAAATGTCGAAAAAGGCATAACTCATCAATGTGAACTGAGAATAGGAATCTCAAACAAGAATATCGGGCAAAATACATGAGGACAAAAATATGGGAAAAATGGTTGCTCAAATATTGCTAAGAAACTCAAATACAATAAACGTTCACGACTACCTTATCTGCCGATTGACGTTCCAGAGGAAAATTCCCCAAAGAAGACTGTTGATGGATCCATTTCACCAAGTTAAAGCTGAGCTCCATCCTCGAAACAAGAAACAGCACCCTCGGAGAATCGAACTGCTTCACGAAGACGAACGACATCCTTCCGGCAATAATCTTCTTTGTGAGTCGGGACAACCCTGACCTCTCTTGAAAAATCCCTGAAGTTCCAGTTGAAAATCGCCATGAAGTTTTTGTAGAAATTTCCGAAGAAATATTCATATTCAGTGAGTATGAAATCATTTCCATTGCTGTTTGATAGTATTCAGCCTTTAATCACGAAACATGGGTGTAGGTGTTTGTTCACCACATGTTCGCTTGTGTGGAATAGCAATTAGCGAAGTTCCATGCTGCTATCTTACTCCGTTGAAATATGTCCCAATTGCATTAAGTCCTTTAGCCTTCCATCTTCTCTTCAGTTATGGTAATAGAAGAACAAACTGCCATATTAAACTGCTCCATAATACTGTAGCGTTGTGTCACAAAAGCAATCTGAAGTCTCCCTATTTCACTAGCCGTGTCAGCCGTGGCGTAGATTCTGGCTAAACAAAGTGTTTCTCCTGTGGCGAGAAAATCACTTTTGTCAGTCGTCTAAAATTGTCAATAACTTCCAAAATACTTCCTCGAAATTGTTCAACTTTTCTACACTCCTTACTGTAGCAATGCACAATAGAATTAGCTTATAGGCGACCGCTAACTGTTCACAGCTAATCTCGTAGAAGCGTTATAATGGTCGTTTCAACTTCACCTAGATTTACTTCACAGTAAACCTGCACTGCTTGTATGTTCGACTCTCGTTTACTGCAGTGGCTTTACCACGCGTTATAAAGACGACTTTTTCACTACTAATCTCACTCGACGTTTCACTGAAATAACTATTTGAGATCAGACGATTGAATATCAGACAATGGCGGCCACGCGAATTTGTGACTTTTAAATAGACGTTTCTCGCGATTTAACCAACCAAACGCAATAAAACTTGGTAGAGTATATGTTCATACACATTGTAATGCACCGACATGTAACTTCGTTCAATTGTTTACATAACCACAAGATGGCAGATGTGCGAAATATTTCACCGGCATTCTATATCTCTGAAACTATTAGCGGTATCACCCTGAAATTTTGTATGGAGATAAAGGGCACTTGTGGAAGTTCACATATGAGACTTTCAAAAACCGGTTAAATACAAAACGAACATGGCGGCCAAGCGAATTTGAAAATTTTAAATAGACCTTTCTCGCGATTTAATGTTCCAAACGCAATGAAATCTGATACAGGAAATGTTTATACACATTGTAATACACTGGTTTCTAATTTAGTTCAATTGTTTACATAACCTCAAGATGGCGGCTTTGCAAATTTTAAAATTAAGTTTTTATTTCTTGTGTCGTAATCATGCGATCGAAGTGAAAGTTTGAATAAAGAACCTACGCAATAATTTTCCTTTAATGTTACATGGCTATGGCCTATACATTTAACAATCCAACATGGCGACCATCCGAAATATTTAGACGGCTCTGAATATCTACGAATCTATTATAGCAATCAAACTGATTTTTTATGTTCATAAGGGCTATGAACTTAAGTTCACCTATAGGACTTTAAATAACCTGGTGATCACAAATCCAACATGGCGGCGACGCGAAGTATAAATATTCACATGGACGTTTCACGCAATTTAACCATCCGAGTGCAGTGAAACTTGGTACAGTAAATCCTTATGCGAATGTTAATCCACTGGCATCTAATTTATTTCAATTGTTTCCATAACCACAAGATGGCAGCTGTGCGAAATTTTAAAATCTCCTTGTTACTTCTTGTGTCCTAATCATGCGATTGAAGTTTGACTGCTACACATACACAATAATCTTCTTGTTACAGTACATAACTCTATGACCTACATATATAAAATCCAACATGGCGACCATCGGAAATATTTAGTCGGTTCTCAATATCTACGAATCTATTACAGCAATAAAACTGATTTTTTTATGTTGATAGTGGCAATTAACATAAGTAGGCTATATGAAAATAGGCTGTATAGTTCTTCACAGAACTACTTGTATGGGATTTAACACTTGCAACAGCTCCTTTTTCATGATTGTGGTGTAACGAATAACCAATGCGTTGTAAACGTTGTCGGTTTACTCGTGTCAACCGTTTCATACACGGCGGACAACTAACCGACCTCGTTAACGCTGTTGTTGCTTTATAGATAAATTTCATAGCGTCTTTAAAACCAACTTGTAGGTCACAGGGGTGTTGGCATCCAAAGCAATCAGTTGTTGCTTTATATTGACTAAGGGTAAGGTAATATTACTAATATCGCTGGCACACACAGGATGATATAGAACCACTGAAGGGTTTTCCCGAATAATATAGCCATAAGGGGAGGTGACAATAAAATCATACAGGGAATGGCTTTGTTCTTGATTCGTAAATACGTCTCTAATGATATTACAAGTCACAGAAATGTGATGATCCTCGATGAATTTCACTGGATAATCTGAATCATGGGGTTGGTGAGCTGCCAACACTCTTGGTTTGAATCCTAGTAAAGGGCCAATAGAATGAACTCGTGTTTCAAAGTCAATGTTAAACGTAGAGAAAATACGACAGCGATAAGTAATCGTATTGGCCGTAAGTTCAAATTTGTGTGTCCCAACCGCAAATGGTTTGACACCAAATTGTTTTATCACCGACACGCTAATGGCCTCGTGCACATCGTCTATGGTATAACCTCCAGGGGAAGCCTCAACATATAATCATTATAATAAAATTTGTCATTAATATCCAGTTGTATATTTTAAATTCTATTGTAACTTTCCAAAGGAATTAATCCTAGCACATAGGATTGATCGGTATGCAATTCAATGGGGGGAAAATCCAGGGACACTTCAGGCCCGCGCCTGTGCACGGTAAAGGTCTTGGCGTTGGCATTCATAATAATGAGACTGTTGGCTTAACGTGACCTCTTATATAAAAAATGTAAACCCAAACGTCCGCACTCTTGCTTGTCAAAGGTTTGTGGACGATTCTCTTTATAGAGTATCTATATCCGGTTTCCCAAATAACGTAGCAACTCGATCGGGAGTGGTTAATTTCCATAACTGTCAAAGTACCATACTGAGGAACCTTGTTTCACATAGGCTACAAAATGGGTTCCTGGGCCTGCATGATCGTCTAAATTGATCATGGCTCGTTCTTCTTTCCACGGTGCTTTGGTAATTCATTTTGCATAAATACACCTCGATAAGAAGAAATCTCTAGTTGTTTGGCATTGCTTTCCACTTGTTCATGGGCCATGGCATGACGAGGCAGTTGCCTTAAGCGCTTATCAAAGATGGACATTTTTTCTTAGACGATAGGCCATGGCCTTGTTGATAAATGACTGGCTTTAAATGATTGCCGTTTCTAGCCCCCATAGCAATGACTTCTAACGTTTTATTATGTCGTTCGCTTTCTTTGAGTTGTTGCTTGCCTTGCTCCACGGCTTTTATGGTTTTCGCCACGGCAGTGGCACCACCCAAAAGGGAGCCCAAAGCTGCCAACCCTGAAAATAAAGCCGGCAAAAAAAACACGCTTAGCAACAGGAATGAGTTGCCCTCGTTTTTTCTTTCTTTCTTTCTTTTCTTTTTATTGATGCATTTTGGTGCGATTTCGTCAAGACTCTAGAAATCTCTATCGTATTTTTCAAGATCATGTGAATCCAGATATGTCCTTTAGAGCTTTCGTGCAATTGTGTGCATAGTGTTGAAACCATCATCCCCATGCCTGTTCGGTCATAAATAAACAGAGTGAACGATGTGAGGGACGTTATCGCATAGGTTTTGATCATTTTATTTCTGTTTAAAAAGATCCAGGGTTTGACATTTCCTGTTAGTGTGTCTTTGCCTTCACCATGGCGAATGCCATAGGTTACAAGAAACATGTTCAAATCATGCAGCGTATTATTGTGGCACGAAATACGATTCGACATAAATTTCGTGAAATACAATGCTTAAAAAACCTGAATCCTTTGCCTATGATAAAACATGCTCCATCATCGGTTGATCCCATGATGTTCAAACCAAATTCTTCTGCTGCTGCAGCTACTGCTTCCACTCAAACCAAACCCTTAACAAGTTCAAAATTTACTCAAACAGAAACCACACGCCAGATAAAATCCTCCTCCTCGTCTTCTTCCAATGTTAGTGAACAAGAACTTGAAGAAGGACAAGAAGAAGAAGAAGCACCAAAACAACATGGACAAACTGAAAGTGAAAGCGAAACCGTATTTAGTCCAGAAAAAAAATCCTCACCCCTTCAACAGTTTCCAAAAAGAAAAGGAAAACCATCTGTCATAGCAGGAACACCCTCTTCCTGCACATCGTCTCCGTTTTCACAAGTCTTTGCCAACCCTCAAAATAAAGCTCAACTGAAAAACATTTTAATCAATCATTATGGGGCAACACTGGAACCGAATCTGACCCTTTTATTTATTGGAAAGACAGATACCACGTATGGTGTTCGCTATGGGAATGATAGTTTTAAAATTGATGATTCATCCATTAAATTTGCTCGTACTAAAGCTGTCATTTAAAAGATCAACTATAAATTAACACCAGGACTGTCAAAGCTGCTATTCTCTCGCACCCCCACTCTACAAGATTTTACGCCCGAGGACCTTGCTAAATATAAATCCATTTTATTTGACACCAACGCTCACAAAAGAAACTATAAATCCTCTCAGCAGGTCAATGCCAATATATCCCAAAAATATAAAACCATCATTGCAAACATGTTTGGTAAGCGAAAATACTACTCTGCCTCTGGCGTAAGGTTTAAGAAATTAAAACCCTACATAGATATAACCTATTGGAATACTCCCAATCAGTTAGTAAAGTGCTTATACTTGCTTCATCCATCAAAACAAGCTGGACACACAGGATATGAGGCAGAAATCGCCCACATTGAAGAACAACTCCGAGATGCCCAAATTATCATATAAGCCATCACCCATCAAAGTGGGCATCGCTCATGAATTGCATAAACCAGCCCGACGCATTTATGAACGCCGTCGTGTCATTTCCAAAGGAATCGATGACTTATGGCAGGCAGACCTGGTTGAAATGAAACCTTATTCTAACGTTAACAACGGCGTATGCTATATGTTGACCATCATTGATGTCTATGCCAAAATGGCCTTTGTTGAACCTGTAAAAAATAAAACTGGTGTCTTAGTCACAAAGGTCTTTCAACATATTATTCAACAATCCAAACGTCAACCTCGCTTGTTACTCACCGACCAGGGAAAATAATTTTTCAACACGGATTTCTCAAGTTTTCTCAAATCTAAGGATATTCACCATTACACCACATATAGCAATCTCAAAGCTAGCGTAGTAGAAAGGCTTAACCGAACATTAAAAAGGCGTATGTGGAAAGTGTTTACGATACGTGGCTCCTATCGATGGATGGACTTGTTACCTCAACGTGTGTCACGATACAACAACACGAGTCATTCCACCATTGGCATGAAACCACGTCTCGTCACCAAGAACCTACCCAGACTCAATAGACTGTTTAACCCTGTAAAAAGGACTGACCCTAGGTGACATCGCCTTAAAGTTGGAGATTTTGTTCGAATCAGTAAACATAGAAGTGTGCTTTCAAAGTCGTACTCTCCACAGTGGTCTACATAAATTTTTAAAATTCGCCAAGTCAAGCTAGGTCAACCAGTGACGTATCTTTTAGAAGATAAAAGCGGTCAACCCATTAATGGACGATTCTATTATGAAGTAGTGCAAAAAACATTATATCCCAACGATTATTCAATCTCATTGAACGAGTAATTAAAGTCAAAGGTGCAAAATATTTTGTAAAGTGGTTAGGGTATCCTTCCACGTTTAATTCATGGGTCAATAAATATGATTTTCTGTAATGAAACCCTATTTATTTATTTATTTATCTACTTGTTTATTTATTTATTTAGTTAGTTAGTTATGTAGACAAATTTCCCTTTCCAAAAAGATGTATCACATTACCTTTCACTAATCCCACCCTTTTGTTTTTTTACATGACCCATGACCACTTTGTTCAACCTCATGCCAATCTTTTATCATTATGTTATACACCCACCAATCGTTTCAAACTTAGCGCTGCATTATAAATCCATTATGAACCAAGACTATGATATACTCAGTATAAAGCTACACTGTATAATGAGACATGTCTCTTAACTCTTTGGCTGCGGACCAGGCAAATGAAAAGAGCACATGCCTGCCTGCCCGCCCGCAGTGGACGGCTTCAAGCCTTCAATTCTCTTTTCAACAAACTATCTCTCTCTCTCTGTGTGAGCAAATGACAATTTTTAGCAACATCACTGCGCCTGACACGCCAACACAACGTTACTTCAAATCTGGTTTCTTTCCTATTTTCCTGTTTTCCTCAAATATCAGGAAACATAACGGAAACATCCCTTTTAGACCAAAAACATGGTTTCAGCTTTTCAATACCTACATTCCCGTAAAGAGGATGACGAGACGAAAACATCAACATGCCCGTCAAAGAAATCACATGATTCGTTTCCCAAATATCTTGAAAAATAACACACAAAAAACACATTTTCGATCATAAAAACATGTTCCCAGCTTTTCACATTTTCAATACCTACAACCCCGTAAAGAGGAAGACGAGACGAAAACATCAACATGCCCGTCATAGAAATCACATGATTCGTTTTCCAAATATCTTCAACAATAACAAAAACACATTTTCGATCAAAAAAGCATGTTTCCAGCTTTTCACCTTTCCAACACGTACATCCCCGTACAAAGGACAACGAGACGAAAGCAGCAACATGGCCGTCGTGTAAATCACTTGATTCGTTTTCCAAATATCTTAAAAAAAACACATTTTCGATAAAAAAAATGTTTTCAGATTTTCACCTTTTCAATACCTACATCCCAGTAAAGAGGACGACGAACGAAAAAATAACATCACACACGTCATGATCACTTTTTCAGTTGTCCCAATATTAGGGAAAACACAAAACCCATTTTTAGGCCAAAAACATGTTTCCAGCTGTTTACCTTTTCAACTTCTACATCCCCGTAAAGAGGACTACGAGATGAAAACAATAACATGACACACGCCATGATCACTTTTCCGGTTTTCCAAAAATTAGGAAAAATGTGAAAAACGCATTTTTAGACCCAAAACCTTATTTTCACCTTTTGAACACATACATCCCCGTAAAGAGCACAACGAGACGAAAAAAACGAATCTACGCACGCCCTTCTACCATCACTCCTTCCTTCCCAAGGCCGCCAGAGGCGCACAACTTCCTAAGTGGAGCAGCTTTCTCCGTACCACACTACTACTGTACTTCATCAGTAGCGGGAGATAGTAATGTCCGTCATCTGACCACATGGGGCAGGTGACAACAACACAGGTACTGTAGTTACTTGCCTCCAGGCTTCCGTTATGATTTTCACTCTCCTAAAACCCTTGATGTCGCACCGATCCCTGACAAGATGCTCGCCTGCATTGGTACGGACATGCAGTAGGGAGTTGCAAGGACACAGTGGCAAAAATAGCATTACAACTATATGTAGTAGGCAAGCGACCACAAGGACAGCCCAAGAAGCGATGGCTTGACCAAACCAAGGAAAACATGACAGCAGCCAATTTTGAGAAGAAGGACGCTGCAGACCGTGCAAGATGAAGGCAGTTGTGCAGAAGAGCCGACCCTGCTCTGCGGGACTAAGCCTAGAAGAAGATGTGAGTTTGTAAACAAAGAGAGGGTCACGCAAGAGAATCATGCATTCCACATTCCAGTGGCTGGCACATCGCTTTCGGTCTAAAGTCGACACATATGGAAACCTTTAATTTATCAAAATATACCCATCGGATTTGCTATTTAAGCACACCACTGATCTTGTCACTCGATTCTTAGTTGTTGCAGTGAGTGAAATTACTATAGTCGCATTACGTATGTGCAGGGGACGAAATGGATTGTGTTGCATAATCCCCTCAATACGACTTAAGAACTTGAAAACAGAATGACGATATCTTAAACAGACAAAAAGAAGAAAACTTTTATATCTCACAATCATGAGCCACGGGACCTCATTTTTACGTGGAACCCGATCCACATGACATGGCATGACAGTTCACTTCGAAAATCTTACATGCATTGACTGGGAATCGAATCCGGTCTACCTTGGTGAGAGGCCAACAACTTCACAGCTGTGTCACCACGCCCTTTAACAATCCAGAATCAATGAATCGTACTGTCTCTCAGCCATGGATGGCAACTGCACGGCTCGGCACCGGACTTAACTATGATTTTTCTCTCTGCTTACTTTTATCTACCGTACATTCCATGCAAACGTTTTTAGAAATGATAAATTGTAACACTCAAGAAGCTTTTTTAAGAAACAGTTTATAACGTACAGATATTTTCTGTGTTTTTGGTATTTAAATTAGAAAAACATACATCATCAGAAAGGAAATCTTCTATGAAATAAGTAGACATGGCAACACCGGACACGAGCATTGAAGAAAGATGGGAAGTATGAAATCCTTGCCAAGCAACTACCATTATTCATGTGTTTGTTTTAGCTCTGTTACCTATTGGTTAATTCAGTGTTTGTACACTGATTTACTTATTATTTGATTGTACTGGGCCTTCATAAAAAGATCAAACTATATAACTCTTGAGTTAATAATATGTATTCTGCAACATAGCGCTGGATGTTATTCGAATTAGCTGATTTTAACTCGGCAACGCAGCTCAGTGGTTCCTTGCTCCCGCCATATCCTTAACGTTCTATCTCTTGAAAGACAGAAGACTGCTGTTTATCGTGATCCCGGCTGGAATTGATATATGAACCAACAGAGAATCTAGAGTCGAATCTCCACCCCTGCAAATCATGGCATACGAGTGGTTTGAACTGTTTGATGGATGTGATTTAGCAAACTACACCATGCGAAAGATTGCATACATGTGGTTTGAATTGTTTGATGGGTGTGAGCAACTCCGTCGGTGCGAATGATAGCGTACTCGTGGTTTGAATTCTTCGATGGGTGCCATTTAGCGATTCCGCCCCTGTGAATGATAGCGTACTCGCGGTTTGAATTGTTTGATGGGAGCCATTTAGCGAATCCACCCCTACAAATCATAGTATACACGTGCTTTGAATTGTTTTATGGGTGCCTTTAGCAACTCCACCGCTGCGAATCATACCAAACACGTGGTTTGAATTGTTCGATGGGTACCATTTAGCGACTCCACCCCGGCGGATCATAGTATACACGTGGTTTGATTGTTTGATGGGTACCATTTAGCGACTCCACCCCTACACAACATAGTTTACACGTGCATTGAATTGTTTGATGGGTGCCTTTAGCAACTCCACCACTGCGAATCATACCATACACGTGGTTTGAATTGTTCGATGGGTGCCATTTAGCGACTCCACCCCGGCAGATCATAGTATACTCGTGTTATGAAGTGTTTGATGGGTACCATTTAGCGACTCCACCCCTGCAAATCATAGCGTACTCATGGTATGAAGTGTTTGATGGGTACCATTTAGCGACTCCACCCCTGCAAATCATAGCGTACACGTGGTTTGAAGTGTTTGATGGGTACCATTTAGCGACTCTACCTCGGCAGATCATAGTATACACGTGGTTTGAATTGTTCGATGGGTACCATTTAATGACTCCACCCCGGCAGATCACAGTATACACGTGGTTTGAATTGTTTTATGGCTACCATTTAGCGACTCCACCCCGACAGATCATAGTATACACGTGGTTGGAATTGTTTGATGGGTACCATTTAGCGACTCCACCCCGGCAGATCATAGTATACACGTGGTTTGAATTGTTCGATGGGTACCATTTAGGGACTCCACCCCTGCGAATCATACCATACACGTGGTTTGAATTGGTCGATGGGTGCCATTTAGCGACTCCACCCCTGCGTATGATAGCGTACTCGTGGTTTGAATTGTTTGAAGGGAGCCATTTAGCGAATCTATCCCTACAAATCACAGTATACACGTGCATTGAATTGTTTGAAGGGTGCCTTTAGCAACTCCACCCCTGCGAATCATACCATACACGTGGTTTGAATTGTTCGATGTGTGCCATTTAGCGACTCCACCCCGGTAGATCATAGTATACACGTGGTTTGAATTGTTTGATGGGTACCATTTAGCGACTCCACCCCTGCAAATCAAATCATACACGCTCAGTTTTTAACATGATTTAGAAGATCTGGACGTCAGAAAATGTCATTTTGTGATATTTAAACGAACAACTATTTGGTATGTCATCCGCCTATCAATATCCTTAATCACTATGATAATTAATACATATTTTGAAACTCTAAGGATTCTTCATCCACTAATAATTTAGTAGAAAAAGGCAAGAAAATGGTCATAATTATTGCAAAATGACAAGGAAAGCTTCTTAGGTTGCGCATTATTCTAGAGAATAAGGTTCAATATTTGTGATATTCCCGTAAATATGTGTACTGAAATGTTTTTAAAATAGTGTTTATGTTCTTAGCTCTTGCCAAATTATATGTCATCATTTCCTTTGTTTTAAGGTATCGCAAAACACCTCGCGATGTAGCGGCTATCATTCTTAGCTGTCACCTCGGACGTCCGGGTTCGATTCACGCCTTTGCCAAGAAATTTTTATTCTGGTGTGAGGACACACTCAGCCTCATGATATGAGGAGGGTTCGATTCCCGAATCAATTACCCTGGAAGTGATTTTCCATTATTTACCCATTCCTACTCCAGGGAAATGCTTGGATGGTTCTTAACTTAGGGCCACGGCTGCCTCCTTACCAGTCCTATCCCCAATTTACAAATACACACACATGTAATGCCATCACAATTACACAGGTCATTACACAAATTCCACAACCACACCCATTTATAATAAACTATTTATTACCTAGAGTCAACACATTATACATACCGGGCGAGTTAGCCGTGGTGGTTACGGCACGACTGATGGCAGTCGCTCACATCCGGGAGGCGAGGAGGTGCGAATCCCCCCGCCGGCAACCTTGAAGATGGTCTTCTGTGGTTTCTCATCTTCCTTCCAGGCAAATGCCGGGGTTGGTCCCTAACAATAGGCCACAGCCGCTACCTTCCAACTCCTCGTCCTTACATTCCAACTTCCCTCCTTCCCTCCCCAACGGTACTTGTAGCTCACCCATTCGGTGTCCGTCTCGAAGCAGCTACAAAACTGGCGAGCCGAACATGTCCTCGGACACTCCCGGCACTAAAAGCCATACGCTAAAAAAAAAACATTATATTTTAAAACCGTACATTGTGACCTTCCTCAGCGTAGTACAGGATAAGTAAATGTGCAATAACATACACTTAATAAAATTTTGGCTTAACAGAGAATCAAATAATTTTTGTTCCAAAAGCTCACAAAGTAAAATTTCAAAAAACAGATATGTTACAAAATGAAAAATATGAAAAGTTCTTGATGAAACAGCGTTGAATTGATGAGATCTAAAAAGAAAAAAATTAAACTGAGAAACAAAATCACAAAAACAGAACGGAAAAATATATAAAATCTATAACACTTCCATGGATATGAAAATAGAAATGCTCAATAATTTATGTTATTAATGACTGTTGATATGTATTTGCCAGGTAAAGGAATCTGTGTAGAGAGAAAAAACGAACAATATAAATAGTCTTGTATATTGAAATTAATGTGTTAGAATATTGAATCATGAGAGCAAGAACTTATTTTACTTACATTGTGGAGAGAACGTTAGAAATAGGTGCGACGAAGTTGTTATGGATTGGTAAGAAATGTATAGCTTATAGAGTTGCCATGAAACTAAATAACGTGATCGAAATGGATTGCCTAGATGGAAAGGATGATATGGACAGCTATGAACAGAATGTTGCCTGTATGCTAGAATCTAGAATCCTCTTATAGAGAGCATGTAAAAAAAGAGTCCCGTTACCATGGTGGCATTGCATGCTAAATAAAAGAATTTGGAGAAGACCTTTCGTGCTGAAGTAATATGAGTATATTACAAGAAGTACACAGTATCAGCCTTCTGATGTAGAATTCCTTACTCTAAGGCCGGTATTACACTATCAAAGAAGTTTGTCAAAGAAATTTTATAAAATATTTTATAAAACTGAACTTTTATAAAAGTTATACATAGTAATAATCATACCATTACACTACATCAAATATTTTATCATAGTTCCTTGTTCACTTGACTGTTTTACGGTAGTTGAAATTCTGTAGTGGCAATACCGGTATGTAAAAGAAACGGAAAGATAAACTAAAAGCTTATGGGTTAAACTGTGGGTCGCCATGTGACAGGAAAGATATGAGTTAAATCTTGGTGAACAAGCTGCAGTACGATGACTGAAAAATTGCATTATTATTTAATTATTAATAATTATGATGAAATTAATTATGGTGACGTTCGAAACAACCACTGCTCTAGCGAATAAATTTGAAACATACCAAGTAAAAATCTATGGATTAGGTGAGATTCGATCCCAGGTCCTTTCCGTTCGGAGTCGAGCGCGCTGCTCGTTCAGCCAACCAGGCACATGCTAACTGAGGTTGGTTACATGCATTACGTACTGGTAAAAAGAAAGTGCTTATTTACATTCGCCTGTAATACCATAAGTGAAATTAACAAATTGTATTATAACATAAAACACACTACTATTCACGGCTTATTTCAGCCTATTTAACTATTTAATTCCTCATTATGTCCTGAAATGCGCGCCCTCTATGTGCAACGCTTATAGTTTCGGCTATTTTTACCTACACTTCCTATCTGTTATTTATTTAATGCATTTCACACTCTTTGTTGTGGTGATATTCTAGCTGTTATTATCCGCCATTTTGGTTTAAATCTTTTATCAACGATAGCATGATGCTCATACATTTTATAAAAGAAATTTTATAAAACCACCTTTTATAAAAGATTTCACCATTACACTGTCATATCTTTTATAAAAGATCTTTGACAAACTTCTTTGATAGTGTAATACCGGCCTAACTTGTTTTCAGGATTCCAAATGACTAAACATTCAACACGCAGGATTATTGCTCAGCAGATATATTTGTATTAAATTATCAATGGTATCTCAGACACAAGTGAAACTTTAGGGAAAATAAATTTCAACGTAAAAAAGAAATGTCTCAGAAAACGAGAATGCCTAAGAGTTAAAGAACGTAATACAAATTTCCCTAATAATTCACCCATATTGAATATGTGATATACTGAAAACAATTTGGATTTCGGAATGTCCTTGCTAAATTATAGAAGAAAATTCCACTTAGTTTTAGCTGTCAAATGATTCACTATTACAGAGATATTAAATTTGGCTGCTATCAGTTTTAGATTCCACTTTCTTACCAATCACCAATAATGCCAAACTCACAGCATTGTATTAGTACCTAAAATATGAATCTAGTTTTACATTGTGTGACCAAATGTTAAAATTCATGCTTCATTTACTGTTATTGCGACTAGAACCTCTGAATATTTCTTGTTAGCAATCTTTTATTGAATTTTTATTTTCAATGTTTACATCGTATTCTACTGTATTTTTATATTGTATCTTAATGTATTTCCATGTATTATCTGGGTGTAAACAATTGTTTGCTACTGTCATCGGGGCGCTGCAATAAATACATAAATAAGTGGGATATATGAAAATAGGCTGTATAGTTATTCACGGAACTACTTGTCTTATTATATTTATTAATTCCTTTTATTAATCCCTTAACGAGTCAAGGACTCATATACAAAGGAATTGAACAGTTTTATCTTGGCGACAAATTACAATTCAATGTTTAGTTTACAAAGTTTTCAGTATGAAAATATATACAACATTTTGTAGTTTTCATAAGTTTTTGTAAACAATGTAGTCTTCTTTTGTCTTCTCAGTTTTTGGAATTTCTTCAAACTGACATTTTATAATCATTCCACATAAACTGTTTTAGCCTCCTTTTAAAGATTGGTAGGCTAGGTGCAATTCTTATATTTTCTGGTAGACTATTGAACTTTACAAAGGCACTATACTTAATGCTATTACTGCCATATTGTTTGGAATTGATATGGAAAAGTGATATGTCATCTGCATGTCTAGTTTTGTAACCGTGTAAATCAGATTGTTTAGTGAAGTTTAAATTTGTATGGATACCTTTGTGTAGGATTTGGTACATCAGGACGTTTGATTTGATTTCTGCATTTAGGGCTACTGGTTGAATTTTACTCGTAATATAAAGGTGTTTGGTTGGTGTTAAAATAGGGTAGTTATACATATATCTTATGGCTCTATTCTGAATTACCTCAATTTCCTTTTTAGGTACTATGAGCATTTTATCCAAATTGTATTCAAATATTGTAAGTGGCTATGGATTAAGGAAAAATACACTTTCCTGAGTAGATATTTTGGGATATAGTAGCTCAATATTTTATCATCCCAGCAGCAGGTGGTATTTTTTAACTAATGCATCAGGAGAGATTTTCATCTATTATCAGGCCTAGGTATTTGACAGATGGGACCCTTTTAACTGCCTTTCCATTCAGCATTATATTCTGAGTGATGTCTAACTTTGTTTTACGCTTAGATATTATTAAATAATTTGTTTTATCTTCATTTATTGTTAATTTATTTGACTGGGTCCAGCCAAGTATTGTATTCATGTCCTCCTGCATGTGTGTAATCAGCGTGTTGGTGGTGTCATCTGCAAACAACGTTATATTACCATGAAAACAGAGTGTTGCTATGTCATTAATATATACTAAGAAGAAGGAAGGACCCAGTATTGATCCTTGGGGCACACCATGGGTAATATTTACTTCTCACTTCTGTAGCCATTTATTTCAACATACTGCTTACGATTAGACAGATAATTTTAAACCATGTCCAAGCTACTCCTCGGATACCTGCTTTATCAAGTTTCCCTAAAAGAATTTCATGGTCAACAGTATCAAACGCCTTTCTCAGGTCTATGAAAAGGCCACTCTCTGTCATATTTTTGTCTATGACATCCTGCAAGTTAGAGATTAAATCAATTGTGGCTATTTCTGTGCTTGAGTTTTCTCGGAATCCATACTGCCCTTTGTAGAAGTAATCATTTTTATTTAAAAAATTAACAATTCTGTTTTTACTACTGTTTCGAGTACCTTGGATATGGGTGGGAGGATGGAAATGGGTCTGTAATTGTCTGGATTGCTTTTGTCACCTCCTTTATAGACTGGTATGACTCGTGCTATTTTTAGATCATCAGGCACCAGACCAGTCTCTAACGATAAATGAATTAAAGTAGTTAGTGGGCTATTTAGCATGTCAATGGAGTTTTTTAACAATTTCACTGACATACCATCTTTGTCTTGGCTACTTTTCATTTTAAGGCTTAATATAATATTGCGAATTTCCATCTCATTAGTCGGGGTCATAAATATGGAATCTGTATTGACATTAATTTTATTAACTTTCTTCCCTGGGAGGATGTTTTTGGCTAACTTGTGTGCTATGTTTATAAAGTGAGTGTTTAGAGCATTGCATATATCTTCTTTTCCTGTGAAAGATTTACCGTCAATTATTATCTCACTGGGACCATCCTTGTTTTTAGTTGTGCAGTTGTAGATCATTTCATTGACTACTTTCCCAGTATCTTTTATGCTATTGGCGTTCAATGTTCATAGTATGAGGATTTCAGTTTCCGTTTTAAAGCTGTCACTTTGTTCCTACATATTATGTGCTCTTCCTTTAAGAGGTTGTTGTTTCTGTGAATGTTAGTTTTAAGTTTAGCATGTAGTAGGTCCCATTGTTTTATTAGCTGAATTAATTCTGTTGTTATCCATAGGTTATTGTGGTTCTGGTGTATTTCCTTCAAAGGTGTGTCAGTGTTTTCTTTGTTGGGTGTCTGTGTCAAGATTTTGTTTTTCATGGCGATGTAAGTTTCATTTACATCATCTAAACAGTCTATTTGATTGAGATCATTAGAGAATATGTTTTTGTTCACGTACCGGTAATTCTTATTTACGTTTTTTGAACTATACCTTTGCTTGTTGTGGGGGTATTTAAATGTCATGTTCGAGATTGGGCTTTTGCCTGGATGGTAATTTGACCAGAAAATCTCAGTAACAAGAATATTATGATCACTAATATCACTATTTACATTGCTTATCCCATAGGTATATTTACAGTTATAAGTGGCTACCTGATCAAGGAGTGTACTTGTTGATTCACATATTCTTGTTGGATACAGAGTATTGCCTTGTGTGAAACCATAGCTTGATAGTAGATTGAGGTATGATTTGGTTGCATTATTTTTGTTTAGTAAGTTAATATTTGTATCACCAATGCATAAGCAAAGATTGGCATTATTTTTCGAGATAATATGCTCTAGACATTGCATGAAATTTGTTGCGTTATTTATGTTAGGAATATATACAGCAATTATATTAATAGTATGCAGGTTATTGAAACGAACAGTATCACTTCTTATAAGCTCTAACTGGATCAAGCTATGGTTACTCTCAACTAGGTTAAGAACTTTTATATTCCATTTTTTGTGGACATAAACTCCCACGCCTCCGCCGTCCTGATTGTCTCTGTGTACAAAAGCAGCAGAATAGTTGTTTAGGTTGAAGTATTTAGCTTCATTACTTTTTACCCAAGTCTCGGTTACCACTATGGCATCTAGATTTTCAACAATATGTATTAGTATATCGATATCTTCTAGTTTAGTTTTGATGCTTCTGCTATTTAGGTAAAGACACTTGATTTGGCTAACCTCATTTTTAGTGTCAGCTACGTAGTCGTGGATACAGTCATATTTACGCTCATCAATTGATGTGTGTAAGTCAACATCAACTAGTAGGTCCATGTCTTGATGCATTATTATTTCTGTGAATAGGATGGCTGAGCCTTGTTGATGGAAGTCTCTTACTAGCCTTTCAATGTCTTCCGGTGAACTGATCCTGACAGCCTTGTCACTATCTGATTTACGGACGAATATCTTGCAGTCCCGGGTCCAGACGTATTTAAAACCTAATTTACGGAGGTCTCTTGCCTGTTTTTGGAGTACTTTATTAGCTGGCGTCAAATGCTCGTTTATGTAAATAGGCCTAGCCCTTCCATTGATTCCAGCATCACTTGAGTTCAGGTTGGGTTTGGACCTTTTGCCTTTTAAAATTGCCTCTTTTTTAGCCGGCTGCAGAATTTGACTAGTAAAGGAGGTGGAAGACCTTCTCTGCTTTGTGGTAGCCGATGGCAGGCGTCAATATCGGACTCAACAACTGTGACACCCAATTGATCAGCGATAGTCTGGACAATCTGAACGGTGTTTTCGTTTGAAGTGTGCGGCACGCCATGAAGCTCTAGATTATTTCGCCGAACGTACTGATGACGCTCGAGATTCTCTTGCTTTAACATTTTAACCTCACTGCAAGCGATATCCTTATAATTCTCTAACTCACAAATCTTTGGCAGAGCTTTGTAATTTCTGACAAGGCTTGCTTCAGAGTTTGTGTGGCAGTTAAAATGTCACTTTTCATACTATCGAAACAATCAGAAAAGTATGTCACGGACTTGAGCATGTCATTCTGAGTCTTTTCAATGTTTTCGAGTTTTATCAGTCGGAGGTTGATTTCACAAACAAGACCTTCTAAATCATGTTTACTTACATTCTCGTCTGGCGAAACCTTTTCCGTAATTGACCTACTTACTGCACTGCACTCGACACAATACCATTGCTTGGCTTTGTCTGACAAAAGCCGGTTAAAAACTTTCTGTTTGATGTTTACACAGGTTCTGTGGTATGTTTTACCACATTCCCCATCACAAATTATGTAGTCTTCGTTATCAGTTACACATTTTTCACACTGACCGCACTTGGTTGATTTGTCACTTGTCGCCATTTTGAAACTTATGTTGAGTGCTTTTAAAATGGATACGACAATGGGTGATTGGCTAGAGCCAGGCGCGGATTCAAGGGGGGGTCACGGGGGTCATGACCCCCCCCCCCCCCAAACGGAGACCAAATTTTTTTGCAAACTCAAAAAACGAAAACACAATTACCAGACAAATAAATCTTAACGAATTTTAACTGAAAAACTGTTTTTTTTCTTCATTTTATTCAATACTGAAATATCTTTATTCGAATTATTATGTTCTGTTATAACTGTACATATTTACAACTTCAAACCTCTTATATAAAAAACGATTATTTATACAACAAAATCAACTCGTCTACTTTGTTTAGCAAACCTTGTGATTACCGAATCGAAGTTTATAGTGATGTCACGATGAATGTTCAGCAATGAACGAATAGGGATTTAGGTCTTTTTTCGCATCAAAAATTTTTGCCGACGTCGAAACTGCAAGCTTGGTTGACAATTTGAGCTGTGACTTTCTCCCTTTGTCGGTACCAACTTGACTTGCCGAAACTGTAACTTACCTTGATACTTTTCTCGAAGCTCGATGTAAAAGTCGCAAAACACGCTGTTGCAATTTGTACGAATATTTTTGGTTCGCTAAACGCATCAAATTTCTATCCATGAAGCTTGCAAAAAAATTGGTCTGGTTTTGTACGTTTGGTTATTTTGTGATTGCGTTTTTAGTGATTCCATTTTTCTTAACAATTTCGATTCCCGGTGACCCCCCCCCCCCCCAAGCTAAACTCTAGATCGATTCTCTGACCCCCCAAAAACCAAGCTCTAGATCCGCGCCTGGCTAGAGCCAATGATGGGGTAAGTCAAATTGTGGACCTAAGACCGCCATGTAGGGGTTTTTAGCAAAATACTCAGCACCATACTGAGGGAGTAGGCGTAATGGGTTTGACACCTGGTAACTGTAAATTTAAATCAGTAAATTATTTATCCCATTTTGTTGTTGGTGACCAGGTTGTTCAATTCATAAAATGTGTCTTATCTTGTGTCGAGGATCGCGCGTTTTGTAACAAAATGTGTTATTTTCTGTGTGTGTGCATGTTGAATGAACCAGCATTCCCCCTCTTTGTTTAATCTGTGTTATGTGCCTGTGAGCACCTTTGGTTCTTGGAGTCGCCATCCTCATTAGAATGCATGGTTTTGGCTTTGTCAGGCAGGTTTCTGAGGATGGCCGAGAGTAAAGTAATATCGAGAAGTTAGCTTTTGTGTGTGTAAAGTGGCTGGTTAGGTGAGTAATATTAGGGAGTTGTGAATCAGGTCGAGGGAAGCGTGTACTATTATTTTATTTTACAAGTAAATTGTCGGCTGGTAATTGCATCCAGTAAAGATAATTTCATTCAGGGTAATTTAGCCACTGATTTTTGAGCATTGGCTGAGGCCAGATGCGAGTTTGAGTGCATGTTTTTATTCCCCTGTCAAATTTCTTCCGTCAGCGGAGTAATGTGTGCCGAAGTTGGGGTGTCGTGAAGAATAATATTGTGTATCGCCCAAGTTAAGATGTGGTTTGTTTCAATATTGTTGGCATGACGAGAAGTCATGATTGCCAACTATGTGTTTCAGAGTTTTCTGGCGAAGGGCTGGGTTCGAGTCTCGGCCTATGTTTGATCGGTTATTGTGTTTTTTTTCTGCAGTGGTATTTGATTTCGAGCATACACAAAGATGCAGACAGTTTGAACGAGAAGAAGAATCTGTGTTATGTGCTTGCCTTACTAAGATGACCTTTTGCGTGATATCTGTGGTTAGGAAGGCGTTATCTTTACTTTTAAATGTTTTGTTTCGGCTAGTCACTGTCCTTTATGGTTCAATGCCGGGTAGTTGACAATCGCGCGTCTGTAAGGTTGCAATGTGCAGCGGGGAGGATAATGACTCTCTAGCCTCGGCCGCCAACAACTCCCCCATCTCGGCTCTGGCGAGGTAATGAGCGGCCATGTCCCAATGCTGGTTAATTGTTCATAAGTTTTGTGAGCTTTTGGTTGTGTTTTGTCATTTTTGGATTCATGTCGAGCGCGCCAGAGGGGTTGGGATGAGTGGTCGCAAGCCTTTCGGATCTGGACCCCATCCACCGTTGCCAAGCGATTCAATTTTTTTTAAATGCCACGAGATTCCTTGTGAAGTGTCACACCCAATACATTGCGCCCACTTTACCGGGCATATCGAGCTGAATAGGCGTAAGTTATGGTATATCACCTGGGGGGGGGGGGGGGGGGGGGGGGTTACCTATGTAACCAACCCCTAATCATGTCTGATAATAAGAACAGATCGGATGACAACCGGATAGGAAAAGATGTTGAAGATGTTGTTTATGGATCTTATGACTAAATTTATATGCAAGAGTTTTTGTTTTAATTTTCTTCGTAATGGGTCGTTTTTTGTGTATTTTATTTTTTATCTGTTTGTCCTTATCAGATTAGTATGATTTCTTGAGAGGTATCCATTGTCCAGGGCCTATGTACAAGTCAAGTGGGAATGCTTTTATTATCATTATTATTATTATCAATCATGTAAAAAAGTTAATTAAATAATTGTAATTTATTATTCCCGAGGTCATGTGAAGAGGAAATGGTTTATGGTTATTCCTTGGGAAATAGATTTTTAAATATTGTTTTCTGTAAGCATCCAGGAGACGTTAGTTGCTGTTGCCTTATCTTGTGAAATCTGTGGATCTGGGTACAGCTGACCTTACAGACTCTCTTGCGGCCTTTTAGTTTTAGAACAGCTTTTTGCCCTGTTAAGTTAACTTTATTTAATCTCCTGGAAGATTTATATAGACTTCCTTCATATTTTGTTATTAACGTTCTTTTTATTAATATCATTAATTTCATTGTTTGTACGGTTTTTCGGTTTATTATCATTATTTTTACTCTCGTGATTTTAGTAGTTTATTGGGTTTAATGTTCTTGTGTTTATATTAGCTCTGAGTGTAATTAGGAGGTTTTTGTCTGAGTAGAAGTCCATCTGTACACGACACTAGTGAGGCCAGCAGTTTTATGGGGTTGTGAAACTTGGGTGACATCAGTATCGACAGAAGATTCAATATGTGCGTTTGAAAGAAAGGTATTTCGAAAGATTTCTGGACCCGTCTACAACAACATGGTTGTGAAATGGGAGAGAAAAAGATATTAGACCTTTTCCAGAGGTTCGGAAAGCCACACATTGGACGAATATTGGGACAGAGGCGACTACACTGGTTTGGGCACATCCACGGGAAAAAGCCCAAGAACACGAAGGAAGTGGAACCGATAATGCTAGAGACAGTAAAATATGGAGTGCCATCTGCAGCAAATACCTCCTCTTGTGATTGACTGACTTTCCTTCTATTGATTTTTTTGTGTTTGTATTTTTTATTTTTGTTTGTTTTGTAATATTTGTATTTTTCCTTTTGTCTATCTGCTGTAGGCCTTCAAGGCCCGTTTAATGTAATAAATGATGATGATGATGATGATATGTTAATTTTTAGTAAAGGGCTGTGTGTGCTTACTCATAGAATAGTACCTCCTCTATTTTCCCCTAGGTATATAAGTAGATTAACATTTTAAGAACCGAACATGACCCTGACAACAGACTCTCGGAGGCTGGGAATTAGGTGTGAAAAGGTCACATACGGCATAACCACTTAACCCTTTTAGATTGGAAATACAGGAGGCACACACAGTAGTTAGTGGGTTTTGTTTCGCCCAGGGCTATAGTTTATTTCCTAGCAGAGTGGAGTTTGTCCCCAAACGCCAGTTAAGCAATGTAGGATTCCTTTGCCGTCCACATGACTATAGCTCAATGAAGTCCATCCTCCCTTTTGTTTTATTTATATGGTTGCCCAGTCGTGGGAATTAGGCAGGAAAATACTGTAAGGTACCTGTGAGGGTAGCCTGTGCAAAGAATTAACCTAAGGGATGAAATAAGTGTGATTAGGGGAAAGCTTGGCAATTATTTGTAAGAGGTATGGATTATCTAGTGGTTTGCGGTCGTCAGTACGATCTGCAAACAGAACTCCCCAATGTACTGCCTGGCGGGGTAGTTCCGGGTGTGGGTGTGTAAGGAAGGGTAATTTAATTATTACTCTATACGCGATAACGGTACCTAGCGGTCTGAAGTAAGTCGTAAGCAGGCGAGCTAACAGTGAGCCTGCTTGTGTCAGCGCTGTGCGGTGACGCTCTGCTGACGTCAAGAAGCAATTAAATAGTAGAGTTAATGCTTGATCCTACCTATCGGGGAAGCTAAGAGGGTAGGATCTTGTCAGCTAATTAAATGAAGGTTAAGGCCAGTGACTTCTATTATGTTCAAATTTAATGTGTACCTCGAGTTTGAGGTACTCTGGCAAATAGCAGTTCAGATAATAAAAATAGATAATTATTACAATCCAAGCACAGGGGGATGGGAGTGTAGTGTGACTGTGTGTGTAGTGATCGCTTGAGACACTTACGCTTCAGCTAGCGGCAGCGGTTCGTCACGTAGGTAGCACTGAGACAGACTGATCCGGGGGCATGACCTCCCGGAGTTCTTATAGAAGTGTCGCGCTGTGTCTGCGGAATCCGCACATTTCTCCTAAGTCATAGCCCTCCCTGGGGTCGTTGGCTGGGACACGAGGCTACCTGAGTTCATAGAGGTGATAATTATTGGGTTTATAATTCTGTAGATATATTTGTAGATTTCTGAAGTATGTGTTTGGCATTTGGATTTGTCGGGGTATTAGTATTAGGGGATGATGGTGGCGTACCCTAGGAGTACAACAACCCCCTTTGTTGGGTTAGTTATCGTCCTCGATAACTGGACGAAGACGTGGGGGTGGTTTTTGAAAAATAGGGCATCTTCTCCTTTCTTGTAATCCTTCTATCTTCTTTTCTTCTCTTTTTTGAATTTTGTCCGGAAATGTGCTGGTGGCGTCGTCGGGGTGTGTGGGTAGCCTCGTGGTAGATAGGGGTGAGTAATGGGGTAGATATAGAATTTGTATTATGGGAGTGATCGTCGAAGGTCGAAGGCTCTGTAGAAGTGCCTTGTGTAGTGTGTGCCTCCGGTAGTGCTCAGCGATCATGTGTAAGTGTATAAGGTGAGAGGAACAATATTTCTTTACAATGGGTGTCGAAAAAGTGCAACATTAGGGTGTGAAGCTTAACATATATGCTTTGGTAATATTAATTCTGACGATAACATGATTATACTCTTGGGATATAATATGTATCCCTATTGTAACGTCGAAAAATATAAAATACAGACATAAATAATCAAAACATCAAAAACATTGTAAACATTAGACACTGTAAATTCATTTGAAGGGGTGCAGGAACACAACGAGAGGAAAGAAAACATCCTAGGGGTGGGGGGAGGATATACAATCAACGTACCTCCGGTGCGGATGAAAAAATGCCCTCGCGTGCCCTGCACGTGTGTAAAAGAGATAGGGTGGAGAGAAAGAAACAAAGAAATGTCGCAGGGTGTAGTTTAAGGGAATATATTTATAAGTGTTTTATTGTGGGGAAGAAATGCGACATTTTTACAACAGGGAGTTTAAAAGAATAGAAAGGAAAAATAATGTGTGTACAATCAATCATAATAACTTCATACTTTCGCAACAATAACCTTATCATAACAATACCATATTTAATCATTTAAACACTATGACACTCTATTAACTATAACAATATCCTAATAATACCCAATTTGCGCAACTATAATACCATTATATGCTCGCATCTACAAAAATACCGTACTCTGCCAATTATAATACTACCTTGAGTGCACTCTTATTTAATATCTATGTCTAAACTACTATTTAAGACCTGCAGGCTATTTAATTACATGTCTATGGTATGACTCGCTCCCTGTGGGAAAGCGAAGTCATCTTGGCAGCACAACTCGTCCTTCACATAAATAGGCGCGAGCTGTGTGGCCGTAGTGCACCTCTCATGGCAGGTGTCAAATTGGTATTGTTGATCCGACCTCCAGTGGGGGGATATCCCACAGGTATATCTCCACCGTGGTTCGGATGTACACCTGGAAACATAAATCATGTGTGGGGGGGGGGGGGGGGAATCGTGTATTGGCCGTGTGAGTGTGAAATGTGGGGGAGGGAAATTTGTGTAGTAAAATATACATATGTTATTGGATGTATCATGTCGCCATCTGTTGGGACAAAAAGATACATCTGTGGGGTGAATCTGTGGATGTATACAAAAAACATGTCATCCTGAAAATATATCATGTTATTTCACTGTAATCGGGTATCTCGGTGAGTGCCCAAAATGGAGCTACTCCCGATGCATATACGCAAAGTATACACCACTATGGGCGCTGTGTCAGGATTTGGCGCCTCAGGTTTTCAACCTGCGCTGAAAAATTAAGACATATGTATAAAATATAGACTTAAAATTAATACTGGCCATTCGTTACTTTATTCTTTCATATACCTTCATGTTTGTTTATTCACTAATCCTTATTTCCTATACCTTCGCATTTCCTTAGTCTGATTCATCATTTTCCTATATCTTTGTGCTACTTCATCCTTTATTCCTTATTGTCTACACCTTTGTATTTCTTTATTCCTCGATCATTATTTCCTATACCTTTGCGTTACTTTATATTTATTCATCATTGTCCTATATCTTTGTGCTACTTCATCCTTTATTCATTATTGTCTATACCTTTGTATTTCTTTATTCCTTACTCATTATTTCCTATACCTTCGCGTTATTTCATTTCTATTCATCACTTCCTATATCTTTGCGCGACTTCTTCCTTTATTCAATATTGTCTATACCTTAATATTTCTTTATGCTGTCGGCCCTTCCATTCAAGGACACTCACGTGAACGGTATGGACCGTTCCAATCAGGCTTACGCATCTGCGTAAGACCGCATTCGGGGCTTATATATTGCCATCTAGGCAATATCAATATATTCCTGCCCCTGGGGCACAACCAGAGCGCTCAACGGTAGTTGTAACCTCGGCCAGGGAGAGACACGTCGGTTCGTCGCATATCTCAAGTTTCAAATCATTGGTGATACCCTTCGGGGGTATGAACAGGGGAGATCATCGGTGTTACATACCTCGGCCCGGGGATCATATATTCATTATTTCATCTCATTATTTCATTCCTTCCTTATTTCATTATTCCCTTTCTTCATTATATCATTTCATTATTATATTCATTCACTATTTCCTTACTTCATTATTTCTTATTCCCTTAATTCGTTATTCCATTTCATCATTATTCAGTATTATTCATTGTTATTCATATTCATTCGTTATCCACCTGTGTGTGTGTTCAGGACTTGCTTCCGTTATAAAGCGGGGGATATTAATGTGCTATCGCTGTAGATGAGTTTGCTCGTCCAATTCTGGAAGAGAATATTTTGTCCAATATCGACTTACCGCGAATAAAATAAATTAAAACCTCCTAATTGGGAAGTAGATCTATTTATTTGTATGGTCACGGAGACATGCTCGTGTTTGCGTATGTTGGAGGGTGTGTCCATAGAAGGATGTATTCGAGGGCAAATGTTTACTTAAGCCCGATGAAAGATAAATACAGTGTATCTGTGTGACGCGGCGCTGTGTGTATATCACCGATAATAATGGCTTCTTGCCGTGAAATATGCTGTCCCGGTGTTAAGTATTGAAGGATGAAGGGTTTGAACCGAAAGAAAAATATATGGTTATCCTGGTGGGTATGGTATATTCCGAGAATTATATGTCTCGACCTCATTGTCATTTCAATTCCGCGCGCGAGAGTGTGAATGATTAGTATAAATAATGGCTGCCCGCTAGTTACTCGTCACGTGAGAGGTGTGGCTTGTGATAACGTGTGTATACGGAAGGTATCAGATGTCGGCTACTGCAAGGCGGGACTTAAAGTGCTTATTGGCTGGCGTACTGCTGTAGTTCATGTTTATCGGGGCGCTATGCTGATTGGACCTGAGCGCTAGGAGTGGGTTGAATGCATGGCGCTTTGTTGTTATACAGTAGATGACCTGCCAAAAGCACGTGTTGGGTGCCAAATGGAGTGGTTGTCATTTATGCATTGTCATATGCTATCCAGCCTGTGCATTATATAATCTGGCTGTAAGTTAGTGATTTCCCGTCTGTGTATCGGGAAACAAAGCATGTCCTTTTGGTGGGGAACACTAATGGGATTACGCTGTCATCATAGCGTACTCAAATGTGGCAAATGATATATATATATATATATATATAAATACTGTGCTTCTTGTATACAATTTATAGAGTATCCTGGAGTGTATTGTGCATGTACGGAAGCATATGGCGATTCCCTGTGGATGTAAAAATGCTGTGTGTCACCCTGTAAAAAGTGCTTCTGTGGTTTACTCCCGCCTACTTCGGGAAAATGAAAAAATAATGCGGGGTGCAGTAATATGTATATGCATAGTGAATATCGTAATCCGCAATGTTGGACTGTCCGTGTAGTAGCATAATGGGCTACATTTACCGGGCATTCTGCTGTATGGAAGTGAGATCTATATACTGTATTCCCATAACTGAATGTGATGGTGTGGAGATGCAGTATTC
Organism: Meconema thalassinum; assembly: GCA_946902985.2. Classification (NCBI taxonomy): domain Eukaryota; kingdom Metazoa; phylum Arthropoda; class Insecta; order Orthoptera; family Tettigoniidae; genus Meconema; species Meconema thalassinum. The sequence goes on from OX336395.1 coordinate 52,616,553, forward strand.
CTATTGCGTATCTTATGTTTGTGGAATCAAGTGGATATTTTTAGTCTTTATATATTAACCCATAGATTCACGCTAAGCCGCACTCAGTGCCGCTTTTTTGCAAAATTTTGTTTGACGTCGTAAACACTTACGAGTTCTGTGAGATCGCCCGCTATATCCTTTGTTCGACATGTGCTGCAGAGGTGGTGGTAGGTTCGGAGCCTGCCTGGGACCCAGTCAGTCTGAGGCAGGTTGTCAAAGTGCGAGGTGCGCGAATGCGGCATTCCGTACCGCTAGCGTGTAACAACTGGCTGGAATCGGCGTTGTGAAATAATGTAAGTATTTAACTTATTTTACCTTTGTTGTTTCTTTCTATGCCTCTATCATTATTATTGATGTCTGCACCTAGTCTGCACGCTCGCCTTCTGTTTATAGGTCTCGACTTGGCTGTCAACAACAGGAGATAGAGAGGTTGCTCCAAGACCTTGATGAGCAAGAAGGGTCACTGGATAAAAAGGATCTATTCAATTTTTAAATCATAGTGCAGAGTTATTTTGTGTATTTAGGCACTGTATATTATTTCGTACTGTAAATTAGCAGAAAGTGTCCTTTTCCAAGCCAAGAATCTAAGTGTATAGCCCTACATGATTCTGGCAAACAGTTTTTCTTTTACTCTAGTGTATTTCTTGAGCTTGTTGAGCATCAGGTACAAAGTCTTGGAATATGAGCCTGAAAAAAGGGCAATCTCAATCCGATTCTCAATATCTCTTTTGTGAGTGAAAATTATTATTTTTTCTTCGTTTTCCAATAAATGTTTATAAGAAATTTTAATTACATAAATTATGAATAGTAAATATGTCCTTATCCCATCCCTCCCAATGATATATTTTATTAATAAGAATTTCATACATACTGATAAGATTTTTTCAATGTATTCTCATAGGTTCTGTATAATTGTCCATACAAATCAATTTTAGCCACTTAGCAAGTCACTAAATTACGAAAGAGAATGAAACAATATATTGCGGCATAGAGTGCCGCTAGCGTGTAAGAATGTTACTGAAAGAGATGCGTGTAGCTAAGGGTTAAATAAAATCATTGGGCCTTTGTTAATCGTTATCTATAAAATTCGGCATGTCTATGTCCATGGTCGATACTTATTCTTTATCGTGAGTCTAGGAGGGTAGGATTTAACCTGCTCTGGACTTAATTACGCCGTAGGGACACGCAGAACAGCTATGGACCATCAACGTATCGGGTGCCGAACATATTTATATCTATGCGCTCATGGCTGATACGCATCCTATAGTGTTTTGACCCAGGAAGGTAGGACTTAACCTGCCCTGGACTTAATTACGCCTTAGGTCTACTTTGGGACATTTATGGGCCATGGCGTTATTGTGATACTAATGGATATATATATATATATATATATATATTGGTATGTGCCATGTCGTGTCACGTTGCCTCAAAACGAAAATATGTTATTTTACTGTGGCCAACTTATGATTTTAACGCTAATTGTGAATTTACTGTGTAGATGTGAATTAAAGGGGATCTATATAAGGATTTGTAGTCCTATTGGAGCCTTGTGGCACTTATGTATTTATTTGGTGAATTGATTATCAAAGATTATGTCGGCATATAGTAGATCATTATGAACAGTTTGTACTTAGCGTAAGGATGATAAATGGTTTCCTAAGTCGACTGTTAGAGGTATAGCCCCAATCCCCTAGATATTTCTAGGAGTCCAATCGGTCGTCGGCTTGGATGAGATGATTATAATTATAATTGTAATTTAAATGATTTACCTGCTCCGTCGTCTATATGAGAATCGCCTCGTGTGAAAACTGTTCATATTGTCTGTCTTCATGATGGTACTGGGTGGTCAATTCCACTGTGAATTAGAAATAATAGTTAAAGATCCCCTGTGAGGATAAAAAATATATGAAAAGGAGTATGTGATAACGTCATGAGTGCTGTATATAACGTGTGAGTCTCGGGGTTCCGGCGTCTCGTATGTCGAGAAGCTGTGTGAGCATTTCTCGCATCCGGCATTGTATGCGGAACGCGACTCACTCTCTATGAGCAGTTTGCAGTACTGAGTGTTAGAAGTGATTGATATGTAGTAAAGAATATCTCTTGGATTGCAGTGTATGGGATATGTAATTTGCGTAAGTATAAGTTAACTTCATTCCCAGTGTTTCCTAACTGTTTGTTCAGCTGACCTATATAGTCTGATGCTGTGATGGTATGATAACCTGTGTGATTGTATCAAATCCTATTGGCTGTAGTGGTAGTAATCCACATGTGTACTACCTGTGTTCTTGTAGATGTTAGGCCATTGTGTGTATGCACTGCGGCTAACCTGTGTTACCGTGTTGTCTGCATGAACCTATGTCGGTGCTGAAATATGGTAAGATATATCATCCTGGAATGTCCGGCGATAGTTATTGTACTAGGCTGCTATCAGTGGCCTAGAATATAGTGTGAATCGTTTATGAACGATAAGAGTAATAATAGAAGATCGTATCCGCGTTGGGCAGTTTAAAGGACGTGCTTAGGTCCCAAGACCTATGAGATTATTAACAGAAGAGTGTATTCGTGTAAGGCAGTTTAAAGGACATGCTTAGGTCCAACGACCTATGAGAGCATTAATAGAAGATTGCATACGAGTTAGGCAGTTTAAAGGACTTGCTTAGGTCCCAAGACCTATTAGAGTATTGACAGGAGTGAATTCGTGTTAGGCAGTTTAAAGGACGTGCTTAGGTCCATAGACCTGTGAGAGTAATAACATATGAGAGAATTCGTGTTAGGCAGTTTAAAGGACTTGCTTAGGTCCATAGACCTGTGAGAGCAATAACATATGAGAGAATGCGTGTTAGGCAGTTTAAAGGACATGCTTAAGTCCAACGACCTGTGTTATTGTGGTGTCTGTAATTCTGTATGTGCTTTCGCTACTGCTGGAGTAATGGCGTTCGCTATATAAATTGTATTGTTTGTTCATTAATGTATTATCGGACCCTTACTTCAAAACATTTTTCCAATTTTGGGTGGCGTTTGCTTGGCTATAAAGAGGTTAAGTTCTAGGGATCTTTTCCGCGGAATACGTTGTGTGTACTCCTTTAGGCGTTGTCTTATGACAACGTCGCGGCACTCGGCGCCTCCACAATTTGTAAGGTACCTGTGAGGGTAGCCTGTACAAAGAATTAACCTAAGGGATGAAATAAGTGTGATTAGGAGGAAAGCTTGGCAATTACTTGTAAGAGGTATGGATTATCTAGTGGTTTGCGGTCGTCAGTACGATCTGCAAACAGAACTCCCCAATGTACTGCCTGGCGGGGTAGTTCCGGGTGTTGGTGTGTAAGGAAGGGTAATTTAATTATTACTCTATACGCGATAACGGTACCCAGCGGTCTAATGTAAGTCGTAAGCAGGCGAGCTAACAGTGAGCCTGCTTGTGTCAACGCTGTGCGGTGACGCTCTGCTGACGTCAAGAAGCAATTAAATAGTAGAGTTAATGCTAGATCCTACCTATCGGGGAAGCTAAGAGGGTAGAAACTTATCAGCTAATTAAATAAAGGAAAAGACCAGTGACTTCTATTATGTTTAAATTTAATGTGTACCTCGAGTTTGAGGTACTCTGGCAAATAGCAGTTCAGATAATAAAAATAGATAATTATTACAATCCAAGCACACGGGAATGGGAGTGTAGTGTGACTGTGTGTGTAGTGATCGCTTGAGACACTTACCCTTCAGCTAGCGGCAGCGGTTCGTCACGTAGGTAGCACTGAGACAGACTGATCCGGGGGCATGACCTCCCGGAGTTCTTATAGAAGTGTCACGTTGTGTCTGCGGAATCCGCACATTTCTCCTAAGTCATAGCCCTCCCTGGGGTCGTTGGCTGGGACACGAGGCTACCTGCGTTCATAGAGGTGATAATTTATTGGGTTTATAATTGTGTATATGTATTTGTAGATTTCTGATGTAAGTGTTTGGCATTTGGATTTGTCGGGGGTATTAGTATTAGGGGATGATGTTGGCGTACCCTAGGGGTACAAAAATACCCATGTATACCAGATATAAATAAAATGGCACCCAATCGTGTTGGCTTCAATTAATTAATCTTCTGGGTGTTCTAATTTATCTATTATCAAATTACCGTGCTAATTACACTAGCAATGTTCAGTGATCCTGTGAGAGAGGTTTGATGCCTGGGGACCAGAGTGAAGGCAGCTAGGAACGTTTAGAAGATCGTCAGTTCTTTTTGTTCCGTTTGAACGGGTAGTCTCTTTCCGCTTGTCTCTCCCTTATTTGATTTTCTTCATCTTCCACATTTGAAATTTTCTAGCTTAATAGCGTGCCTCGTACACGGAGCTGGAAACGGATACCTAATATAGTTTCTGGTGCAATGTGCAGCCATTGATGAAGGCTACTTATTTACATTACATTTAAATATTGCATCATATATTGCATCTGTCAGTTCGTGTCAGATGTGATTGCATGTTGACATGTGCATGGTAGGCTGGGGAAGCATTGGCAAACCTCACACTGTGTTATATTTTTCTTGTTGTGTGTGTGTATTGTGAGATGGCTAGCACAGAGCAGTTGATGGCTGTGGACAACACAAATTAGGCATTCTAAAACACAGCATGTGGAGGAGAGGAGGGATGAGATGAAAGAGGGAAGGGGGTTGACTGAATCTCAGAAACACTGTGGAAATGAGAATTTATTATCCACCTAACATGTAATGTTAACACAAAAAATACATACATATGTACGCACTATAATCTCTACATTACCTACTTAATCAGCAATAATGTTTCAACATTATTCCTCAATATCAGCTAATTGATCCCAAAGACCTCCTTTTAGTCATCTATTTCTTCTTCTGCATCTTTGTTCCCACAACCGTGGCTGGCGCAGTAACTACACAATGTTGAACATTTCAGTCCAACTATTCTGGCACTGGCAGTTCTTGTTGCACTTATTTTGACAAGCACAGGAAAGTATGTAGTGTAAATCTGGTGATGATGGAGGCAAGGTTGATGTGCTTGGACGGAGTCTTCTTTCTTCTCTGTATCAGCCAAACTGGAGTGGGTCCTTTTTAACGTTGAGCCACTGCTGAACCTCGTGGTAAGCTCGTAACGAGTGTTGTTGTGCCACTGCAGTCGCTGGCGGCAATACATCCAACCTGATTTCAGCGGGATTGGTTATTTGGTACAGCTGGCGGCGAGCAGTGTTCAAGACGCCTGAGCCACTTGAATTGTATGTTGATATTGTAGGTTTTACGTTGAGAGGGCAGTGGAATTATCCATACAGTTTATTATACCATATGTGAATACAACTGTTGGGCTACACATTGCCGTCCACGACATAACTCCAGATTGCTCTATCTGCACTCGCGACTGCTGAGTAAGATAGCTCCCATCTTACGACCTGCTCACGACTGAGTGACGAAAATGCGACTGAGTGCCGACCCTGGCAACAGCTGCTTCACAGCTGCTCGGCTACGCTGACTTTGTGGATATATTTGCGAACCCATTATCAAGAGGGCGTCAGCCTGAGTAATTTGACATTTTGCATGTTCAAATCCGACCATGGGTTCGCGTGATATCAGCAAAGTTCGCGAGAAAGTAGGCTGTGAGGCAGAAACCACAGTACTGTTAGTTTCAGTCTTAGAGACTCGAATTTTATGGGGGGGGGGGGGGGGGGTAGAAGGAGTAAGGCCCTTTCATTTATGTCAAACAAACGTTTTTTGTAAACTTCTTAGTTTCCAAAATATAACGAATTTCCAAATTGGACTTTTTTCAAATAAGATGTAAAAAGTAAAAAGCTTTTTTTCTAACGTTAAAGGACATAGAGACCTTTCGTTTAAGCATATATAATACTTTTTAGGATGTTTTGTTTTCGAAATGTAGCCTACTTTCAAAATTGAACTTTTTTGGTTTTTGTCCTCGAGACCTGGAACTTGGTTCACAATTAGAGGGGGTATAGACCATTCAATTATGTCAAACAAAGGTTTTTTGTAAAACTCTTCGTTTCCGAAATTGAGCACACTTTCAAAATTAAAAGGATTTTGGAAAATATGTAAAACATATACATTTCTTTTCTAACGATAAACGCCATAGAGGGCATTCGTTTAAGTCTATAAATGACTTTTTAGGCTTTTTGGTTTTGGAAATATCGCCTATTTTAAAAATATTTTTTGGAAAATTTTGAAAAATGCACTATTTTTGGACTGAGGGTGGAATAGAGGTAGGCGTAGGAGTTAACATGTGACTTTATATGATTTTTAGATTAAACATACATCCTATTTTCCCAATTTAACTTGTTTAGAAAATTTGAAAAATTCAATATTATTTTTGACTAGGCGTTGGGATAGAGATAAGAGTGAGAGTCAATGATCAACCTAAGAGTACTTTGGAATTTTGGAATTTTAGTGTTGTTGTAGTTGCTTAAAAACATGGCGGTAAGCATTATGCTGCCATAAACAAGGGCTGAGATATTTTCCAAGACCAAATAAGCCAACAAGTGGGAGCAAACGTGAGAGCAAATGTGGGAGCAAAAATTGGGATCGTATGTGAGAGCAAACGTGGGAGCAAAAGATGGGAGCAAATGTGGGAGCAAAAAGTGCGAGCAAAAGGGAGGAGCAAAAGTGGGAGCAAAAAGTGTGAGCAAAAAGTAGGAGCAAAATGTGGGAACAAATGCGGGAGCAGAAAGTGGGAGCAAAAAGTGGGATCAAATGTGGGAGCAAAAAGTGAGAGCAAATATGTGAGCAAAAGTGGGAGCAAACGTGAGAACAAAAGTGGTAAAAATTGTAATGAGTGGTAGCAAAGTGATAGCAAAGTGGCAGATAAGTGGGTGCAATTTGCTTGGTTTGGGTTTGGTTTAGTTCGGCTTAGTTCGGTTGAGATCTGCTTAGATCGGTTTGGGCTTGTAATTATTACACAATTTAACATGTTACAACCTGTTCGCTAATGCAATCGTAGAATGTTAAACACATGCATAGTATTAGATTTTAGGTAATACAACATTCCCATACAATTGCGCATTTAACATTTTGTTACATTATTTAAACAAGATATATTTGTATTAAACGATAAAGCAAACCCGGAGTGTGTATTTTTGGTGCTAAGAACAATTGCGCCCATTATTGGAAAGCATGATAGTGGTTCTTTGAGTGCTCATATTCACCGCTAGGTAGAATGCTAGTAGTTCAGTGAGTGCTCATATTCACCGCTAGGTAGCTGAAACATACTTTGCGTGTTGCATGTGACTATCTCGCAAAGTTTGGCCGCGTGCAAAACGTGCTTGTTTAAGCTGTGTATATAAATTCAATATACAATTAACCACTAAGTGCTCAGAACCAACATGTATAGACTTGTCTAGGGTATATAGGGGATCCTTTGCAAGAAATTCTGTCTAACCCACCAGTGTACAGCCTTATCATGTGCAGTAAGTACCTGTTAACCTTGACTAGGGTATAAGAAAATTGTCAGTTGACTACTAACTTTTACGGTGATGACATAGTTAAAGACCGTCGAAACAACCAGTGTATAGCCTTGTACTACGCAGTAAGTAGCTGTTAGCCTTGACTAGGGAATATTAGAAGACGCTTAGCAAGATTACAATCAGTTTACTACTAACTCTTACAGTGTTCACATCATGAAAGACCGTCTCACCGACCAGTTTTCAGCCGTGTCATACGCAGAAAGCAACTGTTAGCAGAAACAACATTCATGATGGAAGAAACTGTTCATCGTGAAAGACCGTCTAAACAACCAGTGTACAGCCTTGTACTACGCAGTAAGTAGCTGTTAGCCTTGACTTGGGTATATTAGAAGACCCTTAGCAAGAATACAATCAGTTTACTACTAACTCTTACAGTGTTCACATCATGAAAGACGGTCTCGCCGACCAGTCTACAGCCGTGTCATACACAGAAAGCAACTGTTAGCAGAAAACAACATTCATGATGGAAGAAACTATTCCAAGCTATATATGTAAAGAGTGTGGAAAAACGTTTCTTCGAGACTACGATAGAAAGCGTCACGAAATATCATGTGGCAAATATCATGAGTGCAAAACCTGTGGCAGCAAATTCAGAAATGCCTACAACGGACGTCGCCAGAACGAATGTTGTAATGTTGTGTCATTAGCTAAAAGACAAAAAACTGAGTCTACAAAACGTTAGCTGCTCTCAATGGTTCCGGATTATAAAGGACTTACGGAATATGAAATGTCTTTTGAAGGTCGTCTTAAATTCTATTTTATACGTTGTGATACGTGTAAGGATTTAAATTCATACCTTAAAGCGTCTAAACAGCAAATAATCCATGCTATACATTAAGAACACGCAATGCACAAGTCGATAAAAGTTAATCTTGTGGCTGATTGTAGATTTATTCATACATCTACCAATGAAATAACAGATCGTGCTTTCAAAACACGTAATCAGGCCATATTTTTAGAAACATACTTAAGTCGTTTCTTGGAAACGCAATTTAAAAATTAACTACTGAAATGGAAGAATCTGACCTAAAAGGTAGTAATTGAGCTTTGCTAGCGGTGGAAGGACTGCGATTGATAATAAACTAGTATAATCCGTTGCGTGGATGCACATATATTCCATTACAAGCAGCTGTAAAAGCAAGAAAAGCCTGCAATTATCCTCAAAACTTTAAGGACGAGAGGTGTTGTATATATGCCATTTTATCAAAACTGGTTAAAACGAACGCATTAGTAAATACAAGGATCTGGAAAACTTGTATGATTTTTTCAGTAATATAGTTACTTGTCATTTAGACTTTCACGGCCCGTGTTATTATTCATAATGTTGAATTTTGGGCTTATGCCGTGTTTTATTATACTAAAATTCGACGCGTTTCGAAAGAAACCATGTCTTTCATCGTCAGGAATAATCTGGAATACTAAATCTAGACATCAGTCGGAAAATATCCTCCCCATAGAGGTTTCTAATATTGTCATTTAGACTTTCACGGCCCGTGTTATTATTCATAATGTTGAATTTTGGGCTTATGCCGTGTTTTATTATACTAATATTCGACGCGTTTCGAAAGAAACCATGTCTTTCATCGTCAGGAATAATCTGGAATACTAAATCTAGACATCAGTCGGAAAATATCCTCCCCATAGAGGTTTCTAATATTGTCATTTAGACTTTCAAGGCCCGTGTTATTATTCATAATGTTGAATTTTAGGCTTATGCCGTGTTTTATTATACTAATATTCGACGCGTTTCGAAAGAAACCATGCCTTTCATCGTCAGGAATAATCTGGAATACTAAATCTAGACATCAGTCGGAAAATATCCTCCCCATAGAGGTTTCTAATATTGTCATTTAGACTTTCACGGCCCGTGTTATTATTCATAATGTTGAATTTTGGGCTTATGCCGTGTTTTATTATACTAATATTCGACGCGTTTCGAAAGAAACCATGTCTTTCATCGTCAGGAATAATCTGGAATACTAAATCTAGACATCAGTCGGAAAATATCCTCCCCATAGAGGTTTCTAATATTGTCATTTAGACTTTCACGGCCCGTGTTATTATTCATAATGTTGAATTTTGGGCTTATGCCGTGTTTTATTATACTAATATTCGACGCGTTTCGAAAGAAACCATGTCTTTCATCGTCAGGAATAATCTGGAATAGTAAATCTAGACATCAGTCGGATAATATCCTCCCCATAGAGGTTTCTAATATTGTCATTTAGACTTTCACGGCCCGTGTTATTATTCATAATGTTGAATTTTGGGCTTATGCCGTGTTTTATTATACTAATATTCGACGCGTTTCGAAAGAAACCATGTCTTTCATCGTCAGGAATAATCTGGAATAGTAAATCTAGACATCAGTCGGATAATATCCTCCCCATAGAGGTTTCTAATATTGTCATTTAGACTTTCACGGCCCGTGTTATTATTCATAATGTTGAATTTTGGGCTTATGCCGTGTTTTATTATACTAATATTCGACGCGTTTCGAAAGAAACCATGTCCTTCATCGTCAGGAATAATCTGGAATACTAAATCTAGACATCAGTCGGAAAAGACATAGAAACCTCTATGGGGAGGATATTTTCCGACTGATGTCTAGATTTAGTATTCCAGATTATTCCTGACGATGAAAGACGTGGTTTCTTTCGAAACGCGTCGAATATTAGTATAATAAAACACGGCATAAGCCCAAAATTCAACATTATGAATAATAACACGGGCCGTGAAAGTCTAAATGACAATATTAGAAACCTCTATGGGGAGGATATTTTCCGACTGATATCTAGATTTAGTATTCCAGATTATTCCTGACGATGAAAGACATGGTTTCTTTCGAAACGCGTCGAATATTAGTATAATAAAACACGGCATAAGCCCAAAATTCAACATTATGAATAATATAGTTACTTATATCGCTAGTCGACATTCCCACATTTGAGAAAGCCAACAACATATCCATCAATTTATTTGGACTGGAAAAAGACAACAAGCTGTTTCCTGTAAAGGTTGTGGATCAAGAGCTACAAGCCCTTCGTGACATTCTTCTGCTAAGTTCTTCATCTGGCCATAACCACTACGACTTCATCAAATATTTTGATAAACTAGTAGGACATCAGATTACCCGCCATGGACATAAGATATATACGTGTAAACGGTGGTTTACTCACTTTGATAATCGATATGGTCAACAAGGAATGGACAAATTGAAATAACATAGAGTTTTTTGTGTCCTGCATGACTTTTCTAGGGTTGAAATGCCTATTAAAAACCCAATTGTCAAATTCATAAATGTGGAAAAAATGCTTAGAATACCATACGTTATATACGCAGATTTCGAAAGTATACTCTTGCCATATCAAACATGCCTACTCTATCCTAAGGCAAGTTATAAAGTGCCATACCAGAGTCATGCTCCTATGAGCTTTGGTGTATATGTGAAACCCTGACCAGCTGTGGAACACATAAAGACAAACCTTCCAAGCCAACCTGTTATTTATCGTGGTTCTGACGCTGCAGAAAAGTTTATGGACTGTTTGATATCAATAGCTAATGAAATTGATCGCCTTTACAACTTAAATGTTCCAACGGCATTAACTCAGGATCAAGAAGCTTAGTTCCAATCTTCTGAAACCTGTTATTTGTGTCATCAAACATTTACTAAAGAGGACTGGAAAGTTACAGGCGAATAGCGTGGAAGTGCTCACAATAACTGTGATTTGAGGTGTAAAACACGTTACCCCGTTCCTGTATTTATACATAATATAAATTGATACGATACAAATTTTATTTTAAAGCAGTTGGGATGTACTACTGAGAGAGTGGATGTTATAGCTAACTCCAAAGAAAAGTTCATTTCCTTCACCAAATATGTTGGAAATCTTAAGCTTCGATTTGTGGATACGTTCCCGTTGTTGACAAGTAGTTTGGAAAACTTAGTTACCAACTTAATATCATACCCTGAAACAGACAAGTACTTTGGGAAAGAAAATGCAACGCTCATGACTCGTAAATGGGTATTTCCTTATGATTACATTGATTCATGGGAAAAAATTAAGTGAAACGTGTGTACCAGCAAACGAGGCATTCCTTAACAAATTAAATCAAGAAGATGTTAGAAAAGAAGACTATGAACATACCAAGTATGTGTGGAATCAGTTCAGAATTAAAAATTCTAGGGGAATATACTGAACTTTACCTAACTCCAGATGTACTCCTTCTTGCAGATAGTTTGAAACTTTTCGAAACCAAACACTAGAAGCATACCGTTTGGATGCTGCACACTTCTTTACTTCGCCTGGTTTAATATTTGAGGCAATGCCCCTTTATATGGAATTCAACTGGAATTGCTACAGTATTACGATCAGATTCTTTCAATCGAGTCTGGAATACGTGGAGGCATATGCCAGGTTTTCATCGGTATGCTTAAACTAAAATTAAATGCATGGGAACCTATGATTCTGAGAGACCAATGCAGTTTATTACCTATTATGATGCCAACAACCAATATGGTTGGGCTATGTGCCACTCCCCTCCTTACGGTGGATTTCAGTGGGTTTCTCCAGATACTGGTGATCTAGAAACACGAAAGGAAGACGACTCTGTTGGATATATTTCGTGACGTTGATGTTGATTACCCATGTGACATTCATGATCTACACAACGATGGTACCTTTCCTACCAGAGTGTACACAACCTAAGGATTCGCCTCTCAAAAAACTAATTCCTCATCTTGGAAATCGAAGGCGGTACGTTGTTCATTACATGGCACTTAAACAGGGCAAAAATTATTAAAAATGCATTGTGTGTTAAAGTTTAAACAATGACCTTGTCTAATTTCAAAAACAAGCTAAAAATTATTTTGTGAAAAATCTGTACAAATTATTTAACAATGCAATTTTTGGAAAAAACAATGGAAAATATTCGTAAAGAATAGATAAACGACTTGTGTCTTGTATTAGCAGAGGCATTGTCAATAATTGTATAAGTTTACAAGATTATAAGGATTGTGTTATGAAAAACGAGGTATAAAGAATACCAATGAACATTATCGCTTCTAAAAACATGACATATCATCTTTAAAACTAAACAAAATTGCTTTGTGTCCTGGTGATGATAAAAGAGTAATTGATTTGGATGGTGTAGCTACACATGCCTATGGTCATTATTCAACCATTAACCGTGTTTAAAGTGTTAAGTAATGCATATGAAAATCGTAAAACAAGAAATATAATACTGTAAAACAATAGCACTACAAAAATACAAAACAACACCAATCTAGCAACAAAAAAGAAAAAAATGGTATTCATACTTAAGAATAAAAAAATAAAAAAACAACAACTATACAATTTAATAACTAAAAAAATTAAAGAAAGTAAATGTATTATGTGTAAATATTGTAAATGTATTTAAAATGAAATAAAACATATTGTATGGACACGGTTTGTACATTCTAATTACTACCCAATCCAACTGTTAACCTGTAGTAATCTTTAGTTAGCTAAAATTAGGTACGGTAGTCAAAAGTATAGTATAACCCATTTATTACCTATATGCTTTGAGACAAGGTATACAGACTTGTTATATGTAATGAAAAATTGTGTTTTGCAAATATGAACTTTTGGCATCGAGTAAATCAAAAACATGTAAACAACAAAATTGGAAAATCCATGTTTCAATATTGAAAAAATTCAAAACTTCAAACTGAAATTTTAAAAACTGTAAATGGGAAATTGGCTAATTCCAATGTGTGAAATATGAAAATGAAAGAAAAAAATGAATGAAAGCTTTTACTTTTTAAAACTTAACTGACTTTGTAATCCTAAGCTGGTTGTGCGTAGCGAATATCTTGCACAGTAGGCATCGTGCAAGTGTTATCTTTACCTTACTCTCTATAAGCCTAGCATAGAGATAGTTGCGTGTGCCCTTATATACATTGTGTATGAACATTAGCCTCTGGCTTAACTTTATAGGTTAGGTTGAGTTAGCTGAGGACATGTTTGGTTAGGTAAACTGAGGTTAGGTTAGGTATGTGACCTTGTAGTTTACTCTTTTCGGAAAATCTAAAATTTTAAATCTAAAATCAAAAATCTAAAATCTAAAAATGTAAACTCAAGGGGTAATAATACAGGGTCATTTTCTTTGTGCACCCCGATACACACGGCAAGATAAGCCGGCTTTGTCTGGTGCAGATCGCGGGCGCGCGTACACGATCCAGCCGGTGGTGGCACGCTCCGCTGACTCATATCGTTAGTTCACACGTGTATTGTCATTCATATGGACGTGTATCTGTAAAGCTTAGACGGAAGTGTTGCTCGTTTAGTGAGTATTGTGATTAATGTGATTGTTGGTCATGCCTAGACACCAATTTACGTTGCGCGAACGTGTGTTTATCCATAATTCGTATATGAAAAGTAGCAAATCTTGTTCTGAAACTAGACGAAAATTTCGAATCAAGTTTCCAGGAAGACCTATGTCTAATTAGGAGGCTTGCTAAACGATTCAAGGAAACAGGCTCTGTAAATAACATTAGAGTTGAGAGACAGCATTGTGTTCTTATAGAACAAAAATTAGACGATATTGGCGAAGTATTCGAACATACCCCTCAAATCGTTTAGCACAAGAATCGGGTGTATCATTCATCAGATGATGTCAGGTGTGTGTTACAAGAGTGGAAGGACATTTTCAGCATCGGCTATGAACACTGTAGGTACACATTATTGAACATGTTTGGTAAACGTGTAAAAGAGCCCGACTGAACCGTGTACGCACGCCCGCGATCTGTGCCAGTCACAGCTGTGTATATTGGGGCGCACATCGATAATGACCCTGTATGTATTCTGCAACATAGCGCTGGGTGTTACTCGAATATTACCTGATTATGAACTCAGCAACGTAAGCTCAGTGGTTCCGAGCTCCCGCCATACCCTTAAGGTTCTATTTTTAGAAGAGAGAAGACTGCTGTTTATCGTGATCCCGGCAGGAATTGATATATGAGCCAACAGAGAATCGAGGGTAAAATCTTTCTTCTTGAGAGATATAAATATTAATTTTGAATCATCATTCTGTAAATTCACGGAATCTGCTTATTTATCTCATCTTATCTCTATATATAAAACTCAATGTTGGTTTGTCTGTTTGTTTGTCTGTTATTTATACAAATCTACACCGTTTCACCGATCTGAACCTAAATTTGTATACTTACCCTTCGGAACCCAGCGGATAACACTGTCTTCTTTACATTTCGGACAGATCACTCCATTCCCTGCATTTAGGCCCTTTTGCACAAATCTACACCGTTTCACCGATCTAATAACTTGACGGACATATTGTCGCTGGGCGACAAAGACTAGCATTATATCATGATAGTCAACGCCGCAACATTGATGGACATGTTGTCACTAGGCAACAACGATTTACTCTGTATCATGACAGTCCGGTAAAATTTGCTAAACGACACATGGGAAAACTGACCAATTGTGAATCAAGGATTGTATTGGATTGTAGCATTCTCTAAGCTATTGTATCCACAGTTAATATTTCATTTTCGGGCCTTAGACATCGTGGTCATGTTGCCCCGTGTACATGGGTGTGTGTAGAATTCATGTGATAACCTGGTTTATTGTGATTGTTGCACTAGCGTGTAAATATATATATAACTCAATGTTGGCTTGTCTGTCTGTTAATTATACAAATCTAAACAGTTTCACCGATCTGAACCAAAATTTGTATACTTCGCTTTGGAACCCGGCGAGTAGGCTAACACTATCTACTGTGACCATTTGACCGAAGTCCCACGTCCACACAAATATGAATTTCAACATCCGCCGAGCATAAGACTCAACATCCCGGGGTCCATCTGAGTAAAATAAAGCAAATTAAACAAAACTAGCGGGACGGATATGGAAATTCACACTCCATAAATAATGGAAGGAAGTGCATATAATTTGTGAATAACACCAACTTCTTAAAAATACCTCAGTTTAATTTAACTGTCTGCTGGTCCTATTAGAATACATTGCTCCCCCAGGGAAAAATCTAATAATCCAGCCCTGAAAAATAAAGACATCCTGCGCTCCCCTGGGCCCCTCATCTACATATAATTTACATAACGCATAAAATAAATTATTCACAGCCTTTAACCAAATAAATTTACTATTTTCAACGTTTAATTTGATGTCTGAGAAAATCTTCAGTCCATCTCAGCATCTTTTTAAATTAATTGTGTAAACTGTACATTTATCATTGATGTGCAGGAAAATATCAGTCCATCCTGACACCGTGATTTTAATATTTACAAAAGTATCACTTGAATCAAATTTCCAGAATTGCTTCAACCTTTGCGGTGCAATTCACATATCCTAACTAAAATCTGGACACTTGGGTAGATTATTGGCTAAGGAATAACCCACCCACCAAGGGAAGATGATTAAGAAAAGGAAGTGGGTTTCGGACTGGAGAAAAATGATAGAGAAATAGGATGAGAGTCCCACAAAAGTTATAGATTTAACTTTCAATACACTTAGAGGCGATTGCCACTGAAAATTCGTTCTCGGATACCTAAAGTGGGTAAGAGCTTGGTCCAAGCTGACGGGAAACACAGCGAGAACTTGGGCGGTTTGCCAGAGAAAGGCTTTAGTGTATTTCCTCCCAGGCTTGCATAAGACTATTATGGGGAAGGGTGATAGTTTGGCAAGACAAATAGTAAAAGCTTTATTCTGTATTAACGATGGCATGAACTGAGGAAGAGTTAGGAAAGCCAGGATCTTGCCTAACAGTAGTATCAGAGAAATGATGAATCCAAAAACAAATATTTAATTTATTTAACAAGGCAAAAGAAGTTGATAACTTTAACAAATATATAATTTCAATTTGTTTAACAATTTTTGGGTCACAGACCTCAGAAAACATTTGACGGTTGCTCCAGGCAATTGACAATTTATGAGGTTTCAAACCTTATATGTGTCCTACAATCTTTATAAGATTTAAAAAAGACAAATGTAGTAATTAAAGTTTAAACATTAAATTGAGTACAAAGAGTGTACTTTAAGAAATTCTTGAGAGAATGTTCTAGAGAGAGTGACAAATTCGAAAACAACAATAAGAAAAACATGAAGAATAAGATAGAAGTTCCTACAACTTCTTATATTTGTGCAGAATTACTTTATAACAATTATACAAAAAAGAGCAGGTCACTTACGGTGAAACCTGAAGAGAAAGTCAAAGGGAAAGTTCTAGACTTCCTATATTTAAGTAGGAATCACGAGCCAAATGGGGCAGTTTCCAATTCGTGAGACCTAGAAATAACTCACTCAAGAGTTGAAAGCATTGTTTTCCCTTATTATGGGGAAAAAACAATGTAAGCTTATACCGTGTATAAAACACGTAGTTATACAGTAATTAACTAATGATAAACAAGCAAAAATGGAAGGGCACTTCGTGAGTGACACCTTATAGAAAAGTTACAATTTAATTAATATGGTTTGTTAGTAGAAGGTGGAGGAAAGATAATTGGGATTTAGGATCAATGTTCATGGCCTTATTTAATGTAACCGGACGATCGCGATGCGGTAGAAAAGTGGGACAAGCACTGGTTATCACTATAGTCTTTTAAATAGATGAAAAGTTCACTGTAGAGACACGAAAGTTTATAGGAAAGAAAGTTATTGCAATGATGAAAATAACTGGTTGCACTAGGTAGGCGAGAGTCTATTTCTTGAGAAAGTTGGGAATTACAATTAAATGCGCCATAGAACATTCCAACGGTGGACGAAAGTTCGCTATTGCAGTAATTTATAAGGAAGATTCCTCATTTTGAATAGTATTTTCACAAGTGAGTGAAAAATACCTGACGGCAAGACTCGCAGATAGAGTACAAGATCTGGAAGTTTCCAGAACGATCTTAATAGAAAAATGGGGC
Source organism: Meconema thalassinum (assembly GCA_946902985.2). Lineage (NCBI taxonomy): Eukaryota > Metazoa > Arthropoda > Insecta > Orthoptera > Tettigoniidae > Meconema > Meconema thalassinum. Next base: position 52,633,975 of record OX336395.1, read on the forward strand.
CAGAGTTAATCCAGCGGAGGACCTTTTTTTGTAATTTATAGACAGCGGGTATTAAATAATATCCCACGTGGCGAGAAGATTTCTCATTTAGCAAGCATAAGAAATGCTGCTTTTCACCAAGATTGGCTTGATTAGACAAAAACCCAACATGGAAAATCCCGCGAAGGATGATTTTTGCCCCAAAATAAGTAATTTCACACTGCCTATAAAAGATCGTTAAAAGCATGTAGTCGTTAAAATCATGAAGATAAGGTTAAAACTTGAAGTTTGTACTTAACTTTGCTGCATGGCGAAAGTGAGGTTCTCCTTGCTGGTTAGAGCTACCACATGGCGTGGAATTTAAAAAATGCCTCGTTAGGTCAGGAGGCTAGCTCTAATTGAGCCTTAACTGAGTCGACGGCCGGCGCACAAGTGAGACCCACTCAGCGGAACCCAGAGGGTCCAAGGAATGGAAAGAGTGGGCGGCAAAATCTGGTGGCCAGATGGAGAAGGAAGTCCTCTTGCACGAGGAAGAGTTGAAGAGCTTCAGAGATTCGCTGCTAGATGACGCAAGGTGGGTCATGGAATATATGTCTAGAACAGACTCATAAAAGATATAAGAGATTTGAACACCAAAGAGAAAATAGAAGATCACTGTTGGTGTTTGACAAAGAGGAAGGAATGAACATGCAAAAGCATTAAACTTTATATTCTCTCGTACCGTGTATTCCAAGAATACACCAACACTTACATTCCCAAAACGATGTGAAATAAAAACCACTAACACCATGACCATCATTTCCAAATTCAAAAATTTGAATGTGCTCCAAATATTCCTCCACATTTTTATCATAAATATATTTTATTCCGCATTACATATTTTACTTAAATCCTCTGATTTAATTTATTTAATTTAATTCCTTTATTTCCTTTGATTTATTTAATTTATTATTATTTAGAATAATCCAAACTGGTATTTTATGAACATTAATGGATCCACCAACCAATCAGCTATCAGCTTAAATAATTAATTTATTTACAATCCTCTGGACAAAAATGCCTCTCATACTGTAAATATGTAGAATAGGACACGGTAAGGCTTTCAGCAAAAACTAGGACGAGACCTCAACTTATGCATATTTGAACGACTACAACATGTGGGCTATTATACAACAGTTTAGGAATGTAGAATTTCACTGACGATAGGCCATAAGCTTCCCATATGAGCGACTATATTGTCCTCATTTTAATCATATTTGAGCATGGAGCAATTATTTGACCCTCAAAACTCAACTTCAAAAACCTCCTTCTTTAATTCATATTTTATTTTCACTTAACATTTGACTATTATATTCTTATTTTTATAATGACCCCTCAGCTACGCAGGCTGGTTTCAATGGCTTCCTAATAAGCAGCACATGGGATCATGCTCTCCCTCACAATCACCTTAAATATCTCGGCCTCTCGCATAGGTGTATTAAACTTTTAATGTCTTCTCCAACACACCCCTGTTTAACTGTCGCATTATTTCCAATACATAGTTCCTCATTTTATACAAAATTCGCACATCAATGACCTTCCGCTCCCAGTATCAAAAATCACCTCCACTTTCAACATAAACTCCCATATCATCAACTACGATCCATTATTCATCCAATTATTAACCACTATCATTACCAGGAATTATTATTATTATTATTATTATTGGAAAACGTTCCAAACAATGTAATCATTTACTTATTATTATTATTATCATTATGGCTTGACTATCAGTCATACAGCCTTCCGATATCATATCTCAACTTCATTTACAAAGAAAATATTTTACAACATTTATTTTAAATTCAAATGTAAAATGTTATAAATTCACAGAAAATTCCGTTGCAGTAAATTATTATTCCCGAGGAATAATATTTAAGCGCAATGTGGCTGTCCACATTACTGATTCATCAAAATACTAAAATGAGAAAAACTCGACAAAATATTACTAACAATTAATTTAATTATAAACAAATAAATGTAAACAAACTCCAACAGCATTATCAAAGTTCCCTAGCATAACGTTTAGACGTATAAGGGTTCAAAATAACCTCCGCATCGTAGCCTACTGCTATATCGTGGCATTTCCAGCTGAGATCCCCACACACTAGATTTCCATCAAAGAGATCCATTATTATAAATTGGCTGATAAATCCGCAAATGTACTGTAACTTCTTGAAAATAAATATCCAAACGCAGAATCCTACTAGCAGACAGTATAGTCGAAATTGAGAAAGCAGTAACACTAGTAACTAATAATAAAGTTGGCTTACATCGAGAAGTTCTTGTAGGCAGAATCCTTTTGACGTAGAGTCCGTTTATACTATCTGATACACATATCTTCCCGTGCACAGACGTTCCGCTTCACGTTTCGCCTAACTCCATCACTCACGACGATGTTCCCAAAAATCCCCTGACATCTCACCTCCACTTCTCTTAGCACATCATAACGACGGTTCAGTCTATCATTCTCAAACAAATATGATGCATGTCCTGCAACATAATGTTATAAATATTCGAGTTCCAATCTAACACTTGCAGCTTTTTGCCACAGAAAATCTTCCTAACTCGACTGGTTCACTTTCCCGTTCTAGAATATTTACACCGGGTTCGAAATCATTTTGCAACCACGACTGTTGGTTCGATCCTCGAGTACTTGCTTATGGTCTTGATCTTTGGAGCGATACATTGACAATCTTAAGAGAGGTTTACATAGTACACTAGTACCATTTCTAGTTTCTAGGCTACATTCCCTAGATGAGTAAGGAATATTATTCCCCAAAGCTCTGCACACACAAGAGCAATGGCTCATATGTTGGCTAAGATATCCTGACTGCAGGTAAGGAATATTATTCCCCAGAGCTCTGCACAGACAAAAAGAAATGGCTTGCCTACACTGCCTATTTATGATATATGGATTTTAAGGCCCACATCATATTCGTTGATTGCTTTCCAACTCTTTTAGACTGGTATTCTCAAACTCAATTACCAAGCGTGACTTGACCTCGTGCGCCTGACGTCTCAAGCCAGAGTCTCCTCGCATCACCTCACACCTGTTGCATGTGGCCTAATTCTCACCAGCCATGCGGATGAAAAACATAATCCTTGCGCCATGGATTCTTCGCTTTCCAATATCTCCTGACCCAGTCGACGGATTATCTTGATATCTTCGGCATTTTTCCCCAGAAATGAGTACTGCATGTTTCCACGATGTTTTGGTGGCTCGACCTCTTCACATTAAAACTCGTAAATATACCATATGAGGTTTCTCAAGTCGATGCTCTGCCCATCTGGTGTCATCTTGAAGAAACAAAACGCCTTGGCTCCGCGCGCTCTTCAAACAGTTGATTCATCCCAAGAAAAACAATCGGTGGCCCTCATCCATACAGGCACATCCACCCCTCACGCAGGTAAAAATATAAATGAACACATTTTTATTTTTTATTCCAAACATTGTTTTTCTAACTTCATACTCTAGCTCTTGAATGATATCTCTTGATACTAGCAGCATTAAATGTTCCCACAATGTATCTAGTTCCAATGTCAGTGATTCTATAACTTCCGTTATCTAGGCTCTGTGATATCCGAATAGGTCCATGGTACTGCCCCCGTAATTGAATTATATAGAGACCACGGTGGCTATATTGGAAATTATAAGGAAAGTTATGACTGTCATAGTTATGACGTGGGTAGTCATGACGTAAGCACGGATGACGCAAACGTTATGCCAGCAGGTTACTTGAGCTGAGATTCTCAGTGACGTCAGCATTTAGTCGAGAATGTTCCAAGATTTACGACGCAGTCGCAGGAAACGAGGAATTCTGCTGAGGAAGAAATTATGCTATTGGAGGGGAGGCTTGAACCAATGAACGATAGTTTAAAGGAAGACGGAGATTGCTGAAACTATGGTATTTTTATTACTTTTGGAATGCAGAATTGTGGAAATCCATTTGCAATAGAGGCATTGATTTGGAATTTTGGTGAAATTTATTTTCAGTTTTTGAATTTTGAAAATCCGTCATGTATTAACGAAGTTGGAACTTTAAGCGATGACGCAGTATCACGCTATGGAAGGGATGGAAACGCCCCTCGTGAAGTTCATAAAAGGGCTTGCGCAGAAGAGAGGAGTCTCATTCTCCGATCATTCTCAGAATATCATTCTCAGATCATCGAAGTCTAATTGTGAAAGTTCTTTTCTTATACAGTCATTTTGGTGAGACGTCGTAGTGAAAAGAAGTGAAAAGAGTCGTCTTTATAACGCGTGGTGAAGCCACTGCATTAACGAGATTCAAGTCAAACTAGGTGAAGTTAAAACGCACCTTCGAATGCATCTACAAGTTTAGCTTTGAACAGTTAGCGGTCGCCGATAAGCTAATTCTATTGTGCAGTGCTACATGAAGTAATATAGAAAAGCTGAACAATTTCGAGTAATTAGTTTGAAAGATATTAGCAAGTTTCGACGACTGACAAAAGTGATTATCTCGCCACCTGAGAAGCACTATTGTATCGCCAGAATCTACGCCACGGCTGACGCTGCTAGTGAAATAGGGAGACTCCAGATTGCTTTTGTTACACAACACTACAGTATAATGGAGCAATTTAATAAGGCAGTTTGTTCTTCTAATACTATAACCGAAGAACAGATGGAAGGCTAAAGGACTTAATGCGATTGGGATATATTTCAACGGAGTAAGATAGCAACATGGAACTTCGCTAATTGCTATTCCACACAAGCGAACATGTGGTGAATACCATCTACACCCATGTTTCGTGATTAAAGACTGAATACTATTGAACAGCAATGGAATCTATTACATACTCATTGAATATGAATATTTCTTCGGAAATTTCTACAAAAACTTCATGGCGATTGTCTACTGGAACTTCAGGGATTTTTTCTAGAGAGGTCAGGGTTATCCCGACTCACAAAGAAGATTATTGCCGGAAGGATGTCTATTCGTCTTCACGGAGCAGTGCGATTTCCGGAGAAGGAAGCAGTTCGATTCTCCGAGGGTGCTATTTCCTGTTTCGAGGATGGAGCTCAGCTTTAACTTGGTGAAATGGATCCATCAGCAGTCTTCTTTGGGGAATTTTCCTCTGGAACGTCAATCGGCAGATAAGGTAGTCGTGAACGTTTATTGTATTTGAGTTTCTTAATAATGTTTGAGCAACCATTTTTCCCATATTTTTGTCCTCATGTATTTTGCCCTATTTTCTTGTTGAGATTCCTATTCTCAGTTCACATTGATGAGTTATGCCTTTTTCGACGATTTATTAAGACATTGTTATGTCATGGGCATAGTTAAACGATTTTGGATCAGTTGAGACTGATATTTAGATTTTTCAGTAATTAATATTTTTGTAGTCACGATTTGACTGTAAGTTAATGATTTTTATGGCAGATTTAAATTCAGACAGCGTGTCACTTTATTAAAGTAATTCTACCCCAGTTTAATTACTTTGACCAATTTTCTGTCATCATCAAGAAGGAAGAACATTTAAATGATTTTAGAGCGTTAAAATCTCTTGCGTTGTCGACGATCTTGGAAATACTAGTCGTTATTTGAATTGATTGCAACACAGACATTTATCGTCAGTTATGAACGATCATTGCATCATAGACATTTTTGTGAAAGATGAACTTTAATAATGAATTATTGAATGCATTAAAGTCAAGAACTTTTGTTAGGAGTTTTTCTCAATTAGAGATTTATATAATAATGTTTGCATTCCCCAGTCTAATTGGATTCTATTCGACTACTTTACAGTTTAGTCGCACTTTATTTGATGATAGTATTTTTATACTACAATTCTTTTAAGATGTTAATCTTAAATTTTGATAGACCAGACAGGCGTATATAAGCGTATTCACTATTAAATTTGTTTGTGATTGGCAAATTTTTATTTCATTTCGATTCATGAATGAAATCCACGAAGGTTAAATGAAAACAGTTTTGAAACAATTAATGATTATAAGAATGTTTAAGTGGAACTATGAATGTATAATCGCTAGTGCAGCGCACGTGTTGAAAGTCGCTGATGTATAATGCCCTTGAATATGAAGGAGGTTCCCACAGGAATTAATGTTAAAGAATTATTTGTGGAAGTTTTTGATGCCATATAGATTAATATATGATGATTTTGGGCCTAATTTTAATGCAGTTTGTGCATTATTTTGTTCGCGAAGTATTTTCCGCTGGAGTGAATTGTCATAGTTCGTTGAAAATTAATCAAGTGAATTTACTGTTATAATTAACACGAGTTTTGAAAGAATTTGAGATAAGATTTTGAATGAAGATTACCGTCACAAATAATTATTAAAACCTTTATTAAAACAGATTGTGACATAAATATGTATAACTAACCTTCATTGGTCGATTATATGGACACGATTATAAAATTACCAACCGGATGAACATGTGGTTAATGTATTTCTTAAATTTAATAATTTAAATAATTTCAATGTTAATATTGTAAATAATTGTTGTAAATATTTTGACAATAATGTGGAACGAAAGTGATGTTAAAGGCGTGTTTAAAATTATTTTTATTGTCTTTGACAAATATTATAAACAATTTCTAATTGTTATAAATAATTTATGTGATTTTGTTATAAACATTTATGAGCTTATTAAGCATTTGGATGAGAACTTAACAAGTTTAAGGATTGTCATAATAATCCAGTAGGATGTGATTAAAGTATTTGAAAGAATTGCGTAAATATATATTTGAGTTGTCTTGCAGACATTTAAAGCTTTTGAGAGAGCTGTATTCTTACGTAATGTAGCATGTGAAGGGAGCCCATTTGACAAGTATGCGACAGGTTGGAGGGTAGCTCGCAGCTGTCCCAACAACTGGTTATCAGCGGGTGAGGTCGTCCACTCTGGCCTTGCGACTATAAATACAATTGTCATGTTTATTAAAAGGAAACCAAATGCTCTATATATGTCTCGTCCTCACTTCCTTTCCAATCCAATTGTGTTATGAATATTACGTTATTTGGAGCTCGTGGGAGCTAATATGTTTTATATCATGTTGTATGATAACTTTGCAAGTCCTACAGGTGGACGTAGTCAGATTGACTTGGGCTACTGATAGCCACGTGTATTTTGTTGTGTTATTAAAATCATACCCTTTATTTGAAATAAAGCTTTTGTACAGTTCAAAGTTCTCGTCTTCGTTCTGGTTCATTTTTAAATGTCATGGTGGAGGTTATTGTGTGAACAGACTTTAGTGATCCTGTTGTCAACTCAATCCCCGAGATAATTTTTAAGAGGTAAGTAACGGTAAGTATGAACCCCCGTCTATTTTGGTGTGTTCCACAATGATTTCCTGTTAACTTCTGTGCTCTTATCTCGATAGTATCTGTCAGTGCCATTTTCATTGATGTAGCTGAGCCGGTGCGATTGATTGTTGGCAATCCGATTGAGGGGGCGGATATCTGACAGCCTACTATCCGGGTAAACGGGGACAGTAAGATCGACCCTAAAACGTGGGGCCTGTTCGACAAAACTGGATCACCAGGTTGAACGCCAGTAAGATTGGCGCACCTAAAACGTTGGGGCTCGATTCAACATAACTGGATTACCAGGTTGAACGCTAGTAAGATTGGCAAACCTAACACGTGAGGTTCGATTAGACTCAAATAAAGAGGTTGATTCTTTGTTCGATGTCTAGGCCAATTGTAGTATTTGAGAGTGTGATTATATAGGAATTAAATGTTGTATTGTATTAGGAAAATTACACTCAGAAAAGATCAGATCTTATACAACTTGAGAAAGGTTAAATAGGCTGGGAACTTAGAAAAATCGCCTATGATCTGGAATCTTATTTTATTTGACCGGCTTATGACATTTTAGTCATATTAAAGATAAAATTAAATTATTTGGATTGTAAATGTAAATTAGTTGTGTTAGGATATTTTAAAGTGAGCCAGGGAAATTTGAACATGTGCTTGAGTTTGTTTCAACATGAAGGGTCTTCGAAAGTTAATTATAAGGTAGTTATAAGTTAGATTTAAGACAGAAAATTGATCAAATTTATATATGGTGAAAAGTGTTGCTCAAATGTTGTTATTTTGCTCTATTGATGTATGTCCCTACAGCAGTCTATTTTTGAATAATATTGTAATGGCAGATGAAAGTATGAGGATGATGTTAGAAGAGTTGAAAGCTAGCATGAATGAAAGTGCGAGGGAGATGTCTGCTAACTTGAAAGCAAGCATGAATAGTAGTATGAAGCAGATGCTGAATGAAAGCATGAAGGAGAATGTTAGTAATTTGTCTGCTAATTTGAATGCAAGAATGGAGGAGAATGCTAGTAATATGTCTGCTAATTTGAATAGTAGTCTGAAGGAGATGGAAGCTAGGAATACTAGTCGAATGGAGGAGAATGCTAGTAATTTGAAAGCTAGCATGGGTGAAAGTTTGAAGGTTCTTCAGACTAGTGCTGCTAATTTAGAGGATAATATGTCGCGTTTACAGATTAATACCCTAGGAATTGAGAATACTGTAACGGACATGCGTACAGACGTGTCCAATGTCCATAAAGATGTGTCTATTGTGCATAAAAATGTTGATGATGTTAAAGGTGATATTTCTAAAGTACAGAAAGATCTTACAATGTTAAATCTAGATGTAGCTAATGTCCGAGGGGATATTTCTTGTGCTAGAGCCGAAGTAGTTGTTGTTAAAAATGATGTTGCGACTGTCCAAGACAAGGTCGAGGAAGTCCAAAAAGAAATTCAAAATGCTAGAACTGATGTATCCAATGTTCAGGTAGATATTAATAACATTCATTCGGATATAACCGAGGTGCAAAGTGACATAACTAAGATTCAGGTAGGAGTCAACACAGTTTTCGTAGATATTACTAAAGTCCAAACTGATGTAAATAAAGTCATGGAAGAGATAGAAAATTCGAAAACTCTTTGTACGCGTAATATAACTGCATTAGCGACTAGATTAGTTGATGAGTCAGTTAGAACGACAACGTCTTTAGCAGGTTTGAAGTATGATGTAGAGGTCATGAGAACCCAGGTATTAGACCATAATAGATTATTAAAGGAAGATATCGAAGTAGACATAGCAGAAATGTTAACAGCAAACGTAGCAGTATGGAAAGACGAGTGGAATAAGTCAAGTGGGGAACATGTAACCCAAATTCAGGAAAGGATTGAAAGAAAACTTGCCAGTACTCAAATAGAAATTAACAAGGAAGTAGTACAGATTAGGAAAGATTTAAGCGTCAGGATAAATTCGCTATCCGAAAAACAAGTTGACGATAGAACACAACTAGATCAGGATATGCAAACATTAAAATCTACATTAGAGGAACAGATTCATAAAGTTGTCTCGGATGTAAATGAAACGACGAGCAAACTGCAAAATTTGAAGTTAGGAGAGGCTAGTTTGATGGAGAACTACAAAGAAGAGATAATCAAGAAAGTCTTAACGGAAATCACTGACAAGGATACAGAAGGCTTGGCTTGCGAATTGAATAGGAATTATGCCAGAAGATATAACCTAGATCCAGAAGATAGAGACGTGACTCCTGAAGAACGTATATCCAGATTCAGAGAGGAGGATGACGAGAGGAATATGGAACCTGAGTGGAACTATCGAGATAGTGGGAAAAACTACCCGGATTCATATCCGAGGAACGTGACGGTCATCAGGAATTTCGAAGACAAACCGCAAAAATTCAGTAACACTGATAGTTTGACACCTATCGAATATGTAAGGAACCTCAAAGATTATTTCATCGAAGCTCACATTCCCAGAGAGAGAGAGATGAAGATAGTAGAGAGATATCTGATTGGAGGACCCCTCGAATGGTTTCGCGCATTTAGATACACATTCAGTAACTTTGACGAGTTTGCAGAGGCATTAATCAAACGATTTTGGTCCATAGAAGCGCAGAATTCGTTAAGAGCGGAGGTGTATTCAAGAAAATACTCAGGTACTCTTCCAACGCGGTACGCTGATTTCTTTACGAGTCAATTGTCCCGCTTGAGATTCTTACAACCCCCATTGTCCACGGAGCAATTAATTGATGCGATTTCTCGTATGCTGCCAGTTGAGGTGAGAAGACTAATTATTTCATCAAACATCAGGGATTTAACCAGCATGGATGAATTACTGAGAAGGTTAGACTACACAAGTCCAATGCCTAACGTAGTTTTAAGAAAGACGAGGCAGGCAACAAGCACTACATTGCGTTCACTAGTCGGAAGTTGAAGAAGCACGAGGAAAATTACTTCACGACAGAGCTTGAAGCGTTAGCTTTTGTGACAGCTCTGCAAGCCTGGAAGAAAATCCTGCTGGGACATAAGGTCATCATTATTACTGACCATAAAGCACTACAGTTTATGTTGCAAACTGACATGTCGAGTGATAGATTGACACGTTCGGCTTTGTTCACCCAACAGTTTAACGCTACTATCGTCCACCAGCCTGGGAAAGATAACTTACTGGCTGATGCTCTATCACGTAACCCTATAAAAAATGTGCAGATACACCATGTACAATTGGAGCAAGAAGATCAAGAAACCGTTAGGAGGTTAGCCCGAATCGGTGTGTCACAGAAGAGACACGCTCCAATAAGGAAAATGTACAGGTTCCTCAAGGGTTACATGGACAATACGGATGTTGACTATGAAGCTACACGGAGAAATTCACGACACTTTGTCTTGAGTGGAGACATCGTATGCAAGTATGCTGACCCTGCGCATACAAAACTCCGAATAGTCGTGCCACCTAAACTTGTTGTCAATTTAGTGTGGGTAGCTCATCATGCAACTGGACATGCCGGTTTAGATAAGACTCTTAATACTCTTAAAGAGAGATTTATCTGGACTAACATGCGTTCCAGCATTGCCAAGGTCATTCGATCATGTGACAAATGTCAAAGAGCAAAGTATGCTTCTGCTTTACTAAAGGGAAAACCGAAGGCTATGATTCCTTCTAAACCAAACGAACTTATGGCGACGGATATATTTGGCCCCTGTCCGAAGGGATATCAGGGTAACCAATACTTGTTGGTGACCGTGGACGTTTTCTCAAAATTTGTTACAATGAGTCCCATGCAGAAAGCTAACACGAGGAACGTAGTAAGCTGACTGGAAATTGCTGTATTTCCTAAAGCTGGTATACCAGAATATCTACTGTCAGATCATGGAACGCAGTTTACATCCGTGGAATTTGCAGCGGATATGGAAAGGCTTAGCATTAAGCACTTATTTTCAAGCGTGCGTTACCCAGAATCGAATTCCTCAGAAAGATATATGGCTGAATTTTCGAAATTCTGTCGAATTTTCTGTCCAAATGATCATTCTTGTTGGGTGAGATTTGTACCCCTTATTGAGGAATGTCTGATCTCTACAGTGCAGGAGAGCACAGGAGAAGTGCCAATGCGACTTCATCTAGGAAGAAACCCAGAAAGGCCGTGGGATAATCTTTTCAACCACATACCTAGAGATTCCGACCTAGGAAGGCAGCAGAGGATTGACAAGGCGAAGGAACAACTCCAGAAAGCAGCAGAGAAACGATTGAAAAGAGTAGCTGGAAAACGTTTTGGTACACCCTTACAAGTTGGAAATCTTGTATTATTACGCAGACCTGTCAAGGCTGATATGACCAAGAAAATATACCCCAAATTTGGATTAGTGTTCCTGGGGCCGTTTAGGATTACGAACGCTTATGGAAACAACTGTTATGAACTCTACGATGATGAGAATAATGTCATTTACGGCAAGTTCAATGCTGGAAATTTGAAAAGATACTATCCTAGAGTAAGCCAGTAATAATTCAATTTCGTGTTCAAGAGAGTTGAGGTACTTGTAACACTGAGTTTAAAAACAATTTGCAACTGTTTTTAAAACGTGGTGAGAGGAGAATGCCCCCGTAATTGAATTATATAGAGACCACGGTGGCTATATTGGAAATTATAAGGAAAGTTATGACTGTCATAGTTATGACGTGGGTAGTCATGACGTAAGCATGGATGACGCAAACGTTATGCCAGCAGGTTACTTGAGCTGAGATTCTCAGTGACGTCAGCATTTAGTCGAGAATGTTCCAAGATTTACGACGCAGTCGCAGGATACGAGGAATTCTGCTGAGGAAGAAATTATGCTATTGGAGGGGAGGCTTGAACCAATGAACGATAGTTTAAAGGAAGACGGAGATTGCTGAAACTATGGTATTTTTATTACTTTTGGAATGCAGAATTGTGGAAATCCATTTGCAGTAGAGGCATTGATTTGGAATTTTGGTGAAATTTATTTTCAGTTTTTGAATTTTGAAAATCCGTCATGTATTAACGAAGTTGGAACTTTTAGCGATGACGCAGTATCATGCTATGGAAGGGATGGAAACGCCCCTCGTGAAGTTCATAAAAGGGCTTGCGCAGAAGAGAGGAGTCTCATTCTCCGATCATTCTCAGAATATCATTCTCAGATCATCGAAGTCTAATTGTGAAAGTTCTTTTCTTATACAGTCATTTTGGTGAGACGTCGTAGTGAAAAGTAGTGAAAAGAGTCGTCTTTATAACGCGTGGTGAAGCCACTGCATTAACGAGATTCAAGTCAAACTAGGTGAAGTTAAAACGCACCTTCGAATGCATCTACAAGTTTAGCTTTGAACAGTTAGCGGTCGCCGATAAGCTAATTCTATTGTGCAGTGCTACATGAAGTAATATAGAAAATCTGAACAATTTCGAGTAATTAGTTTGAAAGATATTAGCAAGTTTCGACGACTGACAAAAGTGATTATCTCGCCACCTGAGAAGCACTATTGTATCGCCAGAATCTACGCCACGGCTGACGCTGCTAGTGAAATAGGGAGACTCCAGATTGCTTTTGTTACACAACACTACAGTATAATGGAGCAATTTATTAAGGCAGTTTGTTCTTCTAATACTATAACCGAAGAGCAGATGGAAGGCTAAAGGACTTAATGCGATTGGGACATATTTCAACGGAGTAAGATAGCAACATGGAACTTCGCTAATTGCTATTCCACACAAGCGAACATGTGGTGAATACCATCTACACCCATGTTTCGTGATTAAAGGCTGAATACTATCGAACAGCAATGGAATCTATTACATACTCATTGAATATGAATATTTCTTCGGAAATTTCTACAAAAACTTCATGGCGATTGTCTACTGGAACTTCAGGGATTTTTTTTAGAGAGGTCAGGGTTATCCCGACTCACAAAGAAGATTATTGCCGGAAGGATGTCTATTCGTCTTCACGGAGCAGTGCGATTTCCGGAGAAGGAAGCAGTTCGATTCTCCGAGGGTGCTATTTCCTGTTTCGAGGATGGAGCTCAGCTTTAACTTGGTGAAATGGATCCATCAGCAGTCTTCTTTGGGGAATTTTCCTCTGGAACGTCAATCGGCAGATAAGGTAGTCGTGAACGTTTATTGTATTTGAGTTTCTTAATAATGTTTGAGCAACCATTTTTCCCATATTTTTGTCCTCATGTATTTTGCCCTATTTTCTTGTTGAGATTCCTATTCTCAGTTCACATTGATGAGTTATGCCTTTTTCGACGATTTATTAAGACATTGTTATGTCATGGGCATAGTTAAACGATTTTGGATCAGTTGAGACTGATATTTAGATTTTTCAGTAATTAATATTTTTGTAGTCACGATTTGACTGTAAGTTAATGATTTTTATGGCAGATTTAAATTCAGACAGCGTGTCACTTTATTAAAGTAATTCTACCCCAGTTTAATTACTTTGACCAATTTTCTGTCATCATCAAGAAGGAAGAACATTTAAATGATTTTAGAGCGTTAAAATCTCTTGCGTTGTCGACGATCTTGGAAATACTAGTCGTTATTTGAATTGATTGCAACACAGACATTTATCGTCAGTTATGAACGATCATTGCATCATAGACATTTTTGTGAAAGATGAACTTTAATAATGAATTATTGAATGCATTAAAGTCAAGAACTTTTGTTAGGAGTTTTTCTCAATTAGAGATTTATATAATAATGTTTGCATTCCCCAGTCTAATTGGATTCTATTCGACTACTTTACAGTTTAGTCGCACTTTATTTGATGATAGTATTTTTATACTACAATTCTTTTAAGATGTTAATCTTAAATTTTGATAGACCAGACAGGCGTATATAAGCGTATTCACTATTAAATTTGTTTGTGATTGGCAAATTTTTATTTCATTTCGATTCATGAATGAAATCCACGAAGGTTAAATGAAAACAGTTTTGAAACAATTAATGATTATAAGAATTTTTAAGTGGAACTATGAATGTATAATCGCTAGTGCAGCGCACGTGTTGAAAGTCGCTGATGTATAATGCCCTTGAATATGAAGGAGGTTCCCACAGGAATTAATGTTAAAGAATTATTTGTGGAAGTTTTTGATGCCATATAGATTAATATATGATGATTTTGGGCCTAATTTTAATGCAGTTTGTGCATTATTTTGTTCGCGAAGTATTTTCCGCTGGAGTGAATTGTCATAGTTCGTTGAAAATTAATCAAGTGAATTTACTGTTATAATTAACACGAGTTTTGAAAGAATTTGAGATAAGATTTTGAATGAAGATTACCGTCACAAATAATTATTAAAACCTTTATTAAAACAGATTGTGACATAAATATGTATAACTAACCTTCATTGGTCGATTATATGGACACGATTATAAAATTACCCACCGGATGAACATGTGGTTAATGTATTTCTTAAATTTAATAATTTAAATAATTTCAATGTTAATATTGTAAATAATTGTTGTAAATATTTTGACAATAATGTGGAACGAATGTGGAATGTTAAAGGCGTGTTTAAAATTATTTTTATTGTCTTTGACAAATATTATAAACAATTTCTAATTGTTATAAATAATTTATGTGATTTTGTTATAAACATTTATGAGCTTATTAAGCATTTGGATGAGAACTTAACAAGTTTAAGGATTGTCATAATAATCCAGTAGGATGTGAGTAAAGTATTTGAAAGAATTGCGTAAATATATATTTGAGTTGTCTTGCAGACATTTAAAGCTTTTGAGAGAGCTGTATTCTTACGTAATGTAGCATGTGAAGGGAGCCCATTTGACAAGTATGCGACAGGTTGGAGGGTAGCTCGCAGCTGTCCCAACAACTGGTTATCAGCGGGTGAGGTCGTCCACTCTGGCCTTGCGACTATAAATACAATTGTCATCTTTATTAAAAGGAAACCAAATGCTCTATATATGTCTCGTCCTCACTTCCTTTCCAATCCAATTGTGTTATGAATATTAGATTATTTGGAGCTCGTGGGAGCTAATATGTTTTATATCATGTTGTATGATAACTTTGCAAGTCCTACAGGTGGACGTAGTCAGATTGACTTGGGCTACTGATAGCCACGTGTATTTTGTTGTGTTATTAAAATCATACCCTTTATTTGAAATAAAGCTTTTGTACAGTTCAAAGTTCTCGTCTTCGTTCTGGTTCATTTTTAAATGTCATGGTGGAGGTTATTGTGTGAACAGACTTTAGTGATCCTGTTGTCAACTCAATCCCCGAGATAATTTTTAAGAGGTAAGTAACGGTAAGTATGAATCCCCGTCGATTTTGGTGTGTTCCACAATGATTTCCTGTTAACTTCTGTACTCTTATCTCGATAGTATCTGTCAGTGCCATTTTCATTGATGTAGCTGAGCCGGTGCGATTGATTGTTGGCAATCCGATTGAGGGGGCGGATATCTGACAGCCTACTATCCGGGTAAACGGGGACAGTACAGTACACTCTATTTCACACATCTGATGGTATCGGCTTTCGAATTAGGACTAGTGTTCCTTCTCTCAAAGGTTCCCTAAATTTCTTCCCTCGTACTCTTGTATTCCTTTTCTCAGCTTGTCTCCACAAGTTCCCTTAGGCTCTATCTTCCTCTTCCTCTTCGGTTCGGCTCTATTTCCGGTGGTATGGAAACCAATCTATCCCATGGGCGTTCAGGTTTTCTTCCATGATGTAACACAACGGGTATCTGCCCTGTACTTTCGTGTATTGTAGAATTTATAGATTGTGCTGCGATGGGAATCACGCCCATTCATCTCCAATGCTCAGTTGAACAAATGTAAGCGACAACATTTAGATATCTCTGCCATAATTCTCCACAGGATTTCTTTCCGGGTATCTCACGGAACATAATACTTGTCGAATACCCAATGCTTCCATGGCGTTCCTAAATTCTGCCGAAGTGAACTGTGAACCATGATCCGAAAGATTAAACACAGGTTTCCCAGCCTCTGGTATGACACCTTCACGAATCCTCTTCAAAATATATTTAGAGTTGGCCTTTTGAATGGGATGTAGCATAGTGTATTTGCTTAATATATCCACCGTAACCAGGATGTATTTGTTTCCACGTTTCGACTTGGGTAAAGACCCAAAAATGTCGATAGCAAACATCTCACAGGGTTTAGACGGAATTATGGGCACAAGTCACACGTCCTCAAAGGATCCCCAACAGTCCTTCTCTAATGCTCCCTTGTAAAATGTATGGTTTTGTCGACACCAGCGTGACCCGCAATACGGTGAGGTAACCAGATTATTGCTGTCTGTAACCTTGGTGGTACGGCAATCTGCAATTTGGTATGATCAGGATCTACGAATTTGTATATTATGGCGTTTACTAAAACATATTCCCTCGTTACATTTTCCATGAGTGGATAATTTTCATCAGCAGGATCCATATCCCTGTGTAGAAATCGATAAACCTTTCTTAAAGGCCCATAACGTTTCTAGGACTGTGACAAATTTACTAATCTTCTTAAAGTCCCTTCGTCTTCTTGTATCAATAAGTCGGCTCCCACATTTGACTTCCCAGATCGATGTTCTATCGTCAGATTGAATTGTTGTACGAACAACGCCCATCTCGTTATCATCTCACTAGCAAAATTAGTTTTGAGTATGAAGTCCAAAGCATGGTGATCTGTTCTAATTATCACTGAGTGTCCTATTAGCAAGTTCTTCCAAGTCTCCAGCGCGTGAATTATCGCTAATGCCTCCAGCTCTGTGGTATAATAATTCCGCTCCGATGGTTTAAGTTTTCTGCTAATAAAAGCGATATAATGGCGAATATTATCATCATCTTCTTGTAGCAATATGCACCCACTCCAACAGTCGACGCATCCGATTCGATAATGAAATTCTTTTGAAAATCGGGATATTCGAGTTTAATGCTGTTCATTAACAATGCCTTCGCTTCTTTAAAAGATATTTCGCAAGTGTCATCCCTTTTCCACTTATTGGCTTTTTCAGTAAATCCTGTAACGGTGCTACAACGTCTGAGTAACGGTGACAATGCCCCGCAAAGAATTGACATGTCCCTAGAAATTGACGATCTTGCTTCACTCTAGTGGGCTTAAGTAAATTAGCAATGTCTTCTACCTTCTGATCATTTGGTTTATAGCCTTGACCATCCAACTCATGTCCCAAAAACTTGATCTGCGACTTGAAGAATTGACATTTCTTAAGGTTGACCTTAAAGTTAGCTGTCCTTAAGTCCAGGAACAGTTTTCTCAAATGCATCCTCTCTCCTATCTTGGGATGGTCTGTTCCAATTTCTATTTCTTCCCCAATTGTTCCATCGGTTGTTATATCTTCCTCTTCCACCGTACGTTTGTCTGTTCCAATTTCTTCTCTCCCCCGAGGACTGTTCTTTCCAGCTTGGTTCCGGTGTTGTCTGACACTGCCTATCTGTTACCACAACGAACACGGCTTTACTATCCTGCTTCGTATTTCTCTGGTGGAAAAACTGCGCGTTTGAGTGATAAAGACGTTGGAGTACCTCGTCGAACTCCGCCATATTTCCTACTATCCTGAAGACTTTCTCTCATATGCCCATATGTCTTTCATATTCTTTCCGTTTTCAACTATCCGAGCTTCCAAACTCAGAAAATTTTCATGCGTTTTCCTAGCATTATACTTAATCTTCGTTTCAAGACTAACGACTCTATCTTCTATCTTAGCATCTATCGATAGTGACGTTCTACACTCTAATGCTTCGATATTTTGCACCATTCTTTCCTCTAACGACCCTATCTTCTTAGACATATCAGACTTAAGCAAACTCCAATTTTCTGTGATTACTGCATGTTCCCACGAAGTTTTGGTGGTTCCAACTCTTCACATTAAAACTCGTAAATATACCATATGAAGTTCCTCAAGTCGATGCCCTGCCCATCTGGTGTCATCTTGAAGAAACAAAACACCTTGGCTCCGCGCGCTCTTCAAACAGTTGATTCATCCCAAGAAAAATAATCGGTGGCTCTCATCCATATGGGCACACTACATACAATTTCGGACAGACCACTCCATTCCCTGCATTTAGGCCCTTTGGCACAAATCTACATCGTTTCACCGATCTTAACCAAAATTTGTATACTTCCCCTTCGGAACCCTGTGAGTAACACTGTCTACATGAAATTTCCGTCCGACCACTCCATTCCCTGCATTTAGGCCGTTTGGCACAAATCTACACAGTTTTACCGATCTGAAACAAAATTTGTATACTTACCAATTGGAACCCATCTATTAACACTGTCTAAATGACATTTCAGACAGACGACTCCATTCCCTGCATTAAAGCCCTTTGGCACAAATCTATACCGTTTCACCGATCTGAACCATAATTTGTATACTTGCCATTTGGAACTCTGCAAGTAACACTGTCTACATGCAATTTTGGACAGGCCATTCCATTTCCTGCATTTAGGCCCTTTGGCACAAATCTACACCGTTTCACCGATCTGAACCAAACTTTCTGTATTTACCCTTTGGAACCTGACGAGTAACAATGTCTATTGGAAATTTCGGACTGATCACTCCCTTCCCTACATTTAAGCCCTTTGGCACAAATCCAAACCGTTTCACGTAATTACAAAGAATTTTACATACCGTTTGAAACCCTGCTGGTAACAATATCCATTTGATATGATTTTTTGACAACCCTCTCCATTCTCTATATTTAGAATAACAGACAAAAGGAACTTGAGAAACACGTTTTAAGGCCCTGGAACCATTCATGTACGTAGTAGTGTAACTGTAAGAATATCTTAATAAGTCTATTGTTGACTGACAAAGCGGGCTGCATCACGCCGCCCCTACCCGTGTCCTGGAGCAGAATTGCGAAAATAGTTGCATTTTACGCTGCTTATAAATTGCAGTCACGGGGAAGAATTAGTAAAAAAAATTCCTAAGGCCCCTGAAAACAGTTATCATCATGAAAATATTATGCCTCTGTATAAGTGCGATGGTGTTGGTGCAGTACATTGAGGTGTAGATCAACTGCAATAAGCGTTGGTGCTTTCAAATTTACTTTCATTTATTCCGATCCTTAACCACTGTTGTTACCGCAGGAACTCGGGACAGCCAATGCTATTCAAAATGCTCTGATTATTTTCCTACAGCGCTCTGCGACAACTGACGATACTATTGCTCACTACTTCTCTAACAGCCAATGAGATATAGGCCCTAGCCAGTGTCTTTTATTCCACTTACTCCTCTTCCTAATCATATTTTTCAATTCGTTTGTAAATGACATGTATTGTGCCAGTACTGCAGTTAGTAAATAGCCGTTTCTCTATTCATTATTATCATAATTGCCACCCTGGAAAGGAACGAAGATGAGCCTACTTACCGGTTTTAGAGGTCCGGGTCACCTCCGCAGCAACATCACCTCCAGATGACATGTCCCAACAGAAGAGCTCCAAAAGGGGTGGAAGGAAGATGGAGAAGGGGACAACACACACAGGCTATTCAACAGACACCCCCCAAAAACCGACGGAACTGCCGTCGGTGAAATAATGCCACAACAAAAGATTAAAATTTTATGTAAAATTTAATGTTAAAATATAAGGAACACCTCCACCAGAGAAAGAACATGCATCAGCCACCATAATTTACAATGAATGCAAGAGACCGCCAAACATGCTTGCTTGCAAGGCCAAGAAAAGAAAAAACTCAAATTAAAATTTAAAATGTAAAACAACCCAAAAGTTAAAATAAAAATTACATGCATAACACAATGAGAAAGGGCTTGATAATTTGCAAGAGAATGCAATAGCGATCCGGCATGCGTAGATCCCGGCCACGATGAAACGAGAAATAAAAAAAATTAAATAAATCAAATTAAATAGTAGCAGAAAACAATTCATTTGCATGAAGGAGACAAACACAGGAACAATTACTAAAAACACAAAGTTGAACCGACAAGGTAAAAATTAAAAAAAAACTTAAGTTAACACAACACGTTTGAGTTTCGCGGTGGACGCCTAGAGACTGACTTGAGACCAGAATGCATCTCTTCATAATAAAACAAAAGCATGGCCACTAAAACGGGAGACCGCATGCCTGATCGAAAGTACGGCAAACAATTAATAAAATTAAATTTCAACATCAGCAGAAGGAAATGGACGGAGGAAAACAATTACGTCTAAATACTATTACAACAGAGAAATGCACCGGATCATGAATAAATTAAATTGAATACTATATCAATCCTATGATTGGCAGAAGACAATAAGTAATAATTTAAACGTAAAATAAACTAGAAATGTGTCTCCATAAGGTACGAAGAAAGATAATAAAATTAAAATAAATCAGGAAACGTAATTAAAACAGAAATAAAATTAGGCCTATAAAACAAATGAGGAACAGAATTAAAATATTACTATAAGATGATATCGGAGCTCCATAACAATAATAAACATCAAGAAAAATAATGTAACGTACCTTACATCCTTCACAGTGGAGACACAATAAAAAAATAAAAAAATAACACATTTAAATAAAATAAAAATGCGGCAGTATGTTGCCTTGAAAAATCCCACACAGCGCATGCCTTGTGCGGGTCACAATCACAGGTCTATATCGACATGCGACCACATTTAACACGTCCACTTCACGGCGAAACGATGAAAATTCACAGCCTGAAGAGAACAGGCAATTCCTTTTTCACTTGAATACATTAATATTTCGTAGAGAATGGGGGCTAGGCCCCCATCAGCGGTGACACCTTTCACGACCAGTCGACTTGATGTCTTGTTTTCTTCACGATGGCTAATGGACTCCACAAAATGGCGGAGAATTATTGCGTGTCAAGTCCAGAACTGCCTTCATGTAAAATTTATTGTCCAATCAGAGACTGACACATCAAACAACAATGTCATAAATAGGAAATTAATTTGGCGGTATCCTGAATACACTGGCATTTGTTTCATGACGAAGAATGTAATTGTCTTTCAATTATGTCATGCGTATAAAGAGTTTTATAAGGCGCAGCCCACACCATCTATCGGAGAGAAACAGGAACCACGTGCATACCTTACAAAGTCCGACTGCCGCTACCATCTCGTGGTCACAGGCGGAACTGAGCGACGAAGCGGTCAATTCAAAACTTCAAGAACAGCATCCATGAATAAATACATGTTTGAAAAGTTGGGACGTGCACATGCACGTAACAGTCTCCCTCCCTTAAGCGTGAACACGGTTCACGAATATGCCTAGGCATAGGCAGTACTCCTTAACTTGTCGATTCACCAGAGATGATTCCCGAAGATAATGTTCACCAGTTAACTCCCATTGATGGATGAAACCGCATCGTTTAGGTTAGGAAGAATGCAGGGTCAGATTATCAGTGAAGGGATAATTGATCACCTCGCAAACCACTTAGTTAACAGCTTCACTGTGTCCAAAATCTTCAGAAATGCAGAACACCAGCACCAGCAGTGCTTTCATAGTCCGAGACACGTTAGATACATTTTCAATAAGTCCAATGTAGGTCGCTTTAGACGAAGTAGGTGGAAGCAATGTGCAAGATATGATTCGACGCGTGGGCAGCCATTAACAAAAATGGAAGTTAATTTAATTTTAAAAAAAGGTTTACAGAATTATTAATTCTTACTACATTTTACAAAAGAGAAACAAAGTTGAATTTAAATGAAGAAATAATTTCTGACTATGCCCTAGATCCGTGCTTACAAAATTTCATTAACAAGTTTACCTTTTTACAGATTCGAAGTACATTTCAAGATTACAAGAGTTAGACGACTATACATTTAGAAGGAACTACGGTAGAGGAATGACCACTTAAATTCCGAAAGGGAACAGGAATACTAGGTTACCATGAGTTAGGTCTGCCACCGAGTCCAATTTACATGTTAGCATCTTCAATAAAACATCAAAATTAGGTACACTTTTACAATTTACCATTACAATGGGAACTTCCCAACACTTACAAGTTGTATCCCCGCAGAGTTTGCATACACAGTTCAAAATTCCAGAAGGAACAGATACCTGAAGGCCTCAAAGAAGGTTAGGGATACTCTACATTATACATTTTTTTTTTACAAAATTCACGGTAGCATTTCCTCATTAGACACCTCTCCACCTCGCTTAATGTGTGATAGATGCACTCTAGAAATTTTGTTGGCCTTAGGGTTTCGAACAAGAAGAGTAACAGGAGTCAAGAATGCCTCTACATAACATGGGCCTTTAAAACGAGGGGTTAACTTGCTTGGGACTAGATTACTGACGCCCTTGGGCTCGAAATTGCGGACGTACACAACATCACCAATTTCCAAATCCGTTGGCTTGCGACAGGCATTGTGTCGCCTGGCAAGTTGGTCATGGGATACCTTAATATTCTCTCCAGCCTTGTCGAATTTCGCCCTCATATCCTCGGGCGTGAAACTGTCAGGAAGGAGATCGTGGAGGTTCCACAGGTTGGACAACGGAGAATTAGCCATAAAGGAAAACATTAACAAAAAAGGGGTGGCTTGCGTGCTCTCATGCACGGCGGTGTTGAAAGCAAAATTGAGCCAATGCAAATTAGAATCCCACTTGGAATGGTCGTCGTAGTGGAAAGCAATCAGAGCAGAACGGAGATTACGATTGACTCGCTCAGCAAGAGACGGGTTAGGAAAATAGGGAGTGGTGGTTACATGCGAAATAGCATAATCAAACAAGAATTGACGGAACTGATGAGATACAAAGCACTTGGCATTATCCGACACCAGATACTGACATGGCCCAAAAGACGAGAAGATGGAATTAAGACACTTTATGACGGAACTGGTCGTAGCCTGTCTGGTGGGGAAAATCCAACTAAATCGGGAGAAACCGTCAGTGCAAACAAGCGCAAATTGGTTTCCCCGACCAGAGCGAGGGAACGGTCCAACATGGTCAATAAAAAGCCTCTCCATGGGTCTAGATGCCGGTTCAGATGACAAGAGGCCAACCTTAGTAGAAACCGGAGGTTTGCTAATACTGCATGCAGCACAATTCCTAATGAGCCTCCTGATGTCGCCATTCATACCCTGCCAAATGAAAAACTGTCTGATTTTAGCTCGGGTCTTGAATACTCCTAGGTGGCCACCAATAGGAGATTCATGATAGTAACGAAAGATTTCCGGAATGAGGATCGACGGGAGCACAATTTTAGGTAGGCGGTCATGACGAGACGAACAACACAATACACCGTCCTTCAGAGAGTAGGGCTTGATCACTTCACCAGAATTGATTCGGTCAATAAGGCTAGATAAGGAGGGGTCTTCTTTCTGGAATCGTCTCACATCCTCAAAAAGCACAGGGGAATTGCTAAGAACGGCATTGACACAATTTACAGCAGATACAAGGTTTACGGGTTCACATTCCTGAACCTCCTCTTCAGCTGTTTCCTCGTACATGTGGCTTAAAGAATCAGCTACCGCATTTTCGGACCCACGAATATGTTGGACAGTGAACTGGAACGATAGAATCCTAGTTGCCCACCTAGCAATTCTACCAGTTTTACGGGGTTTCCCTAAGACCCAGCTCAAGGCTTGGTTATCGGTCTCAAGGAGAAACTTGGTGTGCTCAAGATACATACGGAATTTTTCTAGAGCGAACAACACAGCTAAACCCTCAAGTTCGTATATAGAATACTTCCTCTCTGCGTCCGTTAAGGTACGAGAAGCGTATGCAATGGGTTGCCTACCCATATCAGATTCCTGCAGTAGGACACAACCAACACCACGACCAGACGCATCAGTCTGCACAATGAACTGCTTCCCAAAATCCGGAATGGCTAACACAGGGGCGTTAGAGAGCGCAAGATTAAGATCTTCGAAGGCTGCCTGCTGAGAGGGACCCCACTCGAACTTCACAGCCTTTTTGCGTAATTGATTTAGAGGAGCAGCACGGTCGGCAAATTTACTGATGAACTTACGAAGGAAGTTCACCATACCAACGTAACGAGCAACACCCTTGGCGTTCTTGGGTGGTTTAAAATCTCTGATGGCCTGCGTACGAGACTGGTCCACGGAGATACCAGATTCGGAAACAATATGTCCCAAGAAGGAAATTTTGGGCTTGGCAAAGGAAACCTTGGACAATTTGACGGTAAGTCCAGCGTCACGCAACCGATCAAGTACAATTTTCAGATGATCAACGTGTTCCTCGAAGGACTCGGAATAGATCACCACATCGTCAAGGTAGTGGTACACAAATTTGAATTTAATTTCTGAAAATACCTTGTCCAGAAGTCTGCTCAACACAGCGGCTCCGGTGGATAGGCCAAACGGGACACGGGCATACTCAAACAGGTTCCAGACAGTGGAAAAAGCAGTAACATGCCTGGATTCAGGGGAGAGGGGAATTTGGAAGTAGGAAGAATTTCAATCGAGGATCGTGAACACCTTTGCGTTGCGAAACCAACTAAAACATGTGTGAAGGTCCGGCAAAGGGATGGACTGCAAAACCACTTTTTGATTAAGAGCCCTATAGTCGACCACCGGCCGAAAACCACCGTTAGGTTTTGGCACAAGAAATACAGGGGATGAGTAGGCAGAGATAGAGGGTTGGATTACACCTTCTTCTAACATCTTATCGATAATCTTACGAAGTTCGGCCATCTTGGGCGGGGCAAGGCGATACGGGCTGGAACGCACCGGCACAGAATCGGTTAGCTCAATCTTGTACTCCATCAAATGGGTTACACCCAACTTGTCAGTAAATACATCGCCATACTCCTGACATAACCTCTTAATGGCATCCTTTTGAAGACTCGTTAAATTTTCCAGATCGAGATCCTCAATAGTCATAGGTTCAGTAACAGAATTGACAGCAGGAGAAGATAAAACCGGGTTAAAAGATAATTTACTCTGTGGATTAAACTTAAACCATAAGTTGCGAGCACCAAAATCAAGAAACATACCAACGTGTGACATGAAGTCACACAGCACAAGAAAGATTTCTGGCAACCAAAAATTTAAATTTCCAAGAAAAATTTAGAATATGAATTTTGACTGTCATACTACCCAAAATACTTAAGTTTGAACAATTTGCCGAAATAAAAGATTCATTGTTAGGCTCTAACTCAGGAAATTTGCAAACACTCTTCATAGATAAAAACCAGTCCTCGCTTATAAAGGACGCGACACTACCAGAATCAAGCAACGCAGAAACGGGCTCGTCATTGACACAAATTTCAATAAACGGGGATATTCCTTTAGCCACAGGAGAAATTCCAAAATCATTACTCACTCTAACACGATTACAAGCAGGTGACGAGGACACCCGCACCACAGGTTTCACACAACGTTTAGAATTAGGCTGACTTGCCACGACATTGCTCACCGACAGGTTAGGTAGGCCAGCGACATAAGCAGAATTAGCACGTGATGAATTAGTTTTCATAGAGTTATCAAGACTATCATTGGTAGGGCGACCAGAAACTTCACAGGGTTTTCCCAAATTATTACGCACAGAAATATCCTTGGAAGTAACACCCGAAATGGTCTCCACAACGTTCCGTCATTGGCGATACACAGCCTGGTTACTCGGACACACCTTTTTGACATGTCCCACGCCACCGCACGTGTGGCACTTCATGTTGGGTCGAGGATGAAACATAACCTTAGGCGGGGGACGAGACATCAAGGAAGGAGGGGGACAAGACATCAAGGAAGGAGGAGGAACATTAGCTACACGAAGGGAATCTGCATGCTTCACAGCCATAGCCTCTATAACGACCTGTTTCAGCTCGACAAATGACGAAGGCCTGGTACACATAGTCATGTATGACCTATATTGAGGCGAAAACCCATTCACAATTGATGACACCAACTGTCGCTCGGTTAAAGGGGATGCAAAAACCTGGGCATACACCTTAATGTCACTGACATAGTCGCTAAGGGACTCGTCCAGCCTTTGGACACGATAAAGGAACTTATGCTCGAGAGCACTTAGGGCGCTCGCAGGGACAAAAAACCACAACACTTCCCTAATAAACATGGCTAAGGACATGCGGAGGTGGATAGCTTCAACAAGCTTATCGCGCAGCATACCGGATGCAACTGGATACAAAAGTTGGAAAATCTGAACTTCCGACATCCCAAAAATCGAGGCATGGTTACCCAACTCGACCACTTGCTTTAAAAATTGTACCACTTGGGTAACGTCATCAAGGTTGAAATGCTTTAACTTAGTTAAGAAACCAGAAATAGGATGAGGAATCGACCCATAATTAACGGTAGGTGAGAACGTAGCATTAGGAATAGAGACATTGTTACCAGGGTAGCCCGCTCGCACACCCTCTACAGGCGACAAAACATTTATATTACTAGAGAAAGAACTGGGATGCAATGGGTCGGCAGGACCCAGGAAATCATTAGGTGACCTAACATGAGAAGAATGACCGTATGCAGGATTAAGTGGTATGGACGAGCCAGCGCCAGGCAACAGAGGGGCAGGCAAACTACTACTGGTAATCGATCCCAAAACCTCAGACCTAGTAAACAGAGGTGATTCACGTTCTACCCCAGAAGAACTCTCTAAATTCACAAGGTTATCGCTTAAGTCAATTAAATTGAAAACACTATTGTTGTCGGCCATTTTGAAAACACCGAATGCAGACAGCCAATATAGAAGGAAACAAATTTCAGGAATTACAAGGACAGTTTACACTTTCACAACAGTACCACAACCACCAATTACCAACACCAAAGATTAGGCTGACACTCGAACACAGCCACCCTACTACACAAAATCATGCACCATGCTGTCCAGAACTGCACACGTCACCACCTGCTTGGCTCGAGAACAGGGAGCTAAATTACAAAAATAGGCACAAAACATCAGGCTACCAGCTTCCGACGGGGCTCCAGGATGCCTTCACACGCAGCATATAGGCTATCAGAACATTAAGAAATCCCATTTCCCATGCCAAGAACACATGTCAGTCACTCACCGGGCTTCATTTTCATTGGGGATGTTGCACACCAACAGGGTAAAATACAGGAGTAAACGCCTCGTTTAGAACAGGTCACATACAGCATACCACAAGGATATCCAGAGGCAAACATGAAACACAACAAACGACAAGGATTAGCAAAACATAACATTAAGTGCACTGGCCTGACAAAATCCCACCAACAACTGCCCCATCAGTCCCAGAGGGGTCCTTAAAACAGCCTGTGGGTACTGGGGAGGGGATAGTTACGGAAGTGAACTCGAGTGCGGTCTGCTACCAAACTGCCACCCTGGAAAGGAACGAAGATGAGCCTACTTACCGGTTTTAGAGGTCCGGGTCACCTCCGCAGCAACATCACCTCCAGATGACATGTCCCAACAGAAGAGCTCCAAAAGGGGTGGAAGGAAGATGGAGAAGGGGACAACACACACAGGCTATTCAACAGACACCCCCCAAAAACCGACGGAACTGCCGTCGGTGAAATAATGCCACAACAAAAGATTAAAATTTTATGTAAAATTTAATGTTAAAATATAAGGAACACCTCCACCAGAGAAAGAACATGCATCAGCCACCATAATTTACAATGAATGCAAGAGACCGCCAAACATGCTTGCTTGCAAGGCCAAGAAAAGAAAAAACTCAAATTAAAATTTAAAATGTAAAACAACCCAAAAGTTAAAATAAAAATTACATGCATAACACAATGAGAAAGGGCTTGATAATTTGCAAGAGAATGCAATAGCGATCCGGCATGCGTAGATCCCGGCCACGATGAAACGAGAAATAAATAAAAAATCAAATTAAATAGTAGCAGAAAACAATTCATTAATTTGCATGAAGGAGACAAACACAGGAACAATTACTAAAAACACAAAGTTGAACCGACAAGGTAAAAATTAAAAAAAAACTTAAGTTAACACAACACGTTTGAGTTTCGCGGTGGACGCCTAGAGACTGACTTGAGACCAGAATGCATCTCTTCATAATAAAACAAAAGCATGGCCACTAAAACGGGAGACCGCATGCCTGATCGAAACTACGGCAAACAATTAATAAAATTAAATTTAAACATCAGCAGAAGGAATTGGACGGAGGAAAACAATTACGTCTAAATACTATTACAACAGAGAAATGCACCGGATCATGAATAAATTAAATTGAATACTATATCCTAAGATTGGCAGAAGACAATAAGTAATAATTTAAACGTAAAATAAACTAGAAATGTGTCTCCATAAGGTACGAAGAAAGATAATAAAATTAAAATAAATCAGGAAACGTAATTAAAACAGAAATAAAATTAGGCCTATAAAACAAATGAGGAACAGAATTAAAATATTACTATAAGATGATATCGGAGCTCCATAACAATAATAAACATCAAGAAAAATAATGTAACGTACCTTACATCCTTCACAGTGGAGACACAATAAAAAAATAAAAAAAACTAACACATTTTAAATAAAATAAAAATGCGGCAGTATGTTGCCTTGAAAAAGCCCACACAGCACATGCCTCGTGCGGGTCACAATCACAGGTCTATATCGACATGCGACCACATTTCACACGTCCACTTCACGGCGAAACGATGAAAATTCACAGCCTGAAGAGAACAGGCAATTCCTTTTTCACTTGAATACATTAATATTTCGTAGAGAATGGGGGCTAGGCCCCCATCAGCGGTGACACCTTTCACGACCAGTCGGCTTGATGTCTTGTTTTCTTCACGATGGCTAATGGACTCCACAAAATGGCGGAGAATTATTGCGTGTCAAGTCCAGAACTGCCTTCATGTAAAATTTATTGTCCAATCAGAGACTGACACATCAAACAACAATGTCATAAATAGGAAATTAATTTGGCGGTATCCTGAATACACTGGCATTTGTTTCATGACGAAGAATGTAATTGTCTTTCAATTATGTCATGCGTATAAAGAGTTTTATAAGGCGCAGCCCACACCATCTATCGGAGAGAAACAGGAACCACGTGCAGACCTTACAAAGTCCGACTGCCGCTACCATCTCGTGGTCACAGGCGGAACTGAGCGACGAAGCGGTCAATTCAAAACTTCAAGAACAGCATCCATGAGTAAATACATGTTTGAAAAGTTGGGACGTGCACATGCACGTAACAATTATCATTACGGGAAAATGACGTGAATGTTTGTCCATTATACCGTACTACGAATCACTCCCACTACTACCACAAAATGTTATATTTTTACATTTGTTTTTTCTGTTAGTTTATGTGTAATCACGTCTGTAGTAGTATACATTATCATCCATAAAACATATAAATCCTCCGGGCGGAGCCGGGCACTACTGCTAGTCTTATCTTATATCTTATCTTATCTCTTATATAAAACAAAGTGTCCTGACTGACTGACTCACTGACTCATCATCGCCCAGCCAAAACTATTAAAGTTAGAATCATGGAATTTTGGGGATATGTTCGTTGTAAGACTAAAACGCCCTCTAAGAAGGGATTTTTGGATATTTCGATTCTAAAGGGGTCTTAAGTGGGTAGATCTGCATTCCATTGAATAACAATACCTCCCGTTTGATTTCATTGGGGGATGTGATACTCGGCATATAAACTCATCATCAAAACCAAGTAGTTCCGTGAAGAATTATACAGCCTATTTTCATATATCCTACTTAGGTTAATTGCCTCTATCTACATACAAAATTTCAGCTTGATTGCTGTAATAGATTCGTAGATATTGAGAACCGACTAAAAACTTCGGATGGTCGCCATGTTGGATTTATATATGTAGGTCCTAGAGTTATGTACTGTTACATGAATATTATTGTGTACGTGCAGCATTCAAACTTCAATCGCATGATCAGGACAACAGAAGTACAAAAGGACAAAAGAAGATTTTAAAATTTCGCACAGCTGCCATATTGTGGTTATGGAAACAATTGAAATAAATTAGATGCCAGTGGATTAACATTCTTATAAGGATTTACTGTACCAAGTTTCACTGCACTCGGATGGTTAAATTGAGAGAAACGTCCATGTGAATATTTATACTTCGCGTCACCGCCATGTTGGATTTGTGATCACCAGGTTATTTAAAGTCCTATAGGTGAACTTAAGTTCATAGCCCCCATGAACATAAAAAATTCAGTTTGATTGCTATAATAGATTCGTAGATATTCAGAGCCGTATAAATATTTCGGATGGTCGCCATATTGGATTGTTAAATGTATTGGCCATAGAGTCATGTACCATTAAAGGAAAATTATTGCGTAGGTTCTTTATTCAAAAGTTCACATCGATCGCATGATTACGACTCAAGAAATAAAAACATAATTTTAAAATTCGCCAAGCCGCCATCTTGAGGTTATGTAAACAATTGAACTAAATTAGATACCAGCGTATTACAATGTGTATAAACATTTCCTCTACCAGATTTCATTACGGTTGGAACATTAAATCGCGAGAAAGGTATATTAAGAATTCTAAAATTCGCTTGGCCACCATGTTCGTTTTGTAGTTAACCGGTTTTTAGATGTCTTATAGATGACCTTCCAGTAGTGCCCTTTATCTCCGTACAAAATTTCAGGGTGACACCGCTAATAGTTTCAGAGATATAGGGATGCCGGTGATATATTTCGCACATCCGCCTTCTTGTGATTATGTAAACAATTGAACCAAGTTAGATGTCTTGCATTACAATGTGTATAAATATATACTGTACCAAGTTTTAATGCGTTTGGTTGGTTAAATCGAGAGAAACGTCTATTTAAAAGTCGCAAATTCGCGTGGCCGCCATGTTGGTTTTGTAGTTACTAGTTTTTCAAAAGACACATAGGTGAACTTCTAGTAGTTCCCTTTATCACCGTACAAAATTCCAGGGTGATATCGGCAATAGTTTTGGATATATTGAATGCTGGTGAAATATTTCGCACAGCCGCCATGTTGGATTGGTGAGACGTAACAAAATTTGAAGGGCACGGTCGGGGTCGCCTGGAATAGTGCTATGAACTAACAGAGTTTCATTGAAATCGCTCCAGCCGTTTAAGAGTTATTAGGGGACACACACACACACACTCCTCACACACACACACACACGGACAAAAGGTGATCTTATAAGCCAATTTTTTTCAAAATTGAAAATAGGCTAATAAGATGACACGTGTCTGAGGGTTTTCGATATGGTTTATATTATGAGGTTAAAGGGATGAAAAGTGGGGGTTGAAGGATTCCTAACGGAGCGTGTATCTCCTAAACGACATAGGCGAGGAGTTTGTAACTCAGCGGAAAAAATCACCTTAAAAATAGGTGAACAGGTGTTCGACCGTTTTTTTCATAAATTCAATTTAAGGGGGTTAAACCTGCATTTCATTGAATAACAATATCTCACGAGTGGTTTCATTAGTGGATGTGATACTCGGCTTATCAACTGATCATTAACAATATGCGGACATATGTCTAAGGGTTTTTCGATGTGATGTATATCAAAAGGTGAAAGGGGTGAAAAGTGGGGTTTGAAGGAAACCTAACGGAGCGTGTATCTCTTAAACGACATAGGCTAGAAGTTTGAAAATCAGAGGAAATAAATCAGCTTAAAAATAAATAAATAGGTGTTCGACCGGTTTTCTTCAGAAATTCAATTTAAGGGGCCAATGCGGTGGGGTGAAATTCTGGAGAAAAAGGAGCGAAAGTGTCCTAACTGACTGACTCACTCACTCACTCATCAAACTCAGCGAAACAATACAGCTTAAAAATAAGTTATTAAGTGTTCGAGCGTTTTCTCATAAATCCATTTTAAGTGGCCCATGGGGAGGGGTGAAATTCTGGTAAAGAAAATTGAATGAAAATATCCTCACTGACTCACTCACTCATCATCGCTCATCCAAAATGACTGAAGTTAGAAACATGACGTTATGGGGTTATGTTTGCTGTATGTCGAAAAAGTCCACTAAGGAAGGATTTGGGGATATTCGGGATATAAAAGGGTGTTAAGGGTGTAGAACTGTATTTAATCGAATGCCCCTCATTTATTACATTTCCGTGAATGTTTGCAAATGGCTATATGGTTATCAAGGAACCAACTAAAACTGTACAATTCGTCAATGCGCTTAAGGGGTTCAAGGAGTAACCTAGATATTTTTCTCACGACTTAAACGTGCGATATGTCGTACAGAAGGTCTATTGTATCTCCAAACAACAAAATTATTTTCAAAAGTTCCTGATTTGAAATAGTAGACTATCTTTTGCTGCTTATAGGAATTAGGGCCATTGGAGGTTAAGAAAACTGAATTTTCATGCACCACAAGCCTATATAATTTATAAAAGAGGTCTTCGTGTGGTTGGGCACTTGACACAACGGTTAGGGTCAGTTTGTAAGTGACGTGTATTGCGATTCGTCTACGTGGTCTTCAATTTTATTTTCACGTCAGGAAGAACACGTCAGGTAAATTTATTTTGAGAGCACATTTTAACTAATCATTTTTCATTGTCGATAAACAGGTTCCAAGCCCCTAACGATTGCAACAGTAGCTCAATTGAAAACGTTTGGTTATTAATACCGAAGATCGTTCGAAGAATGGGCACTTCTGCGAGTTATTAAATAATAATTTATTTATCGTATAGCTTTTAGTGCCGGGAGTGTCCGAGAGTCTGTAGCTGCTACGGCTACAAGTTCCGTTCAATTTCAAGTAGTTCCAACTTTCGCCACCAGATATCAATGATACCTAGTGGCGAACGTTGGAACTTTGATAGAGCGTTCTGACGAAATCTAACCTAACAAATTTTGCTTTACACAAGTTAAGTCTGTGAAAGGATCTTTTGCATGCCATAAATCTATGACATGGGACCGCCGGCTTTACTTCCCCTCCGAAGGAAGGCATGCTGAAGGATTTTTAACGCTCTTAAAAAATCCGACGAATTCGGCCGGGTTTGAACCCGCTATCTTGGGCACAGCAGTTCAGCATGCTACCGACTACGCCACCGAAGCCGCTAAATAATAATGAAAAGTGTTATTATACATTATAGCCATGAAAAACAACGAAATCATAATAAACATGCATTAAACAAAATTAAATCTAACTGAAGTATAAAATTGTTGAGCAACATAAGAATTTGCAGCATGTCTAATTAAAGCATATTTGAAGGTATAATGAAGCTGTATCTGATATAAAAGTGGTATTGAAATTAATGAAACATATACATATTGTATTTATAAGATATTAAAAATGTTGATTATGTGATTGTATTTCAAGGAATTTTGTCGTGATTTAGGACATGAAACATTTCTGGAGAATATGATGAGAAATTATTATGCTGCAAGAAATACATGATCATACATGGTAGTGAAAATTTAGATATGCAAAGATTAATTTTGAATCATGTTGAACATGTTAGTATTTGGAAGAATTAATAAGCAGAGCTCATGTTAGTACTTCTTATTATCATTACTTACTATTTGACACGATATCGTAAGATACGTTTGAACTTAGCTTAATAGCTCGATGAAATAGGCCAGATGATGACTTAGATTTACTGCTCTTATGAAACAGAATGTATGATAATGACTATTGGTGATGATCTCAGCATGTTAACATTAGTGATATTGATACCGATTATTGTGAAAGGGTTTGAATTATTTTGATGCTTAGAACGATTCATGAAATGTGATTATGAAAATTGTGTGATAATAGTATTGAAATATGCCCACGTATACGCGATATCTGAAATAACCGATTCACGATTTTGGTATGAATATTCATATAATTACAAGCATCATGATTGCCATATCATGGAAATTTATGTATACATTTTAAAATGAGTGTTGTTTATTCTTAACGGAAAACTAATATCCACGTGCATTTGTGATATTTTCAAATTAATTTTGTGCATTTTTACATTGCAAGCGTGAAACCTTATCGCGACGTAGCTCATGCCGTGTAATATATAATAAATCATTTTGATTCTATTGGCAGGGGAATTAAATATTCCTTGTATCAGTCAACGATTCAATAAATCAAGTGTTGTTTTCTGGAAGGTTGACCTTGTGATTCATAATAATTTGTGTAAGATTGTGTTGTGAAGACCAGTGTTGGTTGTTATTCCCAGAAAATTCTTATTTCCTTGAGATTTTATTATTTATGATTCTCGATTTAAATCGTCTGAGCTAGTTTATTTTCTTCTTTTTTTCGTAACGCAATCTCCATAGGAGAGTTTTAGTCACATGTTGTACTTGTTGGTAGGATCTCGAGGGTATTTCTAGCTGGGGACTTTCAGGTTCCATGATGCAGCTTTTCAATCGGATTCGACAAGTTCTGTCCATGTTTAATCGGGCACAGTACTGTACCCGTATCACATGGTCTTACCTGGTGAAATTCGATGGAACAGCTGGATCGTAGAATCTGGAAGTACCCGGCTGAAATATCCCCCAAATTTCTACTAACATGGATCAACCTGGGATAAGGACATATCAAGTAAACAGAATGCGTTAAGAAAATCCCAGAGGTAAAAGAACAAAGAAACACTAGCTCGAAACTCGAAAAACTCTAAAATTAATCTCAGGCACGTGGCTGACGTTGTATATATTGCCCACCTAGATCTCCTAACACATCCTGTTCTTAATATAAATCACTAAATCATTGAATATTTAACATGTATGCCACAGTTCATTAGCTGAAACGAAGTTGGCTGTAGATCAAACGTCTAACAACTGTACGACAAAATAATAAATTTTTCGTCTCACGATTGACGAATATGACAAGTTATTGCATCTATGTGCAATTTTGCTGTTCAGAGAAATTATCGACATATTATTTCATAATGTCGCATGATAAATACACATATGCCCTAAGAAAATATTAAATAGGAATATATACAAGAATATACAGTAGTATCATTACACCGAATCTGGCTATGATTCTTGCTGTCCATTGACATCATTCATATAACATTAGTTTGTAATCATAAACGGTCTTATTTGACAATCAATGAGGTTCATCAAAAGTATTGTCACTTTAAGAAAATATTAAATTGTAGCTCCATTTGAATTATAATATTATCATATTGTTTCCAAATATCGTTTCACACTGGCTACTCGTTAATTTTAACTTTCTATTTCAAGATAAATAAATTTCCCTTCAATAAACTTTTAAATGGTGGGTAATTCTGAAATACAAGGATTGTGGCTTCAATGATCGTGCTCTATTCACGAATAATTCTGATAATTATAATTCAGCGACTGCTTATCAGCTCGCATAATCCACAAATGCCATCACAAAAATGGCAATCTCTCCACATTTGAGATTCCTCATACTAACTTCATACTATTTCCAGATATCCACTGATATCGAATCATGCTTAAGCAACTTTATTAATACCTGTATTGTTTCATTCAATACTAAAAATAGCGTTCAATAGCTGTAGGTAATTTTTCCACACCTAAATTAAAGTTATATTAATTTCAATAAATTATCAAGAACTATCATGTTTCACTATTAACATATTTATCATAGAGTTAATCCACTCATGGAAAAGACTATCATAATAGCTTCATTATTATTCAGCTTAATTCATATCATTCATGAATTTCAACAATGCCATATTTATTCATGAGTGTATATACTCTACTTGATATCGAGATTCAATTCTCAATAATAATTCATTTCAACTATGAATTTCAACAAAGACAAAAATTTACAAGAGATTATATTTCAATTCCTGCCGTGATTTAATGCTCATTCGTAAAATAAATTCAAAATAGGTCCACCTCTCACGAAAACTATGCAACTCTACACAATGGAAAACTGCCTAATATTAATAGGTTAACATAAAGGCCATTAGAATTGCGCGAAATCAGAAAGGACAAAACCAAATCGAACCATCAAAAACGAAAACTGAACTTATTCTAACCCAATTACAAAAATCTCTACTCAGTTAACTAGTATTCGAAGATTGGCTATAATTGCATACATCAAAAATGTTGCAATGATCCACTTCAAAAATGTTACTAGATTTCAATTCAAGCATCTAGATTCACGTGGAATAATACAGTCATTTGTAATGCAATACTGTATAAAATGACGAAATAATTCTGTTATGTAATCCACGAAACAACAGAATAAATGTTGTAAAATGTTCATAATTTCGTTGTAAATATTCTTCTTCCTAATACATATTCTTATACAAAGATATCGTAGTCTTCCTCCTAATAACACATATTCTTGACTGTTGTTTTCTTCTCAACTAATTATAATGCTCGTATCTTATTCCAAAAATGTAATATGTACATTTCAAAAACTAAAGTACCACAAGAATTAACTCTGTAGGTGCATTCGTAATCGAATCAAAACCTAACATGGACT
Organism: Meconema thalassinum; assembly: GCA_946902985.2. NCBI lineage: Eukaryota > Metazoa > Arthropoda > Insecta > Orthoptera > Tettigoniidae > Meconema > Meconema thalassinum. The sequence goes on from OX336395.1 coordinate 52,670,604, forward strand.
ATCGGACAAAAATGACAGAAGCGTCAAGTTTAATCTTCAAGTCCCTGGTCAAAATACTAAAGATATATGGTGAAAAAGTCAATCCAAAGATATGATATGATTCATACTGTCTACTGAAAAAGAATCTCACAGCTACCTTAAGATGTCTTGAAGAAGATAAATGCGTGTCACAACACACGTTGTTTCTGGAATCGAACCGTCATCCTGGGTGTCGAGAGGTTGAGGCCTGGTCTGGAACTTAGCGGTCGAACCCATCTCCTCCTATGTCCGAACAGCTGTTCACGACTCAAAGACTGTCACACGTAAATACCTGGGTGGGCCTAAAGCGAAAAAATAGTCTATTCATGCACTCTTCTTGTAGATTCATTATGTAGTAGAAGTAATTATCTCAGTATCATAGCTAAAGAATCCTTCTGTCTCTTCTTGTACAAACATCTGCTTATGTTATCCACGATTCAAGCATTGGTCACAATTAGATTCTCAATTCTGCTCTGTGTTGCACTCCTTCTGACTGTTTAACAAGTTATTCCACACAGTGCTCCGGTCATCTCTACGGATTCTTCCCATGATGCATCACGTTCCTATGGATAAATATCGAAGCTGCATGCTAGTGCGATAAACACATATTAACCGTTGAAATGGATTATATATCTCCGTGAATGTCTTCAGAATCCCAAGTCGAAGATCCTCTCTGTGATCTCTGTAAAAGTCAATATCCGTAGATTTTATATCGTGGTTGTACCGCATCCATCTTGTGAACAAGTTCGTTCTTCGAAAACATATGCGACCAGGGTCACTGTAGACCGACTGGAGCCGTATTGATTCTGCAAAGCAGGGTTGTATAAGCGATTTCCCCTAAGCTCGCGTCATGCTGGCTGTAATTTGCAACTGGAAGTTGAAAACTCCACATAATAATCGCTTCATATAAATCCATGTTATCTATACCAAACAGAAAATACTGGTACAGCACTGCACCCGTATCCACGTGGTCTTACCAGGCGAAATCCGAAGAAAATGCAGGATCGTAGAATCTGGAAGCCCCGGCTGTAAATAACCCCCAAGACACCACCACAAGGATAGACTACGGATAGGAATACCACAAAAATTAAAAAGAATGTGATAAGAAGATGCCAGTGGTCTATATAAAAAATAGCCCAAAGTGAGCTACCAAGACACTTAAAGATAATTGAATTAATCTAATCTCGGGCGCGTTAAAAAGCATCCTAGCTAATAACCCACTGGTTCCTGAAGCACATTCTAATTCGAATAGAAATCACTAAGTCATTCGTATGAATTTCAAAAATTTAACAAAAGTTTATTAACTGAAACTGCAGTGTCGTGAAGTAGAAACTCCACTGAACAAAAGTTTATAATATTATGCCTCTGCCGAAGCATGAAAAATGTTTAAGTAACAACCGCCTTAATTAGGCCACACAAACTGCCTATCGTCTCATCGATATTAACGAAGTTCCAAAAAAAAAAATTACACACAAAATATTCTGATATGATCGTAAACCCTTTTTGACATATTTATAAAAATATTCCATTCAATCGTAGCAATTAATATATACTCGTACATATTTTACATAATTACATTTTATTTCTGAGATTTAGTTGCGCCTAGAATTATTCATCTCGTTAATTTCATGTCTCCATATACAGTTATTTGGTTTCAATTTCCAAGTCCGTGCCGTCCTAAATGACAAACAATTAAGCTAATCGGACGTCGTATTGTTAATTATAATGATTATATTTAAATTCACTTTCTCACAGATATTAGATTTTCTATCACTCAATATTTTAGTTATAAATAGCTCGAGTTTATACAAGTATTAATATTACAGTCTCTGCAATTGAACTCTATTCTCAAAACAATTGTTACTAAATCTTAACAAATATTAACGATGTTGATACAATACTTGGTTTCTTAAATGTTGGATTCAAAATTGTACATTAGCTTTCCACTAGCTAAAATCGTGACTCAATTTCACGTTCAAAATAATACACCGTAGTGCACTCAGCAATAGCTCTAAAGCTAATTCAGTGCTGAAAAAATTGATATTGACTATCCACATATGTCAAATATCTCCTAAATTGCAATTCAAATACGCAGACAAAATTCCATTAATACTATATCATCGCTTAACAGCTCTTAAGAAATTCCAAACATTACGAATATTACACAAGCTTTTATACAATCATGGATAAATATGTTCCTTCAAATTAGCCAAAATCTAAAGTGTCAAGAATAATCTTTATCGGAACAGTGATAAAATATTGTATTCACAAGTCTAAATAACTGTGTGTTGAATTCGAAGTCTGTCACCTCGATTATAACTTACATATATTTTAAACATTTCTCTCCTTACATTACATATCATTACTAATTACATTTTCTCAAACAAAGTATTTTTTTCGTGTATCTCAACCGACCACTGTGAAACGAACGATTCAGTTTTCACATAATTGAAAATAATTCCACTGGAGATTCTCCTCAAAGGAAAACACGTCAAAACTACAGCATGGGAAAGAGCCTATCTTGAGAAGGTACAAATTAACCATTAGATTTGAACGCTAAACCAAGTTGGAGTTTCCCACAAGAATCCACAAAAAATTAAAAACTGAACGAGCTCACAAAGGGAGTCGAAATCAAAAGAATTTCAAAAATCTGGATTACCAGAAATTAATTCGCACAATCGCAAGGAATCATACTAGAAATCACTATGTTCCATGTCTATGCTCAATCTGCCAAAAATATAGACCTGAATGTCTATCCAATAACATGCATGAGCTTTCAAAAAATATTCAAAGTCAAATTCAAAAAGTCCAGAGAATTTGTTCAAAGTCGAATTCACGTATACGACGGATTATGGGACATCTGCTTGAGTTAGAATTATTCTTATATAATTTTAACGTCGTCTTCTCCCTATAAGTTTTCTCACGTTGTCTTCCCAACATACTATATTCTTCTATTTTATTCCCAAATTACATCTTAATGAAAGCAAGGTTATGTTCAAAGTAACACTACAATAACTACTAAATTGAACTACAAAGTGAATTACATACTCGGACAGAAATGATTAAAGAATCACCCTAGCCCTCGTCTGTAATTCTTAACTACTCTAATCAAAATTGGTGAAAAGGAACATTCAAAAGCATGACAAATTCATACTGTCTACTAAAAGAAAACTTCCAGCTACCTTGTCGAAGTTCTAGTTGAATGAAGTGTGAATGCTATAACACATACTCCTGCCTGGGATCGAACCCTATCTGCTCAGCTGCACCGATCATGAAACGACTGAATATCAAGAAGGCCCGATTACCGTTCGCGAACGAGACGAAGCTAACAGGTGTTCGTTTGACAAAGTTCATAGTTCTTTCACTTGCTAGAGAGCACGACAATATTGATGTAGTAAGCCAAGCTGGTTTCATTATGTAGCAGTACAAATTGTCATTCCGACTTTCATAATCTCTTCAATCTTCTCTCATAAAGCCTTATACTGTGGTTGCTCATATTGGAATCAAGTAATCATCCTGAGTATGCAACGCTGCTATGTGTTACATTTCTTGTCTGTGTTTAGTCCATATTCAGCATCTTCATAACGTAGCATTATCTCTCTCTTCTCATATCATTTATGACAATCATGGCTAAAGCTGTTTATTCTGTACTGCAATGTAGAACACGTTGTTGTACCATTGGCTTAAGAAGAAGTTATCATACGTGAATGCAAGTTCACAGTGCTCAAATTGAAGGTTAACACTGTCTGAATCTATAATAAGATCAGACGAAAATCCTATCACGTTATAATGTAACACGTATATGTCGGATCAACTCCACGTTACCGAACAAACACGATTTCACGGCAACGCACGTACATGTGCTCAGACCAAAGAGCTCTGTGACCCTCCTCGCTGAAATTGTATTCACTAATGAACTGTTCGTTTGCTCCCGCAAATCATACTGTCTCCAGGTTATCCACAATGCACCTTGTTCTCTGATCGACAGTTACTATCGATATATGTATCATTGCCGAGTTTGATAATCACATGATATAATACTGCATGCATTTATACTCATATAAAAGTTCTCAGTTATATTCCTTTATCCACAGGATGCATTTCCCATTCTTTTTTCATACTGCATTGTGTATATTGCTCTACCACGGTATTCAAGATAACGACAGTGGTGCAGTGTCCATCTTGTATTCAATACAGGTATTAAAATGTCAAACATGTGGTCGTCGGTATGTACGGTGGGTTGCTGACATCTCCTAACCTTGCCACAGTACTACCGCGCACCTGCGTTAGAAAGAAAATTCGCAGTACTGCAATCAGTGTTATTGCCAACTTAACCTATATCCAACTAAATACAAAATATGGTCTCAGTACTGTACCCGTAATCCACGTGGTCTTACCTGTTGCAATCCGATGGAAAAGCTGAATCGTAGATTCTAGAAGTTCCCGGCTGAAATGACATCTGAAAAACCTACCAACTAGGATCAACCAGGGATCAGGATACGTCGATATTAAAGAATGCGGTACGAAGATGCCAGTGGTGTATAAAATTACGATGAAACGAAGCTCAAAAGAACTCGAACAAGAGACTCTAAAATAAAGTAAAATATCTCGGGCGTTAGGTTTAAGCAAACTCAAAGAAAAACTGCTCACTGGTCCTCCTAACGCACTCCCCTTTTCTAATAGAAAACACTAGTCGTTCTAAGATTCTTTTAAAATTAAATTCAGTTTATTGACTGGTTAATGATGAATGTCCGTCAACTAGACACAAAATTAAAGAAAAGCTTCTTTAGATCAAATGCTGAAAAAATGAGTTTTAAATAAATGCCTATAATAAGGCCCCATCTTACTGCTCATATCATCCGCTGAACAAATTACAAGAAAAATACAATATTACATTATGTACTGATGTTATACCCTTATTAAAGATTTATACATATTTTACATTTTATATACAAGTTATATCCTCAATTAGGATTTTGTTCTAAACGCTGCCCATCTTCATTTAATTTTACAAGTATGTTTCAAGGTTATCATTCTCTCAATTCGTTGCATTCAACAATCAATTAAGATAATCGAATAGTGTTACAAGTTATGAAAATAGTTTATTAACTATTTATATGATTCAATGAATGCAGTATATTTTTGCTAAAATTACTGAAATATCACATGTATTATATTGCATGAATTAATTAAAGTTATTCGAAAAGTGGCTGTGTCACTTAAATATGTGTGTCATGATATAAGCAATTCATCTCCGGCAAATCCTACTAGGAAAGAATAAAACGTAGGGTTACTTGAATAAAACAAGCATAAAAGAGAAACATTCGTGATTCCAATTCACGATAACTACAACTTCATATCCAAAATAGTGATAGCTCAAAAGCTAATTTCACTCTTACTAAAATGCAATGACAACGTTAATGTCTTCTCAAAAGACTACGAGTACAATATACAACATTAATATTGACCATCCAATGATGTCAAATATTCGCTTCACTAACACAATAAATCGTATGCACAAAATTGCAATACCTTAATTCAGCTTTCCAAAGCTGTCAAGAATTAATCCCAAACGTTATTAAACTTAAAACCTTTCAAAAATTGCTCTGAAAATATCATGCCCTATCATAGACGAATATAGAAATGCCACAGATTACTTCTTTTCTAACTTCACTAAACAAGAAGCAACAATTTATTAGATAAATTGTATTATCTATTTCCATAAATTATCGTCATTTAAGTCTACGACAAATTCTGTTATACTAGTTTGAACTGTTAAATTTAGTTCACAATTTCAATATATTTATATATATTTATTTCCATAAAGACTTATATATGAGAGAAAAATTGTAAATAGACACTAGTAAAAATAGTCGTTTCAGTTTCGCCTATCCAAACTCGAAAAATGGCTCAACTACTCAGAAGAAAACACGTGAGACTTACACCATGGAAAGGAGTATATTATCATATCAATAGATACACGCAAACTATTAAATCAAACGATGATCTATCCAAGAGTCTTCCCAAAAACGAATTGAAATAACACAAGCAAAAAACTGAACGAACTAAAAATATTTCATTTAAAGATAAATCTTTAATCAAAAAGATATATGAAAGTAGGCTACAAATGCCTTGGCAATCAATTCACAATTGTTTTCGCTGGACGATTTCCATAATTCCATAACCATGGAAAATAACGATGAAAATGCACTATCATTTCTAAAAGAAAGAATTTCTACTAGAATGTCATAAGTCCAAACGAATAGTATCACTGAAATATTTTTGGAATAGTTCAAGTGCACGAGTGTGTGGCCATCTTCTTCCTAATTGCTATTCATATACAAAGATATCGTCGTCTTGGTCCTAATTATGCTGCAGATATCTTCTCAACAAAATTCAATGCTTGGTTTTATTTCCAAAATTTTCAAAAAAAAACCAACAAAGTAATGCTCTAAATAGCATCACGTTTACTGTTAACTACACAATAAATTGCACTCTCCGACAGAAATGATAAAAAAAGAACCAGATCTAGTCTTCGAATGAATTTCATACTAATTAATAAAATATTGGTGAAAAGTATCGAAATAAAAGTGACAAGGTCTACTGTCTACAAGAGAAGAAAAGTTTTCCAGCTACCTTGGGCGAAGTTCTGGTTGAGATTGAAGAAAGTATAGGAATATACATTCCTTTCAGGAACTGAACCATCATCCCTGAGTTGTTCATGGCTGGAGCTGCAAGTCGCCGAACCAACTTCCTCCTAACTCGAAAACTACTGTCTACGAAACGGAGTTCCTGCATATTGCTTGTACTAGGCTCCCTCGACGTTATCAGTAAAGTAGTTTCGCTCATTTGGAGTTGTTTCTTCATTCTTCGCTACTTTAAAACCACTGGATCAGAACTAACGTTCCCCAACGTTTCTTTCTCTTCATTGTAGTGTTAAAAAGTATGTCACTCCAAATGATCAACTCTGCTTCTGCATTACATTCCTGCACGATATGTTTAGCCCATCATTGCTACAACAACTAGGTTCTCACAATAAAATCCAGTCGTATTTTTCTTGATAATACTAATGCTTTCCTGCATTTCAAATATATACGTATTAGATTTCCTCATCGAGGAGTCTGTATTAACAAGTCTATGCAATAGCTAAGTTCACTCGGGTATATTTAATCTCTGGGTTATATCTAACACACCAGAAGTACGGACAACCGCATATTGCTATGTAGCAATTCACCCGTTCGATCCGCGCCGCGAGTAGAGAACACTCGTATTACTGCGTGATAAACGGAACTTTCTTACCACAGCGATAACATGTTCACTGCATATGTCACTGAACTCAAGTGTGTGTCGTTTCAAAACTGCTCATCCACGTCCCAGCTGGTAGTCTACCCAAGATGCATCACTCCTGTATCGAGGTGGACAATCGAACCCAGTCGATTATCGTGTCATATATGTATCAAATAGTTGCAGGACCAAGTCAGTGAGCATGACCTGAGCACCTGATCAAGAGCGTGGCAGGATTGTCTATCCATCTCCTTAGTGAATAACAAGCGTACTGCGTTTCAAGCCTGCAGTCAAACTAATGCCAAGCAATAATTTCAAAATACGTCTCGCTGTCGTATCAGGGTTCAAGTAAATACCAAACTACTGTCTCATCCTCCTCCCAACCTAGATAAAAAAAAGTGTGAGAATACTTTTATTACACCATTCTAGGTATTCGTTAATGAACAGCATTTTGCGTTTTATTCCACTTTCTTAAAATACTTTCTGTAGATCCCTCGACGTAAAGTGCATAATGCTCTCTTTCTTGCTCGGTCTCATTTATTATATTTTCTAAAACTTCTTCTCTGATCAAATTTTCCACATCCTCATTGGAATCAATATCTTCATGTACTATCTTCCTAATAGTTTTCTCTGGGAACCTGATAATTCTCCTGTCCATGTCAATGGTAATTCTGGCACGGGTAATAAAGTCAATCCCTAGGATTATTTCAAAATTGATATTTTTGAGCACCACAAAAATATGTTCAAAACATCTTTCATTTATACTGAACTTCAGCTGGACTTGTAATTTGCATTTCATCGACTTATCTTGAAATAGTCCTCTCACTTTAATCGATGAAGCTGGCAATGTGGTAAATTGTTGTTCCTTTTCTAATTTCAAAAAGCAATCTTCGGACATGATTGAAATGACCACTCCCGTGTCTATAAGAGACCTGCAATGTTGGTTGCCCACAGAGATTTCAATAATAGGCAATTCAGCACGTTCACTCACAATTCCTTCAATTTCTTCGTATAACAAATCTTCGTCCGTGACCTCATAAACATCTTGTATAATTATGTCAAATGGAGACGGCTGGCTGTTTAATCCTTCCGGGATTTCGTAATTGGCGTTTTTTTCCCTGTGTACCCCTTTCATTATCACTAGTGTGATGGCTAGTGTTAGGTTCTGGCTCACTTTCTGTGTCCCTTCGATCCTTCCTTTCCTAACGCCTATCCCTGTCCTTTCTAGACTGTTCTTTATCTTCCTGGTTATAATAGTTTTTGTCTCAGGAGTTTTTGTATCTGGCAATCCCTTGTTGACCTATATTCTGTTGCTGATACTGGCCTTGTCTATCCCTATTATCGTAGTATCGGTTATTGTTCTGATAACCTCTATACCTGTTGTTCCTAGGTTGGTATTGTTCTCTTTCCTGATTTCCATTAATATACCTATCATTCCTATTTCTACTTTCGTAAGGTTTATATCTTTCTTGATTACGGTCTGTTTGGTTAGGTCTATCCCGGTCTCGATCGTATCTCTGTTGGTAGTTTCCATATGGTCGCTGGTTGTTTCTATCTTCAAATCTTCGACTATACGTTCTACTGTTCCTCATCGGACCTTCCCATCTAGATTCTGTCCTATTTGACCTTTCTGTTTGTTGAGTTTGATCAACGACTACCGCGTTCATGGTCATAGTTTCCGTCCTTCCGCTTCTAACTATGGTAGGCGACATAGATGTATGGTCTAGCCTACGCAGCAAGTCGTCCATTGCCGCTAAATCCTCTACGCCTGATGAGTTTAAATTCCTTCTAACTTCCACTGGTAACTGGCGTGAAATTGTCTCGACAATTTCCTCCTGTCTCAATGGGGGTTGAAGATATCTAAGGCGGGCTAACTGAGATGTGAATAATTCAGAATAACTGGTGGGTCCAGTACTACTATACTTCCTTGAATATACTTCCGCCCTCACTGCGTGTTGTATCTCTATCGACCAGAATATTTTAATAAATGCTTCCGAAAACTGTTCGAAGTTATCGAAAGTATATCGGAAAGCACAGAACCAATTTAACGGTGCATCTGCCAGATGCTTCTCAACAATCCGCTTCTCCGTATTTGAAAATTTCTTAATTTTCTCCTCGTAATTCCTCACTATCATGACATTAGATCTGTCATTAGGCGTTGATATCCTAAAATCTCTGGGATTTATTTCTGACGTAGCCTCATTCGGGATCTCTGATCTAGCATGACTCTGTTCTGTTTCTTGTGCCTTATTCAACCTCGCTAAATAGTTTCTAGCTGGCGTGGTGGTATCCATCCTGTCCCTTAAATGGTGTATCGTTCCTTCCCCATCGGAATTTATAGGTTTCTCCAACGTGTTCAATTGTGACTTGATTTCCGCTCTTAATTTATTTATGTCTATGTGATCCATTAACCTGAACGTTTGAAACTCTTGTCTAATCTCTTTTAATTCTGATGTTTTCTTTTCACGCTCTGAGTTTAGATCTATCTTAACTTGGTCTACTTTCAGAATTACGCCTTTAATCTGCGTTTCTAAATCCTCCCTAAAAACAGTAACGCTTTCGACCTGCATAGTCTGAACTGAATCGATTCGTTTATCAGTGTCTATTCTAGCCTGGGAAATATCTTGGTTAAGTCTTAATTCTGTTCTGTTAATCTTTAATTCAAAATCTTACTTAATACTTTTAATGACATCTTCATTTATTTTTGTGATTTCCCCCTTAAGATGGTCACTTGATCGTTAACAATAGGCTTGAGATCGATCTCTATATCCTTTCTCAAGACCTTGTTGTGATCTTCAACCTTTTCCTTAAGTTGGGCCATATCACCCTCTAAATTGGGTAGAGTTTCTTGCGTTGCACTTGCTTCGTTTGAAAACTGCAATTGCAATGCATCTAAGCTACTTTTATTTTCTTTCTGATTACAGTCTAGCTCCGATTTAATATTTCTAACATCCTCCTTTATGGTAGAAATACTAGCTCGTATACCAGTTACAATGCCTTCTGTTAGGTTAATTTTAGCCTGAGTGGCATCTATCTTTTTCTCAGTCGAATCTATTTTACTTTCTGTTGAATTTATTTTACCCTGCATTGCAGTAATATCAACTTGAGCTGCATCTAATTTGCCTTCCGTTGAATCTAATTTATTTTCAGTGCTTATGGCTCTTATTTCTAATGATGCAACATTAGATCTAACATGGCTAACTTCTACATTAATATTACTAATGTCAAGTTGAACGAGCCTGACATCGGCTGTCACACTGTCGATGCCTGTTTCTATATCCTCTATCCTTTCTTTTATTTCTTTAGTTTTAGCTGAAATCTTGCGATTACTATCTTGAAGATATTTGAGGGACAAGTGCATTTGACTCATGTCTGCCTTCAAATTCTCCCCTACAGATTCCTGAACCCCTACAGATTCCTGAACTAATTCAGTATTCTTATTGACAATGGAGTTGATATTGTCAAAACTAGTTTGGCAATTACTCCTGATCTCAGCTAATTCATTGGCGTGACTTCCCATCTTCTCCTGCATTGCCATCAACATATTGGCAATGTCCTCATTTGACACAGCTGTCATGGTAAATACAATTATAGAAAACACAGGAATGCAATACATAAATGGCAGAATTGACACATTTAGAATGACCCTTTTCACCAATACAAGCATTGAATTTCGTTTTGCTTCTAAACTTATTATATAAATTAAGTCTATAAGAAAATAGGAGGAATGCAACGACGGTGATTTATATTAGAAACGGTTTAAATTAAAGTTGAAATGATGAATTATTTATTTTATTATTAAAGAAAGTGATTCTATTATTACAGATGATCTACAAATAATCATCGCCGGTAACTAACACGAAATGGCCGACAAGCATGGAGTGAGAAGTGGCCCCATGTCATGTCCCATCTGACCACGCTGATCCATAAAAGTTTCCTAGAAATCTCTTTTATGGTCATGTCGTAATCAATCAAATTATATTTTACTAGGCACGCACAAAACAAATAAATTTAAGCAATGGCGATAATTCTATCTGTATGCCAGGTAGATTGAGTAAACTCATCTTCACGATTTGAAGAAACGTGAATTCCCAACGAATTCGACGTGTATAATCGTAGCAGTGCCAAAGAAAATTTTGCTAACGACTACATCGTTCGAAAACTGCTAAACTCAATAATTTCATAAAAATGGATTCTCACACATGGGTTTAGCATTGGAGAAATCGAGAATGTTAATTCGATAGCCCCATAGATTGGGTCGCCATATATAGATGTACCCGTTATCCACGTGGTCTTACCTGTTGCAATCCGATGGAAAAGCTGGATCGTAGATTCTAGAAGTTCCCGGCTGAAATGACCTCTGAAAAACCTACCAACTAGGATCAACCAGGGATCAGGATACGTCGATATTAAAGAATGCGGTACGAAGATGCCAGTGGTGTATAAAATTACGATTAAACGAAGCTCAAAAGAACTCGAACAAGAGACTCTAAAATAAAGTAAAAATATCTCGGGCGTTAAGTTTAAGCAAACTCAAAGAAAAACTGCCCACTGGTCCTCCTAACGCACACCCCTTTTCTAATAGAAAACACTAGTCGTTCTAAGATTCTTTTAAAATTAAATTCAGTTTATTGACTGGTTAATGATGAATGTCCGTCAACTAGACACAAAATTAAAGAAAAGCTTCTTTAGATCAAATGCTGAAAAAATTTGTTTTAAATAAATGCCTATAATAAGGCCCCATCTTACTGCTCATATCATCCGCTGAACAAATTACAAGAAAAATACAATATTACATTATGTACTGATGTTATACCCTTATTAAAGATTTATACATATTTTACATTTTATATACAAGTTATATCCTCAATTAGGATTTTGTTCTAAACGCTGCCCATCTTCATTTAATTTTACAAGTATGTTTCAAGGTTATCATTCTCTCAATTCGTTGCATTCAACAATCAATTAAGATAATCGAATAGTGTTACAAGTTATGAAAATAGTTTATTAACTATTTATATGATTCAATGAATGCAGTATAATTTTGCTAAAATTACTGAAATATCACATGTATTATATTGCATGAATTAATTAAAGTTATTCGAAAAGTGGCTGTGTCACTTAAATATGTGTGTCATGATATAAGCAATTCATCTCCGGCAAATCATACTAGGCAAGAATAAAACCTAGGGTTACTTGAATAAAACAAGCATAAAAGAGAAACGTTCGTGATTCCAATTCACGATAACTACAACTTCATATCCAAAATAGTGATAGCTCAAAAGCTAATTTCACTTTTACTAAAATGCAATGACAACGTTAATGTCTTCTCAAAAGACTACGAGTACAATATACAACATTAATATTGACCATCCAATGATGTCAAATATTCGCTTCACTAACACAATAAATCGTATGCACAAAATTGCAATACCTTAATTCAGCTTTCCAAAGCTGTCAAGAATTAATCCCAAACGTTATTAAACTTAAAACCTTTCAAAAATTGCTCTGAAAATATCATGCCCTATCATAGACGAATATAGAAATGCCACAGATTACTTCTTTTCTAACTTCACTAAACAAGAAGCAACAATTTATTAGATAAATTGTATTATCTATTTCCATAAATTATCGTCATTTAAGTCTACGACAAATTCTGTTATACTAGTTTGAACTGTTAAATTTAGTTCACAATTTCAATATATTTATATATATTTATTTCCATAAAGACTTATATATGAGAGAAAAAAATTTAAATAGACACTAGTAAAAATAGTCGTTTCAGTTTCGCCTATCCAAACTCGAAAAATGGCTCAACTACTCAGAAGAAAACACGTGAGACTTACACCATGGAAAGGAGTCTATTATCATATCAATAGATTCACGCAAACCATTAAATCAAACGATGATCTATCCACGAGTCTTCCCAAAAACGAATTGAAATAACACAAGGAAAAACTGAACGAACTAAAAATATTTCATTTAAAGAAAAATCTTTAATCAAAAAGATATATGAAAGTAGGCTACAAATGCCTTGGCAATCAATTCACAATTGTTTTCGCTGGACGATTTCCATAATTCCATAACCATGGAAAATAACGATGAAAATGCACTATCATTTCTATAAGAAAGAATTTCTACTAGAATGTCATAAGTCCAAACGAATAGTATCACTGAAATATTTTTGGAATAGTTCAAGTGCACGAGTGTGTGGCCATCTTCTTCCTAATTGCTATTCTTATACAAAGATATCGTCGTCTTGGTCCTAATTATGCTGCAGATATCTTCTCAACAAAATTCAATGCTTGGTTTTATTTCCAAAATTTTCAAAACAAAAGCAACAAAGTAATGCTCTAAATAGCATCACGTTTACTGTTAACTACACAATAAATTGCACTCTCCGACAGAAATGATAAAAAAGAACCAAATCTAGTCTTCGAATGAATTTCATACTAATTAATAAAATATTGGTGAAAAGTATCGAAATAAAAGTGACAAGGTCTACTGTCTACAAGAGAAGAAAAGTTTTCCAGCTACCTTGGGCGAAGTTCTGGTTGAGATTGAAGAAAGTATAGGAATATACATTCCTTTCAGGAACTGAACCATCATCCCTGAGTTGTTCATGGCTGGAGCTGCAAGTCGCCGAACCAACTTCCTCCTAACTCGAAAACTACTGTCTACGAAACGGAGTTCCTGCATATTGTTTGTACAAGGCTCCCTTGACGTTATCAGTAAAGTAGTTTCGCTCATTTGGAGTTGTTTCTTCATTCTTCGCTACTTTAAAACCACTGGATCAGAACTAACGTTCCCCAACATTTCTTTCACTTCATTGTAGTGTTAAAAAGTATGTCACTCCAAATGATCAACTCTGCTTCTGCATTACATTCCTGCACGATATGTTTAGCCCATCATTGCTACAACAACTAGGTTCTCACAATAAAATCCAGTCGTATTTTTCTTGATAATACTAATGCTTTCCTGCATTTCAAATATATACGTATTAGATTTCTCATCGAGGAGTCTGTATTAACAAGTCTGTGCAATAGCTAAGTTCACTCGGGTATTAAAACTCAGCAATTCTTCTAGGTTTGTGCCGTGTCTTGTGTGGGGTTTCGCCTAGGACACCAAGCTAGGCTCATCGGCGGGCTCTTGGTGTCCCCGCCCGGACCCCCACAGGAGTGACGAACTGCGCGCCACCTCCCTTTATATAAGGTGCAACTGCACCACTTGACTACGAGAACTAAAATCTCAAGCAGCCTTAACCTCCCTATGAAGGCTTCCAAAAAGATGGTATATTGGCTTTCACGGCCGGTGAATTAAAACTCAGCAATTCTTCTAGGTTTGTGCCGTGTCTTGTGTGGGGTTTCGCCTAGGACACCAAGCTAGGCTCATCGGCGGGCTCTTAGTGTCCCCGCCCGGACCCCCACAGGAGTGACGAACTGCGCGCCACCTCCCTTTATATAAGGTGCAACTGCACCACTTGACTACGAGAACTAAAAGCTCAAGCAGCCTTAACCTCCCTATGAAGGCTTCCAAAAAGATGGTATATTGGCTTTCACGGCCGGTGAATTAAAACTCAGCAATTCTTCTAGGTTTGTGCCGTGTCTTGTGTGGGGTTTCGCCTAGGACACCAAGCTAGGCTCATCGGCGAGCTCTTGGTGTCCCCGCCCGGACCCCCACAGGAGTGACGAACTGCGCGCCACCTCCCTTTATATAAGGTGCAACTGCACCACTTGACTACGAGAACTAAAAGCTCAAGCAGCCTTAACCTCCCTATGAAGGCTTCCAAAAAGATGGTATATTGGCTTTCACGGCCGGTGAATTAAAACTCAGCAATTCTTCTAGGTTTGTGCCGTGTCTTGTGTGGGGTTTCGCCTAGGACACCAAGCTAGGCTCATCGGCGGGCTCTTGGTGTCCCCGCCCGGACCCCCACAGGAGTGACGAACTGCGCGCCACCTCCCTTTATATAAGGTGCAACTGCACCACTTGACTACGAGAACTAAAAGCTCAAGCAGCCTTAACCTCCCTATGAAGGCTTCCAAAAAGATGGTATATTGGCTTTCACGGCCGGTGAATTAAAACTCAGCAATTCTTCTAGGTTTGTGCCGTGTCTTGTGTGGGGTTTCGCCTAGGACACCAAGCTAGGCTCATCGGCGGGCTCTTAGTGTCCCCGCCCGGACCCCCACAGGAGTGACGAACTGCGCGCCACCTCCCTTTATATAAGGTGCAACTGCACCACTTGACTACGAGAACTAAAAGCTCAAGCAGCCTTAACCTCCCTATGAAGGCTTCCAAAAAGATGGTATATTGGCTTTCACGGCCGGTGAATTAAAACTCAGCAATTCTTCTAGGTTTGTGCCGTGTCTTGTGTGGGGTTTCGCCTAGGACACCAAGCTAGGCTCATCGGCGGGCTCTTGGTGTCCCCGCCCGGACCCCCACAGGAGTGACGAACTGCGCGCCACCTCCCTTTATATAAGGTGCAACTGCACCACTTGACTACGAGAACTAAAAGCTCAAGCAGCCTTAACCTCCCTATGAAGGCTTCCAAAAAGATGGTATATTGGCTTTCACGGCCGGTGAATTAAAACTCAGCAATTCTTCTAGGTTTGTGGCGTGTCTTGTGTGGGGTTTCGCCTAGGACACCAAGCTAGGCTCATCGGCGGGCTCTTGGTGTCCCCGCCCGGACCCCCACAGGAGTGACGAACTGCGCGCCACCTCCCTTTACATAAGGTGCAACTGCACCACTTGACTACGAGAACTAAAATCTCAAGCAGCCTTAACCTCCCTATGAAGGCTTCCAAAAAGATGGTATATTGGCTTTCACGGCCGGTGAATTAAAACTCAGCAATTCTTCTAGGTTTGTGCCGTGTCTTGTGTGGGGTTTCGCCTAGGACACCAAGCTAGGCTCATCGGCGGGCTCTTAGTGTCCCCGCCCGGACCCCCACAGGAGTGACGAACTGCGCGCCACCTCCCTTTATATAAGGTGCAACTGCACCACTTGACTACGAGAACTAAAAGCTCAAGCAGCCTTAACCTCCCTATGAAGGCTTCCAAAAAGATGGTATATTGGCTTTCACGGCCGGTGAATTAAAACTCAGCAATTCTTCTAGGTTTGTGCCGTGTCTTGTGTGGGGTTTCGCCTAGGACACCAAGCTAGGCTCATCGGCGAGCTCTTGGTGTCCCCGCCCGGACCCCCACAGGAGTGACGAACTGCGCGCCACCTCCCTTTATATAAGGTGCAACTGCACCACTTGACTACGAGAACTAAAAGCTCAAGCAGCCTTAACCTCCCTATGAAGGCTTCCAAAAAGATGGTATATTGGCTTTCACGGCCGGTGAATTAAAACTCAGCAATTCTTCTAGGTTTGTGCCGTGTCTTGTGTGGGGTTTCGCCTAGGACACCAAGCTAGGCTCATCGGCGGGCTCTTGGTGTCCCCGCCCGGACCCCCACAGGAGTGACGAACTGCGCGCCACCTCCCTTTATATAAGGTGCAACTGCACCACTTGACTACGAGAACTAAAAGCTCAAGCAGCCTTAACCTCCCTATGAAGGCTTCCAAAAAGATGGTATATTGGCTTTCACGGCCGGTGAATTAAAACTCAGCAATTCTTCTAGGTTTGTGCCGTGTCTTGTGTGGGGTTTCGCCTAGGACACCAAGCTAGGCTCATCGGCGGGCTCTTAGTGTCCCCGCCCGGACCCCCACAGGAGTGACGAACTGCGCGCCACCTCCCTTTATATAAGGTGCAACTGCACCACTTGACTACGAGAACTAAAAGCTCAAGCAGCCTTAACCTCCCTATGAAGGCTTCCAAAAAGATGGTATATTGGCTTTCACGGCCGGTGAATTAAAACTCAGCAATTCTTCTAGGTTTGTGCCGTGTCTTGTGTGGGGTTTCGCCTAGGACACCAAGCTAGGCTCATCGGCGGGCTCTTGGTGTCCCCGCCCGGACCCCCACAGGAGTGACGAACTGCGCGCCACCTCCCTTTATATAAGGTGCAACTGCACCACTTGACTACGAGAACTAAAAGCTCAAGCAGCCTTAACCTCCCTATGAAGGCTTCCAAAAAGATGGTATATTGGCTTTCACGGCCGGTGAATTAAAACTCAGCAATTCTTCTAGGTTTGTGGCGTGTCTTGTGTGGGGTTTCGCCTAGGACACCAAGCTAGGCTCATCGGCGGGCTCTTGGTGTCCCCGCCCGGACCCCCACAGGAGTGACGAACTGCGCGCCACCTCCCTTTATATAAGGTGCAACTGCACCACTTGACTACGAGAACTAAAAGCTCAAGCAGCCTTAACCTCCCTATGAAGGCTTCCAAAAAGATGGTATATTGGCTTTCACGGCCGGTGAATTAAAACTCAGCAATTCTTCTAGGTTTGTGCCGTGTCTTGTGTGGGGTTTCGCCTAGGACACCAAGCTAGGCTCATCGGCGGGCTCTTGGTGTCCCCGCCCGGACCCCCACAGGAGTGACGAACTGCGCGCCACCTCCCTTTATATAAGGTGCAACTGCACCACTTGACTACGAGAACTAAAAGCTCAAGCAGCCTTAACCTCCCTATGAAGGCTTCCAAAAAGATGGTATATTGGCTTTCACGGCCGGTGAATTAAAACTCAGCAATTCTTCTAGGTTTGTGCCGTGTCTTGTGTGGGGTTTCGCCTAGGACACCAAGCTAGGCTCATCGGCGGGCTCTTGGTGTCCCCGCCCGGACCACCAGAGGAGTGACGAACTGCGCGCCACCTCCCTTTATATAAGGTGCAACTGCACCACTTGACTACGAGAACTAAAAGCTCAAGCAGCCTTAACCTCCCTATGAAGGCTTCCAAAAAGATGGTATATTGGCTTTCACGGCCGGTGAATTAAAACTCAGCAATTCTTCTAGGTTTGTGCCGTGTCTTGTGTGGGGTTTCGCCTAGGACACCAAGCTAGGCTCATCGGCGGGCTCTTGGTGTCCCCGCCCGGACCCCCACAGGAGTGACGAACTGCGCGCCACCTCCCTTTATATAAGGTGCAACTGCACCACTTGACTACGAGAAATAAAAGCTCAAGCAGCCTTAACCTCCCTATGAAGGCTTCCAAAAAGATGGTATATTGGCTTTCACGGCCGGTGAATTAAAACTCAGCAATTCTTCTAGGTTTGTGCCGTGTCTTGTGTGGGGTTTCGCCTAGGACACCAAGCTAGGCTCATCGGCGGGCTCTTGGTGTCCCCGCCCGGACCCCCACAGGAGTGACGAACTGCGCGCCACCTCCCTTTATATAAGGTGCAACTGCACCACTTGGAAGCCTTCATAGGGAGGTTAAGGCTGCTTGAGCTTTTAGTTCTCGTAGTCAAGTGGTGCAGTTGCACCTTATATAAAGGGAGGTGGCGCGCAGTTCGTCACTCCTGTGGGGGTCCGGGCGGGGACACCAAGAGCCCGCCGATGAGCCTAGCTTGGTGTCCTAGGCGAAACCCCACACAAGACACGGCACAAACCTAGAAGAATTGCTGAGTTTTAATTCACCGGCCGTGAAAGCCAATATACCATCTTTTTGGAAGCCTTCATAGGGAGGTTAAGGCTGCTTGAGCTTTTAGTTCTCGTAGTCAAGTGGTGCAGTTGCACCTTATATAAAGGGAGGTGGCGCGCAGTTCGTCACTCCTGTGGGGGTCCGGGCGGGGACACCAAGAGCCCGCCGATGAGCCTAGCTTGGTGTCCTAGGCGAAACCCCACACAAGACACGGCACAAACCTAGAAGAATTGCTGAGTTTTAATTCACCGGCCGTGAAAGCCAATATACCATCTTTTTGGAAGCCTTCATAGGGAGGTTAAGGCTGCTTGAGCTTTTAGTTCTCGTAGTCAAGTGGTGCAGTTGCACCTTATATAAAGGGTGGTGGCGCGCAGTTCGTCACTCCTGTGGGGGTCCGGGCGGGGACACCAAGAGCCCGCCGATGAGCCTAGCTTGGTGTCCTAGGCGAAACCCCACACAAGACACGGCACAAACCTAGAAGAATTGCTGAGTTTTAATTCACCGGCCGTGAAAGCCAATATACCATCTTTTTGGAAGCCTTCATAGGGAGGTTAAGGCTGCTTGAGCTTTTAGTTCTCGTAGTCAAGTGGTGCAGTTGCACCTTATATACAGGGAGGTGGCGCGCAGTTCGTCACTCCTGTGGGGGTCCGGGCGGGGACACCAAGAGCCCGCCGATGAGCCTAGCTTGGTGTCCTAGGCGAAACCCCACACAAGACACGGCACAAACCTAGAAGAATTGCTGAGTTTTAATTCACCGGCCGTGAAAGCCAATATACCATCTTTTTGGAAGCCTTCATAGGGAGGTTAAGGCTGCTTGAGCTTTTAGTTCTCGTAGTCAAGTGGTGCAGTTGCACCTTATATAAAGGGAGGTGGCGCGCAGTTCGTCACTCCTGTGGGGGTCCGGGCGGGGACACCAAGAGCCCGCCGATGAGCCTAGCTTGGTGTCCTAGGCGAAACCCCACACAAGACACGGCACAAACCTAGAAGAATTGCTGAGTTTTAATTCACCGGCCGTGAAAGCCAATATACCATCTTTTTGGAAGCCTTCATAGGGAGGTTAAGGCTGCTTGAGCTTTTAGTTCTCGTAGTCAAGTGGTGCAGTTGCACCTTATATAAAGGGAGGTGGCGCGCAGTTCGTCACTCCTGTGGGTGTCCGGGCGGGGACACCAAGAGCCCGCCGATGAGCCTAGCTTGGTGTCCTAGGCGAAACCCCACACAAGACACGCCACAAACCTAGAAGAATTGCTGAGTTTTAATTCACCGGCCGTGAAAGCCAATATACCATCTTTTTGGAAGCCTTCATAGGGAGGTTAAGGCTGCTTGAGCTTTTAGTTCTCGTAGTCAAGTGGTGCAGTTGCACCTTATATAAAGGGAGGTGGCGCGCAGTTCGTCACTCCTGTGGGGGTCCGGGCGGGGACACCAAGAGCCCGCCGATGAGCCTAGCTTGGTGTCCTAGGCGAAACCCCACACAAGACACGGCACAAACCTAGAAGAATTGCTGAGTTTTAATTCACCGGCCGTGAAAGCCAATATACCATCTTTTTGGAAGCCTTCATAGGGAGGTTAAGGCTGCTTGAGCTTTTAGTTCTCGTAGTCAAGTGGTGCAGTTGCACCTTATATAAAGGGAGGTGGCGCGCAGTTAATCACTCCTGTGGGGGTCCGGGCGGGGACACCAAGAGCCCGCCGATGAGCCTAGCTTGGTGTCCTAGGCGAAACCCCACACAAGACACGGCACAAACCTAGAAGAATTGCTGAGTTTTAATTCACCGGCCGTGAAAGCCAATATATCACTCGGGTATATTTAATCTCTGGGTTATATCTAACACACCAGAAGTACGGACAACCGCATATTGCTATGTAGCAATTCACCCGTTCGATCCGCGCCGCGAGTAGAGAACACTCGTATTACTGCGTGATAAACGGAACTTTCTTACTACAGCGATAATATGTTCACTGCATATGTCACTGAACTCAAGTGAGTGTCGTTTCAAAACTGCTCATCCACGTCCCAGCTGGCAGTCTACCCAAGATGCATCACTCCTGTATCGAGGTGGACAATCGAACCCAGTCGATTATCGTGTCATATATGTATCAAATAGTTGCAGGACCAAGTCAGTGAGCATGACCTGAGCACCTGATCAAGAGCGTGGCGGGATTGTCTATCCATCTCCTTAGTGAATAACAAGCGTACTGCGTTTCAAGCCTGCAGTCAAACTAATGCCAAGCAATAATTTCAAAATACGTCTCGCTGTCGTATCAGGGTTCAAGTAAATAGCAAAATACTCTCTCATCCTCCTCCAAACCTAGCTAATAAAAGTGTGCGAATACTTTTATTACACCATTCTAGGTATTCGTTAATGAACAGCATTTTGCGTTTTATTCCACTTTCTTAAAAAACATTCTGTAGATCCCTCGACGTAAAGTGCATAATGCTCTCTTTCTTGCTCGGTCAGATTTATTATATTTTCTAAAACTTCTTCTCTGATCAAATTTTCCACATCCTCATTGGAATCAATATCTTCATGTACTATCTTCCTAATAGTTTTCTCTGGGAACCTGATGATTCTCCTGCCCATGTCAATGGTAATTCTGGCACGGGTAATAAAGTCAATCCCTAGGATTATTTCAAAATTGATATTTTTGAGCACCACAAAAATATGTTCAAAACATCTTTCATTTATACTGAACTTCAGCTGGACTTGAAATTTGCATTTCATCGACTTATCTTGAAATAGTCCTCTCACATTAATCGATGAAGCTGGCAATGTGGTAAATTGTTATTCCTTTTCTAATTTCAAAAAGCAATCTTCGGACTTGATTGAAATTACCGCTCCCGTGTCTATAAGAGACCTGCAATGTTGGTTGCCCACAGAGATTTAAATAATAGGCAATTCAGCACGTTCACTCACAATTCCTTCCATTTCTTCGTATAACAAATCTTCGTCCGTGACCTCATAAACATCTTGTATAATTATGTCAAATGGAGACGGCTGGCTGTTTAATCCTTCCGGGATTTCGTTATTGGCGTTTTTTTCCTGTGAACCCCTTTCATTATCACTAGTGTGATGGCTAGTGTTAGGTTCTGGCTCACTTTCTGTGTCCCTTCGATCCTTCCTTTCCTCACGCCTATCCCTGTCCTTTCTAGACTGTTCTTTCTCTTCCTGGTTATAATAGTTTTTGTCTCGGTAGTTTTTGTATCTGGCAAACCCTTGTTGAACTCTATTCTGTTGCTGATACTGGCCTTGCCTATCCCTATTATCGTAGTATCGGTTATTGTTCTGATAACCTCTAGACCTGTTGTTCCCAGGTTGGTATTGTTCTCTTTCCTGATTTCCATTCATATACCTATCATTCCTATTTCTACTTTCGTAAGGTTTATATCTTTCTTGATTACGATCTGTTTGGTTAGGTCTATCCCGGTCTCGATCGTATCTCTGTTGGTAGTTTCCATATGGTCGCTGGTTTTTTCCATCTTCAAATCTTCGACTATACGTTCTACTGTTCCTCATCGGACCTTCCCATCTAAATTCTGTCCTATTTGACCTTTCTGTTTGTTGAGTTTGATCAACGACTACCGCGTTCACGGTCTTAGTTTCCGTCCTTCCGCTTTTATCTATGGTAGGCGACATAGATGTATGGTCTAGCCTACGCAGCAAGTCGTCCGTTGCCGCTAAATCCTCTACGCCTGATGAGATTAAATTCCTTCTAACTTCCACCGGTAACTGGCGTGAAATTGTCTCGAGAATTTCCTCCTGTCTCAATGGGGGTTGATGATATCTAAGGCGGGCTAACTGAGATGTGAATAATTCAGAATAACAGGTGGGTCCAGTACTACTATACTTCCTTGAATATACTTCCGCCCTCACTGCGTGTTGTATCTCTATCGACCAGAATCTTTTAATAAATGCTTCCGAAAACTGTTCGAAGTTATCGAAAGTATATCGGAAAGCACGGAACCAATTTAACGGTGCATCTGCTAGATGCTTCTCAACAATCCGCAGTTCTCTGTCCCTTGCAACATGATGTTCCGCAAAGTGATCTTGTAGATTACTATTGAATTCTATAGGAGTCAAGCCCCCCGTATTTGAAAATTTCTTAATTTTCTCCTCGTAATTCCACACTATCATGACATTAGATCTGTCATTAGGCGTTGATATCCTAAAATCTCTGGGATTTATTTCTGACGTAGCCTCATTCGGGATCTCTGATCTAGCATGACTCTGTTCTGTTTCTTGTGCCTTATTCAACCTCGCTAAATAGTTTCTAGCTGGCGTGGTGGTATCCATCCTGTCCCTTAAATGGTGTATCGTTCCTTCCCCATCGGAATTTATAGGTTTCTTCAACGTGTCCAATTGTGACTTGATTTCCGCTCTTAATTTATTTATGTCTATGTGATCCATTAACCTGAACGTTTGAAACTCTTGTCTAATCTCTTTTAATTCTGATGTTTTCTTTTCACTCTCTGAGTTTAGATCTATCTTAACTTGGTCTACTTTCAGAATCACGCCTTTAATCTGCGTTTCTAAATCCTCCCTAAAAACAGTAACGCTTTCGACCTGCATAGTCTGAACTGAATCGATTCGTTTATCAGTGTCTATTCTAGCCTGGGAAATATCTTGGTTAAGTCTTAATTCTGTTCTGTTAATCTTTAATTCAAAATCTGACTTAATACTTTTAATGACATCTTCATTTATTTTTGTGATTTCCCCCTTAAGATGGTCACTTGATCGTTAACAATAGCCTTGAGATCGATCTCTATATCCTTTCTCAAGACCTTGTTGTGATCTTCAACCTTTTCCTTAAGTTGGGCCATATCACCCTCTAAATTGGGTAGAGTTTCTTGCGTTGCACTTGCTTCGTTTGAAAACTGCAATTGCAATGCATCTAAGCTACTTTTATTTTCTTTCTGATTACAGTCTAGCTCCGATTTAATATTTCTAACATCCTCCTTTATGGTAGAAATACTAGCTCGTATACCAGTTACAATGCCTTCTGTTAGGTTAATTTTAGCCTGAGTGGCATATATCTTTTTCTCAGTCGAATCTATTTTACTTTCTGTTGAATTTATTTTACCCTGCATTGCAGTAATATCAACTTGAGCTGCATCTAATTTGCCTTCCGTTGAATCTAATTTATTTTCAGTGCTTATGGCTCTTACTTCTAACGATGCAACATTAGATCTAACATGGCTAACTTCTACATTAATATTACTAATGTCAAGTTGAACGAGCCTGACATCGGCTGTCACACTGTCGATGCCTGTTTCTATATCCTCTATCTTTTCTTTTATTTCTTTAGTTTTAGCTGAAATCTTGCGATTACTATCTTGAAGATATTTGAGGGACAAGTGCATTTGACTCATGTCTGCCTTCAAATTCTCCCCTACAGATTCCTGAACCCCTACAGATTCCTGAACTAATTCAGTATTCTTATTGACAATGGAGTTGATATTGTCAAAACTAGTTTGGCAATTACTCCTGATCTCAGCTAATTCATTGGCGTGACTTCCCATCTTCTCCTGCATTGCCATCAACATATTGGCAATGTCCTCATTTGACACAGCTGTCATGGTAAATACAATTATAGAAAACACAGGAATGCAATACATAAATAGCAGAATTGACACATTTAGAATGACCCTTTTCACCAATACAAGCATTGAATTTCGTTTTGCTTCTAAACTTATTATATAAATTAAGTCTATAAGAAAATAGGAGGAATGCAACGACGGTGATTTATATTAGAAACGGTTTAAATTAAAGTTGAAATGATGAATTATTTATTTTATTATTAAAGAAAGTGATTCTATTATTACAGATGATCTACAAATAATCATCGCCGGTAACTAACACGAAATGGCCGACAAGCATGGAGTGAGAATTGGCCCCATGTCATGTCCCATCTGACCACGCTGATCCATAAAAATTTCCTAGAAATCTCTTTTATGGTCATGTCGTAATCAATCTAATTACATTGTACTAGGCACGCACAAAACAAATAAATTTAAGCAATGGCGATAATTCTATTTGTATGCCAGGTAGATTGAGTAAACTCATCTTCACGATTTGAAGAAACGTGAATTCCCAACGAATTCGACATGTATAATCGTAGCAGTGCCAAAGAAAATTTTGCTAACGACTACATCGTTCGAAAACTGCTAAACTCAATAATCTCATAAAAATGGATTCTCACGCATGGGTTTAGCATTGGAGAAATCGAGAATGCCAATTCGATAGCCCCATAGATTGGGTCGCCATATATAGATATACCCGTTATCCACGTGGTCTTACCTGTTGCAATCCGATGGAAAAGCTGGATCGTAGATTCTAGAAGTTCCCGGCTGAAATGACCTCTGAAAAACCTACCAACTAGGATCAACCAGGGATCAGGATACGTCGATATTAAAGAATGCGGTACGAAGATGCCAGTGGTGTATAAAATTACGATGAAACGAAGCTCAAAAGAACTCGAATAAGAGACTCTAAAATAAAGTAAAAATATCTCGGGCGTTAAGTTTAAGCAAACTCAAAGAAAAACTGCCCACTGGTCCTCCTAACGCACACCCCTTTTCTAATAGAAAACACTAGTCGTTCTAAGATTCTTTTAAAATTAAATTCAGTTTATTGACTGGTTAATGATGAATGTCCGTCAACTAGACACAAAATTAAAGAAAAGCTTCTTTAGATCAAATGCTGAAAAAATGAGTTTTAAATAAATGCCTATAATAAGGCCCCATCTTACTGCTCATATCATCCGCTGAACAAATTACAAGAAAAATACAATATTACATTATGTACTGATGTTATACCCTTATTAAAGATTTATAAATATTTTACATTTTATATACAAGTTATATCCTCAATTAGGATTTTGTTCTAAACGCTGCCCATCTTCATTTAATTTTACAAGTATGTTTCAAGGTTATCATTCTCTCAATTCGTTGCATTCAACAATCAATTAAGATAATCGAATAGTGTTACAAGTTATGAAAATAGTTTATTAACTATTTATATGATTCAATGAATGCAGTATAATTTTGCTAAAATTACTGAAATATCACATGTATTATATTGCATGAATTAATTAAAGTTATTCGAAAAGTGGCTGTGTCACTTAAATATGTGTGTCATGATATATGCAATTCATCTCTGGCAAATCCTACTAGGCAAGAATAAAACCTAGGGTTACTTGAATAAAACAAGCATAAAAGAGAAACGTTCGTGATTCCAATTCACGATAACTACAACTTCATATCCAAAATAGTGATAGCTCAAAAGCTTATTTCACTCTTACTAAAATGCAATGACAACGTTAATGTCTTCTCAAAAGACTACGAGTACAATATACAACATTAATACTGACCATCCAATGATGTCAAATATTCGCTTCACTAACACAATAAATCGTATGCACAAAATTGCAATACCTTAATTCAGCTTTCCAAAGCTGTCAAGAATTAATCCCAAACGTTATTAAACTTAAAACCTTTCAAAAATTGCTCTGAAAATACCATGCCCTATCATAGACGAATATAGAAATGCCACAGATTACTTCTTTTCTAACTTCACTAAACAAGAAGCAACAATTTATTAGATAAATTGTATTATCTATTTCCATAAATTATCGTCATTTAAGTCTACGACAAATTCTGTTATACTAGTTTGAACTGTTAAATTTAGTTCACAATTTCAATATATTTATATATATTTATTTCCATAAAGACTTATATATGAGAGAAAAAAAATTAAATAGACACTAGTAAAAATAGTCGTTTCAGTTTCGCCTATCCAAACTCGAAAAATGGCTCAACTACTCAGAAGAAAACACGTGAGACTTACACCATGGAAAGGAGTCTATTATCATATCAATAGATACACGCAAACCATTAAATCAAACGATGATCTATCCACGAGTCTTCCCAAAAACGAATTGAAATAACACAAGGAAAAACTGAACGAACTAAAAATATTTCATTTAAAGAAAAATCTTTAATCAAAAAGATATATGAAAGTAGGCTACAAATGCCTTGGCAATCAATTCACAATTGTTTTCGCTGGACGATTTCCATAATTCCATAACCATGGAAAATAACGATGAAAATGCACTATCATTTCTAAAAGAAAGAATTTCTACTAGAATGTCATAAGTCCAAACGAATAGTATCACTGAAATATTTTTGGAATAGTTCAAGTGCACGAGTGTGTGGCCATCTTCTTCCTAATTGCTATTCTTATACAAAGATATCGTCGTCTTGGTCCTAATTATGCTGCAGATATCTTCTCAACAAAATTCAATGCTTGGTTTTATTTCCAAAATTTTCAAAACAAAAGCAACAAAGCAATGCTCTAAATAGCATCACGTTTACTGTTAACTACACAATAAATTGCACTCTCCGACAGAAATGATAAAAAAGAACCAGATCTAGTCTTCGAATGAATTTCATACTAATTAATAAAATATTGGTGAAAAGTATCGAAATAAAAGTGACAAGGTCTACTGTCTACAAGAGAAGAAAAGTTTTCCAGCTACCTTGGGCGAAGTTCTG
Organism: Meconema thalassinum; assembly: GCA_946902985.2. Taxonomy (NCBI): domain Eukaryota; kingdom Metazoa; phylum Arthropoda; class Insecta; order Orthoptera; family Tettigoniidae; genus Meconema; species Meconema thalassinum. The sequence goes on from OX336395.1 coordinate 52,697,955, forward strand.
GTTGAGATTGAAGAAAGTATAGGAATATACATTCCTTTCAGGAACTGAACCATCATCCCTGAGTTGTTCATGGCTGGAGCTGCAAGTCGCCGAACCAACTTCCTCCTAACTCGAAAACTACTGTCTACGAAACGGAGTTCCTGCATATTGTTTGTACAAGGCTCCCTCGACGTTATCAGTAAAGTAGTTTCGCTCATTTGGAGTTGTTTCTTCATTCTTCGCTACTTTAAAACCACTGGATCAGAACTAACGTTCCCCAACATTTCTTTCTCTTCATTGTAGTGTTAAAAAGTATGTCACTCCAAATGATCAACTCTGCTTCTGCATTACATTCCTGCACGATATGTTTAGCCCATCATTGCTACAACAACTAGGTTCTCACAATAAAATCCAGTCGTATTATTCTTGATAATACTAATGCTTTCCTGCATTTCAAATATATACGTATTAGATTTCTCATCGAGGAGTCTGTATTAACAAGTCTGTGCAATAGCTAAGTTCACTCAGGTATATTTAATCTCTGGGTTATATCTAACACACCAGAAGTACGGACAACCGCATATTGCTATGTAGCAATTCACCCGTTCGATCCGCGCTGCGAGTAGAGAACACTCGTATTACTGCGTGATAAACGGAACTTTCTTACTACAGCGATAACATGTTCACTGCATATGTCACTGAACTCAAGTGAGTGTCGTTTAAAAACTGCTCATCCACGTCCCAGCTGGCAGTCTACCCAAGATGCATCACTCCTGTATCGAGGTGGACAATCGAACCCAGTCGATTATCGTGTCATATATGTATCAAATAGTTGCAGGACCAAGTCAGTGAGCATGACCTGAGCACGTGATCAAGAGCGAGGCGGGATTGTCTATCCATCTCCTTAGTGAATAACAAGCGTACTGCGTTTCATGCCTGCAGTCAAACTAATGCCAAGCAATAATTTCAAAATACGTCTCGCTGTCGTATCAGGGTTCAAGTAAATAGCAAAATACTGTCTCATCCTCCTCCAAACCTAGCTAATAAAAGTGTGCGAATACTTTTATTACACCATTCTAGGTATTCGTTAATGAACAGCATTTTGCGTTTTATTCCACTTTCTTAAAATACATTCTGTAGATCCCTCGACGTAAAGTGCATAATGCTCTCTTTCTTGCTCGGTCTGATTTATTATATTTTCTAAAACTTCTTCTCTGATCAAATTTTCCACATCCTCATTGGAATCAATATCTTCATCTACTATCTTCCTAATAGTTTTCTCTGGGAACCTGATGATTCTCCTGCCCATGTCAATGGTAATTCTGACACGGGTAATAAAGTCAATCCCTAGGATTATTTCAAAATTGATATTTTTGAGCACCACAAAAATATGTTCAAAACATCTTTCATTTATACTGAACTTCAGCTGGACTTGTAATTTGCATTTCATCGACTTATCTTGAAATAGTCCTCTCACTTTAATCGATGAAGCTGGCAATGTGGTAAATTGTTATTCCTTTTCTAATTTCAAAAAGCAATCTTCGGACATGATTGAAATTACCGCTCCCGTGTCTATAAGAGACCTGCAATGTTGGTTGCCCACAGAGATTTGAATAATAGGCAATTCAGCACGTTCACTCACAATTCCTTCCATTTCTTCGTATAAGAAATCTTCGTCCGTGACCTCATAAACATCTTGTATAATGATGTCAAATGGAGACGGCTGGCTGTTTAATCCTTCCGGGATTTCGTTATTGGCGTTTTTTTCCTGTGAACCCCTTTCATTATCACTAGTGTGATGGCTAGTGTTAGGTTCTGGCTCACTTTCTGTTTCCCTTCGATCCTTCCTTTCCTCACGCCTATCCCTGTCCTTTCTAGACTGTTCTTTCTCTTCCTGGTTATAATAGTTTTTGTCTCGGTAGTTTTTGTATCTGGCAAACCCTTGTTGAACTCTATTCTGTTGCTGATACTGGCCTTGCCTATCCCTATTATCGTAGTATCGGTTATTGTTCTGATAACCTCTAGACCTGTTGTTCCCAGGTTGGTATTGTTCTCTTTCCTGATTTCCATTCATATACCTATCATTCCTATTTCTACTTTCGTAAGGTTTATATCTTTCTTGATTACGATCTGTTTGGTTAGGTCTATCCCGGTCTCGATTGTATCTCTGTTGGTAGTTTCCATATGGTCGCTGGTTGTTTCCATCTTCAAATCTTCGACTATACGTTCTACTGTTCCTCATCGGACCTTCCCATCTAGATTCTGTCCTATTTGACCTTTCTGTTTGTTGAGTTTGATCAACGACTACCGCGTTCACGGTCTTAGTTTCCGTCCTTCCGCTTTTATCTATGGTAGGCGACATAGATGTATGGTCTAGCCTACGCAGCAAGTCGTCCGTTGCCGCTAAATCCTCTACGCCTGATGAGATTAAATTCCTTCTAACTTCCACCGGTAACTGGCGTGAAATTGTCTCGAGAATTTCCTCCTGTCTCAATGGGGGTTGATGATATCTAAGGCGGGCTAACTGAGATGTGAATAATTCAGAATAACTGGTGGGTCCAGTACTACTATACTTCCTTGAATATACTTCCGCCCTCACTGCGTGTTGTATCTCTATCGACCAGAATCTTTTAATAAATGCTTCCGAAAACTGTTCGAAGTTATCGAAAGTATATCGGAAAGCACGGAACCAATTTAACGGTGCATCTGCTAGATGCTTCTCAACAATCCGCAGTTCTCTGTCCCTTGCAACATGATGTTCCGCAAAGTGATCTTGTAGATTTCTATTGAATTCTATAGGAGTCAAGCCCCCCGTATTTGAAAATTTCTTAATTTTCTCCTCGTAATTCCACACTATCATGACATTAGATCTGTCATTAGGCGTTGATATCCTAAAATCTCTGGGATTTATTTCTGACGTAGCCTCATTCGGGATCTCTGATCTAGCATGACTCTGTTCTGTTTCTTGTGCCTTATTCAACCTCGCTAAATAGTTTCTAGCTGGCGTGGTGGTATCCATCCTGTCCCTTAAATGGTGTATCGTTCCTTCCCCATCGGAATTTATAGGTTTCTCCAACGTGTTCAATTGTGACTTGATTTCCGCTCTTAATTTATTTATGTCTATGTGATCCATTAACCTGAACGTTTGAAACTCTTGTCTAATCTCTTTTAATTCTGATGTTTTCTTTTCACGCTCTGAGTTTAGATCTATCTTAACTTGGTCTACTTTCAGAATTACGCCTTTAATCTGCGTTTCTAAATCCTCCCTAAAAACAGTAACGCTTTCGACCTGCATAGTCTGAACTGAATCGATTCGTTTATCAGTGTCTATTCTAGCCTGGGAAATATCTTGGTTAAGTCTTAATTCTGTTCTGTTAATCTTTAATTCAAAATCTTACTTAATACTTTTAATGACATCTTCATTTATTTTTGTGATTTCCCCCTTAAGATGGTCACTTGATCGTTAACAATAGGCTTGAGATCGATCTCTATATCCTTTCTCAAGACCTTGTTGTGATCTTCAACCTTTTCCTTAAGTTGGGCCATATCACCCTCTAAATTGGGTAGAGTTTCTTGCGTTGCACTTGCTTCGTTTGAAAACTGCAATTGCAATGCATCTAAGCTACTTTTATTTTCTTTCTGATTACAGTCTAGCTCCGATTTAATATTTCTAACATCCTCCTTTATGGTAGAAATACTAGCTCGTATACCAGTTACAATGCCTTCTGTTAGGTTAATTTTAGCCTGAGTGGCATATATATTTTTCTCAGTCGAATCTATTTTACTTTCTGTTGAATTTATTTTACCCTGCATTGCAGTAATATCAACTTGAGCTGCATCTAATTTGCCTTCCGTTGAATCTAATTTATTTTCAGTGCTTATGGCTCTTATTTCTAATGATGCAACATTAGATCTAACATGGCTAACTTCTACATTAATATTACTAATGTCAAGTTGAACGAGCCTGACATCGGCTGTCACACTGTCGATGCCTGTTTCTATATCCTCTATCCTTTCTTTTATTTCTTTAGTTTTAGCTGAAATCTTGCGATTACTATCTTGAAGATATTTGAGGGACAAGTGCATTTGACTCATGTCTGCCTTCAAATTCTCCCCTACAGATTCCTGAACCCCTACAGATTCCTGAACTAATTCAGTATTCTTATTGACAATGGAGTTGATATTGTCAAAACTAGTTTGGCAATTACTCCTGATCTCAGCTAATTCATTGGCGTGACTTCCCATCTTCTCCTGCATTGCCATCAACATATTGGCAATGTCCTCATTTGACACAGCTGTCATGGTAAATACAATTATAGAAAACACAGGAATGCAATACATAAATAGCAGAATTGACACATTTAGGATGACCCTTTTCACCAATACAAGCATTGAATTTCGTTTTGCTTCTAAACTTATTATATAAATTAAGTCTATAAGAAAATAGGAGGAATGCAACGACGGTGATTTATATTAGAAACGGTTTAAATTAAAGTTGAAATGATGAATTATTTATTTTATTATTAAAGAAAGTGATTCTATTATTACAGATGATCTACAAATAATCATCGCCGGTAACTAACACGAAATGGCCGACAAGCATGGAGTGAGAATTGGCCCCATGTCATGTCCCATCTGACCACGCTGATCCATAAAAGTTTCCTAGAAATCTCTTTTATGGTCATGTCGTAATCAATCAAATTATATTTTACTAGGCACGCACAAAACAAATAAATTTAAGCAATGGCGATAATTCTATCTGTAGGCCAGGTAGATTGAGTAAACTCATCTTCACGATTTGAAGAAACGTGAATTCCCTACGAATTCGACGTGTATTATCGTAGCAGTGCCAAAGAAAATTTTGCTAACGACTACATCGTTCGAAAACTGCTAAACTCAATAATCTCATAAAAATGGATTCTCACACATGGGTTTAGCATTGGAGAAATCGAGAATGCCAATTCGATAGCCCCATAGATTGGGTCGCCATATATAGATGTATCCGTAATCCACGTGGTCTTACCTGTTGCAATCCGATGGAAAAGCTGGATCGTAGATTCTAGAAGTTTCCGGCTGAAATGACCTCTGAAAAACCTACCAACTAGGATCAACCAGGGATCAGGATACGTCGATATTAATGAATGCGGTACGAAGATGCCAGTGGTGTATAAAATTACGATGAAACAAAGCTCAAAAAACTCGAACAAGAGACTCTAAAATAAAGTAAAAATATCTCGGGCGTTAAGTTTAAGCAAACTCAAAGAAAAACTGCCCACTGGTCCTCCTAACGCACACCCCTTTCCTAATAGAAAACACTAGTCGTTCTAAGATTCTTTTAAAATTAAATTCAGTTTATTGACTGGTTAATGATGAATGTCCGTCAACTAGACACAAAATTAAAGAAAAGCTTCTTTAGATCAAATGCTGAAAAAATGAGTTTTAAATAAATGCCTATAATAAGGCCCCATCTTACTGCTCATATCATCCGCTGAACAAATTACAAGAAAAATACAATATTACATTATGTACTGATGTTATACCCTTATTAAAGATTTATACATATTTTACATTTTATATACAAGTTATATCCTCAATTAGGATTTTGTTCTAAACGCTGCCCATCTTCATTTAATTTTACAAGTATGTTTCAAGGTTATCATTCTCTCAATTCGTTGCATTCAACAATCAATTAAGAAAATCGAATAGTGTTACAAGTTGTGAAAATAGTTTATTAACTATTTTTATGATTCAATGAATGCAGTATATTTTTGCTAAAATTACTGAAATATCACATGTATATTATTGCATGAATTAATTAAAGTTATTCGAAAAGTGGCTGTGTCACTTAAATATGTGTGTCAAGATATAAGCAATTCATCTCCGGCAAATCCTACTAGGCAAGAATAAAACGTAGGGTTACTTGAATAAAACAAGCATAAAAGAGAAACATTCGTGATTCCAATTCACGATAACTACAACTTCATATCCAAAATAGTGATAGCTCAAAAGCTAATTTCACTCTTACTAAAATGCAATGACAACGTTAATGTCTTCTCAAAAGACTACGAGTACAATATACAACATTAATACTGACCATCCAATGATGTCAAATATTCGCTTCACTAACACAATAAATCGTATGCACAAAATTGCAATACCTTAATTCAGCTTTCCAAAGCTGTCAAGAATTAATCCCAAACGTTATTAAACTTAAAACCTTTCAAAAATTGCTCTGAAAATATCATGCCCTATCATAGACGAATATAGAAATGCCACAGATTACTTCTTTTCTAACTTCACTAAACAAGAAGCAACAATTTATTAGATAAATTGTATTATCTATTTCCATAAATTATCGTCATTTAATTCTACGACAAATTCTGTTATACTAGTTTGAACTGTTAAATTTAGTTCACAATTCCAATATATTTATATATATTTATTTCCATAAAGACTTATATATGAGAGAAATAATTGTAAATAGACACTAGTAAAAATAGTCGTTTCAGTTTCGCCTATCCAAACTCGAAAAATGGCTCAACTACTCAGAAGAAAACACGTGAGACTTACACCATGGAAAGGAGTATATTATCATATCAATAGATACACGCAAACCATTAAATCAAACGATGATCTATCCAAGAGTCTTCCCAAAAACGAATTGAAATAACACAAGCAAAAAACTGAACGAACTCAAAAAAAATTCATTTAAAGAAAACTCTTTAATCAAAAAGATATATGAAAGTAGGCTACAAATGCCTTGGCAATCAATTCACAATTGTTTTCGCTGGACGATTTCCATAATTCCATAACCATGGAAAATAACGATGAAAATGCACTATCATTTCTAAAAGAAAGAATTTCTACTAGAATGTCATAAGTCCAAACGAATAGTATCACTGAAATATTTTTGGAATAGTTGAAGTGCACGAGTGTGTGGCCATCTTCTTCTTAATTGCTATTCTTATACAAAGATATCGTCGTCTTGGTCCTAATTATGCTGCAGATATCTTCTCAACAAAATTCAATGCTTGGTTTTATTTCCAAAATTTTCAAAACAAAAGCAACAAAGTAATGCTCTAAATAGCATCACGTTTACTGTTAACTACACAATAAATTGCACTCTCCGACAGAAATGATAAAAAAGAACCAGATCTAGTCTTCGAATGAATTTCATACTAATTAATAAAATATTGGTGAAAAGTATCGAAATAAAAGTGACAAGGTCTACTGTCTACAAGAGAAGAAAAGTTTTCCAGCTACCTTGGGCGAAGTTCTGGTTGAGATTGAAGAAAGTATAGGAATATACATTCCTTTCAGGAACTGAACCATCATCCCTGAGTTGTTCATGGCTGGAGCTGCAAGCCGCCGAACCAACTTCCTCCTAACTCGAAAACTACTGTCTACGAAACGGAGTTCCTGCATATTGCTTGTACAAGGCTCCCTCGACGTTATCAGTAAAGTAGTTTCGCTCATTTGGAGTTGTTTCTTCATTCTTCGCTACTTTAAAACCACTGGATCAGAACTAACGTTCCCCAACGTTTCTTTCTCTTCATTGTAGTGTTAAAAAGTATGTCACTCCAAATGATCAACTCTGCTTCTGCATTACATTCCTGCACGATATGTTTAGCCCATCATTGCTACAACAACTAGGTTCTCACAATAAAATCCAGTCGTATTTTTCTTGATAATACTAATGCTTTCCTGCATTTCAAATATATACGTATTAGATTTCCTCATCGAGGAGTCTGTATTAACAAGTCTGTGCAATAGCTAAGTTCACTCGGGTATATTTAATCTCTGGGTTATATCTAACACACCAGAAGTACGGACAACCGCATATTGCTATGTAGCAATTCACCCGTTCGATCCGCGCCGCGAGTAGAGAACACTCGTATTACTGCGTGATAAACGGAACTTTCTTACTACAGCGATAACATGTTCACTGCATATGTCACTGAACTCAAGTGTGTGTCGTTTCAAAACTACTCATCCACGTCCCAGCTGGCAGTCTACCCAAGATGCATCACTCCTGTATCGAGGTGGACAATCGAACCCAGTCGATTATCGTGTCATATATGTATCAAATAGTTGCAGGACCAAGTCAGTGAGCATGACCTGAGCACGTGATCAAGAGCGTGGCGGGATTGTCTATCCATCTCCTTAGTGAATAACAAGCGTACTGCGTTTCAAGCCTGCAGTCAAACTAATGCCAAGCAATAATTTCAAAATACGTCTCGCTGTCGTATCAGGGTTCAAGTAAATAACAAAATACTGTCTCAGTACTGCCCCCGTAATTAAATTATATAGAGACCACGGTGGCTATTTTGGAAAATTATAAAGAAAGTTATGGCTGTCATAGTTATGACGTGGGTAGTCATGACGTAAGCACGGATGACGCAAACGTTATACCAGTAGGCTACTTGAGCTGAGATTCTCAGTGACGTCAGCAATTATTCGAGAAAGATCCAAGATTTACGACGCAGTCGCAGGAAACGTGGAATTCTGCTGAGGAAGAAATTATGCTATTGGAGGGGAGGCTCGAACCAATGAACGATAGTTTGAAGAAAGACGGAGATTGCTGAAACTATGGTATTTTTATTACTTTTGGAATGCAGAATTGTGGAAATCCATTTGCAGTAGAGGCATTGATCTGGAATTTTGGTGACATTTATTTTCAGTTTTTGAATTTTGAAAATCCGTCATGTATTGACGAAGTTGGAACTTCTAGCGATGACGCAGTAACACGCTATGGAAGGGATGGATACGCCCCTCATGAAGTTAATAAAAGGCCTTGCGCAGAAGAGAGGAGTCTCATTCTCAGATCATCGAAGTTCAGTTCTTATACAATCATTTTGGTGAGACGTCGAGTGAAAAGAGTAGAAAGAGTCGTCTTTATAACGCGTGGTGAAGCCACTGCATTAAACGAGATTCAAGTAAAACTAGGTGAAGTTAAAACGCACATTATAACGCGTCTACAAGATTAGCTGTGAACAGTTAGCGGTCGCCTATAAGCTAATTCTATTGTACCATACTACATTAAGGAGTGTAGAAAAGCTGAACAATTTCGAGGATTTATTTTGAAAGATATTAGCAATTTTACACGACTGACAAAAGTGATTATCTCGCCACCTGAGAAGCACTTTGAATCGCCAGATTCTACGCCACGGCTGACACGGCTAGTGAAATAGGGAGACTTCAGATTGCTTTTGTGACACAACACTACAGTATGATGGAGCAGTTTAATATGGCAGTTTATTCTTCTATTACTATAACCGAAGAGAAGATGGAAGGCTAAAGGACTTTAATGCGATTGGGACATATTTCAACGGAGTAAGATAGCAGCATGGAACTTCGCTAATTGCCATTCCACACAAGCGAACATGTGGTGAATAACCATCTACACCCATATTTCGTGGTTCAACGCTGAATACTATCTAACAGCAATGGAATTGATTTCATACTCACTGAATATGAATATTTCTTCGGAAATTTCTACAAAAACTTCATGGCGATTGTCTACTGGAACTTCAGGGATTTTTCAAGAGAGGTCAGGGTTATCCCGACTCACAAAGAAGATTATTGCCGGAAGGATGTCTATTCGTCTTCATGGAGCAGCGCAATTTACGGAGAAGGAAGCAGTTCGATTCTCCGAGGGTGCTATTTCCTGTTTCGAGGATGGAGCTCATCTTCAAGTTGGTGAAATGGATCCATCAGCAGTCTTCTTTGGGGAATTTTCCTCTGGAACGTCAATCGGCAGATAAGGTAGTCGTGAATGTTTATTGTATTTGAGTTTCTTAGCAATATTTGAGCAACCATTCTTCCCATATTTTGTCCTCATGTATTTTGCCCTATATTCTTGTTTGAGATTCCTATTCTCAGTACACCTTGTTGAGTTATGCCTTTTTCGACGATTTATTAAGACATTGTTATGTCATGGGCATAGTTAAATGATTTTGGATCAGTTGAGACTGATATTTAGATTTTTCAGTAATTTCCTTATTTATTTTTGTAGTCACGATTTGACTGTAAGTTAATGATTTTTATGGCAGATTTAAATTCAGACAGCGTGTCACTTTATTAAAGTAATTCTACCCCAGTTTAATTACTTTGACCAATTTTCTGTCATCATCAAGAAGGAAGAACATTTAAATGATTTTAGAGCGTTAAAAACTATTACGTTATCGACGATCTTGGAAATACTAGTCGTTATTTGAATTGATTGCAACACAGACATTTATCGTCAGTTATGAACGACCATTGCATCATTGACAATTTTGTGAAAGATTAACTTTAATTATGAATTATTGAATGCATTAAATTCGTGAACTTTTGTTAGGAGTTTTTTTTTCTCAATTAGAGATTTATAGAATCATGTTTGCATTCCCCAGTCTAATTGGATTCTATTCGACTACTTTGCAGTTTAGTCGCACTTTATTTGATGATAGTATTTTTATACTACAATTCTTTGAAGATGTTAATCTTAAAATTTTGATAGACCAGACAGGCCTATTCACTATTAAATTTGTTTGTGATTGGCAAATTTTTACTTCATTTCGATTCATGAATGAAATCCACGAAGGTTAAATGACAACAGTTTTGAAACAATTAATGATTATAAGAATTTTTGAAGTGGAACTATGAATGTATAATCGCTAGTGCAGCGACGTGTTGAAAGTCGCTGATGTATAATGCCCTTGAATATATGAAGGAAGTTCCCACAGTAATTAATGATGTTAAAGAATTTATTAGTGGAGGTTTTTGTAAGTTCTGTGGAAGTTTTGATGCCATATAGATTAATATATGATGAATTTTGGGCCTATTTTTAATGCAGTTTGTGCATTATTTTGTTAGCGAAGTATTTTCCGCTGGAGTGAATTATTTTAGTCCTTTGAAAATTAATCAAGTGAATTTACTGTTATAATTAACACGAGTTTTGAAAGAATTTGAGATAAGATCTTGAATGGAGATTTCCGTCACAAATAATTATAATTATTACAACCTTTATTAAACCAGATTGTGACATTAACATGTATAACTAACCTTCATTGGTCGATTATATTGACACGATTATGAAATTACCAACCGGATGAACATGTGGTCAATGTATTTCTTAAATTAATAATTTAAATAATTTAAATGTTAATATTGTAAATAATGATGTAAATATTTTTGACAATAATGTGGAACGAAAGTGATGTTAAAGGTGTGTTTAAAAATTTTTGTAATTATCTTCGATAATATTATAAACAATTTCTAATTGTTATAAATAATTTATGTGATTTTGTTATAAACATTTAAGAGCTTATTAAACATTTGGATGAGAACTTAACAAGTTTAGGGATTGTAAGAATAATCCAGTGGTATGCAAGTAAAGCATTTGAAAGATTTGCGTCTATATATATATGAGTTGTCTTGCGGACATTTAAAGCTTTTGAGAGAGAGCGGGATTCTTACGCAATGTGGCATGAGAAGGGAGCCCATTTGACAAGCGTGCGACAGGTTGAAGGGTAGATCGCAGCTGTTCTGACAACTGGTTATCAGCGGGCGAGGTCGTCCACACTCTGGCCTTGCGCCTATAAATACAAGTGTCATGTTTATTAAAAGAAACCAAATGCTCTATATATGTGTCTCGTCCTCACTTCCTTTCCAATCCAATTGTGTTATGAATATTACGTTATTTGGAGCTCGTGGGAACTAATATGTTCTATATCATGTTGTATGATAACTTTGCAAGTCCTATAGGAGGACGTAGTCAGATTGACATGGGCTACTGATAGCCACATTTATTTTGTTGAGTTGTTAAAATCATACCCTTTATTTGAAATAAAAGCTTTTGTACAGTTCAAAGTTCTCGTCTTCGTTCTGGTTCATTTTTAATGTCATGGTGGAGGTTATTGTGGGAACAGACTTTAGAGATCCTGTTGTCAACTCAATCCCCGAGATAATTTTTAAGAGGTAAGTAAAGGTAAGTATGAACCCCCGTCTATTTTGGTGTGTTCCACAATGATTTCCTGTAAACTTCTGTGCTCAAATCTCGGTAGTATCTGTCAGTGCCATTTTCATTGATGTAGCTGAGCCGGTGCGATTGATTGTTGGCAATCCGATTGAGGGGGCGGATATCTGACAGCCTACTATCCGGGTAAACGGGGACAGTACTGCCCCCGTAATTGAATTATATAGAGACCACGGTGGCTATATTTGAAATTATAATGAAAGTTATGGTTGTCATAGTTATGACGTGGGTAGTCATGACGTAAGCACGGATGACACAAATGTTATGCCAGCAGGCTACTTGAGCTGAGATTCTCAGTGACGTCAGCATTTAGTCGAGAATGTTCCAAGATGTACGACGCAGTCGCAGGAAACGAGGAATTCTGCTGAGGAAGAAACTATGCTATTGGAGGAGAGGCATGAACCAATGAACGATAGTTTCAAGGAAGACGGAGATTGCTGAAACTATGGTATTTTTATTACTTTTGGAATGCAGAATTGTGGAAATCCATTTGCAGTAAAAGCATTGATTTGGAATTTTGGTGAAATTCATTTTCAGTTTTTGAATTTTGAAAATCCGTCATGTATTAACGAAGTTAGAACTTTTAGCGATGACGCAGTATCACGCTTTGGAAGGGATGGAAACGCCCCTCGAGAAGTTAATAAAAGGGCTTGCGCAGAAGAGAGGAGCCTCTTTCATTCTCCGATTATTCTCAGATCTCATTCTCAGATCATCGAAGTACAATTGTGAAAGTTCTTTTCTTATACATTCATTATAGTGAGACGTCGAAGTGAACAGCAGTGAAAAGAATCGTCTTTATAACGCGTGGCGATGCCACTATATTAACGAGATCCAAGTCAAACTAGGTGAAGTTGAAACGGACCTTAGAAAGCTTCTACAAGTTTAGCTTTGAACAGTTAGCGGTCGCCAATAAGCTAATTGTATTGTGCAGTGCTACATGCAGTTATAGAGAAAAGCTGAACAATTTCGACCGATTAATTTGAAAGATATTAGCAGATTTATACGACTGACAAAAGTGATTATCTCGCCACAAGAGAAGCACTTTTGTATAGCCAGAATCAACGCAACGGCTGACGCTGCGAGTGGAATAGAAAGACTTCAGATTGCTTGGTTACACAACGCTACAGTATAATGGAGCAATTTAATACGGCAGTTTGTTCTTCTAACACTACAACCGAAGAGCAGATGGAAGGCTAAAGGGCTTATTGCAATTGGGACATACTTCAACGGAGTAAGATAGCGACATGGAACTTCGCTAATTGCTATTCCACACAAGCGAACATGCGGTGAATACCATCTACACCCATGTTTCGTAATTAAAGGCTGAATACCATCGAACAGCCATAGAAACAATTTCATACTCTGTATATGAATAATTTCTTCGGAAATTTCTACAAAACTTCATGGCGATTGTCTACTGGAACTTCAGGGAATTTTTCAAGAGAGGTCAGGGATGTCCCGACTCACAAAGAAGATTATTGCCGGAAGGATGTCTATTCGTCTTCGAGGAGCAGAGCGATTTCCGGAGAAGGAAGCAGTTCGATTCTCCGAGGGTGCTATTTCCTATTTCGAGGATGGAGCTCAGCTTTAACGTGGTGAAATGGATCCATCAGCAGTCTTCTTTGGGGAATTTTCCTCTGGAACGTCAATCGGCAGATAAGGTAGTCGTGAACGTTTATTGTATTTGAGTTTATTAATGATGTTTGAGCAACCATTTTTCCCATATTTTTATCCTCATGGTTTTTGCCCTATTTTCTTGTTTGAGATTCATATTCTCAGTACACCTTGATGAGTTTTGCATTTTTCGACGATTTATTAAGACATTGTTATGTCATGGGCATAGTTAACGATTTTGAATCAGTTGAGACTGATATTTAGATTTTTCAGTAATTAATACTTTTGTAGTCACGATTTGACTGTAAGTTAATGATTTTTATGGCAGATTTAAATTCAGACAGCGTGTCACTTTATTAAAGTAATTCTACCCCTGTTTAATTACTTTGACCAATTTTCTGTCATCATCAAGAAGGAAGAACATTTAAATGATTTTAGAGCGTTAAAATCTCTTACGTTGTCGACGATCTTGGAAATACTAGTCGTTATTTGAATTGATTGCAACACAGACATTTACCGTCAGTTATGAATGAACATTGCACCATAGACACTTTTGTGAAAGATTAACTTTAATAATGAATTATTGAATGCATTAAAGTCAAGAACTTTTGTTAGGAGTTCTTCTCAATAGAGAATTATATAACGATGTTTGCATTCCCCAGTCTAATTGGATTCTATTCGACTACTTTGCATTTTAGTCGCACTTTATTTGAAGATAGTATTTTTATACTACATTTCTTTTAGGATGTTAATCTTAAATTTGATAGACCAGACAGGCGTATATAAGCGTATTCACTATTAAATTTGTTTGTGATTGGCAAGTTTTGACTTCATTTCGGTTCATGAATGAAATCCACGAAGGTTAAATAGAAAAACAGTTTTGAAACAATTAATGATTATAAAAATTTTTAAGTGGAACTATGAATGTATAATCGCTAGTGCAGCGCGTGTTGAAAGTCGCTGAAATATAATGCCCTTGAATATGAAGGAAGTTCCCACAGGAATTAATGTTAAAGAATTATTTGTGGAAGTTTTGTAAGTTATGTGGAAGTTTAATGCCATATAGATTAATATATGATGATTTTGGGCATATTTTTAATGCAGTTCGTGCATTAACTTGTTAGCGAAGGATTTTCCGCTGGAGTAAGATTGTCATAGTTCGTTGAAAATTAATCAAGTGAATTACTGTTATAATTAACACGAGTTTTGAAAGAATTTGAGATAAGATTTTGAATGAAGGTTGCCGTCACAAATCATTATTAAAACCTTGATTAAACCAGATTGTGACATTAACATGTATAACTAACCTTCATTGGTCGATTATATTAAACACGATTATGAAAATTACCAACCGAATGAACATGTGGTTAATGTATTTCTTAAATTAATAATTTAAACAATTTAAATGTTAATATTGTAAATAATTGCTGTAAATATTTTTGAAAATAATGTGGAACGAGAGTGATGTTAAAGGCGTGCTTATAATATTTTTATTGTCTTTGACAAATATTATAAACAATTTCTAATTGTTATAAATAATTTATGTGATTTTGTTATAAACATTTAAGAGCTAATTAAACATTTGGATTAAACTTAACAAGTTTAAGGAATTAATATAATGATCCAATAGGATGTGAGCAAAGTACTTGAAAGATTTGCGTAAATAAATGTGAGTTGTCTTGTAGACATTTAAAAGCTTGAGAGAACAAGCTGTATTCTTACGTAACATAGCACGTGAGAAGGGAGTCCATTTGACCAGTATGCAACAGGTTGGAGGGTAGCCCGCAGCTGTGCCAACATCTGGTTATCAGAGTGAGGTCGTACACACTCTGGCCTTGCGACTATAAATACCATTCTCATGTTTATTAAAAGGAAACCAAATGCTCTATATATGTCACACCCTGACGTCCTTTTCCAATCCAATAGTGTTATGAATATTACGTTATTTGGAGCTCGTGGGAGCTAATATGTTCTATATCATGTTGTATGATAAAATTTTTGCAAGTCCTACTGGAGGACGTAGTCAGATTGACTTGGGCTACTGATAGCCACGTTTATTTTGTTGTGTTAGTAAAATCATACCCTTTATTAGAAATAAAGCTTTTGTACAGTTCAAAGTTCTCGTCTTCGTCTTGGTTCATTTTTAAATGTCATGGTGGAGGTTATTGTGTGAACAGACTTTTAGTGATCCTGTTGTCAACTCAAACCCCGAGATAATTAAGAGGTAAGTAACGGTAAGTATGAACCCCCGTCTATTTTGGTGTGTTCCACAATGATTTCCTGTGAACTTCTGTGCTCTTATCTCGATAGTATCTGTCAGTGCCATTTTCATTGATGTAGCTGAGCCGGTGCAATTGATAGTTGGCAATCCGATTGAGGGGGCGGATATCTGACAGCCTACTATCCAGGTAAACGGGGACAGAAAGATTGGCGCCCAACGTGGGGCTGAGTCAACAGAAAGATTGGCGCACCTAAAACGTTGGGGCTCGAATTCGACAAAACTGGATTACCACGTTGAACGCCAGAAAGAGTGGCAAACCTAAAACGTGAGGTTCGATTAGACTCAAATAAAGAGGTTGATTCTTTGTTAGATGTCTAGGCCAATTGTAGTATTTAAGAGTGTGATTATATAGGAATTAAATGTTGTATTGTATTAGGAAAATTACACTCAGAAAAGATCAGATCTTATACAACTTGAGAAAGGTTAAATGGGCAGGAAACTTAGAAAAATCGCCTATAATCTGGAATCTTATTTTATTTGACCGGCTTATGACATTTCAGTCATATTAAAGATAAATTTAAATTATTTGGATTGTAAATGTAAATTATTTGTGTTAGGATATTTTAAAATGAGCCAAAGAAACTTGAACATGTGCTTGAGTTTGTTTCAACATGAAGTATCTTCGAAGATTAATTATAAGGTAGTTATAAGTTAGATTTAAGACAGAAAATTGATCAAAAATTATATATGGTGAAAAGTGTTGCTCAAATGTTGTTATTTTGCTCTTTTGATATATGTCCGTATAGCAGTCTATTTTTGAATAATATTGTAATGGCAGATGAAAGTTTGAAGAAAATGTTAGAGGAGATGTCTGCTAACATGAATCGCAGTATGAAGCAGATGCTGAATGAAAGCATGAAGGAGAATAATAGTCGAATGGAGGAGAATGTTAGTAATTTGTCTGCTAATTTGAATGCAAGAATGGAGGAGAATGCTAGTAATTTGAAAGCTAGCATGGGTGAAAGTTTGAAGGGTATTCAAACTAGCGCTGCTAATTTGGAGGATAATATGTCGCGTTTACAGATTAATACCCTAGGAATTGAGAGTACTGTAACGGACATGCGTACAGAGGTGTCTAATGTCCATAAAGATGTGTCTATTGTGCATAAAAGTGTTGATGATGTTAAATTTGATGTGTCTAAGGTACAGAAAGACCTTACAATGTTAAATCTAGATGTAGCTAATGTCCGAGGGGATATTTCTTGTGCTAGAGCCGAAGTTGTTGTTGTCAAAAAGGATGTTGCGACTGTCCAAGACAAGGTCGAGGAAGTCCAAAAAGAAATTCAAAAAGCTAGAACTGATGTATCCAATGTTCAGGTAGATATTAATAACATTCGTGCGGATATAACTGAGGTGCAAAGTGACATAACTAAGATTCAGGTAGAGGTCAACACAGTTTTCGTAGATATGACTAAAGTCCAAACTGATGTAAATAAAGTCAGGGAAGAAATCGAAAACTCAAAAACTCTTTGTACGCGTAATATAACTGCATTAGCGACTAGGTTAGTCGATGAATCAGTTAGAACAACAACGTCTTTAGCAGAGTTGAAGTATGATGTAGAGGTCATGAGAACCCAGGTATTAGACCACAATAGAGTATTAAAAGAGGATATCGAAGTAGACATAGCAGAAATGTTAACAGCAAACGTAGCGGTATGGAAAGACGAGTGGAATAAGTCAAGTGGGGAACATGTAACCCAAATTCAGGAAAGGATTGAAAGAAAACTTGCCAGTACGCAGATAGAAATAAACAATGAAGTAGTACAGATTAGGAAAGATTTAAGCGTCAGGATAAATTCGCTATCCGAAAAACAAGTTGACGATAGAACACAACTAGATCAGGATATGCAAACATTAAAATCTACATTAGAGGATCAAATTCATAAAGTTGTCTCGGATGTAAATGAAACGACGAGTAAACTGAAAAATTTGAAGTTAGGAGAGGCTAGTTTAATGCAGGACTACAAAGAAGAGATAATCAAGAAAGTCTTAACAGAAATCACTGACAAGGATACAGAAGGCTTAGCTTGCGAATTGAATAGGAATTATGCTAGAAGACATAACCTAGAGCCAGAAGAAAGAGACGTGACTCCTGAAGAACGTGTATCCAGATTCAGAGAGGAGGATGACGAGAGGAATATGGAACCTGAGTGGAATTATCGAGATAGTGGGAAAAACTATCCGGATTCATATCCGAGGAACGTGACGGTCATTAGGAATTTCGAAGACAAACCACAAAAATTCAGTAACACTGATAGTTTGACACCTATAGAGTATGTAAGGAATCTCAAAGATTATTTCATCGAAGCTCACATTCCCAGAGAGAGAGAGATGAAGATAGTAGAGAGATATCTGATTGGAGGACCCCTTGAATGGTTTCGCGCATTTAGATACACATTCAGTAACTTTGACGAGTTTGCAGAGGCATTAATCAAACGATTTTGGTCCATAGAAGCGCAGAATTCGTTAAGAGCGGAGGTGTATTCAAGAAAATACTCAGGTACTCTTTCAACGAGGTACGCTGATTTCTTTACGAGTCAGTTGTCCCGCTTGAGATTTTTGCAACCCCCATTGTCCACGGAGCAACTAATAGATGCGATTTCTCGTATGCTGCCAGTTGAGGTGAGAAGACTTATAATTTCGTCCAACATCAGGGATTTATCCAGCATGGATGAATTACTGAGAAGGTTAGACTACACAAGCCCAATGCCTAACGTAGTCCAGAAAGGTCAAAGGCAGGAGTTTAAAGAAATCAATACGGTATATATGGACCAAGTCCAACAAACTGACAAGCCAGAGCAGGAGAAAACTGATAATGTAGGTCCTCACAGGAATAATCAGTTTAGAAATTACAGATCACAAGGTTACCGACCGTATCAACAGAGAAGAGGTTGGAACTACAACCGAGGAAACTACAATGGAAGAGGCAGATATTACAACAATAATGGGTATAACCGTAACTATAATAGGAATAACCAAAACCAAAATAGAAACCAGAATACTCAAAGTCAGGTTATGACACCCGATCAGTATCAGCAAAGAGAGAAGGAAAGCCAGCAATACTTAAAAGAATTAAGGGATAAAGAAGCTGACAATCAAAAGAAAAGGCAGGATGTTGTAATCGATCCTGGTCCTTCTACGAGCCGGCAGAACTTAGAAAATAGAAGTACTGGTCAGAAGAGAAATTAGAGAGGAAAGAATACATTAACCACACACAACCCAGAGTAGAAGAAATATATGATTAAGGAACATAGAGGAAATATCATACTAGAGTAAGCCAGTAATAATTCAATTTCGTGTTCAAGAGAGTTGAGATACTTGTAACACTGAGTTTAAAAAACAATTTGCAACTGTTTTTAAAACGTGGTGAGAGGAGAATGCCCCCGTAATTGAATTATATAGAGACCACGGTGGCTATATTTGAAATTATAATGAAAGTTATGGTTGTCATAGTTATGACGTGGGTAGTCATGACGTAAGCACGGATGACACAAATGTTATGCCAGCAGGCTACTTGAGCTGAGATTCTCAGTGACGTCAGCATTTAGTCGAGAATGTTCCAAGATGTACGACGCAGTCGCAGGAAACGAGGAATTCTGCTGAGGAAGAAACTATGCTATTGGAGGAGAGGCATGAACCAATGAACGATAGTTTAAAGGAAGACGGAGATTGCTGAAACTATGGTATTTTTATTACTTTTGGAATGCAGAATTGTGGAAATCCATTTGCAGTAAAAGCATTGATTTGGAATTTTGGTGAAATTTATTTTCAGTTTTTGAATTTTGAAAATCCGTCATGTATTAACGAAGTTAGAACTTTTAGCGATGACGCAGTATCACGCTTTGGAAGGGATGGAAACGCCCCTCGAGAAGTTAATAAAAGGGCTTGCGCAGAAGAGAGGAGCCTCTTTCATTCTCCGATTATTCTCAGATCTCATTCTCAGATCATCGAAGTACAATTGTGAAAGTTCTTTTCTTATACATTCATTATAGTGAGACGTCGAAGTGAACAGCAGTGAAAAGAATCGTCTTTATAACGCGTGGCGATGCCACTATATTAACGAGATCCAAGTCAAACTAGGTGAAGTTGAAACGGACCTTAGAAAGCTTCTACAAGTTTAGCTTTGAACAGTTAGCGGTCACCGATAAGCTAATTGTATTGTGCAGTGCTACATGCAGTTATAGAGAAAAGCTGAACAATTTCGACCGATTAATTTGAAAGATATTAGCAGATTTATACGACTGACAAAAGTGATTATCTCGCCACAAGAGAAGCACTTTTGTATAGCCAGAATCAACGCAACGGCTGACGCTGCGAGTGGAATAGAAAGACTTCAGATTGCTTGGTTACACAACGCTACAGTATAATGGAGCAATTTAATACGGCAGTTTGTTCTTCTAACACTACAACCGAAGAGCAGATGGAAGGCTAAAGGGCTTATTGCAATTGGGACATACTTCAACGGAGTAAGATAGCGACATGGAACTTCGCTAATTGCTATTCCACACAAGCGAACATGCGGTGAATACCATCTACACCCATGTTTCGTAATTAAAGGCTGAATACCATCGAACAGCCATAGAAACAATTTCATACTCTGTATATGAATAATTTCTTCGGAAATTTCTACAAAACTTCATGGCGATTGTCTACTGGAACTTCAGGGAATTTTTCAAGAGAGGTCAGGGATGTCCCGACTCACAAAGAAGATTATTGCCGGAAGGATGTCTATTCGTCTTCGAGGAGCAGAGCGATTTCCGGAGAAGGAAGCAGTTCGATTCTCCGAGGGTGCTATTTCCTATTTCGAGGATGGACCTCAGCTTTAACGTGGTGAAATGGATCCATCAGCAGTCTTCTTTGGGGAATTTTCCTCTGGAACGTCAATCGGCAGATAAGGTAGTCGTGAACGTTTATTGTATTTGAGTTTATTAATGATGTTTGAGCAACCATTTTTCCCATATTTTTATCCTCATGGTTTTTGCCCTATTTTCTTGTTTGAGATTCATATTCTCAGTACACCTTGATGAGTTTTGCATTTTTCGACGATTTATTAAGACATTGTTATGTCATGTGCATAGTTAACGATTTTGAATCAGTTGAGACTGATATTTAGATTTTTCAGATTTTTGTAGTCACGATTTGACTGTAAGTTAATGATTTTTATGGCAGATTTAAATTCAGACAGCGTGTCACTTTATTAAAGTAATTCTACCCCTGTTTAATTACTTTGACCAATTTTCTGTCATCATCAAGAAGGAAGAACATTTAAATGATTTTAGAGCGTTAAAATCTCTTACGTTGTCGACGATCTTGGAAATACTAGTCGTTATTTGAATTGATTGCAACACAGACATTTACCGTCAGTTATGAATGAACATTGCACCATAGACACTTTTGTGAAAGATTAACTTTAATAATGAATTATTGAATGCATTAAAGTCAAGAACTTTTGTTAGGAGTTCTTCTCAATTAGAGAATTATATAACGATGTTTGCATTCCCCAGTCTAATTGGATTCTATTCGACTACTTTGCATTTTAGTCGCACTTTATTTGAAGATAGTATTTTTATACTACATTTCTTTTAGGATGTTAATCTTAAATTTGATAGACCAGACAGGCGTATATAAGCGTATTCACTATTAAATTTGTTTGTGATTGGCAAGTTTTGACTTCATTTCGGTTCATGAATGAAATCCACGAAGGTTAAATAGAAAAACAGTTTTGAAACAATTAATGATTATAAAATTTTTTAAGTGGAACTATGAATGTATAATCGCTAGTGCAGCGCGTGTTGAAAGTCGCTGAAATATAATGCCCTTGAATATGAAGGAAGTTCCCACAGGAATTAATGTTACAGAATTATTTGTGGAAGTTTTGTAAGTTATGTGGAAGTTTAATGCCATGTGTGAATTATGATGATTTTGGGCATATTTTTAATGCAGTTCGTGCATTAACTTGTTAGCGAAGGATTTTCCGCTGGAGTAAGATTGTCATAGTTCGTTGAAAATTAATCAAGTGAATTACTGTTATAATTAACACGAGTTTTGAAAGAATTTGAGATAAGATTTTGAATGAAGGTTGCCGTCACAAATCATTATTAAAACCTTGATTAAACCAGATTGTGACATTAACATGTATAACTAACCTTCATTGGTCGATTATATTAAACACGATTATGAAAATTACCAACCGAATGAACATGTGATTAATGTATTTCTTAAATTAATAATTTAAACAATTTAAATGTTAATATTGTAAATAATTGCTGTAAATATTTTTGAAAATAATGTGGAACGAGAGTGATGTTAAAGGCGTGCTTATAATATTGTTATTGTCTTTGACAAATATTATAAACAATTTCTAATTGTTATAAATAATTTATTTGATTTTGTTATAAACATTTAAGAGCTAATTAAACATTTGGATTAAACTTAACAAGTTTAAGGAATTAATATAATGATCCAATAGGATGTGAGCAAAGTACTTGAAAGATTTGCGTAAATAAATGTGAGTTGTCTTGTAGACATTTAAAAGCTTGAGAGAACAAGCTGTATTCTTACGTAACATAGCACGTGAGAAGGGAGTCCATTTGACCAGTATGCAACAGGTTGGAGGGTAGCCCGCAGCTGTGCCAACATCTGGTTATCAGAGTGAGGTCGTACACACTCTGGCCTTGCGACTATAAATACCATTCTCATGTTTATTAAAAGGAAACCAAATGCTCTATATATGTCACACCCTGACGTCCTTTTCCAATCCAATAGTGTTATGAATATTACGTTATTTGGAGCTCGTGGGAGCTAATATGTTCTATATCATGTTGTATGATAAAATTTTTGCAAGTCCTACTGGAGGACGTAGTCAGATTGACTTGGGCTACTGATAGCCACGTTTATTTTGTTGTGTTAGTAAAATCATACCCTTTATTAGAAATAAAGCTTTTGTACAGTTCAAAGTTCTCGTCTTCGTCTTGGTTCATTTTTAAATGTCATGGTGGAGGTTATTGTGTGAACAGACTTTTAGTGATCCTGTTGTCAACTCAAACCCCGAGATAATTAAGAGGTAAGTAACGGTAAGTATGAACCCCCGTCTATTTTGGTGTGTTCCACAACGATTTCCTGTGAACTTCTGTGCTCTTATCTCGATAGTATCTGTCAGTGCCATCTTCATTGATGTAGCTGAGCCGGTGCAATTGATAGTTGGCAATCCGATTG
Organism: Meconema thalassinum; assembly: GCA_946902985.2. Lineage (NCBI taxonomy): Eukaryota > Metazoa > Arthropoda > Insecta > Orthoptera > Tettigoniidae > Meconema > Meconema thalassinum. The sequence goes on from OX336395.1 coordinate 52,721,060, forward strand.
AGGGGGCGGATATCTGACAGCCTACTATCCAGGTAAACGGGGACAGTACCATCTCGTCATTTGCCCGTAGACGAAGTATGAAACCACGGAAAACCACTTCGAGGAAGGCTTAGGTGGGAATCGAACCCCCTCTACTCATTTGGACCACCCGAGGCAGAGAAGACACCGCTCCAGTCCTCATACCACTTTTCAAATTTCGAGGCAGAGCCGGGAATTGAATCTGGGTTCCTACCTCAGCTCTAGACCTTCAGGCTGGGAACTTACTGTTGGAAACATGACTTGGGAATTAAGATTTTAGGACATTAAAAAGGGTAAAAATGCTTAATTTTGGATCAATTTAGTGAACTACATACGACAAACGAAGTGGTCTAACTCTTGGTGTACATGACTTCTCAGTCAAAACGGAAGTAGATATTTCGACTTTGATTTGACCATGTATGGGTGAACACTAGTGCTCGTAGTGATAGATTTAGTGAACTACATACTACAAAGAAAGTGGTCTAACACCTGATGATTATGCATTGTTTGAGCGAAACGATAAGAGTATCGTCTGTCTTCGTCTTCTGTTGGCGATGTTTGCGTTTCTTTGAAGTAATTTGATTTGTAGTTGTTGACCGTTTATTGATTACAACGTCTTCATCTCGTTGCCGACCCGTTCCAAGTTCGTCGCTGAGTCTTATTACTTTCTGCTTTTTAATTTTATTATTCCACTTTTGAATATTTTGTGTTTTAACCAAACGACTCTTACGTGTTGGCGGCGTGAGAACACACACTGAACTGAAGTCATGGAAATCAAGAGTAAGGCCAAATCTTTTATCGTATGTAGTTCAGGAAATCTATCACGTCGAGTGCTAGTGTTGACCCATACAGGGTCAAATAAAAATCGAAATATCTACTTCCGTTTTGACTGGCAAGTCATGCACACCAACAGTAAGACCACATCCTTTGTGGCCTAAATCGATGAAAAAGACCGCTAGTGTCGATCCATACAGGGTCAAATCAAAATATCTTCTTGCAATTTTAGGAGTTCAAAAATCTGCTAACCAAAAATTAAGATAATGATTTTAAAAAAATCAATCAAAATTTAATTTTATTAAGTTCCCTTTAAAAAACAAGCGTTTTTAGCATTTCTTTCAAAGTATAATTAAAGGGGTAGGCACACCATTCAGGTTCAAAAAATGTTAACTTTTATTAATACGTTATTTGAAAGACTAATCTTGTATTCATCATTTGGTGAAAACAAAATTCAAATATCTTGAAAACTTACAGAGATATGCCCCTAAATGTTAGATGCTTGCGCTTAAGTTGTCTCTTGAAATTCTACCCTTTGGAAAGTTTGAAGATTGTTTTCCCGAAAACTTTATTTTCACATAGCGTTTACATAACTCAAAGACTATGCAAGATACATCAATGATATTTTTCATGATTGTGTATTGTACTAACATGAACATCATACGCCAAAACATTTTGTGTATGAAGCATACTTCCCATTTAAGAGAATATTTTTTACCCTAAAATGTAAAAAAAAAACATTTAGATTCAGAAAATGAAAAAGTAATCCTGAATATTTGTATCAATTATTTTGGTGTATGTAGTAGACGTCAATGTGACCAACAGCCCAAAAGGACTTTCATGTAAATATTTTAAATTGTGGGGTACTTACCATGTAAACGATGCCCAACTGTAAAAAAAAAGAATTAAAAGGTTGATGGTATAATAATGCATGACTACATTCTTATTATAAAATGTGTTTTGTGCATAATAATGAGTGAACTGTGTTTGATAATCCTGCAAAGGGTTATATATTTGTAACATATAGTTTATGAGACACACATTTTGTTAACTCAGAAGAAATTGTCATGCGAAAGGTGTACCTCCCCCCATGCCGGAAATAATATTCAAAATTTTATTCTTAAATATGATAGCCTCTTTCAATCCAACTCCAGCGCATAACCTACAAGAGGTACCCCTGTTAGGCTGAGCAAACCCAGTGGAAGGTTGGGTAACTAATCCCAGGGGGAAGCAGGGTCGGTGAGCCGATTCGTACAGGGGGCTTTGCTTATAATCTTAATAGTCAACAACCCGTTACTTTCGGGTAACCAATACTACACACTTGTGTGATAAACTGTTAAACATGTAGTACAAAACTAATAAAGATTGTACCCCAGTCGGTAACCAATCCATCCCCGCTCATGACGGGGCATGTAGGCCATCGGATTCTGGGGAGCCTACAACTATACCTTCGAATGACTAAGTTGGAACATAAATGGAACTTCACATATTTAAGGATCAATATAAACTCGTTGGTAAGGACCGGGAAACTTAAACACACACTTGAAGTCCTGAATGACAAGGACATCCGTATAGCAGCCCTACAAGAGACTATGGAGGATAGAGGATATATAACGGCAAGCCAGGTAAGAGAGTTTTGGACAATGTACCTTTCCTGGGGACTGGTTTCGCAGTTCACCACAGTTGGATTAAAAGTGTTCCTGGCTTCTTTTCACCTAACGACAGGACCTCAGTACTAGCCATCAAATGCAATAATGGGGGATACCCCCTGGTTGACTTCCATGCTCCTAAGAACGACTTTAACAGGAAAAAACCCAGAGAACAGAGACCAGTAATGGGATACCCTTGAAGAAACCCTAAATAAGATGCCGCATCACCACACGTATATACTGCTAGGAGATTTCAACGCCCAAATTGGGAAAGAACATAAATACCGGAAAATTGTAGGACGATAACCTGCTCATAAAAGAACCAACAATAATGGGGAACGTTTAATCAGCCTGTGCACAAAGTATGGACAACTCTTGATGTCCACGGCCTTCAAACATCTATCCAGCAAGGCCATGACGTGGCCCAGACCAAACAGCATCTTCGGTGAGTTCCAGATTGACCACATTGCAATAGACAGACAACATAACGAATGTCAAGGTGCTAAGGGGAGCCAACATCGACTCGTAACACTACCTATCGCTGGTTACGACGAACCTGAAGCCGCCAAGAAAGACCAATGGTATGCCAGTGAAGAGCAAGAAGATCCCAAGATTTGATACTGAACCATTTTTATCTGGTTGATAATTTTTTCATATTATTATTATTATTATTATTATTATCATTCCTTTATGTCATATTATTGTGACATACGTTTCTCAGTCACTCTTAATGCGCTCAAACATTGTATTTTCCCTGTAACATTTCAACTTATGGTGAAACATGTCACCCTTCTATGTACGTAAATTTTACTCATGGCCAAAAGCATAACTTTTGTCATCCTTGCTTTTGCCATTGGACCCCCACTCTCCATGTAAACAGAGAGGGGATGTTGGTCGTATTACGACTCATGTTTATGGGCGCATTTGTACGCTCTTTCAAGGAAGGCTTCGTTCTTCCAATTCTTACCGTCATGTGAGACGGACGCTTGTATCCAGCGGGCTCTCACCCACGCTCCTGAGCAACTAAGTAAGTACGATTCAATCACTAAATGTATCTAATGAGAAGTCATTTTAAATATCTGTTTCGCCTTCTGCCTTTTTTATGTGCCTCCTTTTATTTACTTATTTTTCTTTCTGATGATGGTGTGATGTCGTTCCTGTGAACCCAAATCCTTTCGCCTTCGTTTACGTTAATTTAATGAAGTCTCTATGTTTATTTGTCTTCCCTGCTTTTCATGTAGACGATCTTATTTTTTTAGCCTATTTTCATAAAAAATAGGCTTATGAGATCACCTTTTGTCCTTCTGTCTGTGTGTGCGCGTGTGATGTGTGTGTGCATCCCCAATAACTTCTAAACGGCTGGAGCGATTTCAATGAAACTCGGTAAGTTCAAAGCACCATTCTGGGTGACCTAGACCGTGCCCTTAAAATTTGATTGTGTCTCACCAGTCCAACATGGAAGCTGTGCGAAATTTCTCACCAGCATTCAGTATCTCCGAAACTGTTATGGATATCACCCTGAAATTGTGCACGATGATAAAGGGGACTACTAGAAGTTAGCCTATGAGACTTTCAAAAACCTGGTAACTACAAAACCAACATGGCGGCCAAGCGAAGTTGAGACTTTTAAATAGAATTTTCTCTTGATTTAACCATCCAAACGTAATGAAACTTGGTACAGCAAATGTTTATACACATTGCAATGCACTGGCGTCTAATTTAGTACAACTGTTTACATAACTTCACAATGGCGGCTGTGCGAAATATTTCACTGGCATTCCATATCTCCGAAACTATTACAGATATTACCCTGCAATTTTGTACGCTAATAAAGGGCACTGGTACAAGTTTATCTATGTAATTTTCATAAACCTGCAAAGTAAAAAATGAACATGGCGGGCAAGCGAATTTGAAATATTTTAATAGACTTTTCTTGTGATTTAACTCTCTGAGCGCAGTTAAATGTGGTACAGTAAATAATTATACATATTGTAATTCACTGGCATCTAATTTAGTCCAATTGTTTACCTAACCTCAAGATGGCGGCTGAGCGAAATTTTAAAATTAAGTTTTTATTTCTTGAGTCGTAATCATGCGATAGAAGTAAAAGTTTGAGTAATGAACCTACGCAATAATTTTCCTTTAATGGTACTGCCCCCGTAATTGAATTATATAGAGACCACGGTGGCTATATTTGAAATTATAAGGAGAGTTATGGTTGTCATAGTTATGACGTGGGTAGTCATGACGTAAGCACGGATGACGTAAATGTTATGCCAGCAGGCTACTTGAGCTGAGATTCTCAGTGACGTCAGCTTTTAGTCGAGAATGTTCCAAGATTTACGACGCAGTCGCAGGAAACGAGGAATTCTGCTGAGGAAGAAACTATGCTATTGGAGGAGAGGCATGAACCAATGAACGATAGTTTCAAGGAAGACGGAGATTGCTGAAACTATGGTATTTGTATTACTTTTGGAATGCAGAATTGTGGAAATCCATTTGCAGTAAAAGCAATGATTTGGAATTTTGGTGAAATTTATTTTCAGTTTTTGAATTTTGAAAATCCGTCATGTATTAACGAAACTGGAACTTCTAGCGATGACGCAGTACCACGCTTTGGAAGGGATGGAAACGCCCCTCGTGAAGTTAATAAAAGGGCTTGCGCAGAAGAGAGGAGTCTCTTTCGTTCTCTGATCATTCTGAGATCTCATTCTCAGAGCATCGAAGTACAATTGTGAAAGTTCTTTTCTTATACATTCATTATAGTGAGACGTCGAAGTGAACAGCAGTGAAAAGAATCGTCTTTATAACGTGTGGCGAGGCCACTATATTAACGAGATCCAAGTCAAACTAGGTGAAGTTGAAACGGACCTTAGAAAGCTTCTACAAGTTTAGCTTCGAACAGTTAGCGGTCACCGATAAGCTAATTGTATTGTGCAGTGCTACATGCAGTTATAGAGAAAAGCTGAACAATTTCGACCGATTAGTTCGAAAGATATTAGCAGTATTATACGACTGAGAAAAGTGATTATCTCGCCACAAGAGAAGCACTTTTGTATAGCCAGAATCAACGCAACGGCTGACGCTGCGAGTGGAATAGAAAGACTTCAGATTGCTTGGTTACAGAACGATACAGTATAATGGAGCAATTAAATACGGCAGTTTGTTCTTCTAACACTACAACCGAAGAGCAGATGGAGGGCTAAGGAGCTTATTGCAATTGGGACATACTTCAACGGAGTAAGATAGCGACATGGAACTTCGCTAATTGCTATTCCACACAAGCGAACATGCGGTGAATACCATCTACACCCATGTTTCGTAATTAAAGGCTGAATACCTTCGAACAGCCATAGAAACAATTTCATACTCTGAATATGTATAATTTCTTCGGAAATTTCTACAAAACTTCATGACGATTGTCTACTGGAACTTCAGGGAATTTTTCAAGAGAGGTCAGGGATATCCCGACTCACAAAGAAGATTATTGCCGGAAGGATGTCTATTCGTCTTCGAGGAGCAGAGCGATTCACGGAGAAGGAAGCAGTTCGATTCTCTGAGGGTGCTATTTCCTATTTCGAGGATGGAGCTCAGCTTTAACGTGGTGAAATGGATCCATCAGCAGTCTTCTTTGGGGAATTTTCCTCTGGAACGTCAATCGGCAGATAAGGTAGTCGTGAACGTTTATTGTATTTGAGTATATTAATGATGTTTGAGCAACCATTTTTCCCATATTTTTATCCTCATGTATTTTTTGCCCTATTTTCTTGTTGAGATTCTTATTCTCAGTACACCTTGATGAGTTTTGCATTTTTCGACGATTTATTAAGACATTGTTATGTCATGGGCATAGTTAATGATTTTGAATCAGTTGAGACTGATATTTGGATTTTTCAGTAATTAATATTTTTGTAGTCACGATTTGACTGTAAGTTAATGATTTTTATGGCAGATTTAAATTCAGACAGCGTGTCATTTTATTAAAGTAATTCTACCCCAGTTTAATTACTTTGACCAATTTTCTGTCATCATCAAGAAGGAAGAACATTTAAATGATTTTAGAGCGTTAAAATCTCTCACGTTGTCGACGATCTTGGAAATACTAGTCGTTATTTGTATTGATTGCAACACAGACATTTATCGTCAGTTATGAATGAACATTGCATCATAGACACTTTTGTGAAAGAGTAACTTTAATATTGAATTATTGAATGCATTAAAGTCAAGTACTTTTGTTAGGAGCTTTTCTCAATTAGAGATTTATAGAACGATGTTTGCATTCCCAAGTCTAATGGATTCTATTCGACTACTTTGCATTTTAGTCGCACTTTATTTGAAGATAGTATTTTTATACTGCATTTTCTTTTAAGATGTTAATCTTAAAATTTGATAGACCAGACAGGCGTATATAAGCGTATTCACTATTAAATTTGTTTGTGATTGGCAAGTTTTGACTTCATTTCGGTTCATGAATGAAATCCACGAAGGTTAAATAGAAAAACAGTTTTGAAACAATTAATGATTATTAGAATTTTTAAGTGGAACTATGAATGTATAATCGCTAGTGCAGCGCGTGTTGAAAGTCGCTGAGGTATAATGCCCTTGAATATGAAGGAAGTTCCCACAGGAATAAATGTTAAAGAATTATTTGTGGAAGTTTTGTAAGTTATGTGAAAGTTTAATGCCATATAGATTAATATATGATGATTTTGGGCATAATTTTAATGCAGTTTGTGCATTAACTTGTTAGCGAAGGATTTTCCGCTGGAGTAAGATTGTCATAGTTCGTTGAAAATAAATCAAGTGAATTACTGTTATAATTAACACGAGTTTTGAAAGAATTTGAGATAAGATTTTGAATGAAGGTTGCCGTCACAAATCATTATTAAAAACTTTATTAAACCTGATTGTGACATTAACATGTATAACTAACCTTCATTGGTCGATTATATTAAACACGATTATGAAAATTACCAACCGAATGAACATGTGGTTAATGTATTTATTAAATTAATAATTTAAACAATTTAAATGTTAATATTGTAAATAATTGCTGTAAATATTTTTGAAAATAATATGGAACGAGAGTGATGTTAAAGGCGTGCTTATAATATTTTATTGTCTTTGACAAATATTATAAATAATTTCTAATTGTTATAAATAATTTATGTGATTTTGTTATAAACATTTAAGAGCTAATTAAACATTTGGATTGAACTTAACAAGTTTATGGGATTAACATAATGATCCAATAGGAGGTGAGCAAAGTACTTGAAAGATTTGCGTAAATATAATGTGATCTGTCTTGTAGACAGATAAAAGTTTGAGAGAGCAAGCTGTACCCTTACGTAACTTAGCACGTGAGAAGGGAATGCATTTGACCAGTATGCAACAGGTTGGAAGGTAGCTCGCAGCTGGGCCAACACCTGGTTACCAGAGTGAGGTCGTACACACTCCGGCCTTGCGACTATAAATACTATTCTCATGTTTATTAAAAGGAAACCAAATGCTCTATATATGTCACACCCTGATGTCCTTTTCCAATCCAATAGTGTTATGAATATTACGTTATTTGGAGCTCTTGGGAGCTAAAATGTTTTATATTATGTTGTATAATAATTTTTGCAAGTCCTACAAGAGGACGTAGTCAGATTGACTTGGGCTTCTGATAGCCACGTTGATTTTGTTGTGTTATCAAAATCATGCCCTTTATTAGAAATAAAGCTTTTGTACAGTTCAAAGTTCTCGTCTTCGTTCTGGCTCATTTTTAAATGTCATGGTGGAGGTTATTGTGTGAACAGACTTTAGTGATCCTGTTGTCAACTCAAACCCCGAGATAATTAAGAGGTAAGTAACGGTAAGTATGAACCCCCGTCTATTTTGGTGTGTTCCACAATGATTTCCTGTGAACTTCTGTGCTCTTATCTCGATAGTATTTGTCAGTGCCATTTTCATTGATGTAACTGTGCCGGTGCAATTGATAATTGGCAATCCGATTGAGGGGGCGGATATCTGACAGCCTACTATCCAGGTAAACGGGGACAGAAAGATTGGCGCACCTAAAACGTTGGGGCTCGATTCAACATAACTGGATTACCAGGTTGAACGCCAGAAAGAGTGGCAAACCTAAAACGTAGGGTTCGATTAGACTCAAATAAAGAGGTTGATTCTTTGTTAGATGTCTAGGCCAATTGTAGTATTTAAGAGTGTGATTATATAGGAATTCAATGTTGTATTGTATTAGGAAAATTACACTCAGAAAAGATCAGATCTTATACAACTTGGGAAAGGTTAAATGGGCAGGAAACTTAGAAAAATCGCCTATAATCTGGAATCTTATTTTATTTGACCGGCTTATGACATTTTAGTCATGTTAAAGATAAAATTAATTATTTGGATTGTAAATGTAAATTATTGGTGTTAGGACATTTTAAAATGAGCCAGAGAAATTTGAACATGTGCTTGAGTTTGTTTCAACATGAAGTATCTTCGAAAGTTAATTATAAGGTAGTTATAAGTTAGATTTAAGACAGAAAATGGATCAAAATTATATATGGTGAAAAGTGTTGCTCAAATGTTGTTATTTTGCTCTTTTGATGTATATCCCTACAGCAATCCATTTTTGAATAATATTGTAATGGCAGATGAAAGTTTGAGGTTGATGCTAGAGGAGATGTCTGCTAACTTGAAAGCTAGCATGAACAATAGTATGAAGCAGATGCTGAATGAAAGTATAAAGGAGATGGAAGTTAGGAACACTAGTCGAATGGAGGAGAATGCTAGTAATTTGTCTGCTAATTTGAATGCAAGAATGGAGGAGAATGCTAGTAATTTGAAAGCTAGTATGGGTGAAAGTTTGAAGGGTATCCAAACTAGTGCTGCTAATTTGGAGGATAATATGTCGCGTTTACAGATTAATACCCAAGGAATTGAGAGTACTGTAAGTGACATGCGCACAGAGGTGTCTAATGTCCATAAAGATGTGTCTATTGTGCATAAAAGTGTTGATGATGTTAAATTTGATGTGTCTGAGGTACAGAAAGACCTTACAATGTTAAATTTAGATGTAGCTAATGTCCGAGGGGATATTTCTTGTGCTAGAGCCGAAGTTGTTGTTGTCAAAAACGATGTTGCGACTGTCCAAGACAAGGTCGAGGAAGTCCAAAAAGAAATTCAAAAAGCTAGAACTGATGTATCCAATGTTCATGTAGACATTAATAACATTCGTGCGGATATAACTGAGGTGCAAAGTGACATAACTAAGATTCAGGTAGAGGTCAACACAGTTTTCGTAGATATGATAAAGTCCAAACTGATGTAAATAAAGTCAGGGAAGAAATCGAAAACTCAAAAAATCTTTGTACGCGTAATATAACTGCATTAGCGACTAGACTAGTTGATGAATCAGTTTGAACAACAACGTCTTTAGCAGAGTTGAAGTATGATGTAGAGGTCATGAGAACCCAGGTATTAGACCACAATAGAGTATTAAAAGAGGATATCGAAGTAGACATAGCCGAAATGTTAACAGCAAACGTAGCGGTATGGAAAGACGAGTGGAATAAGTCAAGTGGGGAACATGTAACCCAAATTCAGGAAAGGATTGAAAGAAAACTTGCCAGTACGCAGATAGAAATTAACAATGAAGTAGTACAGATTAGGAAAAATTTAAGCGTCAGGATAAATTCGTTATCCGAAAAACAAGTTGACGATAGAACACAACTAGATCAGGATATGCAAACTTTAAAATCCACATTAGAGGAACAGATTCATAAAGTTGTCTCGGATGTAAATGAAACGACGAGTAAACTGAAAAATTTGAAGTTAGGAGAGGCTAGTTTAATGGAGAACTACAAAGAAGAGATTATCAAGAAAGTCTTAACAGAAATCACCGACAAGGATACAGAAGGCTTAGCTTGCGAATTGAATAGGAATTATGCTAGAAGACGTAACCTAGAGCCAGAAGAAAGAGACGTGACTCCTGAAGAACGTGTATCCAGATTCAGAGAGGAGGATGACGAGAGGAATATGGAACCTGAGTGGAATTATAGAGATAGTGGGAAAAACTATCCGGATTCATATCCGAGGAACGTGACGGTCATCAGGAATTTCGAAGACAAACCACAAAAATTCAGTAACACTGATAGTTTGACACCTATAGAGTATGTAAGGAATCTCAAAGATTATTTCATCGAAGCTCACATTCCCAGAGAGAGAGAGATGAAGATAGTAGAGAGATATCTGATTGGAGGACCCCTTGAATGGTTTCGCGCATTTAGATACACATTCAGTAACTTTGACGAGTTTGCAGAGGCATTAATCAAGCGATTTTGGTCCATAGAAGCGCAGAATTCGTTAAGAGCGGAGGTGTATTCAAGAAAATACTCAGGTACTCTTCCAACGAGGTACGCTGATTTCTTTACGAGTCAGTTGTCCCGCTTGAGATTTTTGCAACCCCCATTGTCCACGGAGCAACTAATAGATGCGATTTCTCGTATGCTGCCAGTTGAGGTGAGGAGACTTATAATTTCGTCCAACATCAGGGATTTATCCAGCATGGATGAATTACTGAGAAGGTTAGACTACACAAGCCCAATGCCTAACGTAGTCCAGAAAGGTCAAAGGCAGGAGTTTAAGGAAATCAATACGGTATACATGGACCAAGTCCAACAAACTGACAAGCCAGAGCAGGAGAAAACTGACAATGTAGGTCCTCACAGGAATAATCAGTTTAGAAATTACAGATCACAAGGTTACCGACCGTATCAACAGAGAAGAGGTTGGAACTACAACCGAGGAAACTACAATGGAAGAGGCAGATATTATAACAATAATGGGTATAACCGTAACTATAATAGGAATAACCAAAACCAAAATAGAAACCAGAATACTCAAAGTCAGGTTATGACACCTGATCAGTATCAGCAAAGAGAAAAGGAAAGCCAGCAATACTTAAAAGAATTAAGGGATAAAGAAGCTGACAATCAAAAGAAAAGGCAGGATGTTGTAATCGATCCTGGGCCTTCTACGAGCCAACAGAATTTTGAGGTCGGTAACACAAAAAAAACGCCGATTTCTCAACGTCAGTGAGAACCTGTAAATACATTGCCACACCACACCTGATTACGATTAATGAGATATACGAAGTTACCGATGAAGATTTACTAGAAGAGAGGGGTATTGTTAAAGAGGAAAGACCATGTGCCTTACCTATTATTGCTGTACGGATTGATGGACAGCAGTACAAAGCCCTGATGGATACTGGTGCTATTATTTCCATCATTTCAGAGGAATGTTATCAAAGTCTGCTAAGAGGAGAGAACATGACAGTTCTACCTGTTTCTACCGTCAAAGTGAGAGGGATATTCCAAGATAAGGCAGTGAAATGCAAGATTCAAGTGTTATTGAACTTTGAGATCAATGGAAGGAATTATGAACAGATCTTCATTGTGGTGAGCAAGATCAATTTTGATATGGTGCTTGGAATCGATTTTATATCGAAGGTCGGAGCTATTATTGACATGAAGAACAGAAGTATTAGCTTTAATGATGGGTACATAATCACAGAAGAGATAGAAGAACAGGACGTGAAAAACAGTCTGGAAATAGACCTTAGGGAAGAAATTTTGAATACAATAATTAATGAAGTGGAAAATTTAGAAGAAATACCCAGTAGAAAAACTGAAGGATTTGAAGAAATTCAGGGGGAATTTGAGGATCTGATAAAGGAATTCCAAGATATTTTCGATGAAAAGCCTGGATTGATTAAGGATTATAAGTACAAGATAAGGCTGACAGATGAAACCCCTTACCAGAAAAGAATATACCCCATTCCTGAGAAATACTATCAAGAAGTACGAGGGTTAATCAGAAAAATGGAGGTAGACGGGATTATTAGAAAACAGGCGTCGTCTTATATAAACCCCATCACAGTAGTAAAGAAAAGTAATGGTCAGATACGTCTTTGTCTCGATGCCAGGACCATCAACTTGAAGATTCTTCCAGAAAACGACAGACCACCCAAGATTAGAGATCTGCTTCGGAAATTCAAAGGAAGAGCTTGTTTCAGCATTCTCGACTTGACGTCTTCATTTTATCAAGTTCAATTAGAAGAGGATAGTATGCAGTACACTGGATTCCTATTTGACCAGACGTCATGGGTCTTTGCCAGAATGCCTTTTGGAATGGTTAACAGTGGACCAGCACTTATTCGAGCACTTGATAGTAAGCTCACTGACGAAGTGAAAGAAAATGTAATCTGCTACATTGACGATTTAATCGTATCTTCACCCAGCGCCGCAGAACATTTAGTGCACTTGAGAAAGTTGTTCGAGAATTTAAGGGAGGCCAATATCAAAGTGAACTTTGGAAAATGTCAATTCTTGAAGAAGGAGATAAATTATTTGGGGCATACTATTGATAAAGATGGATATCATCCAAACATGAAAAAAGTAGATGCGATCACGAGATTTCCAAAGCCAACTAAGGTAAAACAAGTCAGAGAATTTGTAGGTGCATGCCAATTTATTAGCAGCCACTGTCCAAGATACTCGGAAATTATGGCTCCTCTGTATGACTTACTCAAGAAGAACAACAGATGGAAATGGAGTACCGCTGCAGACGAGGCTTTTGAGAAAGCAAAAGAGATGCTCAGAAATAATGTGAAACTGGAGTACCCAGACTTTGAAAAGGTGTTCTATATTGAGTCTGATGCATCAAGAATAGGCATTAGTGCAGTCTTATACCAGAAAGACGAGGCAGGCAACAAGCACTACTTTGCGTTCACTAGTCGGAAGTTGAAAAAGCACGAGAAAAACTACTTCACGACAGAGCTTGAAGCGTTAGCTTTTGTGACAGCTTTACAAGCCTGGAAGAAAATCCTGCTGGGACATAAGGTCATCATTATTACTGACCATAAAGCACTACAGTTTATGTTGCAAACTGACATGTCGAGTGATAGATTGACACGTTGGGCTTTGTTCACCCAACAGTTTAACGCTACTATCGTCCACCAGCCTGGGAAAGATAACTTACTGGCTGATGCTCTATCACGTAACCCTATTAAAAATGTGCAGATACACCATGTACAATTGGAGCAAGAAGATGAAGAAACCGTTAGGAGGTTAGCCCGAATCGGTGTGTCACAGAAGAGACACGCTCCAATAAGGAAAATGTACAGGTTCCTCAAGGGTTACATGGACAATACAGATGTTGACTATGAAGCTACACGGAGAAATTCACGACACTTTGTCTTGAGTGGAGACATTGTATGCAAGTATGCTGACCCTGCGCATACAAAACTCCGAATAGTCGTGCCACCTAAACTTGTTGTCAATTTAGTGTGGGTAGCTCATCACGCAACTGGACAAGCCGGTTTAGATAAAACTCTTAATACACTTAAAGAGAGATTTATCTGGACTAACATGCGTTCCAGCATTGCCAAGGTCATTAGATCCTGTGACAAGTGTCAAAGAGCAAAGTATGCTTCTGCTTTATTAAAGGGAAAACCGAAGGCGATGATTCCTTCTAAGCCAAACGAACTCATGGCGACGGATATATTTGGCCCCTGTCCGAAGGGATACCAGGGTAACCAGTACTTGTTGGTGACCGTGGATGTTTTCTCAAAATTTGTTACAATGAGTCCCATGCAGAAAGCTAACACGAGGAACGTAGTAAGCAGACTGGAAAATGCTGTATTTCCTAAAGCTGGTATACCGGAATATCTACTGTCAGATCATGGAACACAGTTTACGTCCGTGGAATTTGCAGCGGATATGGAAAGGCTTGGCATTAAGCACTTATTTTCAAGCGTGCGTTACCCTGAATCGAATTCCTCAGAAAGATATATGGCTGAATTTTCGAAATTCTGTCGAATTTTCTGTCCAAATGATCACTCTGGTTGGGTGAGATTTGTACCCCTTATTGAGGAATGTCTGAACTCTACAGTGCAGGAGAGCACAGGAGAAGTGCCAATGCGACTTCATCTAGGAAGAAACCCAGAAAGGCCGTGGGATAATCTATTCAACCACATACCGAGAGATCCCGACATAGGAAGACAGCAGAGGATTGACAAGGCAAAGGAACAACTCCAGAAAGCAGCAGAGAAACGATTGAAGAGAGTAGCTGGAAAACGTTTTGGTACACCCTTTCAAGTTGGAAATCTTGTATTATTACGCAGACCTGTCAAGGCTGATATGTCCAAGAAAATATACCCCAAATTTGGATTAGTGTTCCTGGGGCCGTTTAGGATTACGAACGCTTATGGAAACAACTGTTATGAACTCTACGATGATGAGAATAATGTTGTTTACGGCAAGTTCAATGCTGGAAATTTAAAAAGATACTATCCTAGAGTAAGCCAGTTATAATTCAATTTCGTGTTCAAGAGAGTTGAGATACTTGTAACATTGAGTTTAAAAACAATTTGCAACTGTTTTTAAAACGTGGTGGGAGGAGAATGCCCCCGTAATTGAATTATATAGAGACCACGGTGGCTATATTTGAAATTATAAGGAGAGTTATGGTTGTCATAGTTATGACGTGGGTAGTCATGACGTAAGCACGGATGACGTAAATGTTATGCCAGCAGGCTACTTGAGCTGAGATTCTCAGTGACGTCAGCTTTTAGTCGAGAATGTTCCAAGATTTACGACGCAGTCGCAGGAAACGAGGAATTCTGCTGAGGAAGAAACTATGCTATTGGAGGAGAGGCATGAACCAATGAACGATAGTTTCAAGGAAGACGGAGATTGCTGAAACGATGGTATTTGTATTACTTTTGGAATGCAGAATTGTGGAAATCCATTTGCAGTAAAAGCAATGATTTGGAATTTTGGTGAAATTTATTTTCAGTTTTTGAATTTTGAAAATCCGTCATGTATTAACGAAACTGGAACTTCTAGCGATGACGCAGTACCACGCTTTGGAAGGGATGGAAACGCCCCTCGTGAAGTTAATAAAAGGGCTTGCGCAGAAGAGAGGAGTCTCTTTCGTTCTCTGATCAATCTGAGATCTCATTCTCAGAGCATCGAAGTATATTTGTGAAAGTTCTTTTCTTATACATTCATTATAGTGAGACGTCGAAGTGAACAGCAGTGAAAAGAATCGTCTTTATAACGTGTGGCGAGGCCACTATATTAACGAGATCCAAGTCAAACTAGGTGAAGTTGAAACGGACCTTAGAAAGCTTCTACAAGTTTAGCTTCGAACAGTTAGCGGTCACCGATAAGCTAATTGTATTGTGCAGTGCTACATGCAGTTATAGAGAAAAGCTGAACAATTTCGACCGATTAGTTCGAAAGATATTAGCAGTTTTATACGACTGAGAAAAGTGATTATCTCGCCACAAGAGAAGCACTTTTGTATAGCCAGAATCAACGCAACGGCTGACGCTGCGAGTGGAATAGAAAGACTTCAGATTGCTTGGTTACAGAACGATACAGTATAATGGAGCAATTAAATACGGCAGTTTGTTCTTCTAACACTACAACCGAAGAGCAGATGGAGGGCTAAGGAGCTTATTGCAATTGGGACATACTTCAACGGAGTAAGATAGCGACATGGAACTTCGCTAATTGCTATTCCACACAAGCGAACATGCGGTGAATACCATCTACACCCATGTTTCGTAATTAAAGGCTGAATACCATCGAACAGCCATAGAAACAATTTCATACTCTGAATATGAATAATTTCTTCGGAAATTTCTACAAAACTTCATGACGATTGTCTACTGGAACTTCAGGGAATTTTTCAAGAGAGGTCAGGGATATCCCGACTCACAAAGAAGATTATTGCCGGAAGGATGTCTATTCGTCTTCGAGGAGCAGAGCGATTCACGGAGAAGGAAGCAGTTCGATTCTCTGAGGGTGCTATTTCCTATTTCGAGGATGGAGCTCAGCTTTAACGTGGTGAAATGGATCCATCAGCAGTCTTCTTTGGGGAATTTTCCTCTGGAACGTCAATCGGCAGATAAGGTAGTCGTGAACGTTTATTGTATTTGAGTATATTAATAATGTTTGAGCAACCATTTTTCCCATATTTTTATCCTCATGTATTTTTTGCCCTATTTTCTTGTTGAGATTCTTATTCTCAGTACACCTTGATGAGTTTTGCATTTTTCGACGATTTATTAAGACATTGTTATGTCATGGGCATAGTTAATGATTTTGAATCAGTTGAGACTGATATTTGGATTTTTCAGTAATTAATATTTTTGTAGTCACGATTTGACTGTAAGTTAATGATTTTTATGGCAGATTTAAATTCAGACAGCGTGTCATTTTATTAAAGTAATTCTACCCCAGTTTAATTACTTTGACCAATTTTCTGTCATCATCAAGAAGGAAGAACATTTAAATGATTTTAGAGCGTTAAAATCTCTCACGTTGTCGACGATCTTGGAAATACTAGTCGTTATTTGTATTGATTGCAACACAGACATTTATCGTCAGTTATGAATGAACATTGCATCATAGACACTTTTGTGAAAGAGTAACTTTAATATTGAATTATTGAATGCATTAAAGTCAAGTACTTTTGTTAGGAGCTTTTCTCAATTAGAGATTTATAGAACGATGTTTGCATTCCCCAGTCTAATGGATTCTATTCGACTACTTTGCATTTTAGTCGCACTTTATTTGAAGATAGTATTTTTATACTGCATTTTCTTTTAAGATGTTAATCTTAAAATTTGATAGACCAGACAGGCGTATATAAGCGTATTCACTATTAAATTTGTTTGTGATTGGCAAGTTTTGCCTTCATTTCGGTTCATGAATGAAATCCACGAAGGTTAAATAGAAAAACAGTTTTGAAACAATTAATGATTATTAGAATTTTTAAGTGGAACTATGAATGTATAATCGCTAGTGCAGCGCGTGTTGAAAGTCGCTGAGGTATAATGCCCTTGAATATGAAGGAAGTTCCCACAGGAATAAATGTTAAAGAATTATTTGTGGAAGTTTTGTAAGTTATGTGAAAGTTTAATGCCATATAGATTAATATATGATGATTTTGGGCATAATTTTAATGCAGTTTGTGCATTAACTTGTTAGCGAAGGATTTTCCGCTGGAGTAAGATTGTCATAGTTCGTTGAAAATAAATCAAGTGAATTACTGTTATAATTAACACGAGTTTTGAAAGAATTTGAGATAAGATTTTGAATGAAGGTTGCCGTCACAAATCATTATTAAAAACTTTATTAAACCTGATTGTGACATTAACATGTATAACTAACCTTCATTGGTCGATTATATTAAACACGATTATGAAAATTACCAACCGAATGAACATGTGGTTAATGTATTTATTAAATTAATAATTTAAACAATTTAAATGTTAATATTGTAAATAATTGCTGTAAATATTTTTGAAAATAATATGGAACGAGAGTGATGTTAAAGGCGTGCTTATAATATTTTATTGTCTTTGACAAATATTATAAATAATTTCTAATTGTTATAAATAATTTATGTGATTTTGTTATAAACATTTAAGAGCTAATTAAACATTTGGATTGAACTTAACAAGTTTATGGAATTAACATAATGATCCAATAGGATGTGAGCAAAGTACTTGAAAGATTTGCGTAAATATAATGTGATCTGTCTTGTAGACAGATAAAAGTTTGAGAGAGCAAGCTGTACCCTTACGTAACTTAGCACGTGAGAAGGGAATGCATTTGACCAGTATGCAACAGGTTGGAAGGTAGCTCGCAGCTGGGCCAACACCTGGTTACCAGAGTGAGGTCGTACACACTCCGGCCTTGCGACTATAAATACCATTCTCATGTTTATTAAAAGGAAACCAAATGCTCTATATATGTCACACCCTGATGTCCTTTTCCAATCCAATAGTGTTATGAATATTACGTTATTTGGAGCTCTTGGGAGCTAAAATGTTTTATATTATGTTGTATAATAATTTTTGCAAGTCCTACAAGAGGACGTAGTCAGATTGACTTGGGCTTCTGATAGCCACTTTGATTTTGTTGTGTTATCAAAATCATGCCCTTTATTAGAAATAAAGCTTTTGTACAGTTCAAAGTTCTCGTCTTCGTTCTGGCTCATTTTTAAATGTCATGGTGGAGGTTATTGTGTGAACAGACTTTAGTGATCCTGTTGTCAACTCAAACCCCGAGATAATTAAGAGGTAAGTAACGGTAAGTATGAACCCCCGTCTATTTTGGTGTGTTCCACAATGATTTCCTGTGAACTTCTGTGCTCTTATCTCGATAGTATCTGTCAGTGCCATTTTCATTGATGTAACTGTGCCGGTGCAATTGATAATTGGCAATCCGATTGAGGGGGCGGATATCTGACAGCCTACTATCCAGGTAAACGGGGACAGTACATAACTCTATTGCCTATAACTTACATATAACAATCCAAAATGGCAAGCATCGGAAATATTTAGACGGTTCTCAATATCTACGAATCTTTTACAGCAATCAAGCTGTTTTTTTTTAATGTTCATAGAAGCTATGAACATAAGTGCAGCTGTAGGACTTTCAGTAACCTGGTGAGCACAAATCAAACATGGCGGCGACGCGATGTATACATATTTAAATGGTCGTTTCTCACGATTTAACCATCCGAGTGCAGTGAAATTTTGCACGTTATATGCTTATACATATGTTAATCCACTGGCATCTATTTTATTTCAATTGTTTTCATAACCACAAGATGGCAGCTGTGTGAAATTTTTAAATCTCGTTTTTACTTCTTGTGTTCTAATCATGCGATTGAAGTTTGAACACCACATGTACACAATAATCTTCATGTAACAGTACATAAAATCCAACCTGGCGACCATCTGAAATATTTAGACGGTTCACAATATCTACGAATCTATCACAACCTTCAAACTTAAATTTTGTATGTTGATAGAGGCAATTAACATGGGTAGGATATATGAAAATAGGCTGTATAGTTCTTCACGGAACTACTTGTTTATTATACCTAAATTTCTCAGGTCTGAAATATATGCTATTTTTCTTCGGGGCTTAATTACGCTCTGCTTTACGTCACAAATTGATGTGCACTCTTTCAAGGAATCTGTCATTTGATTTTCGTATCAGAGCTTGTTTATTGGGTTAAGGTATCATTGTAGTAACGGAGCTGAGTCTCATTCGCCTCCAAGTTGATCCTTGGTGATCGGACGAGAACCGGTGTACTCAACATGGTATGGCCGTTGGCAACGGAGCTGAGTCTCATTCGTCTCCAAGTTGATCCTTCCCTCTGTTTTAGGAAATGCATGTGAGCAATGGTCTTTGTGTTAGTAACCGTCCATTCGCCACGCCTTATTTCCTTTGTTTCTTCGTATGTCATTGCGTTTTCTACATTACTACCTCTACGTAAGCCTATTGTTTCCCTACAAAGCATATTTCTTAGCTGATTAATTTTTTCTCTCATTTCGTGTCCCGGTAATATCAAGTAAATTAATGTAATTTTCATATTATTTATTTTGACGTGTTAATTTTTTGTTGATTCCTCTGACTTCGCTATATTTCGTAATTCAGTGTCATCCCCCAACCCCCGTTTCCTAAATACGGACACTTCCTTTCCCCATCCTTTTACACCCCCCTCCCCCCTTCGCCATGATTTCACAACATCATAAACGCTGTAGTTCTGCTTTTATGCGGGAGTCCAGATCATGGCATCTCAGTAAGTACACGTTCCTTTTATGCAGTTCCATGAAATTCTTTGATTTCTTCAATTTTGCTTCATCTTTTTGAATTTTATTATTGAATCGTGTTTTCAATTAGTTGCTATTATGATTTAAATTTATTTCTAGATTCCTTTTATTTTTCATTTAAGTGACTCGTGTTTTACATCTACTCCTCATTTGTAATCTGTACCCATGTGTTCATTTTATTATTAATACATTTTTATTCTGTAAGTACATTATTTGCTTTAGTCTTATTATTTCTCCTATTTGAGTTCCTAGTGTACCTTTCGTTCAAAGTCAGTCTTGGCTTCGCACTGTTGCAAAGTTACGAATCACACGACCTTTGGGATCTTTAATCAATTATTAAAATTTAATTTTTCTTTTGATTTTGCCTTAAACAATATGTTTTGTTTTCCTTTTGTGGAAGTAATCTTTCTTTCGATTTGGAATCTTGGGACCAGCACGCATCGAAAGAGGTATTCCTTCCCCCGTCCATTAGTGACCCTGTTTAGTGGTTTTGTTGTTTTTGCTTTCATTTATGTTCCTCGTGTCTCTGCTATTTATCTAGAGCGAAAGCACCAGCGATGCAATACCACAGAACTTAAAAATGACAGCACAAGCTACCAAGAAATACTGAACTATCATACCAATACGAATATTACCACTACAAGGTGGGCCCCTCTTAGAGACGCCATAATAGAAACAGCTCAGGAAACAATCCCTAGAAGGCATAAGGCAAATAAGTACCCATTGTGGTCTAACAAATGCGATGAGTCTATTGAGGCCAGACGACTGGCATGGGTCAAATAGACCCAGAATAAGAATCAAGCCAATTTGCACGACTTTATTACGCAAGGGAAGACCAGTGCATCATAATTAGAGGGGCAAAGAAGAAGCACAACAATGAACTGATCAAGCAAGCAGAAGAGAATATTCAGAGGAACAACTCCAGAGACCTATATTAGGGCCTCAAACAGCAAACGACCTCGTTTGCACTCCCTACTTTACATATCCAGAGAACAGACGGATCAATGTGTCTCAACGATATTGAATCTACTAAAACCCTATCTGACTACTTCCAGACACTGCTAAATGCCGAAGAACCTGCCGAACGACTCCCCGTTATGGAACCCACTAAGCCTCGCACAGATTACATCTTTCCTCCAACATATGAAGAGATCATAAAACTCATCAAGAACAACAAAGCGTCTGGGGAAGATGGGATAGAAGCAGAAATGCTAAAACTAGCCGGCGTATCTACACTGTGATCCTGGACATATGGACTTGTGAGAGGCTTCCAGATGACTGGACGTCAGCCGTGATTCACCCAATTCACAAGAAAGGCAACAAAACAGATCCTTCAAATTACAGAAGTATATCACTCTTAGCAGTTATTTATAAGATATTTTCCAAGATCTTATAACGGCATGTAAAGAGACAATTAGACAAAGATAGGGATATACGAAGTTGGTTTCATATCATCAAGGTCTTGTACTGAACAAACACAAAAGCTTAAGACCATCCTCCAAAACAGGAAGAAACTAGCCAGAAGGTGGATAGTCACCTTCGTTGACGTCCAGAAGGCATATGACTCTGTGGATAGAACCACTCTTTTCGGAATCCTAGGAGAACTGGTACTTAACGACATAGTCATGAGGTTGGTACTGTGCCCGTTTAGACCAAAGTCCAACGACCACCTATGCATTTCACCAAAAATCAGTCAGCATGAGAATCTAAACATCCCAGGGCGCCATATGGGCTAAAGTGACAAGAATAACACATAAAAATGATTGCTTTACTGATTTTTGGCTCGATATAACAATAAGGATAGAAGGAGACTCTGAAAACAGCACAATTCGCAAAATAATCTCATTTTATTAAAATGTTAAAATTGACTTGAAAGAAATGCCAGAATAGCATTAAGAATGTATGACGAATCATACATTTATGTACACAAAATAAACAGGGTTACCAACACATGAACACTTAAATTTGAACGAAAGCCAGAATGTCAGTCCTATTGACTTTGTTCAAATTAAATTATTTACAGTCGTAGGTTCTTCAGGGCAAATTAAATTGTCCAGCCTGATTCCTATATCATAAGCATTCACTTGTGGAAATTAAATGGTTTGACTCGATGTAGAAGAATCACTTTCTTTTGGTTTGTTTCAAATTGTTGCAAAAAATAACTATCACTTACCAGGAAACAATATTCCAAAAATCGGTTCAATTATTAAGTCATGACAATGGGTATAACACAACATCAATTTATATGGACATCTGGGCATGGATTTGAAGAACTTCGTTATTGAACAGAAAATTTATTGTATCACCTGTTCTCGATCCAAAATAATTATTCTGAGTGCATGACTCGACTATCAATTCATGGTCAAAAATTATTAACAAAACATCAATTCATTAAATATTAATTTAACCATCCAATAATTCAAATATCATTTGAAAATATTATTCAGAAAATTGTTACAAAAATAGTAACTAATACTATTTTCAAAAGTTCAATTCTTTGACAGAATACGAAAATGTTAATCATTTCATTATTTTACATCATATTTATATTTTTAATAGGATCAAAAATATCCTTTAAATGGTAGTGGCTGTTCATGAAATAAGAGTATTAATCTACTTATAGCATCGGCCCATTCGATTTAAATGTGTACAAATCACATGATTATAATTAGCATTAGACAAACGGTAAAGTCTCCTCGTATTTTAAGGTTAATGTTAATAACAAAATCGGGTCAACAAGTACTAGGAAATATTTATAGAACACGAGAATCCACTGTGAATCAACTATGATGGTTTCATAAGATAACCCTTGGTTATAAATTCGACGAAAGTGTGCCTTGTTACAATATTTACAATTCCCAACATATTTATCAAAGTCATCCAACCCTCACAATGGTTGATGCTTCATTTAACAACAACATCATTCCTGCGACTTAATTGCACAATCAGAATGGCACATTTAACTATTTCCACACACAATAAATTCTTCCCAAATTGTACATAATAATCAAGACCTTGCTTGTTATCCAAACTTGAAGATTTAGAATCTAGTAAGCTCCTTCAATGAGTTTACTGTGATTTCACTATCATCATAAACATTAATAATTTCACATCGTGTCTATTCATGGTCAAACGTTCTATCAAATGACGTCACCCAAATGATGTATATTTATATAAACTCTAGTATAACCCTGTTTTATACATTCTATTTGTTTCCCATATCATCACTTTACGTGTCTTCTACATGATTCGACTGCATCATGCAAGTGTAAAATGCTTCCAATGAATTACTCTGTTCGCAAAATGTGGGCATGCGTTTCACCACAAACCTCGGAAAAACAAGTATCCGATATAGTAAACTCTTTTAAATATCCAATTTATAAATTCACACAACATGATATGAGTATTAGAAAATATAAATCATAATTTAATTAACTCAGAAAAATTGAAAATTATTATTATTATTATTAAATCATCATTATTATTATTAATTCCATAACTGGAATTAACTTCAATAAACTTTTCGAGAAAGATCATACTCAACTTCTTAAACATGGAAAAATATCCATTCCTCAACTTAAATTTATCTTTAAATTTACAGTAACGACGGCTGATGACCGCGATTAGAATAAATAACAAAATCAAATCTAATGCTCGTGATGCTCGTCCTTTGATTCAAATCATTGAATCATCATGTCTGAATGTAGAAAATAGTCAGAACAAGGCTTCCCATGCCTCGCATAAACATTTGCAACAGCAAATTTACGAAGAAAAATGTTGTGTTGATAAGACTGTAGAAAAATGAGAATTCCAGCTAACTAAGCATAAAAATAATGCAAATTGTAGCTTACATCCATGTAGATCTTGATGTCGAAGATAATCTGGTTAAAACCAGACCATTACAGTCTTTAATCCCCATTTGGACACGCACTTAAATTCTGGTATCGCCTCCATTGTAAACCCGCAATTTGTCTACCAAGACATAGCAGTGATTATATTCGTCGCCTGATAATCTTGATGAAAACTGTTCTTATTGGCTGCTTTAACAGCTCTAGTTAAATTCTTGACAGAGGTAAGATCTAATTGATCCATGATGAAAAATACCAGATGTAACAAGACCCAACAGTGATGCATTCAGTACAGTTTAATACACTGACAAGGTATTTGTAAAAGTACTGATATATAGTCTTGGTTGGTCAGTTAGTTACCAAGACAAAAGCTTGCTTCTGGCAATTGG